>CM040121.1:546297580-546897580 GCA_022559845.1 Amorphophallus konjac | reverse complement strand
TCCCCAAAGGAAACATATATTCCATGTCTTACGTTCAGAGATTTATGGGCTTCAAAATCATTGATGGTAAGGCTGTTAGAATTTTTCCCAGTCAGAAATCAGCTCAATCAGAAACAGGACAGGCATCAAGAACAGTCACTGTGGATGATAGTCAAGTAAACAAGACAGAGATACCAATTCCACCTGTGGTGAGAGAAGGAAGACCAGAGGGTAATTCAGCAAGAGGAGAGCATGAGGTTGAAGAAACATTTGTGAGATCATCAAGCCCTCAGTTGGAAACTGGGGAACCCAGTGGCTCTACACCTACAATGGAAATTGGTGTTTATATGAGGCCTTTTCAAACTTCTGATGCAGCTCCACCACCAGCCACTGTTGAAGAGATGTTTGCTCACATGTCTATGATGCTGCAGCGTCAGGATGCAAAGATGGACAAGCTAATGGAGTTTACAAATTTTCATCTCAACAAACTGACTGCTCGGGTTATACAATTTGAAGTCTCTGTCTTATCCGAGTGGCAAAAATTCCTACTCTCCAAGATGCTATCTGACCAAGCCACAAGGTCTATCTTGAAACACATATCAGCTCTTCTTGACAAACTCTCAACACTGGTGAGCGACGTGCACAGCACCCAATCTTCATTTTGTCAATCTTTTGCAAAGGTTATTGATATATGTTATGATGTGAGGATAGGTGTTGAAACCCTCAAGAGTCCTGTCAATGCACTTCCTCAATGCATCAAGGTTCTTTTAGGCAAGATTGACACTGTGACTGACACACTCAAATCTCTTGAAAATCAACTGAAGAAATCTGATGATATGTCCTCTGCAATTGCACATCTGAGGACCACACTGCAACATGACTTAGCTGCTATATCTCAAGACATTCGCACGTTGCTGGGCAGAGATCAATCTACCACTCCACGATCTCACTCTACTCCAAGTCAACCACCAAGGGCTCGCGGATCTTCTTCCAGTCATGCCAGATTTTTCAATTGAGGCCTCGTGCCAGATCACGTATTGCCCCCTTCATGATGATGTCAAAGGGGGAGAAAAGAGTTTAAAGCAGCTTGAGTTCTTTTTGTAATGACAAATGCATTGATGAATGATAGCATATAGCTTGAGTTCTTTTTGTAATGACAAACGCATTGATGAATGATAGCATATAGTTTACCTGTGATTTATTTGTGATACAATGTAATGAAGCTTCATGAATCTTAGATACCTATCCATGCGTTTACTTGATGCCTTATCCTTAAAACAGTCCAGAGTTGCCATCATCAAAAAGGGGGAGATTGTTGTACTCCTGGTTTTGATGATGACAACGATAAGATAAGTGATATAGACACTTAAGTTTTAATGAATGTTTAACAGGAACAAAAGGATGCAGGGTGCTCGATGCGTCAACGCCACAATGGAGCAGCGTCGACGCAGCGGCTTAAGAGACGCCAATGTACAAGGCAAGACAGGTGATGCGGGACGGGACCACGGACACGACAAGCTCGCGATCGTCCCTTAACGAGGGAAGCGTCGGACGTGCACGGTTGAGAAACCGGCAAGAGCTAGGGTGGTCGGCTCGCACTTTCGTGCCCGGATCGGGTCACGGGACGGTCTCGCTCACTCTCTCGCAGCAGCGGTGATATGAAATTATAGCAAGCTAGGTCCTAAAACATGCTCTCTAGCAGTGGCATAAACAAGCATATATGAAATAAGCGAAATGCCAAGTGTAGGAGTGAAGACGATACCTCCACGCACTCGGCGTGGGGACGACGGGCCCGGCCGAACTCGTGCTCCCGGGACGGTTAATACATGAATAGTACAGCAATGGAAATATGCCCACTCCACGCAGGGAGGTAAAGGGCGACACAACGGGGCCCGGGAGGACCGAATACGGGTTGACGGGCGGCTTTTCGCGTAGCTTCGGCAGCACCCGAACTAGTGACGGTGGGGCCCACGTGCTGTCCGGAGGGGCCGTGTGGGACCCGGTGTCACCACTGTGGTGGGGACACTAGTGGAGGCGATCCCCGGGCTGGCGGCACGCTGGAACGTCGCCCGGAGGACGGGCGGCTCCGATCGGCACCCGTCGGGTTTGCTGTCCACGGGCTGGTTGCTGCTGTTTTGCAGCGTGCGCTCCGGCAAGAATGGGCGCTGCGATCAGCTCCGATGTCGGATCGACACGAGACTGGCACCGTTGGAAATCTACCTTGAAGTTATTCAACCTAGGCCCAAAGATCTGGCCCGGATCTGCTCGGATCTTGACTTATGAATTTTCAATCTTCTATTGTACAGTAACTGAAGACTCAGGCCTGCAGAGGACTTGACTGTTGATTGCCTTTGACCGTGATGTGAATGTCCGAATTCGAAGATGTGTTCTTCATCAAAGTTGTTAGACATTGAGATGGGAAGATGGCAAAATTAGTTTAGAGATGTTTGGATGTGTCTATGATTTTCTGTGATTTGTTCAGTGGACAAAGGTCGGATCTGGGATCTGGCTGAAAGTACTGTAGCTCCGGTAGAACATGAATTTTGAAAAATAGGTAGAAGGATGATAAAAATTTAAGAAAAATTCTGGTGGTAGGGAACGATGGACAGAACACACAGTTAAATTGGGAGGTCTAAAGAAAATAAAAAGGGTGGTTGAAGGTGGAGAGATCAGGGCTACTATCACTGTAGACAGTGACAGAACAGATCTGAAATTGAGAGTTGAACGAAGAGGAAACAATATGAAACGGTGGCTTTTGAACCTGGAGTTTTTTGTGGAGAAGGGGATAGAAGATAGTAACCAACCCTCAAAATTTCAAATCGATCAGAACTCGTGGCTGGCTTCAGGAATTCTCGAACCACACCTCTATCTAGCAGGACAGAAACTTGATGACGATTCCACGGCGGCTCGAAGGCGGCACGAACGGCGGCGGCGGCGGCGGCGGCACAAACGATCACCGGAGGTTGAGAGGGGAGGAAAGAGATAGAATCCACTCTAGATCTGGGGTTGGGGAAGGAAGAACACCAAGGGAGGAGAGAGGGGCGCACCAAGCTTCAAGAACACTCACAAATTTTCTGATTTTTTCATTGAATTTCTCATGAAAATATAACATTATATATGACTCCAATCAAATCTAATATGGACCCTTGGATCAAGGGTTGGGGATTGAATGGCTGAGATGAGGTGTGAATAACACACCAAATACAATTTTTTAATCCACCTTGACCATCTCCATTCAACCTTAGACTAATTACATTCAAACTCCACCTAATACACACCTAACTAGCCTAATAGAGCCAAAGAAGGGGGCGCCCCCTTCATGGGCCTCCCTTGGGCCAAGTGTGGTCAAATGCCATATTACAAGCCCACTAACTATGCTAGACTCTTCTACCCTTGGTGGCCCATGAGAGAGAGAAGCCTATTTGGGCCTAAGTGGCTATTAAGGTCCATAATGATGGCCTTAAGACCCAATATGGAATAAGCTCCTAATGGACTCTACTAATGGCAACCTAGCCATGGACTCTACATTACAAATAGCCCATTGGCTTGATATAAGCCTTACAAGGAGCCCAAATGAAAGAAATGACACAATTACAATCTCATACAAGCCATAACACACAAATACACTCCACCCGTGTAAGGAAATCACCTCTGATGCCCCATCAATTCTCCCCGGGTGGGAGGAACTCGACCCCGTCGAGTAGGGGTAGGGATGCTCGAGTACTCCGGTGGATCCGTCACCGTGCCAAGTAGCGCGGGTATGCTCCGCTCCAAGTGATCGTCACCTGCTCATTCCATATATACTCGATATGCGAACTACTATGGGCTAAAGGTGGTCACTCCGAAGGGGCACTCTTAAAAGGGAAGAAAACAGCTTGAAGACTCACTAGGAATCACCGCTGAGTCCCTATAGGTGACTGATCCGGGTATAGATGTGGAACCGATCCCATACTCATCAAGTGAGTCCACTCGCCTCTTACTCATAAGAGACCGACAACGAGCTTGCACAAGACTCATGCAGACTTACCATGCAATACACACACGTATGCAAACCACACAAACAATCGACTCAAAACACACCACTCAAAACAAACCACACAAGGAAAACACACCGACTTATGCATGACTCTAGACGAAGGTGGTAGCATCAAGCCCACTAGGTGGCTGCATCCAGGGCGGCAGGAGAGCCATCCTGCTCTTCCCCTCCCAAGGCATAGTACTCCTCGGCTAGTGCCTCATCGGCCTCGTAATCAACACACTCAGGCTCGAGAGGTACGGATCCTCCAACACCTAAGGCTAGGGTGGTGCGAGCGGGACACTCGCTGGCAATGTGGCCAAACCCATGACAGTGGAAACACTGCACTCTCGACCGACTACTCTCTCCTATAAAGGGGGCCTTACCCTTATCATCCCGTCGGGTAGGGGGTGTAGGCAGTAATGGGGGAGATGTAGGTGCTTTGGACAGTAGTGGAGGGGGTGCCGGTGCCAGAGGACGGGCTATAGGAGCTGGGGAACGGGCAATGGGTGCCGGTGGTTGGGGTGGAAATAGATCCCGGGGTGGAGGAGGACGAGGCCGTGGAGCGAAGTGCTCCTGACGGGTGGACTCCTGAGGTCGAGCCATGGGAGGCCGCTGATGCGGGCCTATGGAGTGACGGGGCTCGGCACTACGGAGAGGGGTGGGGCCCAACCGATGGCTACACTCGAACTCTCCCTCAAATTGCTCCATCTCGAGAGCAACCTGGTATGCCTCTTCCAACGTCTTGGTATTGCGGCGGAAAAGCTCATACTGGTAGTGTGGCCGCAAACCACGTCGAAAGCGGGACACGGGCATGGTACTCTCCTCCGTGACACCACATCGTAGAAAGTACTCATCAAACTCCGCGATGTATTCGGAGACGGACCGGTCTCCCTGGCTAAGACTTTGCTATCTATCGATGAGTCGCTGACGGTATGTGGGAGGAAGGTACTTTTTCTGAAGTTTATTCTTCATCTCGGCCCATGTGTCGATCGGGGGTTCTAGCCGTTGAAGTAGCAGGCTCTCCACATTCTTCCAATAGGTTTGTGCCTGCCCCATGAGTTTCATGGTGGCGAATCGGACCCTTCGACGCTCCGACATATCATACCACTCAAAGTAACGGTCCATGCCGAACTCCCAATCTAGGTAGACTTTCGGATCCAAAGACCCGTAAAAAGCGGGAGGGTCCGCTCGCACGGTCTTAAGGACCCGATCATCATCCACATCTCGTTGTGGATGAAAACCACGACGGTGTTGACCATATCCCTCATAGGCATTGTCAGAACCATAGTCCTCGAGACCAAGGTCACGGTGCGGTAGTTGGGGAACCCGAGGAAGGGCGGGTGGAGAAGCCTGTGGTGGCTGGTTTTGGGCCGCGGGAGCGGCCTGGACTTGGGCCATGGGAGCGGGTTGGACTTGGGCCACCGCGGGAGGAGGTGCGGGTGGGCCTTGGGCTGCCCCTGGAGGGTCCCCGTGTGACATCCTATCTAACCGCCCAACGAGGTCTTGGACCGACCTGTCAGAGGTCTCCAAGCGCCCCTCCATGGCTCTAAGGCGACCATCCATATTATCGGAGAAAGTCCGAAAGTTAGCATCGGATTGGTCCAACCTAGTCATAATGGCCATCATCGCCTCTTGTAGGGAGTGGAAGTCTCCCGAGGTATCCCGTGGGTTGGCCATAGGTGGTGGTGGGGGTGAGTACTGAGTACCCCGACGAGTGGGCATGCAAACACACCGACTAGAAGACGCCGACTAAAGCAAAACACACTAATGCAAAATGATGCGCCTAGACTTTACCAAAATGCGGTACGCGGCGGAGGTAATCGACCCGAAGGTCACTCGCGCAAGTGTGCGGCCTTCCCGATGGGCGTAGCCTAACGTTCGGAAAACACCTTTTGAGATACCAAGTAAAGGGATGCAATGCAAAAGACACTTTTTTTTGTTTGTTTTAAAACAATGATGACCCTAAACATGACTTAGACGTAAATGACTAATGACTCGATGTAAATGACACTCTTTTATTTTTACACCCTAGACTCAAACTCGCTCTGATACCAAATTGATGCGGGACCACGGACACGACAAGCTCGCGATCGTCCCTTAACGAGGGAAGCGTCGGACGTGCACGGTTGAGAAACCGGCAAGAGCTAGGGTGGTCGGCTCGCACTTTCGTGCCCGGATCGGGTCACGGGACGGTCTCGCTCACTCTCTCGCAGCAGCGGTGATATGAAATTATAGCAAGCTAGGTCCTAAAGCATGCTCTCTAGCAGTGGCATAAACAAGCATATATGAAATAAGCGAAATGCCAAGTGTAGGAGCGAAGACGATACCTCCACGCACTCGGCGTGGGGACGACGGGCCCGGCCGAACTCGTGCTCCCGGGACGGTTAATACATGAATAGTACAGCAATGGAAATATGCCCACTCCACGCAGGGAGGTAAAGGGCGACACAACGGGGCCCGGGAGGACCGAATACGGGTTGACGGGCGGCTTTCCGCGTAGCTTCGGCAGCACCCGAACTAGTGACGGTGGGGCCCACGTGCTGTCCGGAGGGGTCGTGTGGGACCCGGTGTCACCACTGTGGTGGGAACACTGGTGGAGGTCATCCCCGGGCTGGCGGCACGCTGGAACGTCACCCGGAGGTCGGGCGGCTCCGATCGGCACCCGTCGGGTTTGCTGTCCACGGGCTGGTTGCTGCTGTTTTGCAGCGCGCGCTCCGGCGAGAATGGGCGCTGCGATCAGCCCCGATGTCGGATCGACACGAGACTGGCTCCGTTGGAAAGCTACCTTGAAGTTATTCAACCTAGACCTAGAGATCTGGCCCGGATCTGCTCGGATCTTGACTTATGGAATTTTCAATCTTCTGTTGTACAGTAACCGAAGACTCATGCCTGCAGAGGACTTGACTATTGATTGCCTTTGACCTTGATGTGGATGTCCGAATTCGAAGATGTGTTCTTCATAAAAGTTGTTAGAAATTGAGATGGAAAGATGGCAAAGTTGGTTGGGACATGTTTGGATGTGTCTATGATTTTCTGTGATTTGTTCAGTGGACAAAGGTCGGATCTGGAATCTGGCTGAAAGTACTGTAGCTCTGGTAGAACATGAATTTTGAAAAATAGGTAGAAGGATGATAAAAATTTAAGAAAAATTTTGGTGGTAGGAGACGATGGACAGAACACACAGTTAAATTGGGAGGTCTAAAGAAAATCAAAATGGAGAAGAAGGTGGAGAGATCAGGGCTACTGTCACTGTAGATAGTGACAGAATAGATCTGAAATTGAGAGTTGAACGAAGAGGAAACAATATAAAACGGTGGCTTTTGAACCTGGATTTTTTTGTGGAGAAGGGGCTAGAAGATAGGAACCAACCCTCAAAATTTCAAATCGAT
This sequence comes from Amorphophallus konjac, assembly GCA_022559845.1. Taxonomy (NCBI): domain Eukaryota; kingdom Viridiplantae; phylum Streptophyta; class Magnoliopsida; order Alismatales; family Araceae; genus Amorphophallus; species Amorphophallus konjac. The sequence continues at coordinate 546,890,194 of CM040121.1, read as the reverse complement.
CAGAACTCATGGCTGGCTTCAGGAAATCTCGAACCACACCTCTATCTAGTAGGACAGAAACTTGATGACGATTCCACGGCGGCTCGAAGGCGGCACGAACGGCGGCGGCGGCGGCACAAACGATCACCGGAGGTTGAGAGGGGAGGAAAGAGATAGAATCCACTCTAGATCTGGGGTTGGGGAAGGAAGAACACCAAGGGAGGAGAGAGGGGCGCACCAAGCTTCAAGAACACTCACAAATTTTCTGATTTTTTCATTGAATTTCTCATGAAAATACAACATTATATATGACTCCAATCAAATCTAATATGGACCCTTGGATCAAGGGTTGGGGATTGAATGGCTGAGATGATGTGTGAATAACACACCAAATACAATATTTTAATCCACCTTGACCATCTCCATTCAACCTTAGACTAATTACATTCAAACTCCACCTAATACACACCTAACTAGCCTAATAGAGCCAAAGAAGGGGGCGCCCCCTTTATGGGCCTCCCTTGGGCCAAGTGTGGTCAAATGCCATGTTACAAGCCCACTAACCATGCTAGACTCTTCCACCCTTGGTGGCCCATGAGAGAGAGAAGCCTATTTGGGCCTAAGTGGCTATTAAGGTCCATAATGATGGCCTTAAGATCCAATATGGAATAAGCTCCTAATGGACTCTACTAATGGCAACCTAGCCATGGACTCTACATTACAAATGGCCCATTGGCTTGATATAAGCCTTACAAGGAGCCCAAATGAAAGAAATGACACAATTACAATCTCATACAAGCCATAACACACAAATACACTCCACCCGTGTAAGGAAATCACCTCTGATGCCCCATCAACAGGCTTTAAGTACATGTTCGTGCGTCAACGCCACCAACTGGCAGCGTGGATGTAGCAGTTCAAACAATCAAGAAACAAGCTACTGGATTAATCTGGCGCGTCAACGCATTCATCAAGTGGCGTCGACGTAGCAAGTTGATGGATCGACAAGGTGACCAGAGGGTGGACGCAGCTGCACAATGCGTCAACACACTCCTTGACGCAAGAAGGCTGAAGCCATCCAATTTCAGCTGCTGGAACACACCAATGCGTCAACGCAGCATGATGAGAGCGTCGACGCAACACGTCTAACTGCTGAAGACCTGATCACTGGATCACCGATGCGTCAACGCAGCAGTGGAGCAGCGTCGACGCAACTGTTAATAGGGCTAGGCTGGTTGCTCATTGGAACGCATCAATGCGTCAACGCAGCAGACTTGAGTTTTGCTGGTAGAATGCCCTTGAAGGGTGCGTCAACCCTATGAAGCAAGGCACGTGATCCGAGGTGCCTGGCTCGCAGTCCCAGGATGGACGAGGTACCAGGATGCTGACACGTTGAAGCTGGGACCTACTACTTCACCACGTGTACCAATCAATTGAAGCTCTCTAAGGCGTCTCTGCCCTATCCTCCGAAGCCCCTGTTATTGGTATATAAATCACTCTTCGTCTTCAGTAAAGAGGTAATCACTCCAAGGAAGAAGTGAAGAAAAAGAGGCCATCTGAGAGCAGGAAGAGAACAAGAGAGAGAGATATAGGCCAGCAGAGAAGAATTCGATAGCAAAAGATGAAGATCGTGAGAGTGGAAACAGTAGAAGAAGAAAAGAGCAGAGAATAGTAAGAGTGCATGAGCTGAGAAGAAGAAAGAAGAGGAAGAAACGAAGAAGAAGGAAGAACCTATCTAAGATCTATCCTCTGGCGTCTGGATTAAATCCAAGCCAGATCTGCTCCTTCGATGCATCTCGGCCCAATTGATTCTCTGCCCTTCATGGAGATCGTATACCAGATCCCAGAACTGATAACATCCTTTGATAGTGTGGCCTGGCTGCCTATGGAACATGTAATATTTCGTTTGATCAACGGCTGGGTTCCAGTTAGGCCGTTCTGGAGGAAGTTGAATTGCGTTCACCGACATAAGAGCCGAGAAGATATCCGTGAGGGTTTCTGGCAATGGGGGGTATTGAGCTCTCTTGGGAGCCGAATGCTTGTTGTTCGGATTGTTGTTATAGCCATTGGGTGGAGGGACATTGTGGTATTGTGGAGGTGGTGGTTGTTGTTGTGGAGCGATGAAGGCGTTTTATGGAACGGTGAAGGCAGGCAGAGGGTTTTGTGGAGCGGCTTGAAAGTTCTGTGAAGCGGGATTTTGTGGAGTGCGGGGGTTTTGGGGGAAGCGGAATGGTGCGGCTTGGAATGGAAAGGCAACGGCTTGTACCTGTTCGTTTGTCTGGACCCCCTCGGTAACCGACCCTTGTGGTTTCTTGTGATATTTGGGCTTTTGGTTTTCAAATAGGGCGTGTATGGGAGAATCCTTGAACTGGGTTTGTATGAAGCGCGCCCGACTGTAGAGTTGATGCATGTTAGCTATATCATTCATTGCCAGGATGTTCCTGAAGGTCGGGGTAGCATTTGAAATGAGCAGCTTGACCTTCTCTTCCTCCGGAATGTGGCCAGGCACTCTAGCAGCCATCTGTCTCCACCTGTCTGCATAAGTGGCGAACTCCTCATCTGGCTTCATCTTCTCGGCTACTAGATCTGTAAATAAGTATTCCGGCCCGACCCTGTCTTGGAACCGCTGGATAAATTTATCCTTTACTACCTTGAAACTTTCAGCTTCTTCTAGCGGCAAAGAGTAGAACCACTCCAGAGCAACACCATCCAAAGATCGACGGAATAAGTACGCCATAAGGCGATCATCATATTGGAACTGCGCCGACTCATATAGAAAATCCCTCACATGAATGAAGGGATTGCCGTTCCCGTCGTACTTGCGATAGCTGGGGTGCTCTGATTGCGGCGGGAACCGAATGTTCTGAAAGCTCGGAACAGGAACATCTGCCAAAGATTGTGGGCCAACCCGCTTCTGGAGGAAATCGAGTTGTTGCTGCATGGTGGCCCATTTATCAAGCAAGTCCTGCTCTCGGGAGGGAGCAGGGGTAGTGAAGGACGCTGATTGAATTTGGGGAGCAGATGGAACGATTGTGGCAGAAGGTGGAAGCCCATAGGCAGGAGTGGAGGGATAACTAGTAGAGATGGGGGGCCCATAAGAAGGATATTGGGCCTGAGACTGGCCCAGATTAGAATGGGCTTGAGCCACCCCTTGTTGAGGGCGCAAGAAATCTGAAGGGCCCATGAGAACTTGCGGAGCTATCGGGCCCGATGTATGATGATCCACCTGAGCAAAGGAAGGGACTGGTGACTTCCCTTTATCAAAAGATTGATAGGCTGAGTTGGAAGATTGGCCCGTCTCCATGCCTATGAAAGTGATGGTCCGGGGTTGGACCGGGGTGAGATCAATCGGAGTGGGCTGGACAGAGGGCCCACTAATTCTAGATGGATCGATAGGAGGGTTGGATTTAGAAGGAGATGCGTTGGACCCTTGCATGGCCTGATAAAGAACTTGAAGTTGGGTCGGATCCAATTGGGCCATCATCTGAAGAATGGAGCCCGCGGAAGGAGTGGAGAGAGAAGGGGTAGCTTGACCACCTTCTATAGAAGTGGAGGATGGAAGAGGGGTAGTCCCCTCTCCAGAAGAAAAGGTGATAACCCTAGGAGGGTTTTCAAGGAGCCCTTGAGGAAGAGAGTCCTCTTGGGAACGGGGAGGATTGAATGATGCCATGGCGGACTTGAAGAGAGGATTGGAATAGAACGTGAAGAAGGAATTGACCCCAGGAGATGATTCGGATGGACGAAAATAACTCCACATGCAACGAACAACCTTGACGATGCAAACAATCAACACAGACAATCAGACAATGAGCAACGAAACTCAGATGTTTTAACAAAAGATGTAAGTGATAAAAGATAAAGACACCCCAAGTCAACCAAGTTGTTTAAGATGATGCAGCAAGATTCTTGTGATTTCTCCTTCGAAACTTTAGTGAATTGATTGAAATGTGCTCTCAACAATGGGTTCCTAACAGGAGATGGGTATGGGACTTGGCTTGACTCTAAGTGTAATCACTCCTTCACTTATGCAACCCTAGACACGGGGTGGGAAAGGTACAACCAGCCCGGCGTCCGTGTGGGAATCCATGGCTCGCGGGGACTTATGGAGGTCCCTGGTGTGATTTCCTAGTCGGCCCCAAGGAATATGGAGACGAGAGGTCCTCACAACAAGGTAGGAAGATGCGATCTATGATATGAATGTATGAATGCCCCTATGTGCACCGTAGTGCATGCAAAGTCTATCCTATGATCTAACAAACAATAATGCATGCAATGATATGGAGATATGAAACAAAGCAAGGAGGAAGTCAAGTATCACCCAAGCAAAGAGTCACAGCAGAAACTACATAAATAAATGCACCTCGTATGCGTACCTGTCTGGAGTATAACGGTCGAGGAACCCTGCGTCAGAATAAAATAACGGTCGAAGACCAGACCGCCAGAAGTAATATAACGCAGGGAGGTAGGACCGTCAAATGAGCCAGAGAGCCAAAATCAACCAGAAATAACAGGAAAAGACCGTGAAACCTCTCGCAGCAGAACAGATATGGCGGTCTAATGACCCTGCGTCAGAGGACTCCAACGCAGGGACACAGGGCCGTCAGAACACTCAGAAAACCAGGATTTAACAAGAAATAAGAGGAAAACGGGAGGGAACAACACAAGAGATGATGGCAGGTTTAACAGGAATCAAAAGCACGATTGGCACAAGCTGTCCCACCGTGATCGCCAAAAAATTATCTGTTGATTTTATTTTGCTTCTCTATCTCCTTTTTCTTGGGTCTTAATGATGATATGTAGCAAGATGACAAGCAAATAATCAAAGATCTGCACTCAACCTATGAACATGTGCTCATGAACCTAGGCAACCAAAGCAAGTTGTAGCATGGGCATGCTATCTCAACCAAACTAAGCTAAGGAATAAAGGAAAAAAACACGCCGGGGCGTGGAGCAAGGAGTAAATAGAAACACACCGCAAGGGGTGGAACAAGCAAGGAAATAAAAGATGTGAGATACGAAAGAGAAAGCTAATGCCCAATACTTAAGAAAGATGTGATCGCCACCAAAGTAAAAACAAGCCAAAGACCTGAAAATACCTTGGAAATAGGTGGATGAAGCACCCGCCCACGGGAGAGGAAAGATCAGAGAAACCTGCAGGTCAGCTTGATGTAACGGTCAGGACCCCGTACGTCACTTAGAAGTGACGGTCGCTAGATAGACCGCTGGAAGAATCTGATGCGCCTGCACAAGACCGTCAAATAACCTGCAGTAGCAAAGCGTGAATCCTTTTAACTCCAACTCTTCCAGCCGATTAGAAGACTTGGGCCTCGTGCAAAGAACCTGTAAACCTACCAAAGACGTAGAGAACAAGAACAAACAACCCAAATTAGCCCTTGCAACAATATAGCATCAATTCTTCAATAAACACAATATCACCAAAAGGAAAGGGAAATACCGGGAGGTTTTGGTTTTGTAACCCCTCTGGGTGTTTTAAAAGATTGGGAGGAAGTTTAGATGATGAAAACCAGTGAAAAACGTGGAGAAAGGAGAGAAATAGTGCTTATGATGAAAGGGAGATGGAAAAGGAATTCAATATGCAAATATGAACTTTGGAACCAAGAGGAACAGATACTCCCTTCACCAGGTAGCAAACGAACGTGAGAAGCACTTCGTGGCTCTAAAATGCGGCAGCACTTCGTCGCAAATTCCAGAATTTTTCTCTCTCGGACCATGAAGTTAAATGTTCTATTTATAGACCCTCAAACCCTCAGGTTGAGCAGAGGAAAATCCTGCAAGATAAAGGGATAACTCTCAATAAATCCTTGAAGATAACATCACCAAGAGTCCATAGAATCAAACAGAAGGTTCTGAGGATTAGATTTGGAAGAGATATCGTCAATCCAAGTTCTTATCTCGACCACGGAGTAGCAGAGAAAAGGCCTGAACTGTCAGGACTCTCTGAAGGAAGTAACGGCTGCACGACAGACCGCCACAGTGAAATAACGCATCAAGGAACATCCGTTACTTTCAACATTATCCCAAAGAGATAAGATCAACAGGAAGAAGATCAAAATAATAGGACTCTGTAAAGAAAGCAACGGCCAAGTCATAGGGCGTCAGAATGAAACAACGGCTGCACGACAGACCGTTATATTCAACATATAGGCCAAAGGATAAGCTTTGGAACAAGACCTCAAGCTTCAGGACTCTTCAAGGAGCAACGGCCCAGGACCCATCCGTTAGAATGAAGAAATGCGCCTGGAACAGACCGTTATTACCAATGGAGTTCGAAAGAAGGAATGAAGGTTTTGCTAAGCTTTAGTCAAAATGAAATGCCACAAAGAGCCACATCCGATCAAGGAGTCAAGACCCAATAAATGATCTTCAACTAAACAAAGAGACTCGATGAAGAGTGAACAACTCGGAGCATCATATATCATGAATAAAGAGAGGACCCGACTTATTGGTCATAAAACGGGTGTCAACAGCAGGGAGCTTCTTGAGTAGCTTCATTATTCGGCTCCCAGCTCGGACATTGGAAAGCTTCATCTCTTACGCCCACCTGGGCTTGGGAGAGTCCTGAGTTGCGGCCCTGGATGGACCTGCTTCATCTGTCTCGGACTCGGCACCTATCTGGTTAGCACCAGATCCTTGATGTTCTTCAATCGCCGCTGCAGGGCAAGCTCCATCTGCATTCGGAGCTTCGGCAGACTGTACTGGCTGCGTGTGAACATCCCCGGGTACAGGGTTAGCTTCCTGGCATGGTTGCTTCCCCTTAGACATCTTCACAAATTCAAGGAATGAAGGGACTGCCTTGCCCCCACTCTTGCCGTAAAGGCCTGATGGAGGAGGGATCTAGACGCCCTTGACCTCTGGGGGAGGTGTCTTGTAGGGCTACTCTCCCCTGAATATAATGTTGTGGTTGGGCGGCGGCTGGCGCCCCCATTTTCAGCCTGACTGGGTTGCGTGTGCAGCAGTCGCGGCTTCGACCTTGCCTCCCTTAACAGGGGGTGTGAAGCAAATTTCCTCTTCCTCCTCCTCACCGGGCAGGTTGAAGAGTGCTGAGAGGGTATTGCAGGAGACAACCTGCACTTTATCGGCCTTAGCGGCCCTTCTTTTCTTCTTCTTTTGTTTCTTCTTATTTTTTACTTCAGCAGGCGCCTGCCCCCAGAACAGACTGGCCTCCTTATCGGATGCCGCTTCAGCTTCTTCTTTTTACTCAAGTGAGAGCTGCTCCAGTTCTTGCCATGAGACATGGTCCTGCACCAGCAAGGGCTTCAATTCAGGCTACATGTACTCGTCTAGCCCTTCTATAAGGTCTTGTAGTTTGCGCACCCCGGGACTGGTTTCCTCAACTAGTCGCAGCGGAGTTTGTCTCCTCTGATTGTGTGTAGGTATTTTGATGACTACAGGTGGAGTGGTCCATACAGGTGCTGCAACCGGCAGAGCATGTCGTGGTGTGACGACACGGACATGTGCCCCCACTTTCGGGTGAGGTGCCCTCTTCTTCTTGTTTTTTGTAGGGACCTACTGCCATCCCTGTTGCTCTTTCACGGGCTCCAAGAAGTGAGTTTCATAGGTGCTCTGTGGCTTGATTCAGAGATCTCCTCAGGCAATGCCTGGTATAGGGAGATCATATTAACTCCTGCCCTTATGGGTGGGGCTTCATGCGGTTGAGGAGGGTCCACTTTGTACTCTCCCAACTCTATTTCATTTTTCTTCACTATCCCTTCGATGATGTCCTTGAAAACATAGCAGTCTTTGATTGGATGCCCCAGCATCTGGTGATAGGGGCAGAATCTTGGACTGTTCCTTTTCTTCAAATCCTCCAGCCTCTTTGGCTCTGGCAGGGTGACCACGCCATACTCTGTTACCCAATCGAACAGAATTCTGGCCTTGTCCTTCGGAAAGGAGTAGGCTTTCTTCATCTTATCCCTCAACGAGGGACCTTCTTTGCTGTCTGCGGCTCTTGCAGGCTGTGGGGTGGCCGCCTCCTTGCCTTTACCTTTCTATTGCTCAAATGCCTTGATGTCAAGAGCGTTTACTTCTTTAGGTGCCTGGTGCCGCTCCACTGCCTTGCCCTTCTGGGTTGTGCCGGCAGCTGATGTAGGGGCAGGTCTAGCCAGAAAGGCTTCCACCTCGGCCACGACATTGTTCAATCGGTCAAACGACCATATTTCCAGTCCAATCATCTTTTCCAGAACCTCCCTCCTAAGGTTCTGTTTACATATTTGTACAGCGTCCTCCCGATGCGGGGGCCGCTTGCATCTCATCCTGAGGTTCCTCCACCTCTTGATATAGTCGAGGGCCATCTCATCTGCCCTCTGCTTTATTGAGTAGAGTTCGGCCACTGTGACCTCCCTCTCTGTAACATGGAATCTCTCCCTGAACTTCCTCTGCGTGTCCGACCAGTCGCTGATTGACCCGGCCGAGAGGCTGGAGAACCATTCAAATGCGAGCCCCGTCAGCGAGGACCCAAAAAATTTTAACAGGTATGACTCATCCGTGGCCAGGTCGCCCATGATGGTCATGTAATAAGCGACGTGTTCCTTCGGGGACCCCTTCCCATTGAACTTTTCGAACTTTGACGGCTTGTTGATCCTTGGGGGAAGCCGTTTAGCAACATGGTGCGGCGGGTATGGTACCCGATAGGCATCAAACGCGACGTAGTCATCTTCACTTCTTTCTGCGAGCTTACTCGATCATCCTTTCCACCATCATCCGGTTCATGACTGTGGTCAACTGGCTCTAGATAGAAGTGTGCCAGCTGCAGGTAAGGGTTGACCAAAGTGGTCGCCTGTGGAGGGCGCAGCAGCGGAGGTGTCTGGTGCACCTGAGGGAGTACCAACGGCATCAGCGGCTGTGGTGGCCGTTGCTGTGTCGTTTCCTCGCTCGGCTCTGATGGCTGAGGCATAGTGTAGAGTGGCGGAGGGTTGGCATGATGAACCACTCCCCGGGACGATTCGCGCTGGACTTCGGGCAGCTTAGAAGCTGATGACTGCTCTGTCTTCTCCATCAACTGTTTCTTCAGCAAGTCTATCTCTTGCCGGTATCTTTGAAGTAGCATTAGGATCGACGGGTCCATAGTTGCAGTGCTGGGGATGGCCTCTGTTGCTTCCCCAGACGTACCTTCGGGCAGGATGTCGAGGAGGACGTCATCTTCTTCCTCCGCCATCACTACATTGGTGGTTAAAATAGCGGCTTCATCACTCTGCCGCTGGTAGGCCAGGGGTTGTTTTCCCTTAGCTGCCGCCAGGAGCTCCCTTGCGGCCTTCGTCCTTCTAGTGTTCGGCCCTGGCCTTGAGGCCAACTGAGCCAACTCGCGGGGGTCTTCGGGAAGTCCCCCATATCGACTGAATGTGCCAGCCATATTACTGGTGAAGACCTGCATCCTTCTTCTCTGTCGATGGACCCTCCTTTTAGCCTGATATGGGAAGGTCAACCTCTCGAACACATAAATTCTTCTTGTTTCTTCTTCCTGCCGAGGGGTGGTTTCATCGGCTTCGCTGTCAAAGCCGTGGTCATAGCCATTGTCGTCGACCGATGACACCATCATCTTTTCTCCTGCATCTTCTTCAACAGCTATTGATAGGTAGTAGTCTTCATTGGCTGCGGCTGCTTGCATCAGCCGCTGCTGTCCAAGTGAGGGGTTGCCTAGTCCTCAGAAATAATTCTTGACCAGATTGGCCATCTCTTCTTGACCTCGTTCTTGATGCAGCACGGGGGATAGTTGTCGACCTCCCGTAGGAGGAATATAAGCAAGCCGAGCCCAGTCGACAGGTTGCTAAAATCTTCGTCCCACAGTAGGGACGTTGGCTTGGCGGGTGTAGGCCTGGAAGCTTCCACGGTGCCGAAGGTCTGCAACCATCTCCTCTCCTTTCGGGGCCAGGCCCCTTTCCTTCCTTCCCTCCACTTCGTCGCGTACAGGAGGGCGATGAACTGGTGGTGCTTGCTGAGCAGGTTGGACCCTCTTGAGGATCCACACATGCTTGAACTTTCTTGGCCTTGGGGCCGACTTCTTCTGGCCATAGCGGCCGGCTTCTTCTCTTTTCACCCTCCTTCCGGCGAGGGCTTGGTACGAGTTGTGGACAGGGACGGCGGGGACGACCCGGTCCGAGACTATTTGTGCGTCGCGTCCATTGAGGAAGACGCGCACACTGCCAACCATCATGGATTTACCGGACTGGGACAGGGATCTGGTAACCACAGCCGTACTCCTCCGGACCTGCTTGTGTTGGCGACCTCCGGACATGTTAGCAGCATTGGGGCGGGTCCCAGGAACGGCATGGTGTACCAGGCAGCTGGCGACCAAGGTTGGACTCTTGAGTGAGTCGTGGCAGCATCGAGCCTTCAGAGGCTCCATCTTCTTCGTAGCTCCCTCGATGGGCTCCGAGGGTTCCACTTCCAGCATATCCACAAAGGCTAACCCCAAGAAGTTGGGGAAGCCAATAACATCAGGGAAGTTGCCGAACACCGTGGGCACCGCCAGGTACCCTTGTGCATGATCAGCAACAATTGATTGGACAAAGCTGACGCCAGTTAGTCCAGTTGTTGTCGTCATCGTTCGCCTACCAAGATAAACAAACCGATGATCAGCAGCCTTTGAGAGGGCCTCGAAGCCGGAGTATCTCGGTAAAGAGATGAAAGGTGACATTGGTCCCACTGGGCGTGCCAGAATTTTTTCGATGGGATACGTTGATTTTATTTTATTTTTATTAAAAATTATTTTATTATGTTTATTTGGCTTATTTACGCGTCGATCAACCAATTAATTAACCGGTAATTAACTAACTGATTGACTATGCAGACATGCCAGTCACGTAAGTGACGAGTTTATTGTGCGCTCATTCTGACTCGTGTCGGGCGAGAGTGAGATTCGGTCGAGACCAGCAGTCCGCCATACCATAAAGGCTATGACATTAATTGCATCTCCCGCGAGGAGGGAAAATATTTGATTAATTACCGAGATAATGGGCTGTTGAGGCCGGAATAAGGAATGCAAAGGATGCGAACGATCACGCAAGATATCATAATCTACCATGCATGGTTTATTAGGGCGGAACCCTCAATACGTGGCAGATGATATAGGTCCGAAGACCGCCATCACGCATGGTAAGAGCTTCTCGTCGGGTTTTGCCCGGCTTTCTGCTAATGTCATTTGATATACCGAGAGCCCGCGCACTCAAGCATATATTGATGCGGCATGAATGCTTAGACTAAAACATGATAATGACGCTATGAAATTAGTCGATTCTGGTTTACACAAACCAATTCGCTCAATTTATTGATTACAGTGTTTATTTGATTCTATTATTAGCATTGGAAATCACCCCGGAGGTGAGAACAAGGTTGAAACGGCACGACGACGCGATTCGGAATGAAACCGGCGCGGTATGCGTAGATATAGAGCTTAAAATGGCGCGGGAACCATAGGAATAGGTTAAAACAGCGCCGCGGGGCATAGGTATAGGGGGCAGGCCTTAAAACGGCATGCCCCCTTGATGGCGCGCCGTAATAGGGCACGCCGTTTTAGGGCGTGCCGTATTAGGGCGCGCCGGGTGTCGACGGCGCCGGTTTAGCCCCATTTCATGGAAACTGAGGTTTTATTAGTTTATTTTCAGATTTATTAAGATGTTTTAAATTATTTTGAAGCTTTAGTGAGCCAGTCATTCACCGGATCGGTCCCGAGCCGTCCGGAAGTCAAGTCATAGGCTCGCGCGAGGTTCGTACTCGAGCGCGGCGATTGTTCCGAGTCAGGCCGGCTTATTAAGTTAGTTTATTGAATAGCTTATTTGACTCTGTCGAGCCGAAATTTTGGCAGCATCTCCCCATCCCGGAGGATTTTTCAGGGAGAAGCGGGGAGTACTCACATGGCGGAGCAACCCCTAAAAGTCGGGTGGCACAATGGCGGCCGGCAAACCCAGACGGATAGGAGAACCCCGAGGGCTAGCACACTAGGGGCACCAAGTCCGTGGGTGGAGAGTAGATGGATAGCGCAACTCATAACGGGAGCGGAGACCCCGTGGGCTAGCCTGTGAGGGGCACGCGACCCGAGTTGGTACCACGTCTAAGTCGGGACGACCGATTGAGAGGGAAAACCCCGAGGGCCAGCCTACGCGGGGCACCCGTCTCACGGCCACCACAAGGTCCGTCAAGGATTGTGGATTTGGGTATATTGGGATTAACCCATTTAATGTTCACTCATTAATCCGTAAGAGAGTTCGTCACTAAGAGATGGTCCCCTGTGGACAGAGTGGAAGCACAGTGAATCTGGGGAATGTTCCCCTCTCCCCGGTCACCTAATTTCCTCGAAGAGATGGTAATACGGCACGGTTGCGAAACATACAAAGTTAGCATATTAGTAATGATAGGCATAGATATACGTATATGCGTATATATATATTCATAGGTCGATAGAACGGTTATTGAGTTAACATTCAGAAGAGAATGATGCGGCGTATAGGGACAGCCTCATCTCCTCCTGCTCATGGTCAAGAACAGGAGGGGGATAAGAGGTCAGGCTCAGAATCGACCAGAGATATGCACAAATGTGTACGCCTCCGGCGACGAAACCTTTGGCGTTCAAGCGGAAGAGAAACCACCAGGGAGAGGGGGGATTAATGTAGCCCATAGCGTAGCCAGGCATGTCGGCGTCGAAGAAGACGAACGGTGGAAGTCATTCGCACAGGGTAAATGCACAAACAAGGAGAAGATGAATGGGCATAGAAAGGTGAGGACGGCGCCGGGTGAAACTTATTTCGTTCATCATCTTAAGCACAGTGGATGGGGGATGTACATATGTATCATCCTATCATGGCGCTGGCACTGTTGCACGGCGCCGTTCCACCGGCTAAGAGAAGAACGCGCACAGGGGAAGAAGGAGAGGTAATGCGAAGATGAAGACAGCACGCCTTAAACCCCTTAACCGTTGATAAATTCATTCATTGCATAAAAGAAAGTCGTACAGGACTCAATCCGACGACGGCGTTGTCGCACGGTCGCCATTAACATCGGATGAAAGAAGCAATCGAAAGAGGAACAACAGAGACGGTGAGAGGGGGGAATGGGCTCCTATCATCACCCTCCCCTCCTCCTCCATTTACATCACAGCTAAAGGCAAGCGAAATGGGTGAGGGAAACGATGGGAATAAACCACGACGACCCACCTAAAACCAATGGAGCAGTGCTTCCCTTCTCCGACAGCGGGAGATTCGAGCAGAACCGAGAATGGCGGCGCTAGTGGAGAACCAAAAACCCTTCTTCCCCAAGCAAACCCCTTAGACTCGTCACTCTGATTGGTGGCCCTCGAATCTCTTCTCTCCTCTGTTGTTTCTATTGTCTCTATTCTCCTTCTGTCCCCTTTTTAAATTGGTCGAACGAGTGTTACTTTTATAGCAATCAACTAATCCGGTGCCACGGAGGGCGCGCCGGATTCAGTGGCGTCGGGACAAATGTCCCACAATCACTTTGGCGCGCCAGATTTGGTGGCACCGGATTAAGGGGCGCTGGCGACCTTTTGTGCGTCGATTTAGCTTGTTCGCTCCACGCGGGCTAGCCGATGGGTCCAGGTATGGTTCCGGAAGCCCCCGATGACTCTTCCTCTCACCACGGTCCTTGGAAAAACCTTGACGGGGCATTGACGAAGCTCTCGGCACGATGAATGACCTTAATATGAACTTCATGTGTGCTCGGCTCGAGCACGCGGGTTTTCTGCTGACACGGCCTTTGGCACTATGATTTGCGCTTCCGGCTCGACCCGACTCGTGCCTGGAGCTTCTTTGCGAGATGGTACAACACCCGAGATGATTCCGCCTCGAATGGAAAATCATTCGGCCGATGACGGACCCAATATAGCGAGAAGCCGAACCCGTGTCGGGTGATCGGGACCTTCTGCTGACAGAGCCTCTGGTTCCTTATTATGAAGGGCCGATGGCGTTCTTCCTCCTCAAGAGAGTCTTCATTCAAGTGGCGGACCACCGGGTAGACCATCGTCCTTGGTCGGGCGACGGGCGTAGGGTATGCGGCACGGCAGAGTCGATACCTGATCATTAGGCAGGCTTGGTCGCACTGCCGGTTGGTTGTAGGTTCATCTCGATTCTCCTGAGGTGAAGTCCCCGGCGTTCGTTCTAGGTGACTCGAGGCTCTGGCAGCTTGAGAAGTCTTCAGCAGGTTGTTCTTCATCGGCTTCTGTGATTCAGTGGGCCGTATCATTCATCTTTGCGGCTCGATCGCCGTTCATCACATTTTGAGTGCCAACATAAGATCCTTATATTTTTCTCTTATTTATCATGTAATTAGTTTCTATAAAATCTTAATAAATAAAAAATGTCACTGTTCATCCATGAAATGAACAGTAACATGCATGTTTGATCAAATAGCGTTCACTGCCACCATCGCCATTTCCTTTTGATATATATATATATATAACTTGTAAATTATATATTTGAAAATCCATATCTACTAAATTATGCAACATAAAATTATAAAAATTATATATTTGGAATCCTAGAATTTTTCTCCTAATTATCATGTATTTTATTTTCAAAAACATTATTAAATAATATGTCCTTTTAAAGGGATGTTCTTTTCTAAACTTATTAAAATGAAATGACGTCTTTAAAAATAGACGTAAATGTTTGTTTAATTAAAACATCAGAAATTAATGTCCACCTATATGGACGCTATATTCTCGGAAATAAATTTAACAATTTCGGATAAAATGAAATGAACTAATGGGCGTCTTCCTTGATAGACGTCAATTTAAATAGCGTCTGCCAGGAAGGACGCCAATTGTTCCTGACCGCTTGATTCTCCCCGAGTTTCCAGTCCTTAACCGTGAGTTCTTGGCACTCTCATCTCACATCTGTAGATGGACTCCTGGTTTTGATTTATATCGTTTACCCTTAACTCTCCGTGATGATTGAACTCTCCGTTAGACATTCCGTTCGTTCGGACTGGTAATTTCATCATGAAGACCTCTGTAAGTCTACGCTAGTCTTGGATTCTCTCAAGACAGCCGAGCTGGTTGTACCCTAAAAACCCTATACACCATTTTACAGTCATGTCCCTTTGAAGAAACATGACTATCTAGCCCTCATAAGATTATGTTTTCTGGCCTTTATGAGAACATAGTCCTTTTCTGGAATGTGCGTAGAGAATAGTGGACGCCAATCGTGAATGGCACCTTGGTTGATGGACGCTATTTCTTCATGCCTGTTATCTTATTCCAGAATGAGTGCCCATTGCTATGGACGCGAATTCTAATCTGCGGCGACCTTAGTGGACGCCAATTTCCCTGGTTCTCGAATTATCTTGGTTTTGTGTACCATCTGACTAGATTTGTCTATCTCGAATCACTATTCAATGAAAATCTACCTTAGTGTTCTACATGTCTTGATCCTTGGAACTTCTTGGCCATTAAAGTTGATTTAGACTAGTCAAATGTTAGATGCTATGGGTCCCAATTAAATGACATTCAAATGCTAGGGTTATGGGGTCCTGATCTGATCCCACGGGCGAGGCAAAGTCTAAACATATACCGGTATTATGATGATCGGGTGCTGGCATTCACCAACTCGGTTAATGACATTTAGGGGTAATCATAAAGTCGTGAGAACTCCTAAGTGTATGACCAAAGTCTACCTAGTGCTAATCCATGAGGGGCAATCATATATTCGTGAGCACCCCTTAACGTAAGGCCAATCCTTCATAGTACTAGTTACATGAAAGCTCTTGTGATAACGCCGTCATAAAGAGAATATTGTACTAGTTTCATTAACCACCCTCGTGACAATGCTCGTCTTAAAGGGAAGATTGTTATTGTTTCCTCATTATGAGAAGTACTTGATATTCTAAAATGAAAGTTCTTGCTATACTCTCTTGTTATCATTGTCTCTATATTTCATAAACTTATCTAGCATCTTGCTTACTCGTCCTTGTGATTTTAATCATCATTGCTTTATAGTTACAACTCGTGCCATTGTAATTCTCGACCTGCTTTACTTCTTGCATGACCTGCATGAGCATGATAAATTATTAATCACTTAAAGCTAGCTTGGAGCATGAGATATTAAGTCCTACTGAGCGTTCGCTCACCCAATTTATTTCCATTGTTCTTCAGGTAATGACCTTAGCGATGATGAGACCACACAAGATGGGCAAGGGCAAGAGTGAAGAGTGCTTCGGCAACCTAGAAGAACCTCGTGGTCTTTATCATTATGTTCCAGTCAAGTCTAGATAGAGTGTCTCATTGTAACTTTTCATTTATTGAGTATTTTTTTCTTTTATTTGGGTCCAATTTGTAATAAACTTATAGCTGAAATAAAATCCTCTTTTGTTTAATTACCTGTGTCATTTTTTATTCTACTCTGATCGACTCGACTGTTTAACTGCCACATTCCGAGCAAACGAACACGTTCCGCTGCTATCGGTTCGGGGTGTGACAGAAGGTGGTATCAGAGCTTCAGCTTTCACATCTTTAGGGCATTAAGTCCAAGAGATAGGTTGAGTATCCTTGTCAGTCATCTTATAGGAATTCCGTAAGATTTGGGTAGAGCTATGGGCTAATCAATAAAATTTGTCCGTCTAAGTTAGATTAATGTTAAGATATGGGTAATCATTAATTTAAAAACTTGTTTTGTAGGCTAGAATGGCCGCCGAGAGAGCTCAGTGTAGAGAGATGCAACGCACTGTCCAGGGATTAACACAAGCCTTGCAACAAGTTGCACAAGGTGGAGCACGGCATGGAGCCGGGAATCTACATAGGAAGTTCCAAAAGATGAATCCCCCGAAGTTTAGTGGGTCTACCGACTCGGATGAAGTAGAGAATTGGGTACAAGAAATAGAGAGGACCTTTAAGGTGATGTAATGTACCGACAAAGAGAAGGTATTACTAGGGACCTACCAACTAGAGAGGGATGCTCGAGCTTGGTGGGGATCTGTGGAAGCAATCTTGCCCAACGAACAAGTAACATGTGTGGAATTCTTAGAACACTTTAATGAGAAATATTTCTTAGAAAGAATTCGCGAGAAGAAGGCTATGTAATTTGCGGCATTGAAACAACGTAGCTTATCCGTAGCAGACTATGACGCGAAGTTTTCTAGGTTAGCCCGATATGCACCACACCTAGTTTGTACGGAGAAAATGAGGGCAAGACGATTCATGAACGGTTTGAAGGTGGAGCTCATCCCTCAATTGGCATTGCTGGAGATTCAAACCTATACGGAGATGGTTAGGAAAGCTCAACTATTAGAAGACGCCATAGATATGATGGAACGAATTAAAGGGAAAGCCGCCAAGAAGGAGTTAGCAAATGGATCCAAGAACAAGGAGCCTGTGGATGGCAAAAAGAGGTCTAATGGAGGTAATGGTTTCCGCAAGAACAAGAAACCCCAGAATGATGATCAACCAATTGTTCCGGCCAAGGGAAAATGCGAGCATTGCAAGAAAGGAAGGCACAACCTGGACGAGTGTTGGTACAAACTCGGGAAATGCATCCGATGTGGAAGCAAAGATCATAAAATCGCCCATTATCCACTCTTAAAAGATGAAACACCGCAGACGACAGAAGGTAACTCTATGAACCCATCTCATCCATAATTGCGTGAATCAAAATGCAGTGATCTTAGCACTTAGTATGCTATGAGAATGGACCTAGAATACGTGTTTTAGATTTGGTAATTTTACCCCACTAATTTTGGAAAGAAAATCAGTTGAATTTGGGGACCAAATTCTTTTAAGTGGGGGAGGGTATAGCACCCCAGAAAATTTAAATAGAGAATACATGAAAAATAATATTTATTAGTCATAGAAAATTTATGAGAATTAAAAATTTCGATAAAGGAAAAGTGAAGCTAGTTATTTAGCATAAATGGTAATAAATAGGCACAAATAAAGGTATAAATAAATGATCAAGAAATAGGAATTTAATATATCCTTTTATCTATTTATGGTTTAAATTAAAGAAAATACGAGTCCAATATTTAGAAGGAACCTCGTGCCAAAAATATATTTACATACTTATATAAAAACTCTCATAGGATCTAACCCGACTCTGACACCCGATCTATAAACGAATAAAGTTAAAGGAAATAAGGTATATATATAAAGTTCTACCAATTAAATTAGATAAAACTATTTATAAGTCTACTAAATATAATTAGTGGGCCCAACTAAACTTAACCACCCAACCCAATTTATCCTAAGTTAATGGGCTTAAATATATATAAATATATTAATATATATACCCAAACCATTTTAACATACCACCCGTGTAAGCATAAAACCCACAAACTGCAAACCATTTAGACCCATTTATATGCCACCCTCAACTCAACCCATACACACCAAAACCAAAAGGGCCATGCGGCCAACTCAAAGCCCAACCTAACAAACAATACAACTCACGTAAACCTTCTCATCAAACAACCCTTTATAACCCAACAACCACTGCACTCAAACCCAAATGCCATGTGCACAAGGCCAAACCCAAACCCACGTGAGACTTCTCAACCACAATCCGACCGCCCAGCCCAAACTCCTGCGCACACACACATGCACAGGTTCGAACATTGCATGGAACAACTTAGGGTTTCGAAAACCAAAACGGAATAGGCGGTTGTTGATATAGCATGGAGATTTACAGCGAACTGAAAGCTTTAAAAACATTGCCACCTTTCATTCTATCACCTTGATTAAAAATCTCTCCTCTATAAAACACATTACCCCAACGAACCCCCACTCTCTTCTCTCCATCGTGCGTTGTCCTCCTGCCGGTTGCTGCCCGTAGCCGTGGACGTGAAGGCCCCTTCCGTCTTCTTCCTTTTCTTCCTCCTGCGGATGGTGCCTACTTTCTTCTTCCTGGTGCTGCTACGTGAAGGGCGTTCCCTTCATCTTCCTCCTCTCCGTCCTGCTGCATTGAAGGCCCACGTCTCCTTGCTGTTGTTGAGAACGTGAGGAAGCATCAGAAGCCATTCTTCGTCTTCCTCTTGTTTAAATCCATTCCTCACTAATCAAGTGGTAGGCAATCTCCCAAGCCTAACTGTTAGTAATAATCAAATCTTGCATGATCTACGTTCTTGTTTAAGGAAAACACATTTAACCCATGATTAAAATTTTATAACCATCTAATCATACATCCAAGATTTTGGATATATATATATATATATTTGAAACCCACATAATTTTCCCTTAATGTTCATGTATTTAGTTTCAAAAAAAGATTAGTATTTGAAACGGGTTATTATTCATGTGGTTAACACCCGTACCATCTTTGTCGATTTTTATCTTTTTATCCTGATATAATTAAATTGTGATATTTTAGAGTTAAGATCCTTAGATTTTTCTCTTATTTATCATGTAATTAGTTTCAATAAAATCTTAATAAATAAAAAATGTCATTGTTCATCCATGAAATGAACAGTAACATGCATGTTTGATCACATAGCGTTGACTGCCACCACCGCCATTTCCTTTTGATATATATATATATTTATATATATATAAATATAACTTGTAAATTATATGGTTGAAAATCCATATCTACTAAATTATGCAACATAAAATTATAAAAATTATATATTTAAAATCCTTGAATGTTTCTCCTAATTATCATGTATTTTATTTTCAAAAATATTTATTAAATAATATGTGTCCTTTTAAAGGGATGTTCTTTTCTAAACTTATTAAAATAAAATGACGTCTTTAAAAATAGATGTAAATGTTTGTTTAATTAAAACATCAGAAATTAACGTCCACCTATATGGATGCTATATTCTGGGAAATAAAGTTAACAATTTCGGATAAAATGAAATGAACTAATGAGCATCTTCCTTGATAGACGTCAATTTAAATAGCGTCTGCCAGGAAGGACGCCAATTGTTCCTGACCGCTTGATTCTCCCCGAGTTTCCAACCCTTAACCATGAGATCTTGGCACTCTCATCTCACATCCGTAGATGGAGTCCCGGTTTTGATTTATATCGTTCACCCTTAACTCTCCGTGATGATTGAACTCTCCGCTGGACATTCCGTTCCTTCGGACTGGTAATTTCATCATGGAGACCTCCGTAAGTCTACGCTAGCCTTGGATTCCCTCAAGACAGCCGAGCTAGTTGTACCCTAAAAACCCTATACACCATTTTACAGTCATGTCCCTCTAAAGAAACATGACTATCTAGCCCTCATAAGATGCTATTTTCTGGCCTTTATGAGAACATAGTCCTTTTCTGGAATGTGCGTCCAGAATAGTGGATGCCAATCGTGAATGGCGCCTTGGTTGATAGACGCTATTTCTTCATGCCTGTTATCTTATTACAGAATGAGCGCCCATTGCTATGGACGCGAATTCTAATCTGCGGTGACCTTAGTGTACGCCAATTTCCCTGGTTCTCGAATTATCTTGGTTTTATGTACCATCTGACTAGATTTGTCTATCTCGAATCACTATTCAATTAAAATCTACCTTAGTGTTCCTACATGTCTTGATCCTTGGAAATTCTTGGCCATTAAAGTGGATTTAGACTAGTCCAATGTTAGGGGCTATGGGTCCCAATTAAATGACATTCAAATGCTAGTGTTATGGGGTCCTGATCTGATCCCACGGGCGAGGCAAAGTCCAAACATATACCGATATTATGATGATCGGGTGCTGGCATTCACCAACTCGGTTAACGGCATTTCGGGGTAATCATAAAGTCATGAGAACTCCTAAGTGTATGACCAAAGTCTTTTGATTAACTGCCGTTAACCGTGAGGGGCAATCGAATATTCGTGAGCACCCCTTAACATAAGACCAATCCTTCATAGTACTAGTTACATGAAAGCTCTTGTGATAACGTCGTCATAAAGAGAATATTGTACTAGTTTCATTAACTGCCCTCGTGACAATGCTCGTCTGAAGGGAAGATTGTTATTGTTTCCTCATTATGAGAAGTACTTGATATTCTGACATGAAATATAATATCTCGGATTTTTTTGGTCCTTCTTTTTGGGTCTCGGATCTGCTTTCTCGGAGTGTCCAGCTCCGTTGTGTCTGAAATTTTATTTCAGACATCTTTTATGTTCGGATCGGCGCGATCCGGAGTTATTTTGGAGGCCCAGAGTGCGTCCGCAGCTTTTCCGTGTGTGTTTTCCGATTTCCGGTGTGTGTTTCGGTAATTCATTCGAAACCTCGTTGCGGGTGAACCGGGTCATTCACCTGGGCGAGAGTGGTACCGTTGCGATCGGTGCATTCCGAGGATCGCAGAAATGTGATTTTTAATTTTTTGATATTTTCTGGAATTTCCAAATTTTCTATAAATACCCCTCTCTTTTCTCTCTCTCCCAACCTTCTCTTCTTCTTGCTCTTTCTTCTTCCGCCCACTGTGAGCACCCCCTCTTCCCCTCTCTCTCCCATTCGACCGTGGTGGGCCTCTCTCCGACTGCAGATGGCGTCGGGGCGACGGCACGGCGACGTGGGGGGCGACGAGGCAATCCCGTGGGCGTGCGGTGTTCGTGGGACGCGTGAAGGAGCGAGGATTCTAAAAGCTTTCTTCATGATTTATGGGTGATCCGGCATGCCCCGAAGCGAGATTGAGATAGGGTGACGTTCCCTAGCTCCCCGCGTTCCATTCCCGCGGTTTCTAGCCCGAGGGGAGGCTGAGAGATGGGTTTCCATGCCGGGTTGGGGTTTCCCATGATTTGGGGAGAGTTCACCCGATCTATATTTTTAGGCCGCGATTCGGCGTTTTAATGGCTTAGATGCATGCTAGGGGTCCTTAGGGGGTTTCTCCCTTGATTTCCTCCTCTCCTATGGAGGCATGGGGGCGTGGTTGGTATTTTTGGGCGTTTCACGCCGTTTTGTCATCGGGTCGGTGTGACGGTCCTTCCAGTGACCGTCACATCCTGTAACGCCCCAAGGTCGGTGCGTCACCGCTCTATGTTGGCCAACTGGGGGTCTGTAGGCTGTGACGGTCCCACGATAGTCCGCCACGGTGCTGTGACGCGCCTAGCTAGGACTGTCAGGCAACGATCCGACCGTTGGTTTTTGACCGTTGGGGGTCAAGGCCTGTGACGCACCCAGGGTGGCGCGTCGCAGCCTTGTAACGCCCCTATGTGGGTGCGTCAGAGCTGACGCGTTTCCACCCTGTAACGCACCAGGGTGGGTCCGTTACAGCCTGTGACGCACCAAGTGGCACGCGTCACAATTGGCTTCTTCTTGGCTTGTGATGCACCAGGGATGGCGCGTCATAGCCTGTGACGCACCAGGGTAGGCGCGTTACACCCAATTTTGCACCGAGCGTCTGACGCCCCTGTGTTGGGCTGTCAGACGGCTGTGACAGTCCAACGATAGACCGTCAGAGCCTGTGGCACGTCTAGAGTAGACCACCAGGCCCAGGACTACACCGGGTGGTTTAAAGCCCTGTTTCTTCTCCAACTGTGGTCACCGTGCGATGGTGCTGGTACGTAGGATGATCCCCGTACTTTGTCGAACACGGACGTTGTTTTCCGTTGACTTGAGAGTCTACTCCATAGTGACCCTCCACTAGTCGTAGCCTGCTTACACGTTTAGTGGACCCACCTGGGAGTAGGTGGAGAGGCTTATCATGATGACGGTTTTAGACTGGTTTCCGTCGGGCCCACGTCTAGCAGCCAGAGTCTGGCTGAGGGGAAAAATCGGTCAGAGGGCCAGACCAGGGACGAGCGGTCTGTGTGTGCACACGTGGTTGGGGGTGGTTGGACCCACACTGACGGGCGTAACCCCAAATTGTCACTTGTTTATGGTTACTTGTATGGTGTCTCAGTTCCCGCTGGGCCGGAGGAGACACCTGAGGCGCGGACCAAGACGTCATTGGACACATTCGACCTTGCTTCTAGTGGGAGGTACTCCTGTCGAGTCGGGAGTGACAGACTGTCAGTCAGACTTTGTGACTTCGACCTTCAGGTTTTTCGTAGGGTTGACCGATTGTAGACATGCCAAAATCGATGCTATGTTGAGTAAATCTCATGTCACCACGTGACGCCCCAAAGTGGACTTCAATATTGGCTTAATATGAAGTTTTTCTAATCATTTGGCAGTTTTTCATGGCAATTCTAATTTTCATAACAATTGTAATTAACGCCTGGAAGAAGGGCATCATTTAACTGACGACCTGATGAGGGTCGTGATTTCACAAATAAACGACTGTTCAAACATGCGTTGTTTCCTGGATTTTATGAATCCTAAAGAAAATAAAATTCAAAGAATTGACTCCTGCTTGGGGGGTGTTGATTATTTAACGCCTAGTCAAACGTGCGTCATTTGTCAATTTTAAATTAGGAAAGTCCTTTATTGCCATAATTAAATCCAGGAATTAACGACTGTGTGGATGTCGTCATTTCAATTAACGCCCCTAGTCAGGTCGTCATTTTCACTTCCGTCACTGTTTCGCCTGCTAGCTTCGAGTAATCATCCCTTCCCCATTTTACACATTGTGTTCGATTGGGAAGGGGACCCTTGTTGGAGGGTTGATTTCCTTGTTTTAATCCTATTGAAACAAGGAGTTTTGGGCTTATAAATACCCCTTGAATCCCTCACGCGCGAAGACGAATAGGAGAGGTTGAGAGGAACGAGAGCTCTTTACACACACAGAGAAGAGAGTTTTCTCTTTAACAAATTTTTTTGTAGGTTCTTCATCAAACGTTCGTCTTCCTCCAGGCGCTCATCCTTCCAGCCTGTGTTTCCTCATCCGCTGCAGCCACTGCTTGCTTTTTCCCTCCCTTTACTGCTGCACACACAGTAGCATGGTTTCCCTCTTTAGTTTTTTTTAGTTTGTTAGTTATTGTCATAACATCATACGCCCTCCATTCTTCTAGCTATCTTGCTAGGGATAGTCACAATCTTTGCATCACTTGTTTACTTTGCATTGCATTCATATTCCATACCTTGTTACTCCTTCTTAAGGGGTTTAAACCAAAACACACAAGGTGTGTTCATGCCCAATTTGATTGATTCTATATTGATACTACACATCTTTGGATAATCCACATTTTTGTTTATTTTGTATGTTTTTTCTTGCAAGGGTAATCAAGCTATAAACCCCCTTCATCGGCCGGCCGGTAGAAGGAGGAAGGAAGAACTTGCAATCTCACCCGCTTCATACAAGGTACATGCGATCATCTTTGTATTTTTTGAGGTAACCCCTGTGGCGATCACCCTCCATAGAGCATCTCATGCTCATCCTCTTTTCCTTCATGTCCCTCATATTTTAGCACATTTTCCCCCTATTTCCATTTTTAATCTTTTCCGTCTCTTTAAAATGTCTATGTGACACGTTCACAAATTGGCGATAACGGTGGGACCCTTTTTTTTTTTAGTTTGATTACCACTCCCTTCGGTGCCCTCGCGTGCCCCTTCCTTTGGCACCCTCGCGTGCCCCTCCTTCGTGCTCCACGTAGCACACTCCCCTTGTGCACCACGTGCACACCCCCCACTGGATTAGCCAACTTTTGAAGTATCCATAGCATTTTTCTTAGAAAGGAAAATTGATTTCTGTCTGTTATCAGGGCTTCGATTCTCTAGAACTGAATAGCGCCCTCCATTCCGCCGTCATTTATACATACAGCGACTGTTCAAACAGGTGTTGTTTCCATTTATTTTCTACATTTTTATTATTTTCATAATCCACGCCCCTCACAGAGGCGTCATTTTCTCAATCAATGCCTCACACCACGGCGTCAATCCCGATATTGCTACTGATTTATTCCATCATTCCTAATTATTGATTATTGCATTTTGACGCCCCTTTACAGAGGCGTCACATCCTCATTTGACGCCTCACCCTAAGGCACTATTTCGTCTCGACTATTTTCTGTTTACACTGTTCACAGTGATTAGCGACTGAGACTCAGTCGCTGCTTGTTGATATAGCGACCTCAGTGAGGTCGTCATTTTGTTAGCCCACAGAACCACAATTATTGCTCTTCATTCACCTGTTGATTGCTATTACTGTCTGTTGATCATTATCTGCTTGATTTGCCTGCATTAGACTGCATTTAGGGCATTTGGTTGAGAGACCTCCTCTCTCTACACACTTAGGATCTTACCCCCTCTTGGTGAAGGAAGGACCCTCCTTTGAGCATTCCGTCTCATTGGACCGAAAATTCATAAACCAAGCCTCCATAAGTCCCCACACCTGTGGATTCCCTCACGGACATCGGGCATGTTGTACCATTGAAGCACCCGGAGTATAGTTGACCCATACGTTGGTGAAGAGAGAGAAAGAACCTAGTTAAACCCGGAGATTATACCCAAACTCCCAACTAGGACCCACTTTCAAAAGAGAGAATTCATTATACTTTAAAACTCACCTAATCTCCAAAGAAAAACCTTAAAATTTTGGGTCCATCATGATGGGGACATCGAGGCAAGACTGTACGCATTTTGTTTGCATTTATGTCTTTTCATATTTGTATGTATATGCTTGTGTTATATGGGTACGCAATTGTAGGTCTTAGTGGATTTATATGTAAAATTCCAGTAGGACCAAGCAAGGGGGCCCTCAGCCCTTTTCCATTGGTCCATGTCACTCATGTGGAGCTAGTCAACCATCCTAGGTGGCCATCTAGAAGGGTTGAATGTCAAATGCCACATGGGTAGACAAGTGGTTAAATTGGTCCAAGGTAGGTCACCTACCTTCACCTACCATACCCCTTGGTCAAGGGGGCGCCCCTCTCCCCTTATTATTGTATTACTTTTTGTGTGTGTTTCACACTTAATCCCAGCCCTTCAATCCCCCATCCCTAGATCCAAGGGTCTATATTAGATTAGATACCTAGCATATAAAAGTGTGTATTTGCATGTGAAAATTAGTGAAAATCAGAAATTTGTTGAATGTTCAAGGAGCCTCCTTGCGCCCCCTTCCTATCCTTCTGGTTTCCTCTCCTCAAACCTCCAGTTCTAGAGTGTATCAATCTTCTATCTCCTCCTCTCAACCTCTGATCTTCATCTGTGCCGTCGTCGCCGCCGTTCGTGCCGCCTTCGAGCCGCCGTGGAGCCGTCTTCAAGTTTCTGTCCTGCTAGACAGAGGTGTAGTTCGTGAATTATTGCTGCCAGCCATAAGCTCAGATGGATTTGAAATTTTGAGGGTGTGTTCTTGCCTTAAATTCCCACCCCCACCTACATTTTCACGTCCAAACTCCTCCATTTAGTAATTTTCCATTTTCGTTCATTTTGAATTCCCAGATCTATTTTGTCTCTGTCTACAGTGACAACAGCTCTGAGTTTCCCATCTCCGACCACCTTTTTGAATTTTACAAACCCTCCCAATTTTACTGGGAGTTCCGTCCATCATCCCCTACATCCACCATTTTTCCTGATTTTTGATCTTCCCTCTATCCATTTATAAAAATTCGTGTTCTATCTCTGCTACAGTGCCTTTAGTCAGATTCCAGATCCGACCCACTATAAGTGAAAACATCCTATCAATTCGTAGCCACATCCAAACTTGTCCAAACTAGTTTTTACGTCTTCCTAACTCAATTTCCTACACCTTTGATGAAGACCTCAAGAGCTGAATCGGACATCTACCCTACAGTCAACGACAGTTCTCAGAGGACAGCCCTGCAGATCTGAGAGTTGAGCCACTGTACAACAGCAACCTTCAAAATTCACCAATTTGAAGTGCATGCTTTGTTAATTTTCTGTAGTCATAGAGAGTTGAAGCCCTTCGAAGCATCTTTCCAACAGCGCCAGTTTCGTCGCATTCCGACGTCGGGGCTGATCGCAGCATCCGTTCTCGCCGGATCGCGCGTCAGAAAATAGAACCGGCAGATCCGTGGCCGGTCATTCCGACCGGTGCCGAACGGAGCCGCCTGGCCTCCGGCCGGCGAACCAGCGTGCCGCTAGCCCAGGGAACACTTCCACAAGTGTCCCCACCACAGTGGTGACACCGGCTCCCGCACGGTCCCTCCGGACAGCACGTGGGCCCAACCGTCACGTGTTCGGGTGCTGCCGAATCAACGCGAGAAGCCGCCCGTCAACCCGAATTCGGTCCTCCCGGGCCCCATTGTGTAGCCCTTTACCTCCCTGCGTGGAGTGGGCAGCGAGTTGTATTGCTGTAATACTGTGTATTATTGTTCCGGGAGTACGAGTTTCGGCCAGGTCCGTCTTCCCCACTCCGAGCGCGTGGAGGTATTGTTCTCGCTCCTTACTTGGCATTTTGCTTAATTTCATATATGCTTGTTTATGCTGCTGCTAGAAAGCATGATAGGGTAATTAGCTCACTTTCTATTTATATCACCGCTGCTGCGAGAGAGAGCGTTACCGTCCCGTGACCCGATCCGGGCACGAAAGAGAGAGCCGACCACCCTAGCTCACTGCCGGTTTCTCAACTGCGCACGTCCGACGCTTCCCTCGTTAAGGGACAGTCACGAGCTTGTCGTGTCCGTGGTCTCATCCCGCATCACATCATAACTTGAGTGTGTGTTTTGTTTGATTGGGCGATTATCTTTGGCTTACACTTGCTTATTAGATATATCTTTCTCTCCTTAAGCATGAAACTCCGTTCAGATAAAATCATCAATATGGCCAACTATGGGTACACTTATGATGGTTATGAGGAGGGTCAACCTGACCCGTTTTACGAGGTTCCCTCTCAAGATTCTGTCTACTACGAGGGAAACTATGTTCCCTCTCCCACTCAGGTCCACATGGTGGACACCACTTCTCCGGAGGTTGAACCTTCTTCCCAAGCTCAACCTAACACCCAAAATACTTCTGGGGACACCTCCCCTTCTTTCAACTTCAATGATTTTCTCAAAGCTCTCACTCAACTGGATGATTCCCAACGTCAGGCGGCCCAAGCTGCCTTAAAAGGAAAATCCGTCCCTTCATCTTCCAACCCTCCCCAGGCCGTGGGTGGCCACTCTGTTAATTCTCCCAACGACCAGGCGGTCGCACCTAGGTTGCCCTCGCGCCCACCAATTCCTGTTATGACTACGCCGGCCCAGCCGGCCAGTCATTCTATTGCTAGGCCTCAACAACCTCCTGTTCTTCAATTCTTGAGAAGGCCTATGCCGAAACAATACTGTTCTCGTACGGCCCCAGCCGAGTCCGATAACCATACTATACTCCTCCAAAATATTGCTAGTATGGAGGAGCAGCTCAAGAAGGTCACTGCACCCAAGGCGCTCCCAAAATTACTCTTCCCACTCTGCCAGTCTTTCACTTACCCCCATCTGAGATGCCAAACTTCCGGCGGTACAATGGAACGGGTAATCCATACATCCATTTGAAAGACTTCTTATATGAGACATCATTCTGGCAGGATAACAAGACTTCTCTGGCTTATCTCTTTAATTAGGCGGTCTTTAGATGGTCCGGCCCTAGAATGGTTTTACTCCCTGGAGCCGGCGGATGCCGGTGATTTTGATGTAGTCCAATGAAAGTTTCTACAGAAGTACAAGGATCGTGTGGGTCCCTCACTATCTGTTACTGATTTGGTTGCCGAAAAGATGAAGCCTGAGGAGGACTTCGTTTTATTTGATGATAGGTGGAGAGTCATGGCCGAAAGACTAAAAGACACACTGTCAGAAACAGAGCAAGTGAAGATGATCATATCAAACTCTACTCTGCAATTCCGTCATATTCTAGCCATGAATAAGTTGAGCACCATGGAAGAGCTTTATGAAAGAGCAAGATACATACAGACATAGATGAAAGATTCGCCCATTATGGGCATGTTTGAACCAAGGCCGAAGGTCATGAGGAAGAATGTCAATGTTGGCAATTGTGGTGGAACCACCGAAGGTACAGTTACTAACGATCAGGTGAGCGCGTTTGGCAATTCCACACCTTTTCGCCACCCTCCAAACCAAAGGCCGCAGCCTGCCTTCCAAAACCAAGTCCACCAATCAAACATTAATCCTCCTCAGACTTTCCAACCTCTTATACCTCAACAGCAATAACAACCTCACTTCCCACCGTAAAATCAACCCCCACAATACCATCAGGTACCCCCGCCAGCCAATTATGCACCACAACAACCGCAACAACCAAGGAGACCATTGGGTCCCCAAAGGGCCCAATACCCTCCGTTACCTGAAAGTCTACCAGACATCTTCAACGCCCTCATGGCCGCCAATGCACTCACTTTGCCTAAAGAAAGGATGGTGTGGCTGGCTAATGTAGACACTTCTCGGTATTGTGTTTTTCATCAGCAGCCAGGGCACAACATCGACCATTGTTTTCACTTCAAGGATTACATATATGATATGAATGATCAAGGTGATATTGATTGGGACGAGATGAGGAGATTCATCGCTACTTTAAAGGCACGAAGGCCTCCTCGGCAACCACAGGCTCAGCAACCTCCTCAGCAACCAGCAGTACCTCTTCCACAGCAACAGCAGGCTTCTGCACCCCAGCCAAGTATAGGGATTGTTAATAAGCCACTACTGGAGCACCCGGTTCAAAACCAATAGGTAAACCTTGTCACCTCAATCCATGAAGTGGAGAGAGGGCAGGGCTGGCATGAAGATCACGCCTCTGTTGGGGCCATTAACCAAAGTCAACCACAACCACCGCAATTGCTAAAAAGGCTTCAACCCGCACCCTCTTCCCAACCGCCACGTCCCCTCATACGTTCCACCACTCCAGGGCCACTTAACCCTAACCCTACTCCTTCACGGCCCCTTCTTTTACGCCGACCTATAAATTCTCCTTCACCTCAAAACCCCCCACTAAATAGACCCCTCCTTATCCGCCCCTCGTCGGCGACCGTCTCCCCCGTGTTTCACCACAACCTACCCCGTCTACCATCACTATGCTTCCGAGGCCCCTCCTTGTCACCCGGCCTCCACCTCCACCTTCCGATAACCCTCAGCCGGCAAGGCCCCTTATAAGAACCCCTCATCCTACCAACCCTGCCCCAGCATCCAACACACCTTCCACTGTTCCCTCTACCTCCTCTACCCCTTCACCTACTCCAGGCACGACAGAGGCGCCGAAAACAATGGTGCTCCGTAGTGGACGGATGTTCCACCGAGTATTTCCCCAACGGGAGCAGGAGCTGGTACAAGAGCAAGGAGAATAAGAACAAGAGTCTGTACCAGGCACGGAGTATGATCTATTGAAGCATTTGGACCGAACACCGGCCCGAATCTCTATTCTAGAAATAATTAGAAGATCCACCACACATCAGCTGGCCCTGAAGCAATATCTACAGAAAGTAATGGTAAATGAAGATATCCCAGTTGAACAAGTCACTGTAGTTTTAAGTCCAGCCAGCAATCAACCGGCCATCACTTCTTATGAACATGAATTGGCCCTGCAGCCGGCCCGAAAATATGCATTATGCATTATTATTGACATCAACAAAGTGGCAGTGAAGCAATGTTTGGTTGATACGAGGGCATCAATTAATGTTTTGCCACCAAGTACTTTGAAAATGTATAGCATTCCGGAGAGTCAGATCCGGCCATCTACAATCACTGTCACAGCCTACGACAATACAAAGAAGTGGGTCCAGTTTTAGTCACAGCGGATTTCCATATTCTAGACATGGACCCAACATTCAACGGCATACTGGGCCGTCTTTACATTTAGAAACTTGATGTTGTGCCCTCCACGAACCATCAATGCATAAAATTTCCACACAAAGGGCGCATTATCAAAGTTACCAGCATGCCCATTTTACCAACTGATGACATACATTCTGCTACCTCAGTTCCTTCATTGTGGCCGACTAATAGGCCCATATTATCGGTCTTGGATGTTGCCGATCTGCGGCAAGAATTGGCAAGGCCGTCTCCTTCAACCCCTCCTACTATGCAAATGTCACCTCAGCCATCCAAAGGCAAGAAGAAAAAGGGTTTGATAAACACCCCGGGATGGAATATCTTAATGAAAATGGGGTACAGAACTGGCAAAGGTTTGGGTGTTAATCTCCAGGGGAGAGTCAATCCGGTCAGGCACAAGAAGATGATTCCCCGGGGTGGCCTGGGGTACAAAGGGCCAAGCAAAGACAAAAATGAAGAAGGGCCGTAGGCCGTCATGACTTCCACTCTTAAAACAGACCGACAACCTCTTACATGGACCCTGCAAACACACTTTGTGAAAGGGGGCACTCATAATGATGAGCAAACCACGCTAGTTACTTCCATGCTGGAGTGTCAAGATGCACATGCACGGCAGTTTGCTCGCCACATAGGCCCATTGACTACATACAAGGCCCTAGAGTCCTTATGGCCAGATAAAAGAAGAAAGATGGATGACCCCGGATGTGACTGGTACATATGGTTCGACATGAACGATATCACCATTGCTCTGAGCTGACTATTTATGCCGACTAATCCGGAATGGCCGCCATTGATTCATGAGCTGATTGAAAAGCCAACAGTAATCACTGACAAAGGGCAGCTGTTAAGCAACTACACAGATACCGGGGAGCCGGATGTGCCGTATGAAGAAGGCTTTAATATGGATAGGCTGTGGGCCGGCCTCTTTTCTCTCAATTCCATGCACCCTTCACTTATCACTTTCTGGTGCTCCAAACTATTTTCCCCAGATATCCCTAGATCGCCCGCGGTCCTTATAACTTTGTCTCGAGATTCACTTCAATCTTCTCCTCCAATTCCTCTCCTGCTCCTCGAGCAATTTTCCAAACTCTCCATCATGCCCCCGCGCGGGCAATTACTTGGCCAGTCTTTTTCAAATCCTTCGATTTCAGCATCATCCCCTATTCCGTCCTCTCATTGCTTCATTATTGAAAATGAAAAAAAATGCCAAAATTCCAACTCTCCAATCTTCCATCTTTATTGAGGAGACCTCCTATCTTGCTTTGGAGCATGCCCCGATCCAAGGGCCGCTCTTTCAAGGTTCATTAGTGGACCTTCTTTTCTCCTCTGACGAGGAGGCTCCCCTTGTATCCCCTCTTGTATCCATTGCATCTTCGTCTTCTTCCCCTCCACCTCATTTAGGTCGGGGTAGTTCATCCAGTTTCCCATCTTGTTCCTCTCCCCTTCTTCTAATAAGACTTTTGGGGTAGCTTCACATAAGAAATCCAACGGTAGGCAGATTCCCCGTAGATTCTTGCTAGATTTAGCTAGAAGGTGCCAGGCATGCTTAGCTCTTCCCGAATTTCTGGAGAATCTAATTATCTTGCCAGAAATAGAATATGAAGGTACTTGTGCTTTTAATGAGGGTTTTGGTGTTTATGAGATGATGAATGATGAAGACCCTATTGAAAAGGGGGATGAAGAGTATGAAGAATATGAGGATGAGGCTGACACCTTTGCTAGTGGCATGAGAAGATTCGACGAGCCGTCAACCTCAGTAGAAGAGCCTACCAAAGAAATAAATCTGGGTACTGAGGAAGACCCTAGGATTGTCCTCATTAGCAAGAATTTGCCACCCTCTGAAGAAGAGGCGCTTATTTTGGTTCTTCAAGAATACAAGGACACGTTCGCGTGGAGTTATGAAGATATGTCTGGACTAGACCCTGCGCTCGTTGAACATCGACTTACACTTAAGCCAAGGTCCATTCCGGTTAAACATCGATTGAGATGTTTCCACCCTAACATGGCATTAAAAATGAAAGAAGATGTCGATAAGCTCTATAAAGCTAGATTCGTTAGAGTCATCCTCTATCCTAACTGGGTGGCTAACATCATCCCAGTCATGAAGAAAGATGGAAAGGTCAGGATTTTCATAGACTTTCGGGACCTCAACGGCGCGTGTCCTAAAGATGACTTCCCCCTCCCTCATATTGATGTTTTGATTGACAATACGGCAGGATATGAGACTCTCTAATTTATGGACGGCTTTTCAGACTATAATCAGATTCGTTTGGCTGAAGAAGATCAAGAAAAGACATCGTTCACTACACCATGGGGGACTTATTGTTATGTGGTCATGCCCTTCGGACTTAAGAATGCTGGAGCCTCCTATCAAAGGGCTATG
Source organism: Amorphophallus konjac (assembly GCA_022559845.1). Taxonomy (NCBI): domain Eukaryota; kingdom Viridiplantae; phylum Streptophyta; class Magnoliopsida; order Alismatales; family Araceae; genus Amorphophallus; species Amorphophallus konjac. The sequence continues at coordinate 546,857,298 of CM040121.1, read as the reverse complement.
ATGGTAATTTTTCATGATATGATCCACATTTATATAGAGGTGTATATGGATGACCTGGTAGTAAAATCAAAGACAAGGATTGAGCATCCCGGGGTTCTGGTCAAAGTCTTGCAAAGAGCGCGGGAGTATCAATTGAAAATGAACCCCAAGAAGTGCGTATTTGGAGTTTCATCAGGAAAGTTGCTCGGATTCATAGTCAGTAAAAGGGGTATCGAGATTGATCCCAACAAGGCGAAGGCAATTAGAGAAATGCCTCCTCCCAAGAATTTGAAAGAAGTTTGAGGACTGATTGGGAGGCTGCAATTTATTCGCCGATTTATCTCCCAACATTTACAAAGATGTAGGCCGTTCTATGAGCTTACTAAGCCAGGAGTCAAGTTTATTTGGGATGACAAGTGTCAGGCAGTCTTTGACGGATTGAAGGACTATCTCTCAAATCCTCCTGTCCTGAGGCCGCCAGTTCCAGGAAAACTGCTTGTTCTTTACATTTCTGTTCTGGATGACTCTGTAGGTGCTGTCCGAGCCCAAGTGGATGAAGAAGGAAAGGAGAGGGCATCCTACTACTTGTCCAAGCTTCTAAACCTCTGTGAGCAGAAGTACTCAGCCATGGAGAAGACTTGTGCTGCTTTAGTCTGGGTAGTTCAGAAACTTAAGCATTATTTCTTAGCTCACGAAATTCATCTCATCGCTCGTATGAATCCAATCAAGTTCCTTCTTGAAAAATCCATCCTCACCAACCGATTAGCACGATGGCAAAGCTTCCTTTCTCAATTTGATATCATCTACATTCCGCAAAAAGTGATTAAAGGCTATGCCATAGCAGAACACCTTGCTCATCACCCTCTCCCCAGATTCGACCTTGTTCGCTCAAAGTTTCCAGATGAGGAACTGATGTCCGTCAATCAGCCCGATTCGATGTGGACGTTACATTTTGATGGAGCTTTGAATTCAAAAGGGAAAGGGATTTGCATTGTTCTTCTATCACCAGAGGGTATCACTATTCCACTCGCCTCTCAGCTTACATTCCCAGTTACAAATAATATAGCTAAGTACGAGTCTCTTCTGACCGGACTGGAGGCCGCTCACCAATTCGGTGTTACCCAATTATGGATTATAGGTGATAGTCAGCTTATTCTTTGCCAAGTGCTCACCAAGTGCCGCACGCTCAATCCTAAACTCAAACCCTACCAGGAACTGACTTCTGCTTATGCCAAGCTTTTCACCAAATTAATCTTCGTCCATGTTCCTCGTGATTAGAATATTCTAGCTGATGCTCTTGCTTCTCTTGCTTCTTCTTTGGTTTTCCTCCCCGAAAGAGATTTCCATTCCGTTATTGTTAACAAGCGTCTCACTCCAGCTATCAAGGATCCATCTTTTCTTAGTATTAAGGAGGAGGTGCTTAAGAAGGTTAAGCAAGGTGGAATCATTGAGAATAAGGAGATCATGTTGATGGATTTAGAGAAAGAATTGGATGATGAGGAAAAGCCGTGGTATTATGAAATTGCTAAGTATTGCCAGGATCAATCCTATCCTGAGGAGGCCACGGCCGAAGAGAAGAAAGCCATTAGAAGGGTTGCTCAGCGATACACTTTAGTTGGAGGTGTGCTCTATAGAAGAGGTCTCACCGGTGTTTTATTAAGGTGCCTGGATGATGATGAATCTTGGAAGTTTGTGGAAGAGGCACATTCAGGAATATGTGGTGGTCATGTGAATAGCCAGATGCTAGCTAAGAAAATCCTTAGGCTAGGCTTCTATTGGCCCACTCTAGAAGAGGATTACTCTATCTATGTTCGAAGGTGTGTTAAGTGCCAACTGCATGTCGACAAAATTCATTCTCCTGCTTCTTCACTCCATCCTATGTCTTCCCCATGGCCTTTCTCCATGTGTGCTTTCGATATCATTGGACCTCTTGGTGATTCGAATCTCCTCACGAAGCCAAAATCGTTTATACTTATGGCAACGGAGTACTTCACCAAGTGGGCGGAAGCGGAAGCATACGAGGAGATAAAAGCATCAACAGTCTGCAAATTTATAATGAAGAACATCATCGCAAGGTTCGGCATCCCAAGTACCATCGTCACCGACAATGGACCGCAATTCATCTCTCAAGAGCTTCAAGGCCTCTACAACAGGTATAACATTCCATTGCATCATTCATCTCCTTATTATCCACAGGGCAATGGCCAAGCGGAGGCAACTAATAAAATGCTAATTAAAATTATCAAGAAAACGTGTGAAGCTAATAAATTTACGAATTGGCCAGAAAAATTGGTTGAAGCTCTTTGGGCCTATCACACTTCCATTCGTACCCCTACTAGGCAAACCCCTTTCGCCCTCGCTTATGGAATGGAGGCGGTAGTCCCATATGAGATTCTTATCCCTTCTCTACGATTACAATTGGACAAGGAGCTCCCCATTGATGAGCGTCGCGAATCTCTCCTTGCTCAATTGGAACTCCTAGATGAGAAGCGTTTGGCCGCCGCTGAGCATGCGCGTGTTTATCAAAATAGGCTTTCACGTTTTTACCAAAAGAAAGAAATTGAGAGAAAATTAAAAATCGGCGAGATGGTAATTAAAAGAATCTTTATAAAACCCGGTGGACCCCGTTCAAAGCTCCAACCGAACTGGGAAGGGCCCTATGTTATAAAAGATGTTTATCCTGGTAACGCCTACAAATTGATTAATGCTGAAGGGGAAGAGCTGGCTCACCCTTGGAATGGACTTTACTTGAAGAAGTACTCCCCCTAAGTCTTTGAAAAGAAAAATTTTAAGAAAAAAAAAAGAAGGGAAAAAAGAAAAATTTTGAAAAGAAAATAATAAAAAAAAGAAAGAAAAAAGAAAAAAATTGAGAAAATGAAAAGAAAAAAAGATGATAAAAAATTGCAGGCTGGTGCAGTGCATAGGCCACAAGCCTGAAAAATCAAAATCCTTAATTCATTCTTCAGTCTTGATGGTTTAACCTTGGGGTCAATTCCCGCACACACTACACGCTTTACTCTTACAATCAAGCGGCCCGAAATTTGAGGAAAGTTAGAACCCAAACTAGGAGTGTAAGAACCTTACATATTCTCTTCTCTTCGGCTCACGAGAGGGAGTACGAGTCAAGGAATGCTAACCAAACTTGCCTGCCACCCTAGTAGGTGGAAGTCAGGGCCCAAAAGGGAAAAAATGCTTAAAGCCCAAGTACAATTAGGTTTTTATTTATTTACAAATAAAAAAAAAGAAAACCAACAAAAAAGTATGTCAAGGGGGCAAAGTCCCCACAGGGAAAACCGTGGTCGTAAGGATGCAGAAATAAGGGCAAAAAGAGCAACAACATTTTCCTAAGCCGAAGATCGAACCCCAACCGGCATTAGGGCAGGGGAGGAAAGTTTCCCCATTCTCGGAAACCTCCAGTGAGCTTCCTCAACTTATTCTTCTCTTCTCCCTCCATGGTAGGTTATAAGCTCAAAGGATGGCCAAGACCGACTAAGAAGGATGGGCCGCAAGAGAATATGAGTAAAAGCATAAGTCAATAAGCACGTTGACCTGATGTTAAATCATCCAAGAAATATTAATGAATTTAAGATGGTGATTGTGTAAGGCTCAAGACCCTCTGTGCTATGCTCAGCCTCGTATAAAAAAGAAGAAGAAAAGAATGAAAAAATATATATGATTTAATTAACGCCTTCATTTGTAGGCGTCATTTACATAATTAACGACAGTGTCTACGTCGTCATTTTCAAATAAAGAAAACAAATAAAAAAATGGTTTTTCAATTCACACCCGCTTAGGGGGCGTCACTTAATAAATTCATGGCTTTGTCAATGTCATCATTTTAATAAAAAATTCATAAAAAATGATTTATTTTAATCAACGCCTGTGTGCGAGGGCGTCTTTTTTCAAAAGAAAATTAAAAAAGAAAATGAAGAAAATGAAAAAGAACAAAAATTAAGCATGCTCCTTTCCATCTCATATGCTTGATTGCATTTTGTGTGGGCATCTTTTCTTTTTAAGTGGGCATCCGCTTGCTTGCATGCTGTATTTCCTTATATATTCTGTTATGCGCCTTAATTAATTAAATGTTTGGCCCCTTAACCCGTCAACAAGGTCAAAGAAGTGACAACCCCTTGCTTATTGAGCAAGGGGCCAAGCCGAACAGATGGATTAATCTGTTTGTTTAAGTGTGAACTACAGGGCAAGAACGAACGAGAACGAAGAAGGGCAAAAGGAAAGAAAGCGAAAGCAAAGGCAGGTATACAAGTGCTCAAGGCTTAGGAAACTCAACAAAAATCTCATGTGTATATATATATATATATATATATATATATCAATGAATATCTGGGTACAAGCGTGAAGGTGGAGGAGTACAAGTAAGTCTCTCTCTCAACTCTCGCCTCCACCCTCCTCTCTCCTACTCTCTACCTCACCATCGTCGTCCCGACGAGGCGCACGTGGAGGGGGCATGGACCCCCGAGAAGTAGCTGGAGCACGTGCCTACTCCTCTGCCTCGCTCCTCTGCCGAAGTGAGGAACCCACCACAAAAGTAGAACTGGTAAACGCGTACCCCGCAGCACGCGCCCGGTCCCGACCTCACTGGAGGCGCTCCTCTGTCGCCCGTAGCCGCTCCTGAGTGACGGCTAGCTGAGTCCTCAAGTCTGCGAGCTCTTGCTCGCGTGCCGCCTGCTGCTCTCGGTCACGAGTCCGCTCCGCCAGGTGCTGCTCCTGGTCACGGGTCTTCTCCGCCGTGCGCTCCGCTCTCTCTCGGGCACGCCCCCTACGCTCCATGTCGAGGGAGACCCTCAGCTCTGCCATGTCCTGAGGTAGCTCCTCTCGCCGCCTCAAGGTCCTCTCGAGCTCCGTAACTCGCTACGAACGGATGGCCAGCTCCGTCCCGGCTAGTGCAGCCTGGGTAAGCGCCACCTGTAACTCTGTGGTCTGTAACCAATTAAACAAATCATCAGTTCCACATTTAATTCAATTTCATAAAATAACTGAAACATATTGTTATTAACTCACCCGGGTAGCCATCGCGCACTGTCCTACCTCGATGCAGGTGAGCAAGGCTCGGAGCTTCTCGGTCTGTAAAACAAAAACCTTCATGAACACACATAATGAAATATAATCGAGTGCATTTTGAATTTGAGTCTGAACTTACCCATGTGGCGAGGTCACGCTCTGCTGCCTCGGCCCGAGCCACTGCTCCAGCTAGCTGCTCTGCTAGTGCAGTCGTCTCTGCACTAGGCCCTCTCGAGCTCGAGGCTCCTCCGGTCTCTCTCACTGCTGCTCCCTGCTGGGCACGCTCCATTCATTGTGATTGTCAGTGGTTAATCATTAATAAATCAGGAATTCAATTGCATATAGATAATTTAAACACTCACCAGGGTCTGTAGGTCTACTCGTGTGGTGGCCAGCTAGGCCTCTAGGCTGTGGAGGTGAACCTACATGTCCATCGCCGCTACATCCCGTGCATCCTGCATTCATCACACATATCAGTTGCATAATAGACATATAACATTTGCAATTAATTAAAATAAAGTGCATCCATATGTACCCCTAGGACCCTCATCTGGGGTCGACCGGCGTAAACCTCCCAGTAGTATCGGAGGTACTCGGAGCTGTCTGTCGGCTGTGAGGTGACTCGGGTCCCGCGGCGCTACCAGTCAGCGTACTGGTCAGGGTACCGGACTCTCCAGTCAGTCACCTTCGTGCAACCGCGGGTCTTCTTTCCTATCCCTCGGGGCTCTCCGACCTCGACCAACTCCTGGTGTAGGCCGAGGGTCCTCATCACCAGCCTAAGCCGTAGCGGCTCAATCTCGCTCAAGCAATGAACCCAAAGCTCACGCCGGAAGCGAGGTCGGCCCACTATGACCCAGGGCTGGCCCTCGTCGGTCATGCCCTCGTAGGGTCTCCACACCACCTGCATTCAGAAAAATGCATATCATCATATCTCATATCATTTCATACATATTTCATAAAGAATTGCATCATATTTAACATGCATACCAGTGAGGCGGGGTAGTCGAGGAACTCTCGTCATAAAACTCGCAGCTCGTAGGCGAGTGGCGCTCCGGTCACTAGTGGCAGCCAGCGTCGCGCTAGTGGGAAATATCCCTCATCTCTGGGTCGGGGGTCTGCACGCCTCATCGGCATGTACAGGTGGCTCCACACCTGTACCCATCCATTGCATTAGTAAAGCATTCACATGCATTAAAAGAGAAAAAGAAAAAGGAAAAAAAATGAAAAAAATGCATACCTGAAGGAAAGGTGAGAAGCCACTGACAGTCGTCTCTCGACCTGTCCCTGTGGACAGGTCGGCCATCAAGTGCGCCAGAAGAGCGGCTCCCCAAGCGTATCTGCCGACGCTCTCCAAGTCCTCAAGGATCCCCAGGAATCGACAGTTGATGATGTCGCCCATCGTCCCGAGCAATAACCTCCCGAGCATCAGGAAAAGGAATCTCTTCAAATCTCGATCTGCTCTCTCTCTCTCAGCCGGGTCCTAGCAGTAGACGACCCTAGCTCCCCCAATCAGCCTATGCGAGAACTGCTCCAGAGACTCCCTCGACCTCTGTCTAGAATCACCCAACCCCATACCAATGGTAAGGTCAGTGCGGTAGATGGTCCTACACTCGCTAGGTGTCCCTGCTATCGTCTCTAACCCTAGCAGCCTCTGTGTCAACTCGCTATAGTCAGGGAGGGTGATCCCGCTCACAGCCTCGCCATCCACCCTCAGCCCGGTGATCCTAGCAACATCCTCTAGACTAGGAAACATGTGACCCCATGGCATCAAGAATGCCCGGCTAGTCCTGTCCCATCTCTCCCTAAGAACCTGGATCAAGGGTAGGTCAGGTCTCATAGGCTCTATGCTAAGGAAGGGTCCGAATCCCATGGCATCTACCCTATCCCGCTGGAAATCCAGAAGCCCATAGTAGGCAGCTCGAACCTGGACCCAGGAGATCCGAGTCCTCATCAATCCCTGCAAACAAAGAACTTTTTCACATGAGTTTTATATAAGTTTTTTATGTGGATATTCATCTGCTGTTTTAATTTGCCCTCTGTTTGAATTGATGACCTATCCTCGGTCGTGACTAATTTAATTGATGCCCCTGTGGGGGGCGTTATTTCAAAATGTGTTTTTGGTGATTATGGAAAATCTGAATGGACGACCACCCTGAGGCCATCATTTAATTAATTAACGCCTCGGTAGGGGGCGTTGTTTTCTGAGGATTTTAAAATAACAATAGTGCATGAAATAAAAATAAAACAGAGGCATATATCAAAAATAAAAGAAATGGCATGGAAATTAACAGCATGATATATAAACATGATATTTTAAAATGACGACACGCGGCAGGGCGTGGTATCATGAATTATCATTTTCAGAAATTAAAAATGATTTAAATCGACGACTCGAAGGGAGTCGTTGTTTGAATTGACGGCACCCACTGCGGCGTCATTTGACTGTGTCACTGGTTCAACATTTCTTCCCTTCACTGAGGGCTATGGAAAATTGATAAAAAATAAAAATAAAATAAAAATAAAATGAAATGGAAGGTAGGGGACCTACCTTGCTTCGCTCTGGCGTCATTAACCCTCCACGGAGGGGTTACCGTGGCTGATGGGGTGGTCATGGTTGACGGACATGGCGAGGCCGAGGGGCCACCGCCGATGGTTCACCTTCTTCTTCTTCTTCTTCTTCCTCCCCGTCGTCGTCTTCATCTTCTTCTTCTCCATCGCTCCCGTCGTCATCTTCCCCTTCCTATTCGTTGGCCGCTTCTTCTCGTCCATCGTGCTCCACCACCGGAGCATCTTCGGCCGCCGTGGGAGGAGCCTCCTCCACGGCGTGCTCGTCGTCACCGAGGTCCACCACGTCGGGGGCGGTCACCCTCTGCCGTTTGTGTGCACCGCCCGCCATGGGTTCGAGCAGAGAGAGAATGGAAAGAAAGATGAGAAATGGGAGATGGGAGTGGGGGCTCGGTTAGGGTTTGGTTGCAGAAGAGGGAAAGTAGACGAAGGAAGCAGAAGAGAGGAGAGAAATAGGGTTTAACGGTCGAAAAGAATTGATGCCCTGAGGGATGTCATTACTCTGTTAATTGACGGTCTTGGTAAAGGTGTTATTTTAGGATCTGACGACCCGAGTATAGGCGTCATTTAACTTTGCATGGGAACTTGCACCGTCGTCAAGCGCATTAATAGGAATTTGATTGATTTGATTGAAAGTCATGATTACGATTTAGAATTGACCTCACTAGAGGAGGCGTTAGTTCATTAAGGAACGACGTTGGTCAAGGCGTTATTTGTAAAAAAATTGAAGGGGATATTTTGAAAAGAATTTAAAATTTTAAGCAATAAACGCCTTAAGCTAGGGCATAGATTAATTAACGCCAGTTTTCGAGGGCGTCAATTGCGGGTTTATTCATTTTCGGGGAAATTGATTAATAGAGATTGACGACGTTGATAAGGGTGATGTTTAAGTAATTGACGCCATCATAGAAGGCGCTTCTCAATATAGAGAACCCGCAGCTCAGTTTTATCAGACAAAATTGCATGAATTGGAAGACAAAGATCATATAACATGTTTTTTTGGCTCAACTAAGGAAAGATTCTTTTACTTCATCAAAGAAAATTATTGTTACATTCAATGAGCCACCATGGGCCTTATTTTCCTAAGTGCTATTACATATGATTTGCATTTGTCTTCTTCCTCTTCAACATGTTGCTTGGACCTATGTAGTATTCCAACCTTCCATTGAGCCATGATTGTTTTGACTTCTTCTTGGTCCCCACTTGAGCCTAGTTCCCTCCTCTTGAGTGGTGGAAGATGAGAAGGTTATGCAAAAGTGTGTCGAGGTAGGCCAAGTTGTGGGAGGCACCGGTGAGCGTTATAGAGGATGAAGTCGGTCCCGTCGATTAGTCGTAGCTCAATGCCGGAGGAGAGTTTTGAGTGAAGCTCTTGGGTCTTGAGGTACCCCGGTGTGCATATAAAACCACTCTTGGGCATGGTCTTGAAGTAGTTCCTCCAATCACTACTCTTCTTAAGCTTTGGCACCCGATTTGTCACCCTCTCACATAGGCCTAGAGAATCCGTCATATACCGGAGAGAGCTCTTAGAAAAGATTTTTGAGGCCGATTGGGTTTCTTGGCATGGATCAAACTTTAGGTGGAGGTCCACCCAACAAGAGAGAAGTAGCATTGACCCATAGAGAGGCTGTCCCAAGGAAGTCGAGGTGAGTCCATTGTATAGGTTGGCTAGCACCTCCAGACCTATCCTTTTTCCTTCCCAAATACTAGCTATGGCACTCAAGTGGCATTCCTCTAGGTGGTCTTCCATTAAAGGAAAGAGGAGAACTCCTACCATGCATATAACGAAGCCTTTCATTACTCTCTCCAACAAATCCTCATCCTCTTGGGATTTATCCATATTCTTGTATACCCATGAGGCTAGCTTTAAAAGGTTGATTCCCTTATGGGCTTTGATTTGGTTCACTAGATTTGGGCTTGGTATGAGGCTAGTAAGCATGTCATGGGCATTTATTGGTTTAATCATACTAGCCATCTTTGGCTCTTCTCCTTGCTTCATCTTTCTTAACCCAAAGAGCATCTCTACTTCTTATAGGAGAATAGTGGCTTCAAAGGTAGAAAAGAGGAAAGTATGAGTGTTGGGATGCCATAATTCTATAAGTGCTCCTATGGAGGTCCAATCTAGGTGGATATCATCATAGTGGGTAGCATGGGTTACAAGGCCAAGTAGGTGCCATCTACTAAGGAAAGATCTCATATCTAAAGAGAGCTTAGAGAGGAGAAAGGGGAGCCACTTGATCTTCAAGAACCTCCTTGGTCCCGGTACATTTGGGTAGTCCTGGTAAAAATGAAAGAGAAAAGAAGAGGCATGTGACCAGAATTTTTTGGAAGAAGAGAGAAAGGAAGAATGAAATAAAAAGCTTAAAATAAGATCAATACTTACTTGGCCCATGGTTATTCTCCCGCTAATGTGCCCAGCAACTTCAGATATCTAGGAAAGCTCATCCTAGGCTTCTTTGAAGGGTTCTGTAACATCCTGTCTATCTTGAAAACAAGTGACTGTTTCTGCTGTTCTTCTCTTGCTGCTCTTCGGTTCTCTGGTTCTTTGCTGCAGCTCTCAGGCGTTTGATGTATGCAGTAGAGGATGTGTGCTTCCTTTTATAATGATTTGGAGCTTTGGCTAGCCGTTTAGAACATCACAGTTTGAGTTCGAGTTTGAATCAGTCGCTGGAGTTTTGTTTCCGAGCAGGGAACAGAGCGCCAGTGAGACAGTTAATTGACGACATATACCTTGGCGTCATTTATTTGATTAACGACATTCTCAGTGTCGTCATTTATTTAACGCCTCCTGTGCGGGCGTCAGTTTCAGTCCAATTCCAAGTCTAATAGTGATTTTAATTAACGCTCCCTTGGCCGTCGTCATTTATCATTCTAACGCCTCCATGCAGAGTCGCCATTTCTTGAGCTTACACTTTTGAAATGCTTTACAGCATTATGATTATTCATGAACTTAAGTGCAATTATATCTCGATGAAGTTGATTGTATTATGCAATTATGATCATATTCTGAGCTAACGATCTTCTATAAGCTAATGATTTTTGGAGCATAGAGAAGCACAAGTTATGCAGGTCTCGAGGCACTCGAATTTGGTAACATCATTCCATTCCTTGTATTTTCTCCTGTAAGCATTTTTACTATATAGTATCTACTCTATTATAGCATATCAAGGACCTTGTGGTTCTGATGAACCTAGAATTTGAGTTCCCCTTCATCAAAAATAGTGATAATTTCAGGGGAAGTCTTGATCACACGGATAGGCCGTTGGGTCATTTAAGGTTTGGGACGACGGTTCCACTTTCTGAGTTGATGCGTGAATAAACGAGCTTCGGCTTAGTGTCAGCTCAAAGATCTGGGTTCCTGACCAAGTCTAGGTGATTTAACAATATTATCCTTGATTATTTTCTATTTTTTAGTTTATTTTAATTTTTATTTTAGCCTAGCATGGATCATGTAGGCCTTTGAGCTTTCATGATGAAAATCCTCATATTATGCCAATAATGAGGGCCGCTCGCTCTGAGTTGACCTGAGATATTCCATTCCAAATCGAGTACTATGTTCTCCTTGAAGCCGCTGGATCCTTGAAAGCATTCATTCGCTGGATCTTTATCTCAATTCACTTTTTTTCATGCAAACCCACCTTGGTTGTAGCACGTCCACATTGGCTGGTAACCGCTCTCCAATGGTGTCTTTCCTTCCGTGCCCTCGCGCACATTTTATTTATTAGATTAGTTCCTTCATCCGGTCAATCGTTGTTTTCTTGTAATCATCCGAAGTTGTTTCATTCAGAATCTTGGAAAGATTTTTAACTCTTAGTGTCAGAGGCGTGTCACATCACACCTTGACATCTACTTATCAGTTCATTCTACTTCATTCCGCTTGTTGCACTTTCTCTTCATTCCGTATCACTCCCTTGCAAAGCAGACGCCAAGACGGGACAGCTGTAGACACGCCAAAATCGATGGTATGTTGAGTAAATCTCATGTCACCACGTGACGTCCCAAAGTGGACTTCAATATTGGCTTAATATGAAGTTTTTCTAATCATTTGGCAGTTTTTCCATGGCAATTCTAATTTTTCATAACAATTATAATTAACGCCTGGAGGAAGGGCGTCATTTAACTGACGACCTGATGAGGGTCGTGATTTCACAAATAAACGACTGTTCAAACAGACGTTGTTTCCTGGATTTTACGAATCCTAAAGAAAATAAAATTCAAAGAATTGACACCCGCTTGAGGGGCGTTAATTATTTAACGCCCAGTCAAACATGCGTCATTTGTCAATTTTAAATTAGGAAAGTCCTTTATTGCCATAAATAAATACAGGAATTAACGACTGTGTGGATGTCGTCATTTCAATTAACGCCCCTAGTCAGGTTGTCAGTTTCACTTCCATCACCGTTTTGCTTGCTACCTTCCAGTAATCATCCCTTCCCCATTTTACACATTGTGTTCGATTGGGAAGGGGACCCTTGTTGGAGGGTTGATTTCCTTGTTTTAATCCTATTGAAATAAGGAGTCTTGGGCCTATAAATACCCCTTGAATCCCTCACGCGCGAAGAAGAACAGGAGAGGTTGAGAGGAACGAGAGCTCTTTACACACACAGAGAAGAGAGTTTTCTCTTTAACAATTTTTTTTGCAGGTTCTTCATCAAGCGTTCATCTTTCTCCAGGCGCTCATCCTTCCAGCCGGTGTTTCTTCATCCGCTGCAGCCACTGCTTGCTTTTCCCTCCCTTTACTGCTGCACACACAGCAGTAGGGTTTCCCTCTTTAGTTTCTTTTAGTTTGTTAGTTATTGTCATAACATCATACGCCCTCCATTCTTCTAGCTATCTTGCTAGGGATAGTCACAATCTTTGCATCACTTGTTTACTTTGCATTGCATTCATATTCCATACCTTGTTACTCCTTCTTAAGGGGTTTAAACCAAAACACACAAGGTGTGTTCATGCCCAATTTGATTGATTCTATATTGATACTACACATCTTTGGCTAATCCACATCTTTGTTTATTTTGTGTGTTTTTTCTTGCAAGGGTAATCAAGCTATAAACCCCCTTCATCGGCCGGCCGGTAGAAGGAGGAAGGAAGAACTTGCAATTTCACCCGCTTCATACAAGGTACATGCGATCATCTTTATATTTTTTTAGGTAACCCCTCTGGCAATCACCCTCCATAGAGCATCTCATGCTCATCCTCTTTTCCTTCATGTCCCTCATGTTTTAGCACATTTTTTCCCTATTCCATTTCCATTTTTCCCTCTCTTTAAAATGTCTATGTGACACGTTCACACCGATGAGTTCCGATTGTCTCGCCGTGGCGTGTGTATGGGTTTTCATGCCACGAGACCATTGTTGTAGTTGCAGGGCTTTCCCTTTCGAGGTACTCGCTTAGCCGCCAGCGTAGTGGTTTCCCGTTTCGCGAGGTATGGTTCGAGTGATCCCTACTGAGTCTTGTTTCGAGACTCATTCCCTGCGTGTTTTCACCGTGTTTCAGGTGAGGCGCGGCCTCAGGGGAGCGCGACTGAGGCTCAGCGTGGTTCCGGTGCCCAGCGTTAGTGCCAGAGGTCAGAGCCGGGATTTGCCCCGTGTAGCTGTACTTTTCTTTCTTATCTCTGTACTAGTTGTGGACTACTGTTGTTATTTTGTTATATCTTGTGGACCATGTATCATGTAAAATGTTAATTTATTTTTTACTTATCATATAAACTGTTTAGTTTCTACAATTATTTGTGATACTTGTGTAGTCTCCACACCATCCTTCTAACCCTTCCGAGTCTTTGGACTCGTGGGTGGCGGTGTGAGTCTCGAGTTATCGGGCCTTCCCGGTAATCATATTCTCGGGTCGTTACAGCTGGTATCAGAGCGTGGTTGTGGGATTATATGAGAATCATAAGTAATTGTAGTGGTCCACTAGTCCACAATGATGATGTACAGTTGACGCTGGCATCGGGCATCGTGTGTTTTTCTTGACCTTGCCATTTCTGTGTTTTCTATCTTTTGCTTCAGGAGCGAGCATGGCGTCGAGGCGGAGCACTCGCTCTCAGCAGGGGTAGTCGGCTGGGGATCAGGAGATCTAGCAGGAGCAGGAGGAGCAGAGTAGAGTGCCACCAGCGGCCATCGAGGTAGTGGATACTGCGAGGTTTCCGGGGGCTGAGGATTTCTTCCGTGGCATGTATCAGCTTATGTCGCAGTAGTTTGGCGGAGAGGCTGGTGAGGGCTCGTCGACCAGGGGTGGGCCAGGCTGAGTAGTGAGGGATTTCATGCAGTTTCATCCACCTTACTATGGCGGTCAGCCAGACCCTGATTTGGCTCGGAGTTGGCTCGACGAGATGGAGTGGGTGTTCAGTTCCATGCGGTGTACTGCGGAGGACAAGGTGATGTTGGCCTACAACCAGTTGCAGGGTATGGCTCGGGAGTGGTGGTCTTCCGAGTGGAAGACGTCCTTTCAGTCTCGTCCATTTAAGCAGATTGCGTGGAGTGACTTTATTAGTGCTTTCGAGCGTGCCTACTGTCCAGAGTATATTGCTACGTAGAGGATGTGTGAGTTTTTGGAGCTGGTCCAGGGTGACATGTCCAGGTTGCAGTACAGGGCCCAATTTGTTGAGCTAGGTCGTTATGCACCTCATATCATGGAGCATGAGAGGGTGAAGACCGCACAGCTTGTACAGGGCTTGAGGCAGGAGCAGAGGCACCATTTGATCGCCAATGCGGCCACTAATTTGGAGACAATGTCTCATGTGGCGGCATCCTTGAAGATGGATATGCAGAGGACTCGAGGACCGATCAGCCAGGGGCAATCCTTGTCAGGCTGCAGCCAGCAGTCGGCTACCCAGCATCATGGCTCTTTTCAGCATGCGACGAGTGGTTCAGGAGCGTCGGCACCGGTAGCGTCAGCGACAGGATCCTTGTCTTTTGGCTCGAAGGTCAAGAAGTTTCTCAAGAAGAGTTTCCGTAAGAAGCACAAGGATCAGAGGCAGGCATCATCGGGTAGTGTACAACAGTCGATTCCTTTTCAGCGTCAGGGATCAGTGGGTGGATCGCAAGGACCGTGTCCCCGGTGTGGCGAGTCCCATCCAAGCAGGTCGTGCACGGCGCCGGTGGTCTGTTTTAGGTGTGACCAGCCAGGGCATATGGCACGTGATTGTCCTCAGAGACAGCAACATCAGCAGTTTCCTCAGCAACAGCATCCCCAGCAGCAGAGGCCACAGCAGCAGCAGGGACAGTATCCGCCGCTACCCAGGCCAACGAGTGTGGGAGGTAGGCAGAGAGCTCGAGGCCAGATCACACACATGACTAGGGCAGAGGCAGTGGCGTCACAGCTCGTTGAAGGTACCATTTAGATTTTGGGTTGTACAGGTCGGGTTTTGTTTGATTCTGGCGCGTCTCATTCGTTTATTTCGGAGGATTTTGCGCTGAGTATCGAGGAGCCGGTGACCCAGTTGTCCTGTGATTTGGCAGTGGAGTTGCCTTCGGGTGATTTTATGATCACTCTGTATTGTTTCGATGAGGTCGCTGTGTGGGTTGAAGGGCGGAGTTTACCGGCCAGGCTTTATGCGTTACCACTGCATGACTTTGATGTGATTTTGGGCATGAAGTGGCTCGAGGCACATCATGCATTGGTGGATTGTGGCTCGAAGAGAGTTTATTTTTGATGACTTCGTGGACCCACCTTCTATTTCCAAGGTATCAGGCCTTCCTCTTCCAGTTTTCTTATTTCTGTGATTCGAGCTCGTCGTTTGCTTGATGCGGGTTGCCAGGGTTTTCTCGCTTCTGTGGTCTTGGTAGACCAGCCGTGTCCGGATGTCGAGGGCATTCTGGTGGTGTGCGAGTTTTCTGATGTTTTTTCGGAGGACTTACCTGGATTGCCTCCCCAACGGGAGATTGATTTCGTTATCGAGATTGTGCCTGGTACGGGACCGTTGTCGAAGGCTCCCTACCATATGGCTCCCGCTGAGCTGAGGGAGTTGAGGGCGCAGTTGCAGGAGTTGCTGGCCAAGGGGTATATTCGTCCTAGCTTTTCCCCTTGGGGTGCGCCAGTGTTGTTTGTGAAGAAGAAGGACGATAGTCTGAGGCTGTGCATTGACTACCGACAGTTGAACGAGGTAACCGTTAAGAACAAGTATCCATTGTCACGGATTGATGACTTGTTCGACCAGCTTCAGTCTGCTTGAGTCTTCTCGCAGATTGATTTACGGTCCGGTTATTATCAGTTGCGGATTCGAGAGTCTGACGTGGAGAAGACTGTGTTCAGCTCGAGATATGGGCATTATGAGTTTCTGGTGATGCCATTTGGGCTCACCAATGCCCCCGCATCGTTCATGGATTTGATACAGAGGGTGTTCCGTCCTTACCTGAGCCAGTTTGTGGTCGTGTTTGTGGATGACATCCTTGTTTATTCGCGATCTGCTGAGGAGCACGCGTACCATTTGGGTGTGGTGCTGCAGACGTTGCGAGATCACCAGTTGTATGCGAAGCTCAGTAAGTGTGAGTTCTAGCTTTGTAAGGTGCACTTTTTGGGGCACGTGATCTCTGGTGATGATATTTCCGTGGATCCCGCCAAGGTCGAGGCAGTAATGCAGTGGCCGAGGCTGAGGTATGTGACAGAGATCCGGAGTTTCTTGGGGCTTGCGGGCTATAATCGAAGGTTTATCCAGGATTTTTCTCGCATTGCGACCCCGATGACCAGACTTACACGGAAGGATGTACCTTTCATCTAGACTGATGAGTGTGAGCAGAGTTTCAGGGAACTGAAGAGATTGCTCACCTTGGATCCGGTGTTGGTTTTGACTTTTGGATCGGGAAGTTTTATGGTGTGTACAGATGCTTCCGGGGTCAGATTAGGTGCTGTGTTGATGCAGCATGGTAGAGTGGTGTCTTATGCTTCGCGGCAGCTGAAGCCCCACAAGGAGAACTACCCTACCCATGACCTGGAATTGGCGGCTGTGATCTTTGCACTGAAGATCTAGAGGCATTATCTGTACGGTGACAAGTTTGAGGTGTTCACTGACCATCAGAGTTTGAGGTATGTGTTCACGCAGAGGGACCTTAACCTTAGGCAGAGGCGTTGGATGGAGTATATGAAGGATTATGACTTCATCCTGTCTTATCAGCCAGGCAGGATGAATGTCGTCACCGATGCTTTGAGTCGAAAGGTCGCGATCAGTGCCTTGATGTTGAGGAAGTGGAGGCTCTGGGAATAGGTGCCCGAAGTGTCATTCAGGCTCAAGATTCCCCAGGAGCCAGGGTTAGCTGTGCTTCCGAGTCTGACTATCACGCCTGCTATCCGTCGTCAGGTGACAGAGGCTCAGCATGCAGACCCTGAGTTACCCCGGATTTTGGCTATGGCTGATGTGGAGCTCGGTGAGGACGGTGCTGTGAGGTTCTGTGGTAGGCTGTACGTCCTAGTCGAGGGGCAGGTTCGTCGTGCGGTGTTGCGCGAGGCTCATGGGAGCAGGTACACCGTACACCGGGGCGCGACGAAGATGTATCAGAACTGGCAAAGGCAGTTCTGGTGGCCAGGCATGAAGAGAGATGTGGCAGAGTTCATGGCTAGGTGTCTAACCTGTCAGTAGGTGAAGGCGGAGCATCAGCGACCAGGAGGTACTCTCCAGCCCTTGGATGTTCCCTCGTGAAAATGGGGCCACGTGACCACTGATTTTGTGATGGGATTACCGAGGACTCTGAGTGGGCAGGACAGTATTTGGTTGCTAGTGGATAGGCTGACGAAAGTGGTCAAAGTCAGCTGGAGCGTGTCCAAGTTGGCTCGTCTTTATGTGGAGTGGATCGTTCCGTTGCATGAAATTCCTATTTCTATTGCGTCAGATCGGGATCCGCGTTTCACTTCTAGATTATGGAGGAGTTTCCAGCAAACTCTTGGCACAGATTTAGCATTTAGCTCGGCGTACCATCCTCAGTCATATGGTCAGTCAGAGAGGACCATTCAGACTTTAGAGGATATGTTGAGATCCTGTTGCCTGGAATGGCAAGGGAGTTGGATTCACCACCTACCGTTGGTGGAGTTTGCCTACAACAACAACTATCATTCGAGCATCGGCATGGCTCCCTATGAGGCGTTGTACGAGCGTCCGTGTCGGACTCCACTTGATTGATTTGAGGTTGGTGAGCGTGTTTTGACGGGACCGGAGTTGGTGCAGCAGTGTGTGAATGTTGTGCACCTGGTTCGTCAGAACATGTTGGCGGCCCAAAGTCGACAAAAGAGCTATGCTGACCGGAAGAGGCATCCCCTCACTTTCACCGTTGGCGATCGTATGTACTTGAGAGTCTCTCCGATGAAGGGGGTGATGCGTTTTGGACGGCGTGGGAAGCTAAGTCCACGCTATATTGATCCTTTCCACATCGTGGAGCATGTCGGTGAGGTTACTTATCGGTTACAGTTACCCCCTGAGTTGGCGTCGGTGCATGACGTGTTCCACGTCTCGATGTTGCGGAAGTACATGCCCGATGACTCTCATGTGCTTGAGGTTTTCGTTTGGCACGAGGTGACTCCAGATCTTTCTCTCCCAGAGTTTCCCGTCCGCGTTGAGGATAGGCGAGAGCAGCGCCTGTGGAACAAGGTCACCCCTTGGTCAAAGTGGTATGGCAGCGGCACTCTGGTAGTGAGGCTTCTTGGGAGCGTGAGGATGAGATGCTTCAGTAGTTCCCTTACTTGTTCGAGTGAGTCCCCTCTTCTTCCCCTGAGCTTTGTTCTTAAATTTCGAGGATGAAATTTGTTTAAGGGGGGAGGGTTGTAATATCCCGGACCTTTCGGGTCCTTCTTTTTGGGTCTCGGATCTATTTTCTCGGAGTGTCCAGCTCCGTTGTGTCAGAAATTTTGTTTCGGACATCTTTTTTGTTCGGATTGGCGCGATCCGGAGTTGTTTCGGAGGCCCGGAGTGCGTCCGCGGCTTTTTCGTGCGTGCTTTCTGATTTCCGGTGTGTGTTTCGACAATTCCTTCAGAACCTCATTGCGGGTGAACCGGGTCGTTCACCTGGGCGAGAGTGGTACCATTGCGATCGGTGCGTTCCGAGGATTGCGAGAATGTAATTTTTAATTTTTTGGTATTTTTTGGAATTTTTGGATTTTCTATAAATACCCCTCTCTTTTCTCTCTCCCCCCCACCTTCTCTTCTTCTTCCTCCCACCATGAGCACCCCATCTTCCCCTCTCTCTCCTATTCGACCGCGGCGGGCCTCTCTCCGGCTGCAGACGGCGGCGCGGTGACATGGGCGGCGACGAGGTGATCTCATGGGCATGCGGTGTTCAAGGGAGGCGTGAAGGAGCGAGGATTCTAAAAGCTTTCTTCGTGATTTGTGTGCGATCCGGCGTGCCTCGAAGTGATATTGAGGTAGGGTGACGTTTCTTAGCTCCCCGCGTTCCATTCCCGTGGTTTCTAGCCCGAGGGGAGGCCGAGAGATGTGTTTCCATGCCGGGTTGGGGTTTTCCATGATTTGGGGAGAGTTCGCCCGATCTATATTTTTAGGCCGCGATTCGGCGTTTTAATGGCTTAGATGCATGCTAGGGGTCCTTAGGGGGCTTCCCCCTTGATTTCCCCCTCTCCTATGGAGGCAAGGGGGCGTGGTTGGTATTTTTAGGCGTTTCACGCTATTTTTTCGTCCGATCGGGGTGATGGTCCTTCCAGTGACCATCACATCCTGTAACGCCCCAAGGTGGGTGCGTCACAGCTCTGTGTTGGCCAACTGGGGGTCTGTGGGCTGTGACGGTCCCACGATAGACCGCCATGGCGCTGTGACGCGCCTAGGTAGGACCGTCAGGCTACGATCCGACCGTTGGCACTTGACCGTTGGTTTTTGACCGTTGGGGGTCAAGGCCTGTGACGCACCTAGGGTGGCGCATCATAGCCTTGTAACGCCCTTGTGTGGGTGCGTCAGAGCTAATGCGTTTCCACCCAGTAACGCACCAGGGTTGGTCCGTTACAGCCTGTGACGCACTGAGTGGCACGCATCACAGTTGGTTTCTTCTTGGCTTGTGACGCACCAGGGATGGCGCGTTACACCCAGTTTTGCACCGAGGGTCTGACGCCCCTGTGTTGGGCCGTCAGACAGCTGTGACGGTCCAGTGATAGACCGCCAGAGCCTGTGACACGTCTAGAGTACACAGTTAAGCTCAAGACTGCACCGGGTGGTTTGTAGTCCCGTTTCTTCTGCGACTGTGGTCACCGTGCAATGGTGCTGGTACGTGGGACAATCCCCGTACTTCGTCAGACACGGACGTTATTTTCCATTGACTTGAGAGTCTACTCCGTAGTGACCCTCCACTAGTCGTAGCCTGCTTACACGTTTAGTGGTCTCACCTGGGAGTAGGTGGAGAGGCTTGCCCTGAGGACGGTTTTAGACTGGTTTCAGTCGAGCCCCGCGTCCAGCAGCCAGAGTCCGGCTGAGGGGAAAACCGGTCCGAGGGCCAGACCAGGGACTGATGCGGGAACACGGCAAGCTCGCGATCGTCCCTTGATGAGGGAAGCGTCGGACGTGCAGGGTTGAGAAACCGGCAAGAGCTAGGGTGGTCGGCTCGCACTTTCGTGCCCGGATCGGGTCACGGGACGGTCTCGCTCACTCTCTCGCAGCAACGGTGATATGAAATTATAACGAGCTAGGTCCTAAAACATGCTCTCCAGCAGTGGCATAAACAAGCATATATGAAATAAGCGAAATGCCAAGTGTAGGAGCGAAGACGATACCTCCACGCGCTCGGCGTGGGGACGATGGACCCGGCCGAAACTCGTACTCCCGGAACAATATTACACAATATTACAGAAATGCAAGCCGCTGCCCACTCCACGCAGGGAGGTAAAGGGCTACACAATGGGGTCCGAGAGGACCGAATTAGGGTTGACGGGCGGCTTCTCGCGTTGATTCGGCAACTCCCGAACTAATGACGGTGGGGCCCACGTGCTGTCCTGAGGGGCCGTGTGGGACCCGGGTCACCGCTGTGGTGGGGGACACTGATGGAAGCGATCCCCGGGCTGGCGGCACGCTGGAACGATGATCGGAGGCCGGGCGGCTCCGGCCGGCGCCCGTCGGGAAAACTTCCCACGGATCTGCAGTTTCTGGTTTTCAGCGCACTGTCCGGCGAGAACGGACGCTGCGGTCAGATCCGATGTCGGATTGACACGAAATTAGCGCCGTTGGAAAGCTGACTCGAAGTACTTCAATGTAGGCCTAGAGATCTGGCCTGGATCTTCGCTGATCTGGACTTGTGGAATTTACAACCTCCTGTTGTACAGTAACTGAACACTCAGATCTGTAGAGCTGATCTCTGATAACTGCCGTTGACCGCTAGGAGGACCTTGGATTCAGACTTCGACTTCTTCATGAAAGTTGTAGGATTTTGAGTTGGGAAGATGGAAAAGTTGGTGTGGACACGTTTGGATATGTCTATGAATTTCTATGATTTGTTTACTGGAAGAAGGTCGAATCTGATATCTGGCTGGAGGTACTGTAGCTCCGGTAGAACATGAATTTTGAAAAATAGGTAAAAGACTCAAAAAAAATTAATAAAAATGGTGGTGGTAGGGAAAAATGGACAGAAACCCCAGTTAAATTGGGAGGGCAAAAGAAATTCAAAAGGGGGGTAGAAGGGGACGAACTCAAAGGTTCTGTCACTGTAGACAGAGACAGATCTGATTTGAGTTTGGGGAATGAATGAAGTGGAAACAATATGAAACGGGGGAATTTGGAGCTGAATTTTTTTGTGGGGAAGGGTGTATAAGTTAGGAACCAACCCTCAAAATTGGAAGTTGATCTGAACTCGTGGCTGACTTGAGGAATTTCCGAGCTTCACCTCTGTCCAGGAAGACAGAACACCAAAATTGATCCCGTGGCGGCTCGAAGGCGGCACGAACGGCGGCGGCGGCGGCACCGGTGATGATCAGAGGTTGAGAGGGGATGAAGGGAGGTAGAACCACTCTAGATCTGGGGTTGAAGGTGGAAGAACAGCAGGGGGAGGAGAGAGGGGCGCACCAAGCTCCAAGAGACTCAACAATTTTCTGATTTTTTCATCGATTTTCATATGAAAATACAAGGTTTTATATGCTAGGTTTCTAATCCATTCTAGGCCCTTGGATCAAGGGTTGATGAGTGAATGGCTGAGATACAATGTGAATAACACACTTAATACATTTTTTTAATCTAATTTGACCATCTCCATTCAACCATGGACTAATTCCATTCAAACACCACCTAACTAGCCTAATAAGGCCAAAAGAGGGGGCGCCCCCTTCATGGGCCTCTCTTGGGCCTAGGCTGGTCCAAGGGCAGCCAACCCAACCCATTAACTCAAGTCTAGACTTGGGCCTTCCAAGTCTTGGTGGCCCATGAGAGGGAGTGGCCCAATTGGGCCTTAAATGACTAATAAGGTCCATAAGGGTGGCACTTGGTCCAATATGAACTAGGCTTTCTAATGGACTCTACTAATAGCAATCTAACCTTGGACTTAACATAACAAATGGCCCATTGGCTTGATATAAGCCTTACAAGGAGCCCAAAAGAAAGAAAATACACAATTACAATCTCATACAAGCCATAACTCACAAATACACTTCACCCGTGTAATGAAATCGCCTTTGATGCCCCATCAATTCTCCACGGGTGGGAGGAACTCGACCCCGTCGAGTAGGGGTATGGCTACTCAGGTACTCCGGCGGATCCGTCACCGTGCCACGTAGCGCGGGTATGCTCCACTCCAAGTGATCGTCACCTGCTCATTCCATATATACTCGATATGCACACTGCTATGGCTAAAGGTGGTCACTCCGAAGGGCACTCTCAAAGGAAGGAAACAGCTCGAAGACTCACTAGGAATCACCGCTGAGTCCCTATAGGTGACTGATCCGGATATAGAAGTAAAACCGATCCCATACTCATCAAGTGAGTCCACTCGCTTCACACTCATAAGAGAACGACACGAGCTTGCATAAGACACATGCAGACTCATCATGCACTGACACACGAATGCAAACCATGCAAACAATCGACTCAAAATCACCACACAAACAAACCACACAAAGAAAGCACACTGACTCATGCACGACTCTAGACTAAGGTGGTAGCATCAAACCCACTAGGTGGCGACATCCTGGGCGGCCGAAGGGTCGCCCAGCTCTTCCCCCATGGCATAGTATTCATCGGCCAGTGCCTCGTCGGCCTCGTAATCGACATGCTCAAGCTCGGGAGGCGCGGATCCTCCAACACCTAAGGCTAGGGTGGTGCGAGCGGGGCACTCACTAGCAATGTGGCCGTACCCGTGACAGTGGAAACATTGTATTCGCGATCGACTACTCTCCCCGATAAGAGTGGCCTTACCCTTATCATCCCGCCGGGTAGGGGGTGTAGGCAACAATGGGGGAGGTGTAGGTGCCTTGGACAAGAGTGGAGGGGCTGCCGGTGCCAGAGGACGGGCTATAGGAGCTGGGGGACGGGCAAAGGGTGCCGGTGGTTGGGATGGAAATAGATCTCGGGGTGGAGGAGGGCGAGGCCATGGAGCGAAGTGCTCCTGACGGGTGGGCTCCTGAGGTCGAGCCATGGGAGGCCGCTGATGTGGGCCTATAGAGTGACGGGGCTCGGTACTACGGAGAGGGGTGGGGCCCAACCGATGGCTAGACTCGAACTCTCCCTCAAATTGCTCCATCTCGAGAGCAACCTGATATGCCTCTTCCAACGTCTTGGCATTGCGGCGGAAAAGCTCATACTGGTAGTGTGGCCGCAAACCACGTCGAAAGCGGGACATGGGCATGGTACTCTCCTCCGTGACACCACATCGGAGAAAGTACTCATCAAACTCCGCGATGTATTCGGAGACGGACCGGTCTCCCTGGCTAAGACTTTGCCATCTATCGATGAGTCGCTGGCGGTATGTGGGAGGAAGGTACTTTTGCCGAAGTTTATTCTTCATCTCGGCCCATGTGTCGATCGGGGGTTCTAGCCGCTGAAGTAGCAGGCTCTCCACATTCTTCCAATAGGTTTGTGCCTGCCCCATGAGTTTCATGGTGGCAAATCGGACCCTTCGACGCTCCGACATATCATACCATTCAAAATAACGGTCCATGCCAAACTCCCAATCTAGGTAGACTTTCGGATCCAAAGACCCGTAAAAAGCGGGAGGATCCGCTCGCACGGTCTTAAGGACCCGATCATCATCCTCATCTCGTTGTGGCTGAAAACCACGACGGCGTTGACCATACCCCTCGTAGGCATTGTCGGACCCATAGTCCTCGAGACCAAGGTCACGGTGTGGTAGTTGGGGAACCCGAGGAGGGGCGGGTGGAGGAACCAGTGGTGGCTGGTTTTGGGCCGAGGGAGCGGCCTGGACTTGGGCCATGGGAGCGGGTGGGACTTGGGCCCCCGCGGGAGGAGGTGCGGGTGGACCTTGGGCTGCCCCAGGAGGGTCCCCGTGTGACATCCTATCTAACCGCCCAACGAGGTCTTGGACCGACCTATCGGAGTTTTCCATGCGTCCCTCCATGGCCCTAAGGCGACCATCCATATTCTCGGAGAAGGTCCGAAAGTTAGCATCGGATTGGTCCAACCTAGCCATAATGGCCATCATCGCCTCTTGTAGGGAGTGGAAGTCTCCCGAGGTATCCCGTGGGTTGGCCATAGGTGGGGGTGGGGGTGAGTACTGAGTACCCCGACGAGTGGGCATGCAAACACACCGACTAGAGCAAAACACACTAATGCAAAATGATGCGCCTAGACTTAACCAAAACTCGGTACGCGGCGGAGATAATCGACCCGAAGGTCACTCGCACAAGTGTGCGGCCTTCCCGATAGGCGTAACCTAACGGTCGGACAACACCTTTCTATATACCGAGTAAAGGGATGTATGCGAAAAGACACTCTTTTTTGTGTTTTAAAACAATGATGACCCTAAACACGACTTAGACCGACTGATGACTAGACGTAAATGACACTCTTTTTTTTTTTGACACCCTAGACTCAACTCGCTCTGATACCAAATTGATGCGGGATGAGACACGGACACGGCAAGCTCGCGATCGTCCCTTGATGAGGGAAGCGTCGAACGTGCACGGTTGAGAAACCGGCAAGAGCTAGGGTGGTCGGCTCGCACTTTCGTGCCCGGATCGGGTCACGGGACGGTCTCGCTCACTCTCTCGCAGCAACGGTGATATGAAATTATAACGAGGTAGGTCCTAAAACATGCTCTCTAGCAGTGGCATAAACAAGCATATATGAAATAAGCGAAATGCCAAGTGTAGGAGCGAAGACGATACCTCCACGCGCTCGGCGTGGGGACGACGGACCCGGCCGAAACTCGTACTCCCGGAACAATATTACACAATATTACAGAAATGCAAGCCGCTGCCCACTCCACGCAGGGAGGTAAAGGGCTACACAATGGGGTCCGGGAGGACCGAATTAGGGTTGACGGGCGGCTTCTCGCGTTGATTCGGCAACGCCCGAACTAATGACGGTGGGGCCCACGTGCTGTCCTGAGGGGCCGTGTGGGACCCGGGTCACCGCTGTGGTGGGGGACACTGATGGAAGCGATCCCCGGGCTGGAGGCACGATGGAACGATGATCGGAGGCCGGGCGGCTCCGGCCGGCGCCCGTCGGGAAAACTTCCCACGGATCTGCAGTTTCTGGTTTTCAGCGCGCTGTCCGGCGAGAACGGACGCTGCGGTCAGATCCGATGTCGGATTGACACGAAATTAGCGCCGTTGGAAAGCTGACTCGAAGTAATTCAATGTAGGCCTAGAGATCTGGCCTGGATCTTCGCTGATCTGGACTTGTGGAATTTACAACCTCCTGTTGTACAGTAACTGAACACTCAGATCTGTAGAGCTGATCTCTGATAACTGCCGTTGACCGCTAGGAGGACCTTGGATTCAGACTTCGACTTCTTCATGAAAGTTGTAGGATTTTGAGTTGGGAAGATGGAAAAGTTGGTGTGGACACGTTTGGATATGTCTATGAATTTCTATGATTTGTTTACTGGAAGAAGGTCGAATCTGAGATCTGGCTGGAGGTACTGTAGCTCCGGTAGAACATGAATTTTGAAAAATAGGTAAAAGACTCAAAAAAAATTAATAAAAATGGTGGTGGTAGGGAAAAATGGACAGAAACCCCAGTTAAATTGGGAGGGCAAAAGAAATTCAAAATGGGGGTAGAAGGGGACGAACTCAAAAGTTCTGTCACTGTAGACAGAGACAGATCTGATTTGAGTTTGGGGAATGAACGAAGTGGAAACAATATGAAACGGGGGAATGTGGAGCTGAATTTTTTTGTGGGGAAGGGTCTATAAGGTAGGAACCAACCCTCAAAATTGGAAGTTGATCTGAACTCGTGGCTGACTTGAGGAATTTCCGAGCTTCACCTCTGTCCAGCAAGACAGAACACCGAAATTGATCCCGTGGCGGCTTGAAGGCGGCACGAACGGCGGCGGCGGCGGCACCGGTGATGATCAGAGGTTGAGAGGGGATGAAGGGAGGTAGAACCACTCTAGATCTGGGGTTGAAGGTGGAAGAACAGCAGGGGGAGGAGAGAGGGGCGCACCAAGCTCCAAGAGACTCAACAATTTTCTGATTTTTTCATCGATTTTCATATGAAAATACAAGGTTTTATATGCTAGGTTTCTAATCCATTCTAGGCCCTTGGATCAAGGGTTTATGAGTGAATGGATGAGATACAATGTGAATAACACACTTAATACATTTGTTTAATCTAATTTGACCATCTCCATTCAACCATGGACTAATTCCATTCAAACACCACCTAACTAACCTAATAAGGCCAAAAGAGGGGGCGCCCCCTTCATGGGCCTCTCTTGGGCCTAGGCTGGTCCAAGGGCAGCCAACCCAACCCATTAACTCAAGTCTAGACTTGGGCCTTCCAAGTCTTGGTGGCCCATGAGAGGGAGTGGCCCAATTGGGCCTTAAATGACTAATAAGGTCCATAAGGGTGGCACTTGGTCCAATATGAACTAGGCTTTCTAATGGACTCTACTAATAGCAATCTAACCTTGGACTTAACATAACAAATGGCCCATTGGCTTGATATAAGCCTTACAAGGAGCCCAAAAGAAAGAAAATACACAATTACAATCTCATACAAGCCATAACTCACAAATACACTTCACCCGTGTAATGAAATCCCCTTTGATGCCCCATCAGGGACGGCCGGTCTGTGTGTGCACACGTGGTTGGGGTGGTTGGACCCACGCTGACGGGCGTGACCCCAACTAGTCACTTGTTTATGGTTACTTGTATGGTGTCTTAGTTCCCACTGGGCCGGAGGGAGACACCTAAGGCGCGGACTAAGACGTCAGTGGATGCATTCGGCCTTGCTTCTAGTGGGAGGTACTCCTGTCGAGTCGGGAGTGAAAGACTGTCAGTCAGTCTTTGTGACTTTGACCTTCAGGTTTTTCGTCGGGTTGACCGATGAGTTCTGATTGTCTCGCCGTGGCGTGTGTGTGGGTTTTCATGCCGTGAGACCAGTGTTGTAGTTGCAGGGCTTTCCCTTTCGAGGTACTCGCTTAGCCGCTAGCATAGTGGTTTCCCGTTTCGCGAGGTAGGGTTCGAGTGATCCCTACTGAGTCTTATTCCGAGACTCATTCCCTGCGTGTTTTCACCGTGTTTCAGGTGAGGCACGGCCTCAGGGGAGCGCGACTGAGGCTCAGCATGGTTCAGGTGCCCAGCCTTAGTGCCAGAGGTCAGAGCCGGGGTATGCCCCGTGTAGCTGTACTTTTCTTTCTTATCTCTGTACTAGTTGTGGACTACTGTTGTTATTTTGTTATATCTTGTGGACCATGTATCATGTAAAATGTTAATTTATTTCCTTCTTATCAAATAAACTGTTTAGTTTCTGTAATTATTTGTGATACTTGTGTAGTCCCCACACCATCCTTCTAACCCTTCCGAGTCTTAGGACTCGTGGGTGGCGGTGCGAGTCTCGGGTTATTGGGCCTTCCCGGTACTCGGATTCTCGGCTCGTTACATGAAAGTTCTTGCTATACTCTCTTGTTATCATTGTCTCTACATTTCATAAGCGTATCTAGCATCTTGCTTACTCGTCCTTGTGATTTTAATCATCATTGCTTTATAGTTACAACTCGTGCCATTGTAATTCTCGATCTGCTTTACTTCTTGCATGACCTGCATGAGCATGATAAATTGTTAATCACTTAGGCCCTCTTTGTTTTTTGATTAAGTTGTGATACTTGTGTAGTCTCCACACCATCCTTCTAACCCTTCCGAGTCTTCGGACTCGTGGGTGGCGGTGCGAGTCTCGGGTTATCGGGCCTTCCCGGTAATCGGATTCTTGGGTTGTTACATGAAAGTTCTTGCTATACTCTCTTGTTATCATTGTCTCTACATTTCATAAACGTATCTAGCATCTTGCTTACTCGTCCTTGTGATTTTAATCATCATTGCTTTATAGTTACAACTCGTGCCATTGTAATTCTCGATCTGCTTTACTTCTTGCATGACCTGCATGAGCATGATAAATTGTTAATCACTTAGGCCCTCTTTGTTTTTTGATTAAGAACAGCGTATTCGACCCCGGAGGGTCGAACGTGCCACCCGAGGTCGAATACCACTGTTGATATTTATTTGTCTATCTCCTATCTTTCTTTTGAGGTTTGGAGAATGATATGGTAAGATAACAAACAAACAATCAAAGATCTACTCGAACCTATGAACATGTGATCATGAACCTAGGCAATCTTAGCTAGCTCTAGCATGGGCATGCTATCTCAATCAAACTACACTAAGGAAAAGGAAAACACACGCCGGAGCGTGGAGCAAGGAATAAATAAAAACACACCGTGAAGGTGGAACAAACAAGGAAAATAGAAAGATATGATGAAGAAGACAGCTAATGCCCAATACCAAGGAAAGATGTGATCGCCACCAAAGTAAAAACAAGTCAAAAAACCTGAATATACCTTGGAAATAGGTGGATGAAACACCCGCCCACGGGAGAGAAAACCAGAGAAAGCCTGCAGATTAGCTTAGAAGTAACGGCCAGAACCCCGTGCGTCGCTTGGAAGTGACGGCCACACGATAGACCGCCGGAAGGGAGTGACGCGCCTGCACAAGGCCGTCAGATAACCTACAGTAACAAAGCTTGAATTCTTTTAACTCCAACTCTTCCAGCCGGCTAGAAGACCTGGGCCTCGTGTCAATGAACCTGTAAACCTGCCAAAGATGTAGAGAGACCAAACACAACAACCTCAATTAGTCCTTTTCACAAGCATAGCATCAATTCTCAAAGGACTTAACATCATCAAAAGGAGAGGGGATTACCGGGGAGTTTTTTGGTTTTTTAGCCCCTCTGGGTGTTTTAAAAGTTTGGGAAGATGTTTATATGCTTAGAGGACAGTGAAAAACGTGGAGAAAGAGGAGGGATAATGCTTTGATTGAGGAAAAATCAGGGAAGAACTCAAGCATGCAATGATGAACTTGAAAGACCAAAACCAAAGTACTCCCTTGATTATAAGATGGATGGACGTGGGAAGCAGTTCCTCTTGGATGAAGATGGCTCCTGAGTTCGGCAGCACTTCGGCGTGAATTTCCAAATCTTTTCCCCCCGGGCCATGAAGTCAAGGGCTCTATTTATAGACCCTCAAACTCTCAGGTCGAGCAGAGGATAATTCAGCAAGATAAAGAGATTACTCTTAGCAAATCCTCGAAGATAATATCACCAAGAGTCCATAGAACCGAACGGAAGGTCCTGAGGATCAGATTTGAAAGAGATATCGTTAATCCAAAACCCTTATCTCGACCACGGAGTAGCAGAGAAAAGGCCTGAACTGCCAGGACTCTCTGAAGGAAGTAACGGCTGCATGACAGACCGCCACTTAGAAGTAACACATCAAGAACCGTCCGTTACTATCAACCTTATCCCTAAAAGATAAGATCAACGGGAAGAAGACCCAACAAGTTGGACTCTTCAAGGAAGCCACGGCCAAGGCATAGGGCGTCAGAATGAAACAACGGCTGCTCGACAGACCATTATTACCAATGTGGAATCAAAAGGATAAGCTTTTCAACGAGGCCTTAAGCCTTAGGACTCTTCAAAGAGTAACGGTCCAGGCCCCATGCGTTATAATGAAACAACGCGCCTGGTTCGGACCGTTATTACCATTGAGTTTCAAAAATAGCAATAAAGGGTTGCTAAGCTGTTGCCAACGAAACGCCACCAGAAGCCAATTCTTAATCCAGGAATTAAGACCCAAGAAACAGGCCTCAACTGATCAAGAGACTCAATGAAGAGTGAACAACTCGGAGCATCATATAGAATGAAACAAGGAGATGACCCGACTTATTGGGTATAAAACGGGTGTCAACAGATGCCCCTCCTTAACGTCCTCTTTGCAGGGAAGCGAGCGGAGGTGAAGCGAAAGCGAAGTGGAACATGAAAGATGAAGCGGAAAATGAAGCGGAGTGTATCAAAAAGAGGGCGTTAAGGTAAACGACACCCGTTCTTTACCGACAAGCGATCGGAATTTTCTGGAAAACTTCGAATTGATCACAAGGAAATAGCCAGCCAAAGGAATACGAGTCTGGAGGAACTAATTAACTAAGGAAAGGAAACACGGCTAGCCGCCGGAGGCAACGGAAAGGAAAGAGACTAAACTCCAGATAGGAATCTTCAGCGAACCAGATCAAGCGAGCAGATCGAAGGAAACCTTCTAATTCAGAGTGGAATAATTCTCCTTATTCAGAATCAAGAACACAGCTGCTCACCATCATCGAGACCTTGAACAAATGAAGCTTCACGAATGCTCAAAGAATGCGTATGATGCATGCTGGGCTAAAGGAAAACAAAATCTTCAAAACAAATGCGAAGAAAAGATAAAATAGAAAAATACTCGAGAATAATATTGCTAGATCGGAGAAAATCAGAGTCAGGACACCATCTGCAACCACGGCGTGCAAGATAGAACCATCGTCCCCAAATTTTCCAATCTAACGGCCTATCCAACGATTAAACATGTGAACTTAGATCATCATCATTTTTATTTTAGGGGAACATCAAATCCCAGGACACATGAATGACCAACCGGTTCTCGAGGTAATATATCATAAGTAACATATAGTAATGCATTAAGGGAGTGAGGGAACGAGATACAATACCTGACTTACCTGCCTGACGGACGATAAATCATGACTTCACTCATAATTCCTTCATGAAAGATAGGTTAGCCAACAATAAATATGATCATGAATCCAAGGCATAACCATTGTACGTGCAAGGAACATCAATAAGGAACAACATGGAAGAAAATGGAACCATTTTGACATCCAATAGACCATTTAATTCATCAAGAAACTTGCAAGTTTGTAACGGTCTGAAGAAAGGGCGTTACATAAAGTAACGGACCATCCCTAGTCCGTCATAAACCAGGCGGTTCACATTCTTCAATAAAACAGTCCAATCATATGTAACGGTCGAAAACAGACGCGTCAGAAGGATGTGACGGTCGGTCGATAGACCGTCGCATTGCCTGAGCGTTCAAAAAAAATAGCAACCGAACGATCACGGCCATTCCATTCCACATTCAACGCCCCAAAAAAAACCAACCGAGAGAAACCACCGGCGACCACCGTCCCACTGCTACCATGGCCGGCGACGAGGCTCCCCAGCCACCACCACAGAGGAGGGAGAGGGGAAAGAAGAAAGCAATCCGGCGGTTTCACCGCCGGCTCGAACGGGAGGCGATCCCACCGGTCACGGAAGAAGAACCGAGGAGAAGAGAGCCAAGAGAAGAAGAAGAAGCTCCCACGGCCGTGGGGGACCAAGGGGAAGCCCCATTGGGTGCAGAGGAACCCAAAGAACCCGAGAAGAAGAGGAAGAGGGGCATGGACTGTGAGGTAGGTCCTTCCGCCCTAACTTCAAATTTTAATTTTTTTGTGTTTTTATTATGAATGCATGTCGGATTAAAGGGTAGAAATGGGTCCACAAACCCCCTAGGAACAATTGTAGGCCATTTGGCCATAGTGGGAGACCACGGGGATGCAAGGGAAAAAATTCTCAAATGCAGACAATGTGACGGTCCTGCCAGCGACCGTCACTCTTCTGACGCACCATGTTGAGTCCGTCAGAGTCAAACGACGCCCTACCCCAGGGCCGTCACTTATGCCAGGGACTTAAGCTGTTTTTTAGGGTTTTCAATTTTCAAATTTTTTGTTTTGTTTTCAAGTATGAATGTTTATACAATGATTATATGATGCAAGTTGGACTGATTAATGATCTAATGTGCAATGCAGGGGAAGAGACGATCGCGGATCTCCTGGCTACAGATCCGGGCAGTGTACCAGGCATTGCCCGACTACCAGAGAGAGAGATTAGCCGGCATGGGATTCGCCGAGGTGCTCAGCATCGAGGTGATCCGGATGGACACGCCGCTACTGTACGCTTTGCACGAGAGATGGGACCCGATCATCAGAGCTTTCATCTTCCCGTGGGGCCACATGATCCCCACGCTAGAAGACATAGCGAGGATTACCGGATTGAGAGTTCACAGAGCCGCGGTGACAGGGTGGACATACAGCGACTACCGAGAGATGGCTCAGCAGCTGCTCGGGCTAGATTTGATTAGACCGGGTCAGTCCTCCTCTCAGCTTTCGAGATCAGTGCTGCAGGAGAGCTTGGGACTGAGAGGAGCGGCGATCACCGTGGGAGAGCTACCTGAGGAGCATCTGGGCAGAGTGATAGACCAGGTGCGCCCTCGCATGGCGGCAGAGGTTGGACCAGAGGGAGATAGAGTGCTCAGACGATTCCTGATGCTGCTATTCGGGAAGCTCCTCTTCGCGACTCGGGCAGATGTCATCAGCTGCAGACTGCTGCCGATGATAGAGGATTTGGGCAGAGTCAGGAGATACGCCTGGGGAGCGGCAGTGCTCGCATTCTTGTTCGAGTCCCTCAGCACCACGGACCGGCAGACAATGCTGGGCGGCTTCTCGCCTTTCCTACAGGTAAATGCACTTCATATGTTTTCTATTATGCCATGAATATTTATGCCATGATTTATGCAATGATTTATGCAATGCCATGCGACTGACTTGATTTCTAAATGCAGATCTGGAGCTATATGTACCTCCCGGGCATCGGGAGAGGCGCATTACTCCATCCCGACCACATATCGATCGCGAGGCGATGGTCGATGGCGAGGGACACAGGGTCGATCATTAGACTGACCCGGACGATCCAGGATGACTTGGACTCCTTCCCGCATACGTCGGTAAGTCCAGAGCTGAAAAATGATTCCTATATGCTTCTATATGCTTCTAAATG
Source organism: Amorphophallus konjac (assembly GCA_022559845.1). Lineage (NCBI taxonomy): Eukaryota > Viridiplantae > Streptophyta > Magnoliopsida > Alismatales > Araceae > Amorphophallus > Amorphophallus konjac. Next base: position 546,824,462 of record CM040121.1, on the reverse strand, counting down.
CTTTCTAAATGCTTTTGCCTTTAACGCTTTTATATGCTAATGCTGATGAATGGACTAAAAATGCTTTCAGGTGAGATGGAACCCATACCGCGACGAGGGTTATACGGGACAGCCATGGGTGGAGGCGGCTTTATCGTACCGGGGGTGAGACATATGGTTGCATTGCATCCATATCATCGAGCCTCTGTACTATAGGCTGATCCTGCGGACTCGGGGACTACACCAGCCCGAGGTGACCTTTCCACGCCACAGCGATGACCACCCTGGCAAGTTAGCAAGGGGCATCAGCGGCAATGTGGATTGGTGTGCCGGGAAGGCGAAGTACGTCCACGACTGGAATAGACGGGGCCGAGCGGTGAGGGAGCGAGACGAGAGCGACGAGGCATATCTGAAGGCCTTCGCTCGACTCTACGGCGACCGGGTGTACCGAGGTACCCGATGACCGATATGCAATTCTAAACCAAAAGCTCTTTCTAGATGCAAAAATGCCATGTGATGGATGTATTGACTCATGTTTTCTAAAATGCAGCTAGATCCTGAGGGACGGATAGCCGAGCTGGAGGGATTACTCCATTCCACCATCCAGCAGCGGGACGGGTACCGGACCGCTCTGGAGCTCCTGGTGAGACCTAAAATGCTTTATGATTATGCTTAATGGAATATCATAATGCAAATGCTGACTAACCATGACTTCTAACCATGATTTCTAAAATGCAGCGGGCCGAGGGAGCCCAACGAGCCGGACCGGATGCCCCATCGTCTTCCTCACAGCCTGCGGGAGGCAGGGCTGAGCAGGAGGCCGATTTTGCTCGAGCAGTTGCCCGGGCCGAGGAGGCGGAGGCCACCCTCGCGGAGCGGGTAAGATGCTAAAATGCTCATGCTTATGATTATGCCTAAAAATGCCTTATGATTAATGATATGATATGAAATGCAACCTACAGGCGAGGGAGCTAGCAGCAGCAGTGGTCGAGGCCAGTCAGGCGAGGGCAGAGGCAGAGAGAAGCCGGGCTGAGACCGATCGAGCCCGAGCGGAGACAGAGCTTGTACGGGCAGAGCTGGCTCGGATGAGAGCGGAGACCCCGCGACGCTCGGATGATGCAGAGATGGAGCAACTACGGACAGAGTTAGCGCGAGCACGGGCTGAGGTGGAGCAGCTCCGTATCGGGACGGCGGACCTGGATAGCTACCGGACCGAGGCACAGGAGACGCGTCAGATCTTCACACTGAAGATCGAGCTGTGGACGCTGGAGCGGACGGTCCGGATGATGGGCCGGGGACCAGAGCGGAGTGCCTCCCAGAGTGGGGCACGGAGGAGTGCTGCCCCGAGCGGCTCGGTAGGGGATTTTCTTGTCAGCTCCTCCGCCCAACGGAGGAATGAGAGGGCGGAGCGGGGACAGCAGGAGGAGAGTGCTTCTATAGCGCCGCCACCCGCGAGGAGACCCGAGGATGGAGAGGATGAGGGTGGTCCGGCGGATAAGCCGACCGAATGATGTATTTTTTATGTTTTTTCTTATCTTTTGTACAGAACTTGTGGTAGATGGAATAAGATCTTTTTTGGGGTTTTCTGTTTATTTAGTGAATGAAAAGATGTGTGTTTGATTGTGCAGGGACAGATGAAATGAATGAATGGATGAATGAGTCATGGGCAGGAATGTGTGCATGAGTTACTTGTGGGAATGTATGTGTGTGAAAAATGCAGAGAGAATGAGGTGTACAATGCGAGAGACCGCCAGGTCTAGGCAAGGGCAGAAGGAATAACCAGAATTCAGCAGCAGAGAAAGTAACGGTCTAGGCTCAGACCGTCATAATCAAACGACGCACCGGTGAAAGGCCGTTACTCATAACAGGGGCCCATCCTGGTAGTAGGGCTTCAGGATAAACGACGGCCAACGGCAGGTGCGTCAAAGACAAATAACGGCCAAAGACTAGACCGTTGATCATGGCAGAACGATGGTTGTCAGGACAACTAGCAGAAAATGTGACGGCCTGAGGGAGACGCGTCAGAGTGAAGCAACGGCCATAACCAGGGCCGTCAGGAAGTGCTTAGCCTAGAAGAGAAAGGACTGAGTGGATGAGAATATAACGGCTCAAGATTCGCACGTTATAAGAAACGACGGTCAGGCCTTGGACCGTTAATCTTCACAGAACATGATCGGGGAACTAAACCCACAGGAAAATGCGACGGCCTAAGGTTGGCGCGTTGGAGTGAAATAACGGCCTTACGATAGACCGTTATATTCTGGGTTGTATTCCGAGACGGATTGAGCCGTGAGAACTTAAACCTGAGGTTTAGCCATCTAATCCCTTACTGGAACTTATCCTGATTGAAGATAAAGCTTTCTAGTCCGAATCCTATCCTTCCAAAAGCCAAAACCAAGCTTTTAAGACTCGAAAACTCAATCAAAATCGTAGCTTTGCTGAAAACCTCTGCTTTAGGGTTGAAGAACCTCTCCTAAGGGCAGAAATCAAGATGAAGAGGAGCTTGGAGGCGATGATCATGGAAGGGAAGGTCTACACCGGGCCTAAAGCTGCCAGAAAAGAACACGGAGAGCTCCAGCGGTTGACATCAATTCCCAAGCACTTAAGCTCCAATGTTCAAAGGGTGGTAGGTCTTTCAACAACACATCCAAGTTCAGAAAATTCTGCACTTTCAATCCGTTTTATGACTTCTTCTTCTGCTTCTTTCTTCAAGCCTCTTCCTGGCCCAAGATGCTACTCTAATCTGAAGTGGATGGCTCCCATGGTGAAGGCCCTCCCTATAGAAGTTACATCAATCCTTAAAGCTTGGCACCTTCAACCACTCTTGGTTTTAGGTAAAAATTTCCAGAAACTATCCTTAGATTGGCCAAGTATTTCAGCACTTGTGGAGTTATGGCATCCACAAACTCATACCTTTATCTTCCCTTCCTTCGAAGCAACCATCCTATTAGAAGAGGTAGAAGCCTACCTAACCCTTCCTAAGATTAAGGTGGGGGATGAAGACCGGGTTTGCTATACAATAGAGCCCATTGACCCGTCCTTGATCTTGAGCGACTTCATTCATAATCCAAAGGACGTGAGAACCATGATCAGCCCTCACCACATTCACTTGATACCCTTAGCACAATTGATGTAAAACCGACCTATGGACCTATTTTGCAAGCATTCAACTTTGAGCAGCGGACTCACACTAGCGAGCTCACCCGTATGGCGCATACTTGTGCCCGATGGCGACTAGGCGATGTTGGAGAGGGTCCGAGGCGAGACCTTGAGGCTCCAATGGTTGGCTAGCTTGGGGAGAACCCCAAATGGGCCTAGGATGCCCAAATCATGGGCGGCCAACACACCAAGGGTGTGGGTTAAGTGGATGCTCTCACAACTCGCCCGCGGTGGTCACTCAATTTGGGTAGCAATTTAAAATCGGACACTCTCTTACCACCGACGGAGTAACTATAGCAATACTAAGCTAAGCAAGTCCATTACAGCAATGAGAGATGTTCAGGAGCACACCTAGCCGGCGTGAAGACGCCGACTCCGGCCGGAGACGGGGGCGAGCGGGGAGGCGAGGGTATGCACCCGCACGCCGCGTCGGTGTCGCTTCAACCTGAAATGGAAAGATTACACCACTACACCTCTCGCAGGAGGGGTGATCTTGGGGTGGGGATTAATCTTATTACATCCAATACTACCTCCACGCAGGGAGGGGCCTTCAGCCGGCCAAGCGGGGTGGGGACTTATGCTAAGGAAACCCGATTTGCCGATCCCCGTCGGTTCTGCCAACCTTCAGAATTGTTGGACAGGGGGCCGGTGATGTCACTGCCACAAATTCCACAGAGCTCAGATCTTGACGAAACCTACGCCAAAAGTTTCCCAACTGAGATAGGATGATTCCTGAATTTTTTGGGAAGCTCTGGACCTCGGGGCTGATCGGACCGGCGACTGGAGCAGGACAGCAACACTCTGCTTCGGACTGATGCAGAACTGATGCAGTGGATTGCAGAAGGTGCTGCGGTCGCTCCCGAACTTCAAATTGAACGAAACTGGCGGTGACGCGATCGTGGTCGGAGTAGCTTCGAGCAGAAGTTGACGAGGCCACAATCCGAGGTCGGAGATGAGAATGGTGGCCAGATAAATGAAGACAGGTCAAACCTGAGTCCACTGGTGGCAGACTGCACACTCCGACGAAATAATTCAGAACAAATAGCTCAGGCAGGCGATTGGCATCGTTCTTTCTGCTACGGATGGAGGACTAGACGAAGAAGAATTTTGTAGAAGGAAGTATGCTCGAATTTCTCCAAGGTTGACCGCAGCACAGCTTCCAAGATCGCTCTGGTCTTCAGTCTGGGACAGATTGCGTAGTCGTTGAAGATGACGCTCCTCCGGACAGCTCCGAAATCGGAAGCCGGAGAGACCACCACCGTTGGAAAGCTATCTCGATGAAAATTCCAGAAATGTAGGTCTTGCCACCTGAATCGTTGAGAGACGATCGTGGCTGCCTCTGCAAGTCGCTACAACTCTGCTGCCTGAAACAGAGGCTGAATGAGAAGAAGATGAGGGGGTGGGGAAGGGGATGGCCAAGAGAGTAAGAGGTGGAGGGTGAACTTGGCTGGTATGGGGAAGGGGGGCTGCAACTTTGGGTGGTTTGGGAGGTGGGGAGATGGAAGGGCACTGCCCTAGGGAGAGGGAAATTTGAATTTGGGCTTAGGGAAGAGCCCCTTCAACCTTGGGGAGAGGAAGGGGTGCTTAGGAAGTGGTGTTGGGTAGTTGGGGGTTGGGAGGTGGGGTGTGGATTGGAGGATGCCACCTTGGGTTGGGGGGAAGTTAAATGGGTGTATGGGGAAGGGGAGAGGTCTTAATGAGGGGTGAATGGGGAGGAGAGAGAAAATTCCGAAAATTGGGGTGGAGGGAGAGAGAGAGAGAGGGGGGGACCCCTTAGAGAGAGAGAGAGAGTGAGAGAGAGAGAGATCTAGTGGGATTTGGAATTGGATTTCAATTTTCATTCAATTGTTCATTACTTCAAAATGAGGAGAATGGGGTCCTATATATAGGCAACCCACATTTCTACAAAAGTCCCTGACATTTGATTCAATGACAAATAACCGAAGGGATAGGGGTTGCCCTTGGGCCAAGCCCAATGAATTGGGCCCACTAGCCTAACAAACCAACTTAATGACACAATACTTAGGAAAATGACTCACTAACCTAGGTACATGACTCAAATAAAGGGAAAATTACATGATATTGACTCAAATAAAATGTGAAGATTACATGACTAGACTCAAAAATACATGACTAACATAATGGCGCTTGTCGACGAACAATCCGAGTCTGGAGAAAATATGGAGGGGCAAGGGATGCCCTCATCATACCCCCGGGGTGGGGAAAACTCGACCCCGTCGAGTATGGGTCCACCAGGGAAGTAGTACATCGAACTGCGGCTCTGGGTGATCCACGATCTCCATACTCAACCCGCGACCATAGTCGGGGAACGGCGCTTCAGCTCGACAAAGTGGCTTGGTCATACCTTCATGCTGGCGATGTGATCTTGCTTGCCTAGTATTGCCACTGTGTGCTCACGTCGTGCTCTCAGGCTATTTGTGGTGGCACTCCGAGGGTGTCTCTCACAAGGGTAGGTGTAAGTTCGAGGCACTCACTAGGATCCACCGCGGTGCCCTTAGAGCGTGCTGGATCTGCCATATGAGAAATGGGGAGAATCCCAAAACCCTTTTGAAAGTTCAACCCATAAGCTTGGTTGCTAAAGCCACTCGGAACTTGGCAAGGTCCAAGTCCTCGTGCCCTCAGATTGGAGGTGACCCTAAAGTAGAGCCACTCCAAAGCCATCATCGCCAAGTTGTCAACTTGGAACTCAAAGTGGTGCTTAGGAGTTTGTGCTCGTTTCTTGTGAATCCCACCGCTTGTTGCTTGATACTTGCTTGAATGCATATGCCATGTACTATGATGCGGTGTGAGTTGACAATGTATGGTATGCAAAGGGGGGTCCAGGACAACCACATATAGACCTATCATGCATTGATGTTATGAAGACTTTGAAGGATTTGGGAGGACCGGGGCATCCATAGGTGTCCCTCTTGTGAGTGAGTGTGATGAATGTTGGAGGACCCAGACATCCATGAATGCTCCTATCATGCTTGAGATTTATGATGAATGATGGTGGACCATTACAACCAAATATTGACCACTCATGTTTTCTTCTTGACATGTGGGTGATATGGATGAATGTACCCGACGGACTAATCATGACAAGCGGTGTGATGTGCCAAGACATATGAATTCCTTTCCCAAAGATGACTTCCTCATGTGGGATGGTGGGGTGGTCTTTGAGCTTCCACTCAAAAGGGTCGAAGGGATCTAGGTAGGTGGATATAGGGTGGGGCACCTTCTTGATCTCTAGGCATGTGTTGCCTAAGGTCATGATTCCTATGGTGTAACATGGGTCATGGATGAGGTGGGCTTGGCCAACATGGTGGGTGGGGGTAGGAAAGGGTGGGTGGTGAATAATGTGAGTGGGTTACATGGAGATCTAGGCTCCCATAGAAAAGGGTTAAAGGGATCATGGTAAGGGTCACCTTGGTAGGGGTACTCTATGCTCTCAAGGTCCTCGAATGGTGAGTCCTCCTCCTCAATAATTGGGCCAAAGTTGCTAATGGGTTGGCCGATCAAAGCACTTGGGATCTCTATGGTTGGGGAGTGGAATAGGATAGGTTCTTCCTCCATGGGAAGAAGGAGGATGATCTCACTAGTAACTTGGCCATTAGTGTAGATGGAAGTGATGGAGCCAATGGTGGGATATGCTAGGCTAATGGTGTTAGTTTCGGACGGTCTCATGGCAAGCATATTGGTCAAGTGAATTTGCCAATGTAGGTAGTTCACTAAGTCTCCCAAATCTTCCACACAATAGGAAGTTTGATAAGTGACATGTGGCTGAATGGGAATGATTTGGGATTGATATCCCATGGGTAGGTGGCATGGTTGTGAACTAGGAATGGTGAAACCTTTCTTGAGCCATTGGAGTATGGACTTACCTATGGTGAGGTTGGGTGTCTCTAGAGGAGCTAGGCTAGAGGTGTGTGAGTTATTTGGCCTTTGGATTTCCTCTATGTTGGGAGGTGGATCCGGATGGGCATCCTTCTCCACTTGGGTGGGTGTGTGGGTTGCAACTTCTATTGCTAATGGAGTAGGGGGATTTATGGGGGGTGGTTTGGTGATAGCTAGTGTATGACACACCTGGGGTGGTGAACAAGCATGGGCTTGGGTTGGGATAGGAAGGGGAAGTAGAGGAGGCCTAGGTTGGGGAAAGATTGGTGTAGGAAGCGGGAGGTGGGTTGAGTGAGGGATTTTGGGTTGATTTATTTTGGGAGATGTGTCCCTTTTTGGGGATGATGATGGGTTTGTGGTGGTGGTCAAGGGGGCTTGTGGGGTATGGGTTTGGTGAGAGGTTTTGGGTTTGGGGGTGGTGGCCATTATGGGCCTCGGTGGATGGGTGGACACGGGGTCCAATTGGGTTTGTGGACATATGGTTGTGGTGGGAGTTTGTAGGTAGGGTGCTGGTGTGGTGGTTGGGGTAGGATAGGTGGAAAGTGATGTGGAATGGGGAATTAGGGTCATGGGTTAGCTAGGTGGGGATGAAGGAGTTGAAGTGCTCCTTAGGTCTTGGTGATTTGAGTATGAGGGGGAAACATATCTAGCCCTAAGTTGCTCCTTCATGTCCTTCCAAGTGGTGATGGGAGTTTCCCTTCTAAGTACCTTTAGCCCGACAATTTGCATCCAATAAGTTTCTGCCCGTTTGGTAAGTTACATTTTGGCAACCAATGCCTTTTCATCCTTGGACATATGATACCAAGTGAAGTATTGGTCCATTGTAGCTTCCCAATCTAAATATTCCCTAGGAGAGGTTCCATCAAAGGTGGGAAGTGGGAAAGGGACCATCCTATCATCCGTCCTTGGGGCGGGCCTATTTTCTCCAAGTTGGTTGAGTCGGCCCGATATGTTATCAAGCCGCTCATTGGCATAGGTCAAGACTTTCATGAAGTAGTTGACATGGCCAGGGAAGTTATGGGTGTTAGTGGTAGGCATCTCTTGGTGGCTTGGACTTATGGAGTGGGCCGATTGGTAAGGTCGATATGAGGTGGCCATACTAGGGGACAAGAGTGATGCACTTGAAGACTCTAAATGCATAGACATGCCACCAACTTGATAGAGACAAGTTGTGAACTTGCTCTGATACCACTTGATGTAAAACCGACCTATGGACCTATTTTGCAAGCATTCAAGTTTGAGCAGCGGACTCACACTAGCGAGCTCACCCGTATGGCGCACACTAGTGCCCGATGGCGACTAGGCGATGTTGGAGAGGGTCCGAGGCGAGACCTTGAGGCTCCAATGGTTGGCTAGCTTGGGGAGAACCCCAAATGGGCCTAGGATGCCCAAATCATGGGCGGCCAACACACCAAGGGTGTGGGTTAAGTGGATGCTCTCACAACTCGCCCGCGGTGGTCACTCAATTTGGGTAGCAATTTAAAATCGGACACTCTCTTACCACCGACGGAGTAACTATAGCAATACTAAGCTAAGCAAGTCCATTACAGCAATGAGAGATGTTCAGGAGCTCACCTAGCCGGCGTGAAGACGCCGACTCCGGTCGGAGACGGGGGCGAGCGGGGAGGCGAGGGTATGCACCCACACGCCGCGTCGGTGTCGCTTCAACCTGAAATGGAAAGATTACACCACTACACCTCTCGCAGGAGGGGTGATCTTGGGGTGGGGATTAATCTTATTACATCCAATACTACCTCCACGCAGGGAGAGGCCTTCAGCCGGCCAAGCGGCGTGGGGACTTATGCTAAGGAAACCCGATTTGTCGATCCCCGTCAGTTCTGCCAACCTTCAGAATTGTTGGACAGGGGGGCGGTGATGTCACTGCCACAAATTCCACAGAGCTCAGATCTTGACGAAACCTACGCCAAAAGTTTCCCAACTGACAGAGGATGATGCCTGAAGTTTTTGGGAAGCTATGGACCTCGGGGCTGATCGGACCGGCGACTGGAGCAGGACAGCAACACTCTGTTTCAGAGTGATGCAGAACTGATGCAGTGGATTGCAGAAGGCGCTGCGGTCGCTCCCGAACTTCAAATTGAACGAAACTAGCGGTGACGCGATCGTGGTCAGAGTAGCTTCGAGCAGAAGTTGACGAGGCCACAATCTGAGGTCGGAGATGAGAATGGTGGCCAGATAAATGAAGACAGGTCAAACCTGAGTCCACTGGTGGCAGACTGCACACTCCGACGAAATAATTCAGAACAAATAGCTCGGGTAGGCGATTGGCATCGTTCTTTCTGCTACTGATGGAGGACTAGACGAAGAAGAATTTTGTAGAAGGAAGTATGCTCGAATTCCTCCAAGGTTGACCGCAGAACAGCTTCCAAGATTGCTCTGGTCTTCAGTCTGGGACAGATTGCGCAGTCGTTGAAGATGATGCTCCTTCGGACAGCTCCAAAATCGGAAGCCGGCGAGACCACCACCGTTGGAAAGCTATCTCGATGACGATTCCAGAAATGTAGGCCTTGCCACCTTAATCTTTGAGAGACGGTCGTGGCTGCCTATGCAATTCGCTGCAACTCTACTGCCTGAAACAGAGGCTGAATGAGAAGAAGATGAGGGGGTAGGGAAGGGGATGGCCAAGAGAGTAAGAGGTGGAGGGTGAACTTGGCTGGTATGGGGAAGGGGGGCTGCGACTTTGGGTGGTTTGGGAGGTGGGGAGATGGAAGGGCACTGCCCTAGGGAGAGGGAAATTTGAATTTGGGCTTAGGGAAGAGCCCCTTCAACCTTAGGGAGAGGAAGGGGTGCTTAGGAAGTGGTGTTGGGTAGTTGGGGGTTGGGAGGTGGGGTGTGGATTGGAGGATGCCACCTTGGGTTGGGGGGGAGTTAAATGGGTGTATGGGGAAGGGGAGAGGTCTTAATGAGGGGTGAATGGGGAGGAGAGAGAAAATTCCAAAAATTGGGGTGGAGGGAGAGAGAGAGAGAGGGGGGGGACCCCTTAGAGAGAGAGAGAGAGTGAGAGAGAGAGAGAGATCTAGTGGGATTTGGAATTGGATTTCAATTTTCATTCAATTGTTCATTACTTCAAAATGAGGGGAATGGGGTCCTATATATAGGCAACCCACATTTCTACAAAAGTCCCTGACATTTGATTCAATGACAAATAACCAAAGGGATAGGGGTGCCCTTGGGCCAAGCCCAATGAATTGGGCCCACTAGCCTAACAAACCAACCTAATGACACAATACTTAGGAAAATGACTCACTAACCTAGGTACATGACTCAAATAAAGGGAAAATTACATGATATTGACTCAAATAAAATGTGAAGATTACATGACTAGACTCAAAAATACATGACTAACATAATGGCGCTTGTCGACGAACAATCCGAGTCCGGAGAAAATGTGGAGGGGCAAGAGATGCCCTCATCAACAATGGATAGTGTCTCATTATAAAAACAAGTGGGAGAGACATGAAGCAATAGCCAAGGCGGTGGCGGTTTGCTTGTGCGGGGTCTTCCTTTTTACCACGACCGACCACCTCTTAGACATCCAAAATCTTGGTATTATTAGCGGGCTGTGGCGGGGAATGTCTATTTCTCAAGCGGTCCTCTCATACCTCTATGAAGGACTAAGCTCGGCTTGCATAGGAGGTCCTTTGTTTGGTTCCATGATACTCCTTGAATGCTGGACAGGAGTGAGAGTTAAATTCCTTCCCAAGGAAGACATAACTTCTGCAAGCCGGATCTTCGGGAGCCACCCTCTCTTCTTCATTGGAGGGGCATTTGGATATTCTTCTCAGGTGGAGTGCAGGACGGCGGATAAGAAAACTCGGGATGAATGGCGCCTCTTTTTCAACACTTTGCCAATGGATAAGTTCATCATGCGACCAAGATTCCTTCAAAGCACTCTTCTCAAAATACCGCGGCGTCAAGGCCTGGACCTCCAGCTAGTGGGGAATACTACCATGGCGATCTACAACCCGCACCGATGCCATCTTCAGATCGGACTACCTCGAACCGGCATTTCTACACTATCACACTACCCTCCCCTCCTACCTAGGAAGATGGGGACCGAGGAAGATGAACGAGCAGTCCGGAACGCGCTGATCATGTGGGAGATCAGCAAGGTACGCCCGTGGCAAGCAGAAGTTGAGGAGAACGATGAAGCACGCCGAGATTATGTGAAAGAGTTGAGAAGAATCCGCCCTCTTGCGGATAAGAAATTGAATGTATCTTGATTTTCTTTTTGTTCATGAGAGATGTTATGTGTACTTGATCATCAGAGCTTGGTTTATCATGAATTATATTTCATTAAGCTTGCTTGAATGAAATGAAATTGTCTTAGTTGAATGAGCTTGAGCTCCGTGGTTTGAATGGCTAGAATGATGTGGACAGGCAGAGCCTCTGGAGATAGCAACGGATATGCAATGGGCCGCCACACAGAAATAACGGTCCTACGACAGGCCGTCAGAATGAGAGTGACAATCGAACCCTGTCTCTGAAGGATATGACGGATAGGCCTTGGGCCGTTATAAGAAAGTAACGGTATTCTCCAGACCGTTATAGTGACGATTAGTGAAAGAAAGAAGGCTCATGCCTGCATGAAAATAACGGTCGCAGAGGGGGCCGTTATGTGACTGTAACGGTCCGATGTTGGCTCGTTACATACCTTGAACATGCATAGCTGTGAACTTTTTGCTTTAAATCTTGCCCCTGCATTCTGCACACACACTTTAAACATGAATCAAGTTAGATCTGTTCTTGGACTCAACCCCTTGCCTTGAAGCAAGTTAGATAATGACCGTTCCTTGATATTCGGTCAAGGGGTGGAGCCTTTATTAAATAGGCGAAAACATAATGAAAATGCAATGCATGTTATGCACATGATGGTATTTTTGGGAGTTTTGGGAAATATTTAATGTTCTTGGATTTTTTAGAGATATCTGTTTTGTTTTGGATTTTTGAAAATATTTATTATTTTTGGATTTTGAAATATTTAATGTTTTTGGATTTTAAAATATTTGATGTTTTTGGATTTTGAAATATTTGATGTTTTTTTTGGATTTTGAAAATATTTGATGTTTTTTGGATTTTGAAAATATTTGGTGTGTTTTTTTTTTTGGATTTTGAAAATATTTGGTGTTTCTTGGATTTTGAAAAACCAGTGCCTCTCTAGCAACGCGAACCCTTCCTTGTTTTAGATTGAGTCCCGAGATTGGCGTGTAATAGTGTGACAACCCTTGGCCAAGACCTAATCATCATGACAGTGCTTCTACCGATGCCATATTCAGGGTACTCATCTTAGTCCTAAAAGAAAAAAGATCATGGGGGTAAGCTTAGGCCAGATATGGGAGTTTTTAGGACTTGATTTTCTCACCGCACAACCCTATCAGAGATTTGGTCTGTTGCGTCGGGGCCTTTTTTGCGTCCATCATCGAACCTTTGTCCACCCTAGGCATGCATGCGACCGGGCTCATAACGTCCCGCGGGGAACTGTACTGCCACTCTTGTCATGCCTAGCTTTCCTTCCTCCTTGGAGTTTTTCAGAAATTCGTAATCTGTAGACCTTTGAGATAACGCTTTTGACTTTGTCGTAAAGAGCACTCCTTTTCTTTTCTTTTCTTTTCCTTTCTTGCTTGTGGCGTCAGGTCATAACGGACTTGCCCCTGTTTGAGACCTCCTCTCGTTAGGGTGTTTGGATTGGTCGTCGCCTCCTTATTCACTCCTTGCCCCTGGATTCAGCTGAAGAATGAAGCGGACAGGGACTTCGACTTTCCCCTAAAGCATGGCCAAGGAGAAACAGTGTCTTTTAAACAAGGAGCCCGACCAGAGATGTCGTGTGGTGTGTGATTGCCTTGCTCGGGACCTCTTCTTTTGAAGATAGGAAGGAAGATCTTGCTGCCGGGAAAGCACGTGGTTTAGACTCTAAGGAAAGAAACGCTTAAGATACAACCCATTCCACGGGTGAGAGAGCTCCTCACCTTCCGCATTTATTAAACGATAAGCATTCCCTGGATAAGCTTCTTTTATTACAAATGGCCCTTCCCAGTTAGGTTGCAATTTAGACCTAGGACCTGCAGACCGAATGAATTTACGTTTCAAAACAATATCACCCGTCATAAACTTACGTTCAATCACCTTCTTTTGAAAATAACGCGAAACCCTCTTTTGATAAACAGAAACGTGATCGGCCGCATTCATCCTCTTCTCATCCAAGAGTTCCAACTGGACCAGCAACGCCTCCCGACGTTCATCGAGATTAAGTTCCTTATCGAGCTGCACTCTAAGGGAAGAGATTAAGATCTCATATGGGAGCACCGCCTCCATCCCATAGGTCAAGGAATAGGGAGTTTGCCCCGTAGGGGTACGGACGGAGGTGCGGTAAGCCCACAGAGCTTCCAGCAATCTTTCAGGCCAATCAGAAAATTTATGTGCTTCGCATGTTTTCTTGATGATTTTAAGAAGGGTTTTATTAGTGTCCTCGGCTTGACCGTTGCCTTGAGGGTAATATGGAGATGAATGATGTAGTGCAATATTGAACTTCTTACATAGGTCCTTAAGCTCTTGGGAGATGAACTGGGGTCCGTTGTCGGTGATGATGCTGCTTGGCACTCCGAACCGCGAGATGATATTCTTCATGATAAAGCGGCACACCGTTGTAGCTTTGATTTCTGCATATGCCTCGGCTTCGGCCCATTTGGTGAAGTACTCAGTAGTGGTGAGGATGAAGGATTTTTGTTTGATCTGAGAATTAGGATCCCCGAGCGGGCCGACGACGTCAAAAGCCCACATAGAGAATGGCCAAGGAGCAGTCATAGGATGGAGAGACGAAGCTGGAGAGTGAATTTTATTAGCATGGAGTTGGCATTTAAGACACCTCCGGACATAGAGGGAGCAATCTTCCTCTAGAGTGGGCCAATAGTAGCCCTGCCTAAGGATCTTCTTCGCTAGAGCCTGGCCATTGACATGACCTCCACACTCACTAGAATGGGCCGCTTCAGCCACTTTCCAAGCTTCTACATCATCCAAGCATCTCATGAGCATTCCATTAGTAGCGCGCCTATACAGTTCTCCTGCAATGATAGTGTACCTTGCGGCGGCTCTTCTTATTGCTTTACGCTGCTCAGCCTTTGCCCCTTCTGGGAATGACCCTTCTTTGCAAAACAACTCGATTTCATGATACCAAGGCAATTCTTCTTCGTCCAGAATGTCCTCTAGCTCTGTTAATGAAACTTCCTTGAGATCTTCCTTCTCAGCTCTTGCCTCTACAGATTTCCTGAGGTTGATGAACCAAGGATCTTGAAGAGAAGGTGCGTCCAATCTCTGGACGACAATGGTCTCAATACTACGACTGAGAGGGAAAGATAAGGAAGAAGCAAGAGATGCCAAAGCATCAGCTAGAATGTTCAGAGAACGGGGAGTATGGATATAGATCAGCTTACGGAATCGCTTAGCAATGAGCGTGACCAAATCTTGATAAGGCTTGAGCTTGGGGTCACGAGTACGGTAAGTGGACAGAACTTGCCGTAGGACAAGCTGAGAATCTCCTATAATGTTTAAATAGCGCGCGCCTAGGAGATAGGCGTGCTTCAAGCCGGCTAGGAGAGCCTCATACTCAGCGATGTTGTTGGTAGCAGGAAATCAAAGTTGATAAGCGAAGGGGATGGTTACTCCCTCTGGAGTAAGCAAGACATCACCGATCCCTTGGCCTTGGGAGTTGAGTGCACCATCGAAGTGCAGAGACCAAAAGGGATGATGAGAAAGGACAGAGAGATGCTCATCAGGGAAATCATCCTGAATAAAATCGGTGTGAGGAATAGGGAGATGTGCAAGATGTTCAGCAATGGCATATCCTTTGATTACCTTCTGAACAATAAAGGTGATGTCGAACTGAGAGAGGAAGCTCTGCCAGTGAGCTAACCTACTAGAAAGGATGGGTTTTTCTAAGAGATAACGGATCGGGTCCATTCTAGAGATCAACCTAACTGGGTGGGCGAGAAAGTAATGTTTAAGCTTCTGAGCTACCCACACTAAGACGACACAAGTCTTCTCCATAGCGGTGTACTTGGATTCAGCGGGATTAAACAGTCGAGAGAGGTAGGACGCGGCCCGCTCTTTTCCTTCATCATCCACTTGTGCTAAGACCGCCCCTAGGGAGTCCTCAATAACCGAGATGTATAGGATTAGGGGTTTCCCAGGGACAGGAGGTTGCAAAATCGGGAGATTGGACAGATACTCTTTGAGGTCCTCATAGGCCTTCTGACAATCTTGATTCCATTCGAACTTGGCACCCGCCTTAAGCAACTCATAAAACGGACGACACCTCTGAGAATGCTGAGATATAAATCTTCTAATGAATTGCAGTCTACCAATCAATCCTCGAAGTTCCGTAATGTTCTTTGGCGGAGGCATGTCCATGACGGCCTGTGCTTTATTAGGATCAATCTGGTCCCCCGTTTGCTTACTATGAACCCTAACAACTTCCCTGAGGAGACTCCGAATACACACTTCTTCAGGTTCATCTTAAGCTTATATTCCCTGGCTCTCTGCAGCACCTTAGCCAGGACAGAGGGGTGTTCTTCTTTTGTTCTTGACTTCACCAAGATGTCATCCACGTAAGCTTCCATGTATATGTGCATCATGTCGTGGAAAATGGCCATCATCGCCCTTTGATAGGTGGCACCTGCATTTTTCAAATCAAATGGCATAACTACGTAACAACACGTGCCCCAGGGCGTGGTGAAGGAAGTTTTCTCTTGGTCTTTCGGAGCAAGACGGATCTGATTATAGCCCGAGTACCCATCCATAAATGACAGAGCTTCATACCCGGCAGTGTTATCCACTAGGACGTTTATATGAGGTAGCGGGAAATCATCTTTGGGACATGCTTTGTTTAGATCCCTGAAATCAATGCATATGCGCACTTTTCCATCCTTCTTGAGAACAGGGACTATGTTCGCCACCCACTGAGGATATAAAACCACTCTGACGAACCTGGCCTTATATAGTTTGTCGACCTCTTCTTTGATCCTTAAGGCCATGTGGGGTTGAAATCTTCTTGACCGTTGTTTCACAGGTGTTGCCCCTGGTTTAAGCACGAGTCGATGTTCCACTAAGGAGGGGTCAAGACCTGGCATGTCCTCATAAGACCAGGCGAAAGAATCACTATACTCCCTTAATACCTTAATTAGATCTTCTTCTACCTGTGAAGGGAGATCAGCAGAAATAATGATGGGCCTTGGGTCTTCTTCCGTTCCCAAGTTGATTTCCTTTGTAGGTTCATCCACTGCCGTCGACGGCTGGTCAAATCTCTTTAGTCCTTGTGCATATAAGTCGGCAGTGTTATCTACATTGTTGTGCCTTGATGATTGGTTGTTGATGTGAGTTAATCAAATGTTCAGTCATCTTGCTGCTCGGTTTAGATTAACATATTTGATGTTCAGTCTTGTTACATGTTAAACTGATGCATAAAGCATTCATTCATTGCTGTGGTTTTGATGATTGATATTGTATTTTGATGATAGCAATGATATAGTGTTTTCATGACATTGTGCCTTGATGATTGCATCATGACTGTGACTGGTACAACTGATATATTGTTTATGTTAGACTTATGTTATGTGCATAGTCTACAGTGCTTCGTGGGGTTTATGCCCTAAGTCTATTCACTGCACAGCAAGCTCAAAGTCGATACATTGAGCGTCTCATGCATCATTCTGATAAGTCCATACATTGGACTGTAGTGTGCATTTGGAGAACACATCGCAAGTCTAGACATTGCACTGTAGCATGCATTTCCTTAAAGTCTATACATCGGACTGGTTTGCATTGGCTAAGTATATACAACGTCAGCTCATGCCTTGTCTGAGACAAAGTCTATACAATGGCTTTGGGTCTCCAAGTCTATACAGCCTTTTGCTTCGCCAAAGTCTGTACATTGGTCTGCATAGGCTAAGTGTTTACATCGTCAAGTACAATCATGCAACTGGTCATGTAGTATGTACAGCGTGAAGTCTATACTTTGGCACTGTAGCTTGCTCGTGCAAGTCTATACCTTGGACTGTTCTTCATGTCTGTACATCAGATTGTACATCATCTTCGTGCTGTTTCTGTACTTGAGTTTTCGTGTTGTTTCCCCTCACTAACACGAAAAGATCTCGTGTTGTATGAGCATACAACACTTCGTGTTGATTTCCATGCGTGACAGGAAAGCTTGTATGAGGTTAGACTTCGTGTCGTTTCCCTTGTCTTCATCTTCGTGTTGTTTTAGTGTCTACGTCTCCGTGTTATTTTTATGTTTCTGTCTGAGTGTTGGTCTTTCGTTCTTGACTTAGTGTCTTTCTCGACTTGACCACACTTCATGTCGATTCTTGGTTTTCTACACCCCGTGTCATTTCACCTCGTGCTGTTCTCACTGTCGTCGTGTTGTTTTCACCGCGTGTCGATTATTGTTTTTCACTTAGTGTTGTTTTCACTTTGTGTCAACTTCACTTCGTGTCGTCTCTTTGTATTTCGTCTTCATGTTGTTTTCAACCCGTGTCGATTACTGTTTCGACTTCGTGTTGTTTTCAACCCGTGTCGATCACTGTTTTTACTTCGTGTCGTTTCTCCGTCTCAGGTCTTCGTGTCGTGTTTTCCACACCGCGTGTCGTTGTCGCTTTAGTAACCTCATCTCATGTCGGTTACTATTGTTTTCACTTCGTGTTGATTTCATTTCGTGTCAACTTCACCTCGTGTTGATTTCATTTCGTGTCAACTTCACCTCGTGTTGTTTTCATTTCGTGTCAACCTCGTCTTGGTGTCGTACTTACTTCGTGTCAGTTACTGTTGTTTCTGTGTCTTCGTGTCATTTTTGTTCCACTGCGTGCAGAACATTGCAGCACCTCGTGTTGCTTTCTGTATACCACCTCGTGTCGTTTCCCTTTTCTTTCTTCGTGTTGTTCTTCCTAGACCTTGTGTCTTTCGTTTGTTGAAACCATACTTCATGATTGGTTTCTGTCTTGTCTTCGTATGTACCTCGTGTCGTTTCCTTATTCTATCTTCGTGTTGTCTCCGTGTTGTTGCCGTTTGTTAGCTCGTGTTGTTTCGTTCTAACCTCGTCCAGGTTTCTTCTAAAACGCTGTTCTTCTGATAAGTCTATACAGAGTTGTTCTTTAAACTGATGACTTATCCGATACCCTGTTTTACAGGTGCTTTGATCGTGAAGCTTAAGGAGGGCACGTGATCCGAGGCTGGAATAAAGTCTGCTGAGAGACTGCCACGTGGTCCGAATTCTTAGGGCTGGAAATGTGGAGGTCACACGTCGTGGCTGATGCTGCTGCTGCTGCTGCTATATATATGAGCATTCTTCCATAGAAGAAGAGAGATCGAGTTGGCAAGAAGAAAACTCTATATAGAGAGCCACGATCCAGACAGAGAAGAAGAAAAAGAAAAGAAGAAGAGAAAGAGAGTGAGAAAGAGAAAGAAAGAGAGATTGAGTAAGAGATCGAGATAGCAGAGTGTGAAGAGAAGAAGAGGAAGAAGAATAGAGAAGAAGAGAGAGCTAGAGTGATAGAAGCTTCAACAGAAGATCTGTTCCTGCTGTACCGTAGATCAAATCCAGGCCAGCCAGCCCCTGCGAGAGCCACATTTGTTTTTATCTTTTCAGCTTTCTGTTGCTGGTTTCCTTTTATTTTAAACATTCACTTGTTGCTTCTTCCGATTCTCTGTAGAGAGGTCGGGGTCCCTCCTGTTGGTTCAGGAGAAGGGAGATTGATATCTCCGGTCGCAAGTAGCTGGGTGCTACTTGTGGGTTCCCTCTGGTTAGAGGAAGGGAGATCTGATCTCCGGTTCTGGGCTTGTGGATTGCAAGTCCAGGGGTCCCTCCTGGTCTGGAAGAAGGGAGGTCTTCGACCTCTGGTTTGCAGGTGACTTAGTGTCGCTTGTGTTTCCCTCTGGTGTTCAGAGGAAGAGATACTTGGGTCTCTAGGTTCCCCTCCTGTTTGGAGGAAGGGAGGATTGGTCCTCCGGTTCTAGTCTTGTGGGTTGCAAGACTAGGTGTTCCCTCCGGTCTGGAGGAAGAGAGACCGTGGGTCTCTGGTTTGCAACCAGCTGGTGGGCTGCTTGTGGGTTCCCTCCAGGTTAGGAGGAAGAGGGGTCTTTGACCTCTGGTTCACTAGTAGTGGGGCTGCTACTAGTGGGTTTCCCTCTTGGTAAAGAGGAAGAGAGACGTAAGTCTCTGGGTTCTAGTGACTGTGGATTGCTAGAGTTTCCCTCCGGGTAGGAGGAAGAGGAGAGGCTGTTCTCCTGGGAAGCTGTGTATCAGCGTATGTTGGCAAGCTGTGTTGCCCAGCCATTAGTGAAGCCACACTTGGTTTGAGTGTGGGGTGGATGTAGGTCTGGAGGACCAAACCACCTAAAATCCCTTGTGCATTGTGGTTTGGTTTATCTGCTCTTGCTTCCGCTAGATGATTGCATAGGGGCGCTCTAAGCGCTTGGCTTCTGGTTGAGCAGAAGTGTTGATTAGTTTTTCTTAGTATATTTTTATTCTGTCAAGAGAGCGGTCTTCCAGTTGAGCTTCAGATTGTAGAATCTGTCTTGTTCTTATTCTAGTTTTAATTGGGTGAAGTTTTTTAACGGGTTATATTCATTCACCCCCCCTCTGATTACTGCACCGAACCTAACAATTGGTATCAGAGCAGTTCTCTGATTGATCAGATCCAACGATCTGCAGAGGATCCTATTGTCCCTTGGTGCTTTTCTGACTTTACTCTTTGCTGCATAAATCTTCTTGCCAATCTAATCCATGGGTTCTCCACCGGTTTACAATGGTTCTAACTTTAATTCATGGGTTAGCAGTCTACACAATTATGTGGAATTGATGGATCTGGAACTGTGGAAATTAATTTCACATGGTCCTCACAGACTGCCAAAGGAAGAGTCCAAATGGACTAAAAGTGATAGATCAAGAAATGAAGAGAATCAGAAAGTCTTGAGATTAATGAAAGAAGCTACTGACAAGGCTCTACACTCTTGTTTTTATGACTGCAGGTCCGCAAAGGACATTATGGATGAGCTGAAGCTTGCTCAGAAGGGAAATGTGGACAACTGTCTGATGGCTGACAAAAGCAACCATGGTAGTGATCAAGATGAATCCGAAGAACGTGATGATGAGGAGGTAAACCCTTTCGAAAATTTTTCATTAGACGATTGGGAAGATGCCTATGATAATCTGTCAAGATCCCATAAGAAACTAGGGAAGAAATATAAAAATCTGAAAAAGAAGCTGGAAAATCTAGGAGGTGAAAATCTCGAAACTCTGAAAACTGAAAATGAAATTTTAAGAAGACAACTACAAGACTTTGACTCTATTACTACAGATCTAGATCATTTGAAATCTGAAAAACAAACTCTTATGAAACAAATTGGTCTACACAAAAGGGAGAGTCAAAAGCTTGTTTGTGAAATTGTTGAACTAAAGGAAAGGCTTAGCTTCGTTGATCAGACTCATAATAATGATGTTGTTCAAAATGAAAGATTTGTGAGAGATTCAGAGTGTATCAATTCTGAATTGAAAGAATTGAAATCTGAGAATGAAAAACTCAAAAACCAATCCAAAGAATTTGAACATAAATCAATGAACCTTGAAAAAGAAAATGGTTTGATCACTGAGAAATTGAAGGCTGAAAGAACAATGAATTCAGAGATTCAGAAAAATCTTGACAAATTTCAATCTGAAAAACAACAAGAAATGTTTTATGAATGTCAGTCTTCAACAGATAAATGGGTGTTTGATGATGAACTCCTAGAGCAGAATAGTAAACTGAAAGAGGAAATCAATGAGTTGAAACACCTAAACACACAGTTGACAGATAGGCTAATGACAATGGAAAAAGGCAAGTGTGTGAGTGTGGATAATTCTGATAGGTTGATGAATGCTGAACAAGAAATTGAGAGCCTAAAAACCATCAACTTAATGTTAAATGGAAATGTCAGTTGCAGTGAACAGAAAATAGCTGAATATGAGCTTACTATCACATCCCTTCAACAAGAAGTTGATGATCTTTACAAGTCCTTATCTAAAACTGACAAGGAAATAGAATTAAAATATGAAGTTGAAAAACTCAAGAGTCTAAATGATGCCTTGCATCAACAAGTCATTTCCTGTGAAACAGATCTGTCCAAATATGAAGCTAAAATTGCTGATTTGAATTTTGAAATTAAAGACGTGAAAAATTCTCTATCAAAATTTGTCAAAGGTAAGGACAATCTGAATAAGCTTCTTGGAAAGAGTGATAACTTTGAGAGAAAGGGACTGGGCTATAGTCCGACAAATAAAAGGAGTAATGGGAATGAAACATCTACGGTTTTTGTCAAAGCCACCAATCAGAACATAACCTCTGCTCCTTCTGTCTTCAAATTCACTGCACAAAAATCAACTGTGAAACCCAAAACTGTGGAACAAACTCCAAAACAGAAAAATGGTGAAAATTCACAGAAAAATGAAAAAGGCACTCCTGCTGCTGTAAAGAAGACTGCACACAATTCACATGATCTCTCACACACTCACATTAAAAAGGGTTCATGTTATTATTGTGGGAAAGGAGGTCACATAATGGAGGATTGTGGATTGATGTTAAAGGATGAGCATGCTAGTGGAACTTTACATTCTAGAAATTCTTTTGATAGAAACCATGCTGCTAGGAAGCCTGATGCCTCATGTTATTATTGTGGGAAACATGGTCATCTCATGAATGAATGCTTTATCATGAAAGAAGATAATAAACTACATGCCAGGTCTTCCATGCACTTTTATGATCCATATGGATCTAAACACAATTCTAGTCAGCACATTGTGTGCTTCAACTGTAATAAGCCTGGGCACAAGGCTGCTGAGTGCTGGTTTAGATCTACTTGGGGTAAAAATGGTTTTCATAGAAGAAATTCTTTTGCATGCTCCCACTGTGGGAAAAATGGGCATACAGTCAAGGACTGTTGGTATGTTCAAAAGAACTATGTTAAACCCCATTTTGTCAAATTCCCTGCAAAACCTTTTGTGAAAATTTCATGCTATAACTGTGGGAAGCCAGGCCATAAATCTGCTGAATGTTGGATGGTTAAGAACAAGCATCAAACTGTTCATGCATATAACAGAAAATCTTATGAACATGCTTATAAACATCACCCTGCTGTTAACATGTATCATAAGAACCAAAAACCAGCCATTTCATGTAGATACTGTGGAAAAGTTGGACATTCTATGGATGATTGTTTTCTGATGGAATATGATGATAATTCTCCTAAGAAACCGTTCAGAACACCTGTCAGGGTAAATGCAGGACCCAAAGCTGCTTAGGTCCCTGCAGGATCAAAATGATCATAATGTTACAGGTGTGCCTTGGGTTAAAGAATAAACAGGGGTTAACAAACCAAGGCACTCAAATGGAAACCCCATGATTCAACTCTTCAGGTTAGTTCTGAACTTTGTTTTAAATTCATCATCTGAAATTGTTGTTTTGCTTGGTTGATCTTTCTTTTTCAATGTCTAGCTGATCAGTCTGCTTTCCAGACTCAGCTATTGAATTCATTTCTGCATAAACTTGATGCTCTTCTCTTACTATATGTTGAACTGAAATTGAATGCTTCGCTAAGCATATTCAGTTGATGCACTACATATGCTTTGTGTCAATGCATTGCATGCTTGTATTTGAATGCATACTTGGACTAAGTGTGAATGGTTCATTTAGTGTACACTGTCATTGCATGTGTAAATAATGTTGTTCAATGCATGAAGGACTGGTTTATGTTGCATTGTCCTTGTTAACCCTGGTATATCAAATGGTATGTTACTAAAAGGCAGGGAAATCTGCCCGGAGGTTCCTACCATGTGTGAGATGGTCTTTGAGACCAGGTCCTCCGCCTAGTACCATGGGTCTAGTCTGCATGTAGGACAGTATGTTGCATAGCATATCTCCTGCATCATGATGTCAGGGGGAGCTGAGAGTTCTATTCAATTCATTGAATCCTATTCACTTCTCAGTATTCTCATTCAAATGATTCATATCTTTTGACATCAGATGTCATTGGACCATATTGCCAATTGCTATCCTTTCCCCATCATTTTCACTAAACAACAGCTTTGCATCTGGTTTAGTACATTGAATGGTGATTATTGCAATTGTTCACTTATAAGAATCACTCTTACAAATTGAAAAGAACTAAAGGTTTAACCTTTATAAATTGGAGAGTTAAGTGTCTGCGCTTCAGAAATTGAGATAAAAGAAAACTTTTATAGCTCTTAATCTTTGTCTCATGGCTAAAATAGAAAAAGCTTTTTAATGCCTAAATGTGTTAATCTGGAAATGTTTAGAACAGGTGAACAAGAGTGTGTAATGTTTTTCAAACAATCACTCTAAAAGAATTAAGGGCAGCAGTAAATAAGATCATTAATGTTAAGAACTGAACATAGTGACAGAGCAATGGCTGATTGCACTGAGAAACTGTGAACTCCTCCAAAGAGACAGGAGAATTCACATGTCATGAAGTACTTTAGACTATCTCTGTTCATAGGGTCAAATCTATAGGGGGAGTCCTCACCAAGTAACTGAGGGTACTGGCCTCTAATCAAGGTGTACCCTTAATGTCAAAAGTGAAGACTATTCCTTGTGGGTCTTGATCTGAAGTAGATCATGTAGTTTATGCCTAGTAACTGGGGGTACCTGCCTCTTATCAAGGTGTACACCTAATGTCAACAGCATAAATGCCATAGGTCTATTCACTTAGTTTAGTTTCAGAAATTGGAAAAATGAAAATCAAACTGCTGTAACCCTTCGAAAAAAAAAATCAAAAGTCAATGAGTGAAAATTGTTTTTATCAATACATATTCAAGTTGCCTCTCTTGAATTTCCTTGTTTAAACACAAAAGGGTATTATTTCAGACTTATCTATTAATACCATGTGCTCTAGATTCATTGCTATAAATGGAATCTAAAACTCTCTCTTAGGGGTCAGGTGTTTTACTCTAGAGTTATCACTGTTAAACCTGAATTTTTCTCAAAAGTGTATGTTGATGATTCTTATACTTTAACAGTTGGTTATAATCATGCTTCCTTTCTGAACCTATGATTCAGCTGTTATCAAGTGATCCTCCTACTTTTTCTACCTTTGTTATCTGTTCATATTCCTTCTCAAAGGGGGAGCTTTTATTTAGGGGGAGATATTGACTGAACTTTTATACATGCTATAATTTCTCAAATCATTTTTCTTTTTGATGAAGTCAAAGGGGGAGAATAATTTGAGTCTTCAGTATGCCTCAGAATGCCTCACATCATCAGAATGACTCAATGTATTGAAAGTGTTGCCATCATCAAAAAGGGGGAGATTGTTGTGCCCCTGTGGTTTTGATGATGGTTTTGATGATTGGTTGTTGATGTGAGTTAATCAAATGTTCAGTCATCTTGCTGCTCAGTTTAGATTAACATATTTGATGTTCAGTCTTGTTACATGTTAAACTGATGCATAAAGCATTCATTCATTGCTGTGGTTTTGATGATTGATATTGTATTTTGATGATAGCAATGATATAGTGTTTTCATGACATTGTGCCTTGATGATTGCATCATGACTGTGACTGGTACAACTGATATATTGTTTATGTTAGACTTATGTTATGTGCATAGTCTATAGTGCTTCGTGGGGTTTATGCCCTAAGTCTATTCACTGCACAGCAAGCTCAAAGTCGATACATTGAGCGTCTCATGCATCATTCTGATAAGTCCATACATTGGACTGTAGTGTGCATTTGGCGAACACATCGCAAGTCTAGACATTGCACTGTAGCATGCATTTCCTTAAAGTCTATACATCGGACTGGTTTGCATTGGCTAAGTATATACAACGTCAGCTCATGCCTTGTCTGAGACAAAGTCTATACAATGGCTTTGGGTCTCCAAGTCTATACAGCCTTTTGCTTCGCCAAAGTCTGTACATTGGTCTGCATAGGCTAAGTGTTTACATCGTCAAGTACAATCATGCACTAGTCATGTAGTCTGTACAGCGTGAAGTCTATACTTTGGCACTGTAGCTTGCTCGTGCAAGGCTATACCTTGGACTGTTCTTCATGTCTGTACATCAGATTGTACATCATCTTCGTGCTGTTTCTGTACTTGAGTTTTCGTGTTGTTTCCCCTCACTAACACGAAAAGATCTCGTGTTGTATGAGCATACAACACTTCGTGTTGATTTCCATGCGTGACAGGAAAGCTTGTATGAGGTTAGACTTCGTGTCGTTTCCCTTGTCTTCATCTTCGTGTTGTTTTAGTGTCTACGTCTCCGTGTTGTTTTTATGTTTCTGTCTGAGTGTTGGTCTTTCGTTCTTGACTTAGTGTCTTTCTCGACTTGACCACACTTCATGTCGATTCTTGGTTTTCTACACCCCGTGTCATTTCACCTCGTGCTGTTCTCACTGTCGTCGTGTTGTTTTCACCGCATGTCGATTATTGTTTTTCACTTAGTGTTGTTTTCACTTCGTGTCAACTTCACTTCGTGTCGTCTCTTTGTATTTCATCTTCATGTTGTTTTCAACCCGTGTCGATTACTGTTTCGACTTCGTGTTGTTTTCAACCCGTGTCGATCACTGTTTTTACTTCGTGTCGTTTCTCCGTCTCAGGTCTTCGTGTCATGTTTTCCACACCGCGTGTCGTTGTCGCTTTAGTAACCTCATCTCGTGTCGGTTACTATTGTTTTCACTTCGTGTTGATTTCATTTCGTGTCAACTTCACCTCGTGTTGATTTCATTTCGTGTCAACTTCACCTCGTGTTGTTTTCATTTCGTGTCAACCTCGTCTTGGTGTCGTACTTACTTCGTGTCAGTTACTGTTGTTTCTGTGTCTTCGTGTCATTTTTGTTCCACTGCGTGTAGAACATTGCAGCACCTCGTGTTGCTTTCTGTATACCACCTCGTGTCGTTTCCCTTTTCTTTCTTCGTGTTGTTCTTCCTAGACCTTGTGTCTTTCGTTTGTTGAAACCATACTTCATGATTGGTTTCTGTCTTGTCTTCGTATGTACCTCGTGTCGTTTCCTTATTCTGTCTTCGTGTTGTCTCCGTGTTGTTGCCGTTTGTTAGCTCGTGTTGTTTCGTTCTAACCTCGTCCAGGTTTCTTCTAAAACGCTGTTCTTCTGATAAGTCTATACAGAGTTGTTCTTTAAACTGATGACTTATCCGATACCCTGTTTTACAGGTGCTTTGATCGTGAAGCTTAAGGAGGGCACGTGATCCGAGGCTGGAATAAAGTCTGCTGAGAGACTGCCACGTGGTCCGAATTCTTAGGGCTGGAAATGTGGAGGTCACACGTCGTGGCTGCTGCTGCTGCTGCTGCTGCTATATATATGAGCATTCTTCCATAGAAGAAGAGAGATCGAGTTGGCAAGAAGAAAACTCTATACAGAGAGCCACGATCCAGACAGAGAAGAAGAAAAAGAAAAGAAGAAGAGAAAGAGAGTGAGAAAGAGAAAGAAAGAGAGATTGAGTAAGAGATCGAGATAGCAGAGTGTGAAGAGAAGAAGAGGAAGAAGAATAGAGAAGAAGAGAGAGCTAGAGTGATAGAAGCTTCAACAGAAGATCTGTTCCTGCTGTACCGTGGATCAAATCCAGGCCAGCCAGCTCCTGCGAGAGCCACATTTGTTTTTATCTTTTCAGCTTTCTGTTGCTGGTTTCCTTTTATTTTAAACATTCACTTGTTGCTTCTTCCGATTCTCTGTAGAGAGGTCGGGGTCCCTCCTGTTGGTTCAGGAGAAGGGAGATTGATATCTCCGGTCGCAAGTAGCTGGGTGCTACTTGTGGGTTCCCTCTGGTTAGAGGAAGGGAGATCTGATCTCCGGTTCTGGGCTTGTGGATTGCAAGTCCAGGGGTCCCTCCTGGTCTGGAGGAAGGGAGGTCTTCGACCTCTGGTTTGCAGGTGACTTAGTGTCACTTGTGTTTCCCTCTGGTGTTCAGAGGAAGAGAGACTTGGGTCTCTAGGTTCCCCTCCTGTTTGGAGGAAGGGAGGATTGGTCCTCCGGTTCTAGTCTTGTGGGTTGCAAGACTAGGTGTTCCCTCCGGTCTGGAGGAAGAGAGACCGTGGGTCTCTGGTTTGCAAGCAGCTGGTGGGCTGCTTGTGGGTTCCCTCCAGGTTAGGAGGAAGAGGGGTCTTTGACCTCTGGTTCACTAGTAGTGGGGCTGCTACTAGTGGGTTTCCCTCTTGGTAAAGAGGAAGAGAGACGTAAGTCTCTGGGTTCTAGTGACTGTGGATTGCTAGAGTTTCCCTCCGGGTAGGAGGAAGAGGAGAGGCTGTTCTCCTGGGAAGCTGTGTATCAGCGTATGTTGGCAAGCTGTGTTGCCCAGCCATTAGTGAAGCCACACTTGGTTTGAGTGTGGGGTGGATGTAGGTCTGGAGGACCGAACCACCTAAAACCCCTTGTGCATTGTGGTTTGGTTTATCTGCTCTTGCTTCCACTAGATGATTGCATAGGGGCGCTCTAAGCGCTTGGCTTCTGGTTGAGCAGAAGTGTTGATTAGTTTTTCTTAGTATATTTTTATTCTGTCAAGAGAGCGG
Organism: Amorphophallus konjac; assembly: GCA_022559845.1. Lineage (NCBI taxonomy): Eukaryota > Viridiplantae > Streptophyta > Magnoliopsida > Alismatales > Araceae > Amorphophallus > Amorphophallus konjac. The sequence goes on along the minus strand of CM040121.1, from coordinate 546,796,854 downwards.
TCTTCCAGTTGAGCTTCAGATTGTAGAATCTGTCTTGTTCTTATTCTAGTTTTAATTGGGTGAAGTTTTTTAACGGGTTATATTCATTCACCCCCCCTCTGATTACTGCACCGAACCTAACATACATCGCTGTCTTCATCTATTGGATCCTTCTCATCCAAGACCTCATAGACGCCTAATCCGTCGTCGCTCCATTCCCCTTCTATTTCTTCTTCATCCTCAATCACGATTGCTGTAGCGACGAATTCCAGACACTTCAAAAGAGCATGACACCGCTGAGCTAGATCTTGCAAGAACCTATCAGGAATAGATCGGGAAGGATGCGCAAGCGAGCGCGGTTCAGAATGGGAAGGGTTGGACGACCCAGAACAAGACCCTACTTCTCTAGACCTAACAGACTCTACTCCTCTAGACTCGACAGACCCTAATCCTAACCTAGGGGGCAGAAGACCTAGTGGAGGGGGAGGAGCAGGGGACTCGTGCCCTTGGGAGGAGGAGGATGGAGACAGGATAGCGTAATCTTCCACTGAAATCTCCGTTTCAAATTTGACATTTTTTTTTGGAGATCAGCGGAGACTACACAGCAAGATGGAGGAGGTGGGAGCTGCATAGGGAACAGCTCGAGGAAGATGCAATCAAAGAAGGGATCAGAAGAAGAAAACCACATCTCATGGAGCTGAGCGTTGGGAGGAGGAGGAGTAAACAGAGTGGATAGATCAATGCGTGGACATTTCCCGCAAGCACAAGGAATGAATAGAATCTCCGGTGGATCAATGAAAGATGAATTTATCATGACAGGAGGAAGGCGGGGTACGAACTCCTTTCGTTGAAAGATAGATTGGAAGCGTGAGAGAGACCAATAACAGACAACTGGAGGGCTCTCCTCCTTCTGTAGATCAACAATAAGCTGCTTCTTCGGCCTCCACTGCATAAGCCGAACTTCTTGTTGTTTCTTCTGACATTCTTCCTCATAAAAGAGCCCCTGCAAGGCTTGACTGTAGTCGAGCATGTCATCATCTGACCCTCTTGGCAAGGGAGGCGGACTGGCAATTGGACAAACTGTATTCCTTTCTTGTTGAACCGGCTTTGGAGCTAATGTGCCAGGCTGGAGAGGCCCTTTGACAAAATGCTGACGATAATCCCAGGTGAGCGGCCCAGAATCACTTATCATAGATAATGCTGTCTCTTTGTAGCCGAGACCTCTCCTACCCATTTTTCTTCCCTTAGGTATAGGCTTAGTCATCCCTTGCAGTTGCGCACCTAGGCCTCTCCCCGGTTGATAGCCCAGTTTCAATATAATGTTCCACCCCTTTGAATCTCGAATCTGCGGCTTCACTTTGACATTAACTGGAGTAGAGACGGGCTTAGGGGATGTGTAAGCCCAAGGAAAGTTCAAATCCAATACTGACAGAACGGGCCGGCTGCTTGGCCAAAGTGTGGGAAGAACCTGCTCTGAAATAGCCTTTACTGACTGTACTATGGATAAGCTCTTAACTTTGACGACCCTCCCTTGGAAGGGGAATTTAATGCACTGATGTGCGGTGGAGGGCACGGCGCCGAGTGTGTTAATCCAGGGACGACCCAAGATAGCCTTGAACATAGGGTCGATATCAAGAACATAGAATTCCACGGCCATAGTAAGGGGCCCGAGCTCTGCCTGAATGGTGACTACCCCGTGACATGCTCGCCTTGAGTTGTCATATGCTGCTATAGTGGTGGGGGTAGGCCGTAGTAACTCTTCAGATATGTTGCATGCTCGGAGGGTGCTGAGTGGGCAAACATTAATTGAGGCCCCTGTGTCAACCAGCGCTGCTTCAATGTCGACTTTGTTCAGAGTAATTGTTATGCAGAGCGGCATTTGCCGAGCCCCCGGAGGTGCAAGCTCGGTTTCAGAGAACGTGATTGCCAGCCCTTTGGAGATAGTTGCCAGTGCCGTTGGTAGGCTATCAACTGCCATGTCTTCGCTAACCATTACCTTATGTAGGAAATCCCTCAGTGCATCCTGATGAAGGGTGGACCTTTTGATCAGCTCCAGCACAGATATTTTGGCGGGCACTCGATCCAGATGATGCAGCAAGTCATATTGAGTACCCGGCAAAGGTTCAGTTTCTTCTTGCTCGGCCACCGGCTGAGAGGACTGGGGATTGGAAGTAGTAGCGTAATTCCGATGGAACATCTTCCCGCTCCTCAAAGCACAGTTTGCCGCGGCATCTAAAGATAGTATGATGGGCCCTGCGGGATGGATGAATGGAACAGGTGGTGCGGGGGAGGCGGTTTGGTGGAGCGTAGGGTTGGTGAGGTTAATGGGCGGTGCGCGGATGGTGGGTGAAGGATGGGTGGAAGGTAGGGTGGTGATAAATGTTGATGCGGGTGGAGGGAAGGCTAGCGGATGGATAAGAATGGGTGAGGGATTGGATGGTGGTGTGCTGATGGTGATGGGAGTGGGTGATGGAGGGTACGATGGAATGGAGAGTGGCAGGGGATTTGCTGGAGCGGGTGTGAATGGAAGGACGAGTTGAGAGGGCGTCGGCTGTGCAGGGAGGATGAAGGGAGGATTGCGGTGGTTATGGTGGAGGGCCATGACCTGCGGTGTGGCGCCATCATCATCGAAAGACCATCCGGCATTGGGGGCCGGTGGCTGGACCATGTTTACTTGCGCTGGTGCTGGCGGCTGCTGCTGAGGAGCGGGTGGATGATTCGGCATCGGGTTCTGATGGATGCCCAGGTCTTGTACTTGCTGTGGTTGCTGCTGTTGTGGTGGCTGCTGCGGCTGCGGTGCTTGATGCTGCTGCACTTGCTGCCCCTGCGGCTGCCTTCTCTTTTCTTTAATCTCAACAATGGCCCTATGCATTTCGACCCAGTCGATTCTCTGCCCCTCATGTAGGTCATACACAAGATCTCGGAACTGAAAACTGTTGTGTAGTGGACAACGGATCTAGAGGGGAGGGGTGAATAGATCAGCCCCACTTTTCGCAATGCGGCCCTCTAAACAGCTAGTTAAAATGAATTGCAGCGGAATAGAAACTAGCTTTCAAGAATGCTATGATTCACTTAGCAAGATAAGCAAGATATATAATAATTCGATCCTAAGCATGCATCTAGAAAGAATCAATCACACAAGTAAACCACACTAGATAGGATTTTTAAGGTGGTTCGGACTGAATCCTCAGCCCTACGTCCACCCCTCACCAAAACCCGGTGAGGCTTCACTTGTGCAGCACACAGAACCGCAAATCGGAAACCACCGATTGCCTTCCTACTCACCACCTGGTAGGAACGTCAACCGCAAATTAGAACACCCTCCAATTGCCTTCCTACTAACCACCGGTAGGGATGAATCACACTTTCAATGTTTAAACAATAATGAAAATGAAACAAATGTGAATGAACTAAAACAAGAGATTGAGTTATGAGTGAAAATGAATTGGCCCTTGTATGGAATGTTGATCAGCAATAAGGCTCCTCTTGGCTTCAACTCAATCTTCTTGATTCACCCTTGAGTGGATGAATGTTCTTCACGGAGTACTGTTCACGTGAACAGTACCTCTTCCTTCAATTCTTCTCTCTTGATTTTCTCTTTGAACTTCTTTGAATGAATGACGGAGATGATGAAGCTACCTTGAATCTTGATTGCTTCTTTAGCTTTTAGGAGTTTGAATGCTTGAAATATCACCTTGAATGAACTTGAAAGAACTTGAATGGATGAAGATGATTTCCCTTGAAGAACTTGAATCAAACCGACTTCCTTGGATCACTTTGATAGCCTGCTTTGATGTAATCTTCCTTGAAGATTGCTGGCTTTGATTTGAGCTTGATTCCCCTTTGATTGGATGAAGAACACCTTCACGAACTACTGTTTACGTGAACAGTAGCTCGTCTCCAAGCTCTCTTGCAACCTCCCTTGCAGCCACCCTTGTAACCCCTTGAAGCATTAGGTTTTCCATCCCCTCAAGTGTTGGTTTTATAACCCTTGAATGGTCCATAGATGCCCCCTAGACCAGATCCACAAATCATGGAAGATTAGGTAAGATTTGATTAAACAAATCCATGGAAAGGGGCTAGCCACGAGGTGGATTTCGAGGTCAAACAAGGCTGCATCGGGGCTGGCGGTCGACCTAAGGCTCCTGGCGGTCGACCGCCACTGAAACATATACAACCGGGCGATCCCTGGGAAAACCGGTCGACCGCCATTGGCTGGCGGTCGACCGCCAGCTGCCAGACCTGCAGCTGGGCAGTCCCTGGCTGGGGCGGTGACCGCCCCTGTGCTGGCGGTCGACCGCCAGCTGGGCAGAGCCCGGGTCACCCCGGTTCGGTTCGTTGGCCGCACCAGCTTCGTCGCTTGAGTCCGTTAGCTGCCCGTTCATGTCTGTGGCATCGACCTTGATTGTCTTGAAGTTTTATTACTGAGTCTTCAAGCCAAATTTTGTTCCGGGGGCTCCGCCCCCGGAAACCCCCGCAAGGGGCGCTGCCCCCTTGACCCCCGCGACCTGACCGGGCAGGTCGATCCTCGCGACCTGACCGCGCAGGTCGATCCGTGTGCGAGGGCCCAACATTGAGCTTTCATGTGCATATCTGTCATGAACAAAACATCACATATGTCAGTCATAAGATAGTGGAAAGAACAATGACTTATAGTGTTTAGCCATTATCAAAACCAAGAATACCAAATGACTCATATGATCATAGATTGATGTCGAATGACCTAATTGATCACAAATGACTACAGGGGCACAACAAAAACATCCTTCTATGGTACGGCCCGGCTGCCGGTGGAACATACAATACTTAGTCTGATGTACTGCCGGGTTCCAAACAGGCCGTTCCGGAGGAAGTTGGATTGCATTTACTGACATGAGAGCCGAGAAGATATCTATAAGCGTCTCTGGCAACGGAGGATACTGGGCTCTCCTGGGAGCCGGGCGCTTGCTATTTGGATTGTTGTTGTTGTAGCCGTTGGGTGGAGAGACGTTATGGTATTGTGGTGGTGGTGATGGTTGTTGTGGTGTGACGAAGGTGTTTTGTGGAATGGTGAAGGCGGGGGGAGGGTTTTGTGGAGTGGCTTGGAAGTTTTACGGAGCGGCGTTTTGTGAATTGCGGGGGTTTTGGTTGTAGCGGAAAGGTGCGGCCTGATGTGGAAAAGCAACGGCTTGTACTTGCTCATTTGTTTGGACTCCCTCAGTAACCGGCCCTTGTGGTTTCTTGTGGTACTTGGGCTTTTGATTTTCGAAGAGGGAATGGATAGGGGAGTCCTTGAATTGAGTCTGGATGAAGCGCGCCCGGCTATAGAGTTGATGCATGTTGGCTATGTCATTCATTGCCAGGATATTGCGGAAGGTCGGGGTGGCATTGGAAATCAGCAGTTTGACCTTCTCTTCCTCCGGAATGTGGCTCGGTACTCTGGCGGCCATTTGTCTCCACCTGTCTGCATAGGTGGCGAACTCTTCATCCGACTTCATCTTCTCGGCCACTAGATCTGTAAATGAATTTTCAGGGCCGACCCTGCCTTGGAACCGCTGGATGAATTTATCTTTTACTACCTTGAAACTCTGGGCCTCTTCCAGTGGTAGAGAATAGAACCATTCTAGAGCAACACCGTCCAAAGATCGGCGGAATAAGTACGCCATGAGGCGATCATCATATTGGAACTGTGCCGATTCATAAAGAAAATCCCTCACATGGATGAATGGATTGCTGTTCCCATCATACTTGCGATAGTTGGGGAGCTCTGATTGCGGAGGCAACCGGATGTTCTGGAAACTCGGAATAGGAATATCGGCCAAGGATTGTGGGCCAACCCTTTTCTGGAGAAAGTCGAGTTGTTGCTGCATGGCGGCCCACTTGTCAAGCAAGCCCTGCTCTCGTGAAGGAGCAGGGGTAGCGAAGGATGCTGATTGTATTTGAGGGGCAGATGGAATAGTTGTAGCAACAGGCGGGTGCCCGTAAGAAGGAGTGGAAGGATAGATAGTGGAAATAGGCGGCCCGTAAGAAGGATGTTGTGCCTGAGATAGACCCGGATTAGAATGATTTTGGGCCACTCCTTGCTGAGGGCGTAAGAAATCGGAAGGGTTCATAAGGAGCTGCGGAACTACCGAACCAGAGTTGTGATGATCCAACTGGACAAAGGAAGGGATGGGTGTCTTCCCTTTATCGAAAGATTGATGGGCTGAATTAGAAGACTGGCCCATCTCCATGCCAGCGAAAGTGATGGTCCGGGGTTGGACCGGAGTGAGATCAATTGGAGTGGGCTGAACGGACGGCCCAATAATGGAAGGATTAGATTGACCTTGGATAGTGGCAGAGGGAGAAGTATTGGACCCTTGCATAGCTTGATATAAAACTTGGAGTTGGGTCGGGTCCAATTGGGCCATCATATGAAGGATGGAGCCCGCGGAAGGAGTAGAGAAAGAAGGGGTAACTTGACTACCTTCCATAGAGGTGGAGGATGGGAGAGGGGCGGTCCCCTCTCCAGAGGAAAATGTAATAACCCTAGGGGGGTTTTCAAGGAGCCCTTGAGGAAGAGAGTCCTCTTGGGAGCGAGGAGGATTGAAGGATGCCATGGTGGACTCGAAGAGGGGATTAGAATAGAACGTGAAGAAGGAACTGACTCGAGAAGATGATTCAGACGGACGAAAACAACTCCACATGCAACGGACAACCTTGACAATGCGAAAACAACCAACACAAAAAACACTCAATAAGCAACCAAACTTAGGTGATTCTAACAAGATGTAAGTGATAAAAGACGAAGACACTCAAAGATCAACCAAGTTGTTTAAGATGATGCAACAAGGTTCTTATGATTTCTCCTTCGGAACTTTAGTGAATTGATTGATATGTGCTCTCAACAATGGGTTCCTAGTAGGAGATGGATATGGGACTTGGTTTGACTTTAAGTGTAACCACTCCTTCACTTATGCAACCCTAGACACGGGGTGGGAAAGGTATAACCAGCCCGGCGTCCGTGTGGGAATCCACGGCTCGCGGGGACTTACGGAGGTCCCTGCTGTGATTTCCTAGTCGGCCCCAAGGAATATGGAGACGAGAGGTCCTCACAACAAGGTAGGAAATGCAATCTAATGTATGAAAAGATGAATGACCCTATGTGCACTGGAGTGCATGCAAAGTCTAGCCTAGAATCTAACAATCAATGGTGCACACAATGATATGGAGATATGAGCAAAGCAAGAAGGAGGTCAAGTATCACCCAAGCAATAAATCACAGCAAAAACTACGGAAATAAATGCACCTCGGATGTGTACCTGCCAGGAGAATAACGGTCGAAGGACCCTGCGTCAGAGCACAATAACGGTCAAAGGCCGGACCGCCAGATAATATATAACGTAGGGGGATGATACCGTCGAATGAGCCAGGGAACCAAAACCAGACAGAAGTAACCGGAAAGCCCGTGGAAGCTCACACAGCAGAACCAAAGTGGTGGTCGAATGCCCCTGCGTCAGAGGACTGTGACGCGGGGACACCTGGACGTCAGAGAACTCAGAAAACCAGAATGAGCAGTAATCAAAGGGGAAACAAAAGGCAACTCAACAAGCAGATGATGGCAGGTTTAAACAAGAATCAAAAGTACGATTGGCACAAGTTGTCCTACCGTGATCGCCAAAAAATTATTTGTTGATATTTATTTGTCTATCTTCTATCTTTCTTTTGAGGTTTGGAGAATGATATGGTAAGATAACAAACAAACAATCAAAGATCTACTAGAACCTATGAACATGTGATCATGAACCTAGGCAATCATAGCTAGCTCTAGCATGGGCATGCTATCTCAATCAAACTACGCTAAGGAAAAGGAAAACACACGCCGGAGCGTAGAGCAAGGAATAAATAAAAACACACCGTGAAGGTGGAACAAGCAAGGAAAATAGAAAGATATGATGAAGAAGACAGCTAATGCCTAATACCAAGAAAAGATGTGATCGCCACCAAAGTAAAAATAAGTCAAAAAACTTGAATATACCTTGGAAATAGGTGGATGAAACACCCGCCCACGGGAGAGAAAACCAGAGAAAGCCTGCAGATTAGCTTAGAAGTAACGGCCAGAACCCCATGCGTCGCTTGGAAGTGACGGCCACACGATAGACCGCCGGAAGAGAGTGACGCGCCTGCACAAGGCCGTCAGATAACCTGCAGTAACAAAGCTTGAATTCTTTTAACTCCAACTCTTCCAGCCAGCTAGAAGACCTGGGCCTCGTGTCAATGAACTTGTAAACCTGCCAAAGATGTAGAGAGACCAAACACAACAACCTCAATTAGTCCTTTTCACAAGCATAGCATCAATTCTCAAAGGACTTAACATCATCAAAAGGAGAGTGGATTACCGGGGAGTTTTTTGGTTTTTTAACCCCTCTGGGTGTTTTAAAAGTTTGGGAAGATGTTTATATGCTTAGAGGACAGTGAAAAATGTGGAGAAAGAGGAGGGATAATGCTTTAATTGAGGAAAAACCAGGGAAGAACTCAAGCATGCAATGATGAACTTGAAAGACCAAAACCAAAGTACTCCCTTGATTATAAGATGGATGGACGTGGGAAGCAGTTCCTCTTGGATGAAGATGGCTCCTGAGTTCGGCAGCACTTCGGCGTGAATTTCCAAATCTTTTCCCCCCGGGCCATGAAGTCAAGGGCTCTATTTATAGACCCTCAAACTCTCAGGTCGAGCAGAGGATAATTCAGCAAGATAAAGAGATAACTCTTAGCAAATCCTCGAAGATAATATCACCAAGAGTCCATAGAACCGAACGGAAGGTCCTGAGGATCAGATTTGAAAGAGATATCGTTAATCCAAAACCCTTATCTCGACCACGGAGTAGCAGAGAAAAGGCCTGAACTGCCAGGACTCTCTGAAGGAAGTAACGGCTGCACGACAGACCGCCACTTGGAAGTAACGCATCAAGAACCGTCCGTTACTATCAACCTTATCCCTAAAAGATAAGATCAACGGGAAGAAGACCCAACAAGTTGGACTCTTCAAGGAAGCCACGGCCAAGGCATAGGGCATCAGAATGAAACAACGGCTGCTCGACAGACCGTTATTACCAATGTGGAATCAAAAGGATAAGCTTTTCAACGAGGCCTTAAGCCTTAGGACTCTTCAAAGAGTAACGGTCCAGGCCCCATGCGTTATAATGAAACAACGCGCCTGGTTCGGACCGTTATTACCATTGAGTTTCAAAAATAGCAATAAAGGGTTGCTAAGCTGTTGCCAACGAAACGCCACCAGAAGCCAATTCTTAATCCAGGAATTAAGACCCAAGAAACAGGCCTCAACTGATCAAGAGACTCAATGAAGAGTGAACAACTCGGAGCATCATATAGAATGAAACAAGGAGATGACCTGACTTATTGGGTATAAAACGGGTGTCAACAACCGCGTTTGTGTGAGGGAGGGATGTGGGCCCCACCCCCACTTCTCTCTCATCGTACGCGGTATTCCCCGACAATTCGATTGTCAAAGTAACCCTTAAAGCTAGCTTGGAGCATGAGATATTAAGTCCTACTGAGCGTTCGCTCACCCAATTTATTTCCATTGTTCTTCAGATAATGACCTTAGCGATGACGAGACCACACAAGATGGGCAAGGGCAAGAGTGAAGAGTGCTTCGGCAACCTAGAAGACCTCGTGGTCTTTATCATTATGTTCTAGTCAAGTCTAGATAGAGTGTCTCATTGTAACTTTTCATTTATTGAGTCTTTTTTTCTTTTATTTGGGTCCAATTTGTAATAAACTTATAGCTGAAATAAAATCTCTTTTGTTTAATTATCCGTGTCATTTTTTATTCTGCTCTGATCGACTCGACTGTTTAACTACCACGTTTATCCCATTATGTGTGAGCCTTAATAATATATATATGGTAGTCTTTAAATTAAAACCCAAGTATACTCCCCAACTAATGTGCCTTAACAAGGTGGGTGCTAAATGAGCCAAAACACACACACATATATAATATATGTATAATGGGCCTTATACTAGATTGAAAAGTTAAACTCATAGAACGGTAAAGAAAGTAAATGGCATAAGACACATATATAATGTACAAGGGCTTCAACGTGAACAAAAGGGCATCTAATGGAGCATGTACATGCACGTAATAACCAACCAAACATGATAAAAGGGTTGGGCCATGGTAAACCCAAACTAACCCGTATGCTCTAATAAAAGCCTAAGACTTGACCCAAAAGAGATATTAAACTAATGAGGCTAAACACACAGAATAAACTAAATGCTTTCACCCACACAGAATAATCCCAAACCCACTGTAGCCCAAATAAACCACACCCAGCCACGCGAGTCTCTCACAACCAACCCACATACTCGTTCGAACAAGGTCTCCTATTAGCTTTAGGACTTCATACCCAGTAGGATTGGTGGCTATTGTTTGGGAAAGAGTTGCATGGAGGGGAATGATAAACTTAGGGTAAGTACTACATGAGGTAACCAACCCTTTTAGGACTCCTAACTCTCATGGGTATACCCTCGACTCTATAAAACCAACACCCCCACGAACATGTTATAGCTATTGCAGCCACCACGCTCGAAGGAGTTACTCGCCGTGAACTGGAAGAGCTGCTATCCTCCTACCAATTTCTTGCACGTGAAGCCGCTGCGTCGACCTCCTTTTTCCTCCTGTTGCAGTTGCTGCGTTGCAGCTGCTGCTATTAGCATCTTCCCTGCCATCTTCTTCCTCTGCTTCATCCTGCAATCCTGCCAACAGTAAGAAAGCCTTGGAGCCTTCCTCTTCTACCCAAACGAAGGAGTGCCGCTGCTACCGTCCCCATCTTCCGCTCCTTCATCATGTGGATTGCATGTACAGAGAGAAGAAGCCCATCTTCTTCTTCCTTCCAGCCTCAGTTTCAAAGTTCATAAACCGAGTATCGTCCACGTCAAAGTCTTCACATGTTCAAGCGTTTTTTTATCCTCCAATCAATTCAAGGTAGGCAATCTCCCAAGTCAAATACGATTAATCATCCTGCATGTTTTTATACGTTTGATGCCATGACTTCCTGCATGCTCTAAGTAGAAAATCATTAAGTGAATAGAAGTAAATCATGATTAAATATTTTATAATCATGTAATCATATAATTAAAATTCTAGAAAAATATATCTTTGAAATCTCCAAAATTTACTGTAAATTTTCATGAGATTATATGGTGTGTTAACATGTTAATGATTAACTTTATTAAATATATGAATTTCTAATAGTTACACGGCGATTTGCAATGGTTACTGTAGTACCATAGTTATATATTTTTACGTTGATGGCCTGTTTGGGGGCGCCATAGTGTCCTTTGGCCATGAAATTTTATGGATGTGTTATTGGGGTAGAGACCGAGGTAGTGAGAGTGGTTGCGCCATTTTTCATGCCTTCTATCTCAAGATCTCCCATCTCTCAACAAAAAATTATTTTGAACACTCGATCAGGTAGTGTTTTTTGAGCCAGTCATTTCGATATATAGAACGCGTGATTCCGATGTGTGTACGTCGAGAACCGGAGGTTTGAAGAAGTTAGAATTTATATTTTTGAAATGACGACATTGAGAATGTCGTTGATTCATTTTGACGACATTTTGCAATGTCGTCATATCTTTAATATATATATAAATATAAATATATGTATATATTTGTAACTATATCTTTGAAAATTCATATCTATTAATATATGTAAGAGAAAATTATAAAAATTATATATTTGGAATCCTTGAATTTTTCTCCTAATTATCATATATTATATTTCTCTAAATTATATTATATAAATAAATGTGTCTTTGAATGTATGTTTTAAAATTATTCAATTAAATAGATATTGACGTGAATTCTTGTTAAATAAATTAAGTTAAAAATCATAGAATTAACGTACCTCCAGGTGAATGCTAATTAATAAATGATACTACTCATAGACGTCAATTAATATAAATTTATTTAATTATAGAATTGGATGGACGTAAATTCTATAATTAACGCATTCATGTTCTCGCCGTTTTCTTCCGGTTATGACCCATACCTTGGGTCTTTTGGCACTCTCATCTCATGTCCGTAGATGGAGTCCCTGTTTCATGATTGGTTCACGTTATACACCTCAACTCTCGGTGACATACGAGCCCTCTGTTGGATATTCCATTCCTTCGGACTGACAAGTTAGTCATTGGGACCTCCGTAAGTCTCCTCGCAGCCTTGGATTCCCTCAAGGTCGACTGAGCTGGTTGTGCCTAATCACCCAGATTTCCAGAATGTCATGGTTTTCATATGATTTATTGATATATCATCCTTATTACAAGTTCTATCCTTGAACTCTATGTTCCATGAAATCTATCTTAATGTTCTTACATGCTTGATCCTTGAAATTCTTGGCCATTAATATGGAATTAGTCTAGACTAAATGTCAGGGGCTATGGGTCCCACTAAAATGACATTTTAAATGCTACAGGTCCTGATCTGACCCTATTGGGCGAGGCAAAGTCCAAACGTTACCGGTATACGATGATCGGGTGCTGGCATTCACCAACTCGGTTATTGGCATTTAGGGGCAATCATACATTCGTGAGAACTCCTAAGTGTGCGACCAAATACTACCTAGTGCTATTTCTATGAGGGGCGGTCATATCGTCGTGATTTTCCCCTAAGTGCATTGTCCAATCCTATGTAGTGCTAGATGTGCAAACGCTCTCGTGATAGTGATGATCGGGAGTAATTGCCATCATAGTACACAATTCTATGTAGTGCTAGATGTGCAAACGCTCTCGTGATAGTGATGATCGGGAGTAATTGCCATCATAGTACACAATCCTATGTAGTGCTAGATGTGCAAACGCTTTCGTGATAGTGATGATCGGGAGTAATTGCCATCATAGTGCATCTTTCCACAACTTATTGTTCATCATGAAAAGATCTTGAATTACCTTAATAGAGGGGTTATCATATCGTCGTGATATTCCCTTAGTGTCTTGGCAATCCTCCACAGTGCTAGTTACATGAAAGCTCTCATGATAATGTCGTCATAGAGAGAATATTGTGCTAGTTTCATTAACCGCCCTCGTGATATTGTTCGTCATAGAGGGATGATTGTTATTGTTTCCTCATTATGAGAAGTATTTGGTGTTCTGACATGAAAGTTCTTGCTATACTCTCTTGTTATCATTGTCTCTACACTTCATAAATGTATCTAGCATCTTGCTTACTCGTCCTTGTGATTTTTATCATCATTGCTTTATAGTTACAGCTCGTGCCATTATAATGCTCGATTTACTTTACTTCCTGCATGACCTGCATGAGCATTATAAATTGTTAACCACTTAAAGTTAGCTTGGAACATGAGATATTAAGTCCTACTGAGCGTTCGCTCACCCTGTATTTTCCAATATTTTTCAGGTAATGACCTTAGTGACGACGAGACCGAACATGATGGGCAAGGACAAGAGTGATGAGTACTTTAACATCTAGATGAACCATCTAGTCTGGTTATCTTGCGTCTTATGTCCCATTGTAATTTTTTTTATTGAGTCTTTTCATTTATTATGGGCCCGAATATGTAAAGATCTTATATTTGAAATGAAATTTGTTATTTGTCCAAATTGTGTTTTGTGGAAATGACTATGCTCTGATTGACACGACTGTTTAACTGCCACGTTCCGAGCAAACGACAAGTTCCGCTGCTATCGGTTCGGGGAGTCACAGTCCGGGTGACCCTACGTGATTCGAGCTTTTGTGTTCTCGCTAGAACGAGTCGCCGTGTATCGGCTTGTGTGCGGTGGGTTATTCCCGCACGTCATTGGCTTCCCGGTAAGTGTTTTCGAGTGGGCTACGGGTTTGGCCCTTGGACGGTGACTCTAGTCACCCAGCATGGGGCTGGAGATTTCCAGCTTTTCCCTTTGATAGGAGATCGACTAGGCGGCTTGTGAGCTGCCTCGGTATTTATGCTATTGTGATTTTAGACTTAGGGATTAGGCTAGATTAATGGCGCTATGCCGTTGTGTACGACGGTCTTGACCCTAGTCTGTGACTCAAAGTCCATTGGACTTAGTAGGTCTAGTAGACTGTCCAGAGTCTGGTGGCATCGTTCCACCTGTTACTCCGTGTTACTCGCAATGGGTGCGTGAGTGGCTTTCCGTGTTCACGTTTAGTGACCTCCCACTGGTCGTAGCCTTCTTACGGCACACGTATGTTGACCCACCTGGGAGTGGTGGAGCAGCTTACCTGAGAGAGACGATTTTTAGGCTGGTTGCCGTAGGGCCTCCACGCGCAGCCTGACTCCGAGCTTCTGCGGAAGAACCAACTAGAGGATCTGACCTAGGACGTATGGTCTGTATGTGCACACTTAGTTGGGGCTATCAGACCTGCGCTGACGAACGTGACCCCAGCTAGTCCTTGCTCGTGGTACTGGTTACTATAGTGTCTCTATCTCTGCCTGGGGCGTCGCAGCGAGACACTTAAGGCGCGGACTAAGTCGTCAGCGGATGCATCTGGCTTTGCTTCGGGTGGGCAATGCTCCTGTCACTTAACGTGAGTTTTACGTGACTCGAGTTTCCATTTCCCATCTGCGAGACGTGGTTTTACGTGTAGTTTTCGGGTGTGTTCTCGAGGTAGATGTCTAGGGTTTCCAGTGAGCGTCACCGAGGGATTTCCCGAGACGGTGTTAGGTTCATGTGGAGGCACTTTTTATTAGATCTATTGTTTATACATTTGTTGGATTCGTTTATTGGTTTATTAAGTGCGTGGGCGTGCCAGTCACAAAGTGACGATTTATTCTGCGCTCGATCTGACTAATCAGATGATCGTGTGGTAGTGTTGGGACCAAAATCAGCCGCACCATAAAGGTCAAGACGTCATTTATATCCCCTCCGAGAGGGGAACACCCTTGATTAATTGTTAGGAATAAGGGCCTCATGGCCTGGAGAATTATATCGAGAGAAACAAGACGATAGCGTTCTTGAATCAACTGGAAAGCCCTATGTCTAGGGAAACAAGCGTTCGAAACATGTCGGTCACTCAGGAGACCATTTAATATTCGGAAGAGTGTCCGGCTTGAGAATATTGTAATCGTCACGGGAAAATCGGAGTATATGTATGCCGGGGTGCGGCAAATTTATTGTTCAGATGGATGGGAAACATTCGGTTAAATCCTGGATAGAGTGGTCAAAAATCAGAAAGTTTATCGGCCCGGTGCAGGATCGAGCCCCGACCATACTGGGGGAGGCTCCCGCGGTCGAAGCAAGGCTTGCGTGGGCATCATCAATATTTTCGGTGCTAAAGGGCAACGGGAAAATGTCCCGGGATTAGATCCCAAAACAAAAACATGTTCGAAGATAGTAGGCTATAAGCCTAGGATATGGGTCAGACAATGACCATGATTGAGACGAGCCCAAGGTCCAAGCGTGACCCATGGAGGCCTTATCAATATTCCCACGCGTAGGGTCCGGGGATGACGAGAGCCGTATCGTTCTATTCATTATTATTATTATTATTATTATTATTTATTGTTATTATTATTTATCTATTTATTCTTTTTATGTTGTTGAATAATTCTTTTGTTATTATTATTATTATATTTTTTATTATAATATTGCATTTCAGGTGTATAGCGTGCCGGGAGTGCGCCGACGAAAGGGGCTGGGCAGTGTGCCGGATAAAAAGCCACGGCAGGGTCCACCAGGTGGAGTCCACTGGGGGTGCACCGTGTGAGATGGAATGGTAGGTTGGTACGGCTGCAAAGCAGGTCGATGCAACTGGGCTACCAAGGCTGGGATGCTTCGAGGTAGGTTGATGCGACTGAGGTTCATGCATGAAGGTAGGTCGGTGCACATATAGGCCAGAGTTGAGTGCAGGTCAGAACACATGGAGATCAGGTCGGTGCAGCTGCAGTTGAGGTTGATGCACATCTGGAAATGTGTAATGGGTTGGAGGCAAAGGTCGATGCACATGTGAAATGTGCCAAGGGGCTGCCCGCCATGGTCGATGCACATCTGGAAATGTGTGATTGGTTGGAGGCAGAGTCTACCAAGGGCTGTGCATACTTGAAATATATGAAAGGCTGGTTGGCCAAGGTTGATGCACATCGGGAATGTGTAGAGGGCAAGGTCTGCGAGGGTCTGTGCACATGTGAGATATGTGAAGGGCCAGTTGGCGAGGGTCGATGCACATGTGAGAATGTGTAAAGGGAAGGGCCTGCCAAGGTCGATGCACATTGGGAAATATGTAGAGGGTATGGTGGCCAAGGTCTATGCACATTGGGAATGTGTGAAGGGCCAATTGGCCAAGGTCGATGCACATTTGAGATGTGTGAAGGGCAAGGTCTGCCAAGGTCTATGCACATTGGGAATGAGTGAAGGGCCAATTGGCCAAGGTCGCTGCACATTTGAGATGTGTGAATGGGAAGGTCCGCCAAAGTCGATGCACATTTGGAAATGTGTGATGGGTTGGAGGCGGAGTCTACCAAGGGCTGTGCATACTCAAATATATGAAGGGCTGGTTGGCCAAGGTTGAAGCACATCGGGAATGTGTAGAGGGCAAGGTCTGCCAAGGTCTATGCACATTGGGAATGTGTGGAGGAAGGTCGATGCACATGCGGGCATGGTCTGTGCAAGCTTGGGATGAAGTCTGTGCAGGTTTTGGGCCTGAGTTTCATGCACGTGAGCAGGGTTGGTGCAGTTGTCACCATGCAGGGATGAGGTCTATGTGTGCCGACAGGGACATGCCAAAAGGTGTGCCGGGCAGGAAGAGGTTGGTATGTGCCGGGTAAGGGGACTGAAGGGTGTGCTGGCAGGGACAAGCCATGGGTGTGCCGGGCATGGATAAGTTAGTGGGCTAGGCAAAGGAGGCTAAGTGCGCCGGGCAAGGGCGGACTAGGGTGTGCCGGGCAGGGCAAGCCAAGAGTGTGCCGGGCTAGAAAGGGTTGAAGTGTGCCAGGCAGGGCAAGCCAAGAGTGTGCCGGGCTAGAATGGGTTGAAGTGTGCCGGGCAGGGCAAGCCAAGAGTGTATCGGGCTAGTTGGATTAGAGGTGCATCGGTTGGAGGGGCAGGTTGGTTCTACTGTCAATGCAGCTGAGGTAAGGTCTATGCAGGTAGGGTAAGGCCAAGGGGAGGTTCCCTTATTCATGAGGCTCATGTGTGGAGTTTCATTTTCTTTTCGTGAAATGTATGCAAGGAGCTTTGATTTGGTTTTCTTTTATTCATGTAGATCGTGTTTGTGGTTATGTTCGATAGTCCATCATAATGATGCGGGTGTCCAGTTATTCGGGATCTCTGGGGTTTTTTTGTTATTTTGGCATAGCCGCTTCATTGTTGTTTCCTATTTCATTATGGCTCTTATTTTATTATTATTGATATTATGTTAATTCTGGTGAAAATTTGACAGCATCTCCCCTTGACCCAAGAGCTGGGGAGGTGTATGTTTGGGAAGCTGCTCATGGAGCATCTTTAACTTCGGCTAGCTTTGTTTTTCCATGGCGAGTCATGTTGGCCAAGCAGTAGTGAGGGAGGACAACCGCGAGGCCCCCCAATATCTTCTTCTTTATCTTCGGCCGCCTGGACGGGCCATTCTTTGCTTCCTTTCATGAAAAGTCGTGCCTCAAAAGGGAGGTGGTATGCAAGCGTCCCAAGTGAGTGTATTCGGTCGATTCCTTTTTCCCTCCCCAAATTAGGGTGTTTGCACCATTGGTGGAGGCTGGAGGACGCCCTGCCGCTGTGCTTTGATAGTCAGTCCCCTGTCGGGGCCATCTTCATGTTCTTGGCTCGCGTTAGGTGTATATCGAAATGTTGTTTGTTTGTTTTTTTTGGCGATCCCGGGAAGGGAATATGCTGCTAAGTGCCCTCAGGCGAATTGAAATTTCCCGCGAAGGTTGATTGCTCTGTTGCCCCCCCTGCTTTTTTCACATGGAGTGACCCGTTGGGGGGGCATGAAGGGGTGGATGCGTGTTCTCTTCGAGAGTCGTGTCCGTGCTTGGCTTCATTGCTATAAAGCATTCCCCGCAGCGGGCAGGAATTCATCAAGCTACAGTTGCGGCTTATTGGATCTTCGAACAGCCACTCGAGGGGCCGTCTTATGTCAGATAGGGGCAGCAGGAAGGTGAAATGGACCAGGGCATTGCACCACGGACTTGGACCCTCCTAGAGCCGGGCGGGATGCTGGCCTTCTTCTTGTTCTCTTGGTCGGCAATGCCTGCCAACTTTTCTTTTTGTCCTTTTTCTTCTTATTTTTTGTGTGTAATAAACCAAGGTGGGTGCGCAAGAGAGCACTCACCCCCTCAGGGAGGGGATGAGTGGTTTGCTCCACCGCATCAATCCCGTAGTTATAATCTTTGTTAAGCACCGGTCTCGACGGATATGACCGTACAACCTTCTCTCGTCAATTCTTTCTCTTCCTTTTTGCTTCTTTCTTTTCTTCTTTTCTTTCTTTTCTTCTTCTTAGGGACGGGAGGGTTGATTTCCCCTCCCTTCTTCTTTCTTTCTTTTTCTCCAGCGGCCTTCCTGATCCCTAGAAGCTGCAGGTGCCTCGGAGTAACATATTCAAGGCCACAAGGACAATTTCACCTAGTCCGGCCTTTCTCCCCATAGGGCTAACGAAGACAGCACCTGCAATTCATCAAAGCAGGCAAACATTGTTTATTAGGGGGCCATGAGGCCCTGAATCTCGGCGAAGAGATGAAGGGTGCTCTGGTCCCACCGGGCGTGCCAGACTTGTGGATGCACTTTTTATTAGATCTATTGTTTATGCGTTTGTTGGGTTCGTTTATTGGTTTATTAAGTGCGTGGGCGTGCCAGTCACAAAGTGACGATTTATTGTGCGCTCGATCTGACTAATCAGATGATCGTGTGGTTCGTGTCGGGGCCAAAACCTACCGCCTCATAAAGGTCATGGCGTCATTTATATCCCCTGGGGGAGGGGAACACCCTTGATTAATCGCCAGGAATAAGGGCCTCTTGGCCTGAAGAATTATATCGAGAGAAACAAGACGACAACGATCTTGAATCAGCTGGAAAGCCCTATGTCTAGGGAAACATGCGTTCAAAACATGTCGGTCACTCAGGAGACCATTTAATATTCTGACGAGTGTCCGGCTTGATACTATCGTAATCGTCACGGAAAAACTAGAGCATATGTATGCCTGGGTGCGGCAAATTTATTATTCAGAGGGATGAGAAACATTCGGTTAGATCCCGGATAGAGTAGTTAAAAATTAGTAAGTTTATCGGCCTGGTGGAGCATCGAGCCGCGACCATACAGAGGGAGGCTCCCGTGGTCGAAGCAAGGCTTGCATGAGCATCATCAATATTTTCGGTGCCAAAGGGTAGCGGGAAAATGTCTCGGGATTAGTTCCCAAAACAAAGACATGTTCTTTGATAGCAGGCTATAAGCCTAGGATATGGGTTAGACAACGACCATGATTGGGACAAGCCCGAGGTCCAAGCGTGACCCATGGAGGCCTTATCAATATTCCCACGCGTAGGGTCCGGGGATGACGAGAGCCGTATCGTTCTATTCATTATTAATATTATCATTATTTATTGTTATTATTATTTATCTATTTATTCTTTTTATGTTGTCCACTAATTCTTTTATTATTATTATTATTATTACATTTTTATTATACTATTACATTTTAGGTGTATAGCGTGCCGGGAGTGCACCGGGCAAAGGGGTTGGGCAGTGTGCCGGATAAAGCCACGGCAGGGTGAACCGGGTGGAGTCCACCGGGTGTTCACCGTGTGAGATGGAATGGTAGGTTGGTTCAACTGCAAGGCAGGTCGGTGCAACTGAGTTGCTAAGGTTAAGGTGCCTCAAGGCAGGTCGGTGCAACTGGGCTACCACGGTTGGGATGCTTCAAGGTAGGTTGATGCGACTAAGGTTCATGCATGAAGGTAGGTCGGTGCACATAGAGGCCAGAGCTGAGTGCAGGTCAGAACACATGGAGATCAGGTCGGTGCAGCTGCAACTGAGGTCGATGCACATCTGGAAATGTGTAATGGGTTGGAGGCAAAGGTCGATGCACATGTGAAATGTGCCAAGGGGCTGCCCGCCAAGGTCAATGCACATCTGGAAATGTGTGATGGGTTAGAGGCAGAGTCTACCAAGGGCTATGCATACTTGAAATATATGAAGGGCTGGTTGGCCAAGGTTGATGCACATCGGGAATGTGTAGAGGGCAAGGTCTGCGAAGGTCTGTGCACATGTGAGATATGTGAAGGGCCAGTTGGCGAGGGTCGATGCACATGTGAGAATGTGTAAAGGGCAGGGCCTGCCAAGGTCGATGCACTTTGAGAAATGTGTAGATGGCAAGGTGGCCAAGGTCTATGTGCATTGGGAATGTGTGAAGAGCCAATTGGCTAAGCTCGATGCACATTTGATATGTGTGAAGGGCAAGGTCTGCCAAGGTCTATGCACATTGGGAATGTGTGAAGGGCCAATTGGCCAAGGATGATGCACATTTGAGATGTGTGAAGGGCAATGTCTGCCAAGGTTGATGCACATCTGGAAATGTGTCATGGGTTGGAGGCAGAGTCTGCCAAGGGTTGTGCATACATGAAATATATGAAGGGATAGTTGGCCAAGGTTGATGCACATCAGGAATGTGTAGACGGCAAGGTCTGCCAAGGTCTATGCACATTGGGAATGTGTGGAGGAAGGTCGATGCACAGGCGGGCAGGGTCTGTGCAAACTTGGGATGAAGTTCGTGCAGGTTTTGGGCATGCGTTTCATGCATGTAAGCAGGGTCAGTGCAGCTGTAGCCATGCAGGGATGAGGTCTATGTGTGCTGACAGGGACAGACCAAAGGGTGTGCCCGACAGGAAGAGGTTGGGGTGTGTTGGGTAAGGGGACTGAAGGGTGTGCCGGCAGGGACAAGCCATGGGTGTGCCGAGCAGGGATAAGTTAGTGTGACGGGCAAAGGAGGCTAAGTTCGCTGGGCAAGGGCGGACTAGGGTGTGCCGGGTAGGGCAAGCCAAGAGTGTGCCGGGATAGAATGGGTTGAAGTGTGTCGGGCAGGGCAAGCCAAGAGTGTGCCGGACTAGTTGGATTAGAGGTGCACCGATTGGAGGGGCAGGTTGGTTCTAGGGTCAATGCAGCTTGGGTAAGGTCTATGCAGGTGGGGTAAGGCCAAGGGGAGGTCCCCTTATTCATGAGGCTCATGTGAGGAGTTTCCTTTTCTTTTCATGAAATGTATACATGGAGCTTTGATTTGGTTTTCTTTTATTCTTGTAGATCATGTTTGTGGTTATGTTCGACAGTCCGTCATAGTGATGCAGGTGTCAAGTTATTTGGGATCTCTGTGGTTTTTTCGTTATTTGGGCAAAGCCGCTTCATTGTTGTTTATTTCATTTATTTGTTGTTTCCTTTTTCATTATGGCTCTTCTTTTATTATTATTGTTATTATGTTAATTCTGGTGAAAATTCGACAGCATCTCCCCTTGACCCAAGAGCTGGGGGGTGTAAGGGGTACACGCCCACAAGGAGTGACATGACCCGACAAGTCAAGGTGTGTGCATATGCAGCAACACCTTCAAGAAAACTCCGAAAAACATGGAAGTCAGCAAGCGGAAAAACACCGGGCTAAAAACAGGCTGAGGGTGCACCGGATAGAGGGGCAAGTTGGGTGCACCGGATGGAGGTGGCCCAAAGGTGTGCCGGGTAGAGAGTAGGTTGGGGTGTGTCGGGCTAGGCAGGCTAGGCGTGTCGGGCTGGGAGCAGACACGGGTGCACCGGGCAAAAGGGGCTGAGGGAGTGCACTGGTCATGGGCGCCCAAGAGTGTGCCGGTTGGGGAAGTGCAAGTGCACCAGGTACTTGGATGAGGGGTTGACCTAGATGTACCGGATGTGGATGACCATGTTACAGAAACCATTGGAAGGAGGCCAACCTCATGCCATCACGCCAGAGACACTACCCATTGATTTTGATAGACTCTATAACGTTTGGAGAACAGGAAAACCAAAAGAGAAGGGAACCGAAAAGAAGAAGAAAACAAACCACCATATGCACCATAGTGTGAAGGCCGAACGAGACAAAACAAAAGGGGTATTTTTATTCACAGGGAACGGGGTGGTATGAACCATGGCCAACGGGCCAGATACAGTGCAGTGCAACAAATCAAAAGGGTACAAGAGACACGGAGAGAGTTGAAGACCCTCGCTCCAAGAAGGAGAGGAGAAACAAGGACAAAGAAAAGGAGAACATCTTAGGAGAGGGACGGGGTCAAGGAAGGGGCAAAGGCTCCTTTCTCTCTCCCGTCCCCTCCTGCTACACTCAGAACCCCTCTTTCTCTCTTCCTATCTCTTCACATAGACGTCGATGGGTGGAGCAGGAGGCTCTTCTTCTCTTCTTCTTCTTCTCTTCGCACGGGCGGTGGTGGTCGGAGCGGCAGGCTCTCCTTCTCTCTTCTTCTCTTCTCCCTCTTACTCTTCTCATGAATGGGTGGAGCCTCTAGCAGCATAGCCCAAGGTCACCCTCCCCTTTGTGAGCGACTGCCCCCCCTTTTTTTCCTCTTCTTTTGTTTTCCTCCTTGTTGTGAGGGGTTTATATACATGCCCCGCCGCATTGACCTCCGCTGACAACGGGAGTTAATGGGGATTGACCCCAGTCCTGTCTCCAAGCAGGGGGCCTTGCATGGGAGCTTTGGGCGTTGAGAGCTGAGCAAGCTCCCAGCAGGCTAGACGTGATCCTACTGCGCGCCAAGGATCACGCGTGGAATGCTGCACCGGGTGGAGGGCTTCACGGCCTTGCCGGGTGATGGGCAGAGTGTGCCGCTGGAGGGTGCTGGGTAGTGCACCGGTGGAGGGGCACATGGTAGTGTGCCACTAGAGGGTGCTGGGCAGAGTGCCGCTGGAGGGGCGTTGGGCAGTGTGCCAATGGAGGGGCACAGGGCAGTGTGCCGCTGGAGAATGCTGGGCAGTGTGCTGTTGCAGAGGCCAATGAGGCGTGCCGTTGGAGAAGCCAATGGGGCGTGTCGTTGGCGAAGCCCACGGGGCGTGCCGTTGGAGAAGCCAATGAGGCACTTGGGTGTGCCGGGCATGGGCCGCTGAGGGTGTGCCTCTAGAGGGGCTGAGAGCGGATCCATGGTAGTGCACAAATTCGGGAGAGTATCCTATCTCCCCACATTGTTGATGCACCTGTGCAAGTACAAAGGTTTGCCGGGCAGAAGTGTTTCTTCGGAGTCCGGGCGTCCAGCTTCTCTGGGGTCTCCTTTCTTCTGTCCCATTTCTGACTCGAAACCCCCGGGGAGCACGGGCATGAGATTTTACGCGTCCACAAATGCCCCCCACCCACGGGTAGTGCGGGCGACGGGTAAGATAAGCGGTGCACGTGGGTGCGCTTGCCCTCATAGGGTGCTCCCTTTCTTCTCTTTTCTCTCCTTATATATATATATATATATATATATATAATTCTATTTTTTTCTTTCCCTCCTTTTTTCCCTTTTTTTCTTTTCTTCTCTTTTTGATAAGCGGTGCACGTGGGTGCGCTTGCCCTCATAGGGTGCTCCCTTTCTTCTCTTTTCTCTCCTTATATATATATATATATATATATATATATATATATATATATATATATATATGTATATATATATATATAATTCTATTTTTTTCTTTCCCTCCTTTTTTCCCTTTTTTTTCTTTTCTTCTCTTTTTGACGTGTAACACAGGGGGATGCCCTGGAACACATGCAACCTGTTGTTTTTTAATAAGGAATAAAATATTGCTGCCTCATATGCCTCTTCTGCAAGCGCTTCATTCAGGGAGAGCCCGGTGGGGTTCGCGTGGGCACATAAGAGAGTGCTCGCCCTTCCAGAGGAGAGATGAAGGGATCACTCCATCATTTCAGTTGTGCGGTTTGCCAAATGGTGCCACCGGGGCGCTCGACCCGAGTAGGTTGATTCGACCTTAGAGGGCCGGAGAGAACAATTTGTACATGTAATGACCTATACGGAAGGTCACGGTCAAGATGGGTTGTTCGTCACCGTGAGGGACAAAGAGAAGAGTTTGTTCATATAATGACCTAGACGGAAGGTATCAGTCAAAAATGGGTTGTTCGTCGCCCGGAGGGACAGAGAGAAAAGTTTGTTCATTCAATGACCTGGATGGAAGGTCCAAATGTAACTTGTTATTCGTGACCCCGAAGGGACGAAGAGAAAAGTTTGTTCCTTGAATGATCAAGACGAAAGGTCCGAATCAAGAGGGAGATTCGTCGCCGAAGGGGACGGGAGGAGAGTTCGTTCCCTGTGCGATCTAGACGAAAGGTCCGAATCAAAAGGGATATTCGTCGCCGAAAGGGGACGGAGAGAGGAGTTTGTTCCTTGAGTGATCCAGACGAAAGCTCCAAGTCAAAAGGGGTATTCGTCACCCAAAGGGATAGAGAGAAGAGTTTGTTGATTCAACGATCTGAACAGGTGGTTCAGATCAAATGGGCTATTCGTCACTCAAAGGGACGGAGAAAAGAGTTGGTTGATTCAACGATTTGAACATGTGGTTCAGATCAAATGGGCTATTCGTCATCCGAAGGGACGGAGAGAAGAGTTTGTTCCTTGAATGATTTGGACGCAATGTCCAAATCAAAAGGGGTGATGTTCATCGCCGATAGGGGACAGAGAGAAGGGTTTGTTGATTCAACGATCTGAACATGTGGTTCAGATAAAATGGGCTATTCGTCACTCGATGGGACGGGGAGAAGAGTTTGTTGATTCAACGATCTGAACAGGTGGTTCAGATCAAATGAGCTATTCGTCACCCGAAGGGACGGAGAGAAGAGTTCGAGAAGAGTTTGTTGATTAAACGATCTGAACAGGTGGTTCAGATCAAATGAGCTATTCATCACCCGAAGGGACGGAGAGAAGAGTTCGTTGATTCAATGATCTGAACAGGTGGTTCAGATCAAATAGATTATTTGTTACCCAAAGGGACAGAGAGAAGATTTTGTTGATTCAATGACCTGAATAGGTGGTTCAGATCAAATGGATTATTCATCACCCGAAGGGACGGGGAGAAGAGTTTCTTCCTTCAAAAGAGGTATTCGTCGCCCGAAGGGATAGAGAGAAGGGTTTGTTCCTTTAATGATCCAGATGAAAGGTTCGAATCAAAAGGGATATTCGTCGCCGAAGAGGATGGAGGGAGGAGTTCGTTGATTCGAAAAGAATGTTCATCGCCTGAAGGGACGGGGAAAAAGGTTTATTCCTTGAATGATCCGGACGAAAGATCCAAGTCAAAAGGGGTATTCGTCACCCAAAGGGACAGAGAGAAGAGTTTGTTGATTCAATGATCTGAACAGGTGGTTCAGATCAAATGGGCTATTCATCCCCCGAAGGGTCGGATAGAAGAGTTTGTTGATTCAGAGATCTGAGTAGGTGGTTCAAATCAAATGGGCTTTTCGTCACCCGAAGGGATGGAGAGAAGAGTTTGTTGATTCAATGATCTAAATAGGTGGTTCAGATCAAATGGATTTTTCGTCACCCGAAGGGACGGAGAGAAGAGTTTGTTCCTTCAAAAGAGATATTCATCGCCAGAAGGGACGGAGAGAAGGGTTTGTTGATTCAAAAATGCTATTCGTCACCCGAAGAGACAAAGAGAAGAGTTTGTTCCTTGAATGATCCAGACGAAAGGTCTGAATCGAAAGGGATATTCGTCACCCGAAGGGATGAAGAAAATAGTTTGTTCATTGAATGATCTGGATGGGAGGTCCAGATCAAACGGATTGTTCGTGACCCTGAAGGGATGGAGAGGTGGTCAAGTCGTTGACACAGGGGAGTGTTAGCGCAAGGAAAGGGGGTTGATTCTTCACCCGAACAGAGGGCTCGGGCCAGGGTGAAAGGGTATTTTGTTCTTTAATGCGCTGGGGGTACCGGCTACAAAATCCGCACCGAGAAAGTGGGCCACAAGAGCCAGAGTTGATGTTGAGGAAGTAGGTCGTGAAGGCTAAAATTGGAGAAGCGGGCTACGAGAGCCGAAGTTAGGAGAGCAGACGACCAAGACCAAAGATTGGGAAGCGGGCTGCGAGAGCCGAACTAGGGGAAACTAACTATAGAAGCTGAAGTTAGGAGATTAGCGAGCCGTGAGGGCAGGAAGCAGGCCGCGAGGGCCAAGGTTGGGCTCTACGAGCCAGAACTGGGAAAGCAGGCTGCGATAGTCGAAATTTAGTTTATTTGTATTATTATTATTTATTTCTTTATTCAAGCATGCAGGCATTCGTTGGTAGGCATAACATAAATGTACATATAAGATAGCTCCCACCATAGGGGATGGGGTAGGGACATCGCCCATAATGCGCGAACAAGATGCGGGCCAGGAGGCACAACTAAGGGGTGGTGCACCCGTCAAGAAGATATCGTATGTCTTGCATGCATAGCTTAAATTCACGCATTTCGCCCAAGATAATTTTCTGTGGTGTGTGAGTGCAAGCATGTGAGCAAAAGACCCTAAGCATAGGGATACGCAAGCTTTCTAAGCAACACTCAAGGATTACTATAGCGCCTACATACGCGTTTCAGGCTCTCGATTTTGATTGCTTCGCACAGCCCCCATATGTTTATTTTGATAGCGGACTTCACCGTTTGGCGCGAGTTTCCTCATATGTTTCAATGGAGATTCCCAGCTACTAGGATCCGTCCTTGTTATATTCTTTCTTGCGGATTTCACCGTTCGGCACGAGTTTCCTCATGTGTCTAATTGGGGATTCCCAGCTGCTAGGCACCGTCCTTGTTATATCCTTTCTTGTGGATTTCACCGCTCGGCGCAAGTCTCCTCATGTGTCTCAATGGGGATTCCCGGCTACTAGGCTCCATCATTGTTAGGGTTTGTTTCACTATTTGGCGCGAGTCTCCTCATTTGTTTCAGTGGGGATTCCCGGCTACTCGGATCCGCATTCAATTCACGCACCATTTTCTCTCTTCTTTTTTTTTAGTGGGGCTAGATAGCTTTTTCCTAACGATTACCTTTCACGCGCGTATAGGAATTTAAGTCTCCGTAGAGTGCTAAGAAGAAAGTCGGGCAATCCCTATGGTTGAAGACCATTAAACACATTATGTGCGAAGTGTGGGAGTGTTGCCTCAAGTGTATTTTGTGAGTTGGACTTAGCAATTTAGCCATGACTCTTCCCCTTGACGTGTGCACCCGCCATAATTGGGTTCCCTTCGAGCGTATGCCGTGACGCACGTGCATCCGGAATCGGGGCGACATCATCTAGCAAGGAAACACGGTCCCAAAAAATTCCAAGAAGGTTTATTATTCTATATTATAAGCAAGCATGCAAGTAGGGCAGCCAATCTTTTTTTATTTGCGTAAGAACATACTGTCGTTACGTATATGTATCTTGTATGTGCATATAGAATCAATGCAGCAGTCAAGGTGCTGAGGAAGGAGACCGCAAGGGCCGGAAGAACATTGGGGAAGCAGGCTATAAAAGCCAACAGGAATGCTAGAAACAGGCCGCAAAAGGCCAGAGGATGCCAGAGAAGTAGGCTATAAAAGCCAAAAATCTAGAAAGCGGGCTGCGAGAGCCGAGGTTAGGGGAGCGAGCTACAAGAGCCGAAGTTGAGAAGCGGGGTACAAGAGCCAAAGTTGGGAATCAGGTTGCAAGAGCCGAAATTGGGAGGCGGGCTATAAAAGCCAAAGTTGGGGGAGGCGGCTGCAAGAGCCGAAATTGGGAAGCAGGCGACAAAGGCCAATCTTGGGAAGCAGGCCGCAGGAGCCGAAGTCAGGAAGCGGGCTACAAAGAGCCGAAGTTGGGAAGCAGGCGACAAGTGTCGAAGTTGGGAAGCAGGCTACAAGGGCCAGGGGTTGAGGAAGCGGGCTGCGAGAGCCGACGAGTATTGAGGATAATGCAGATAATGCAACGACAGATGCGCCAACTTAATGTAACAAATATTATTCTTAACAGGTTGTTGTAGGGTTGTTGTAATCATTCCAGATATGGTGGAACTCTAGTCCCTATCCTTTTAAACATGTAAACACTCCATACAATATATATATAAACAGCAGCACCATGAATGTGGCACTGATTGCATTCTCTGCAAGTTTTCTATTCTTCTCTGCTTTCTACTCTTACATGGTATCAGAGCTCCTTCTTAATAGCTCCCAGATCCATGGCCAGCAGCGGTACTCAAGCCCCTGTGACAACTGGTGTGTCACAACATTCCGTGCTTGAGGCCCAAGGCGCTGTCGTACAAACTTCTTCCTCGATGGAAAAGCCCCATCTGCCCTCTGTTACCTCCCCTAATGTACTCCCATATCTATCCTTAAAATTGACACGGGAGAACTATCTACTGTGGAAAGCGCAGTTCATCCCCATTCTCAAAAGTCACGGCTACCTGGGTATGGTGGATGGATCCACCGTCCGACCACCGCAGTACATTCCCTCCATTGACACTGACGGGAATGAAGTGTTCCTCCCCCACCCTGCGTTTGCAGTATGGGAACGGATCGACCATACCATTCTCTCGTGGCTGCTATCTTCCCTCACCGAACACCTCTTCCCGCTGATTGTTGGACACGAGACTGCCAAAGATGTCTGGGATGCTTTGGCCCGTGCTTTCGCCTCGCGGTCTCGGTCTCGTATCCTTCAACTGTGCTCCAAACTCCATGGCATACGCCGAGGTACGTCTTCTGTTCAAGATTATGTGCAGTCCATCAAGCTCATTTCAGATGAGCTTGCAGCTATTGGCCACCCTATGGATGACGAAGACCTTGTCATGGTGGTGCTCTCCAGGCTTGGCCCAAGCTTTGAAGCTTTTATATCAAGCATCACAACCCGGTTAGAAGCCTTCACTCTTGAAGATGTCCTTGCGCATCTCACAGCGCATGAGATAATAATGGCGCAGCAGCACTCTTTTCTGGAGGATAACCCAGCACTCCCGTCTGCCAATATTAGCACCACCAGTCTCCCTTCATCCTCTGGGCGACGCAGCAACGGCGGGGGTCACGACCGTGGAAGGGGCAAGAACCGCGACCCACGGTGCCAAATCTGCCTTCAGTTTGGGCATCATGGTCCGGAGTGTGGGGAGCGATTCAACAAATCATTCGCCGGTGGTCGTGCCTCCCAACCACAAAGCGCTACTCCGCCGTCCTGCCCATGGCTGCACCAGCGCAATGCCTACCCGCCTGCTCCCGCTCGCCCCGGTGCTTTTGGACATCCTGCTGCTGCATATTCTACCCCATATGGTGCTCCTCTGCTGCCCACACCAGGCTCGCCAGCTGCTTCATTCTCCACTTCCGCCTGGTATCCAGATAGTAGCGCAACCCACCACATTACTCCGGATTATCATGCGTTGATGGACCCCACAGGTTATACTGGTTTTGACAAACTTCATGTCAGTGATGGAGAAGGTTTGCCCATTTCTTTCACTGGATCGGCTATACTCCCATCCACGTCTCATTCTCTTAAGCTCCATAATATTCTCCATGTTCCGCGCATCACACGCAATCTTCTTTCGGTACGTCACAGCTGACAATGATGTCTTTTTTCAATTTCACCCATCTTATTGTCTTGTGAAGGAACGTCTCACGGGGAGAGTTCTTCTTCAAGGCCGGCTTAAGGATGGTCTGTACTACTTCCCTCCGCTGGAGCCCAAGCCATCCACTTTCATTGGCGAGCGCGCATCTCCCACGGTCTGGCATGATCGGCTTGGTCATCCGCAATTCCGTATTCTTCACCAAATTCTTCAAAAGTTTGGTCTCCCTGTGACTCATCAACCACAACATCACTTATGTGAATCATGCTCCTTAAATAAGAGTCACAAACTTCCGTTTAAATCATCGACTTCTACTTCAATAAAACCATTGCACCTATTACACTCTGATGTATGGGGTCCAATGCCTGTTTTGTCCCACAATGGCTTCTTGTATTATGTCTTATTTGTCGATGATTTTAGCAAATATACGTGGCTTTTCCCTCTTAAGCGTAAATTTGATGTGCTCGACGTATTTATTCGGTTTCAACATCGTGTGGAGCGAATGTTTGGTTGTCCAATAATTGCTCTCCAATCAGATTGGGGTGCCGAATTTCAGTCTCTACATCGTCATCTTCAAACTTCTGGCATTCAACATCGTGTGTCCTGTCCCCACACGCCAGAACAAAATGGCACCGCCGAACGTAAGCATCGTCATCTCATTGAAACTGCGCTTACCCTTCTCTCTATTGCCTCCATGCCACCAAAATTCTGGGACGAAGCAGTGTCTACCGGTGCCTACCTTATTAACCGGCTGCCTACTCCCAATCTTCAACACCGCTCTCCCTTCGCACGCCTGTTCCACAAACAACCGGACTATACTCTACTACTCACCTTTGGTTGTCTCTGTTATCCCCATCTCCGTTCTTATGCCCCACACAAACTCACCTCCCGTTCTGAGTGCTACCTTTTTCTCGGCTATAGTAGCATGCACTTGGGGTATCGCTACCTCTCCTTGTCATCCGGGCGCCTTATCATCTCACGGCATGTTGTCTTCGATGAATCAATATTTCCCTATGCAGGTCTCCCACTGAATGCGCCGTCGACACCATTTGTAGCATCAGAGCTCCACTGGCCTGCTCCTTCCATGCCACTTCCCACTATGCCGTCACCTGTCGCACCCGACCTCACGCCTCCCGGGCCTACAGCGCGGAGCCCTTCTACATCTTCACCTTCAGCGCCCTCACCCAGCTCGACACCGCGAGGCCCGATTCTGTCCTCTGCTGTGGATCATCACCAGGGGGTTCACTCCTCACCTATGTGTGCCAGCGAGTCCCCAGCAACCCCATCCGCGTCCTCCCTGGCGCCCCCTCTGGCACCCAATTCTGCTACAGCAGACAGCGTACCTCCAACCTCTGCCTCGCCTCCCCGCCGCGTGCGCCTGCTCTCTGATCTCTATAGCGCCACTTCTCCAGTGACGCCTCAAGCTATGATCACTACTACACATCATCTTCATCAGAGTCTCACGACAGACACGCCTGAGCCTACATGCTTTACTTAGGCTTCTCGTGATCCAGCATGGCGGCTGCTATGGCGAGCGAGTTTGATGCTTTGCTTTGAAATGGGACTTGGTCTCTCGTTCCCTGACACCACAGTCAAAATGTGATCAGTTCTAAATGGGTGTTCAAGCTCAAACGTAAGGCTGATGGCTCTATCGACCGTCACAAGGTGCGACTAGTGGCTAAGGGATTCTGACAACTGCCGGGCATTGATTTCCATGACACCTTTAGCCCTGTCGTCAAAATTACAACCATTCGTATGCTGTTAGCCATTGCAAAATCACATGGATGGCAGATTCGATAGCTGGATGTCTCCAATGCATTTCTTCATGGTCTTCTTGATGAGGTAGTCCACATGGAGCAACCTCCTGGTTTCTCACATCCGCAATATCCCAACCATGTTTGCAGATTGCACAAGTCCATTTATGGTTTGCGGCAAGCACCACGCGCATGGTTCCGGCGTCTCAGCTCTTGACTTCTGGCTCTTGGCTTTGTGGGCTCCAAGACTGACCCATCTCTGTTCTATAATCACTCTGCCAAGTCCAAGCTCTTCATACTTATTTATGTTGATGATATTTTGGTCATGGGCTCTGATCCAGGGGGGGTCCAGTTCCTTATCACCTCCCTGCAACAGGAGTTTCCCATTCGTGATCTCGGCAACGCACACTACTTTCTCAGAGTTGAACTCCAATCCCACCGTGAGGGATGTATTTTGTCTCAGTCCAAATATATCGGTGATCTTCTATGAAGAGCACGCATGGACCAGGCTAAACCCATCGCCACGCCCATGGGTATCTCCTCTACTGCTATTGTGTCTACGTCTACCATAGTGGATCTGTCTTTGTATCGTAGTATCGTCGGTGCTCTCCAATACCTTACTATCTCCCAGCCAGATATTGCATTTGTAGCTAATTGTGCATGTCAACACATGCACGACCCGCAGCCCTCTCACCGGGCCGCAGTTGAGCGCCTTCTTCGATACTTAAATGGCACTGCTATGCACGGTCTGCTTCTCTGACGGGACTCCTCCATGCAACTCCATGCGTTCAGCGATGTAGACTGGGCTGGTTGCTCACTTGATCGATGATCTACAGGGGGCTACGTCATCTTTTTGGGGCGCAATGCTATTTCCTGGTGCTCCAAGAAGCAAGCTACTGTGGCTAGATCCAGCACTGAGGCAGAGTACAAAGCATTAGCTAATGCCACCGCTGAACTAATCTGGCTTCGCTCCCTACTCACTGAACTTGGATTCCACCTTCCCCGCCCACCTGTTCTTTGGTGTGATAATATTGGGGCCACATATCTTGCCGCCAATCCCGTATTTCATGCGCGCACCAAGCATATTGAAATTGACTATCACTTTGTCCATGAGCAAGTTGCTTCTCATCGCTTGCATGCTTCCTTTGTCTCCACCAAGGATCAAATTGCAGACATATTCACCAAGGGTCTTCCCAAACAAAGGTTTTCGTATCTCTAATACAAGCTCAATGTTGTTGCACACATGAGCTTGAGGGGGCGTATTGAGGATAATGCAGATAATGCAGCGACAGATGCGCCAACTTAATGTAACAAATATTATTCTTAACAGGTTGTTGTAGGGTTGCTGTAATCGTTCCAGATATGGTGGAACTCCAGTCCCTATCCTTGTAAACATGTAAACACTCCATACAATATATATATATATACAGCAGCGCCATGAATGTGGCACTGATTGCATTCTCTACAAGTTTTTTGTTCTTCTCTGCTTTCTACTCTTACAACGAGAAGGGTCCCCTTTTTATTCTCTAGCCGGGGAAGGATCCGAACCAAAGTAAAATGGTTTCTTCTTTAATTCTCTGGCCGGGGAAGGATCCGAACCAAAGTGAAATGGTCTCTTCTTTAATTCTCTGGCCGGGAGAGGATCCGAGCCAAAGTGAAAGGGTCTCTTCTTTAATTCTCTAGTCGGGGGAGGATCCGAGCCAAAGTGAAAGGGTCTCTTCTTTAATTCTCTGGCCGGGGGAGGATCCGGGCCAAAGTGAAAGGCCTCTTTTTAATTCTCTGGCCAGGGGAGGATCTGAACCAAAGTGAAAAGGTCTCTTCTTTAATTCTCTGGCCAGGGAAGGATCCGAACCAGAGTGAAAGGGGTTTCTTCTGTAATTCTCTGGCCGTAGAAGGATCCGAACCAAAGTGAAATGTCTATTCTTTTGTTATCCGACCGGGGGAAGGATCCGAACTAAAGTGAAAAGTCTTTTTTTTTATAGTCGCCCAAAAGCCGATGGTAAGATATTTGACGGCCTAGACGGCAAGAGTGCCACAGACAATGGGTTTATGCGCCAGCCTAGACAAAGGAGTCATCATGCTGACAATGGGTTGATGCATCAGCCTAGACGGAAGGTCGTGATGCCGATAATAGGTTTATGCACCAGCCTAGACAAAGGAGTCATGATGCTGGCAATGGGTTGATGCGTCGGTCTAGACGGAAGGTTATGATGCCGACTATAGGAAAGGTCTCTTGATTTTGTTGGGTGGCCAAAGGCCGAAGGTGGAGTTGCTTGTTGGCTCGACATCTATCGGCTGAAGCCCTGATGGCTGAACGTCTATCGGTTTGAAGCCCCGATGGCTGAATGTTTATCGTCTTGAAGCCTCGATGGCTGACTGTTTGTCGGCTTGAAGCCCCGATGGCTGAACATCTTTCGGTTGAAGCCCCGATGGCTGAACATCTTTCGGTTTAACGCCCCGATAGCGGAACATCTTTCAGTTTAACGCACTGATGGCGGAATGTTTATCGGCTTGAAGCCCCGATGGCTGAACATCTTTCAGTTTAACGTCTTGATGGCTGAACATCTTTTGGCTTGAAGCCCCGATTGCTAAACATCTTTCAGTTTAACGCCCCGATGGCGGAACATCTTTCGGTTTAACGCCCCGATCGCAGAACATCTTTCGGTTTAATGCCCCGATAGCGGAACATCTTTCGGTTTAACGCCCCGATGGCGGAATGGCTTTTGGTTTAACGCCCCGATGGCGGAATGTATTTCAGTTTAGCGCCCCGATGGCAGAATGTTTTTTGGTTTAACACCTTGATGGCGGAATGTCTTTCGATTTAACGCCCCGATGGCGGAACATTTGTCGGCTTGAAGCCCCGATGACTAAATATTTTATCGGTTTAATGCCCCGATGGCTGAACATATTTCGGTTGAAGCCCCGATGGTTGAACATTCGTCATCTTGGACAAAATGTCGTGACGCCGATCTTATAAGAGGTCTATTTATTGGATGGATGAAGGCCGAAGGTAAAAGACCACGTCCGCCTCATGGCTTTTCTTTCTTTTCTTTTCTTCTCTTCTTCTTTTGTGTGAAGAGGCGGGTTCGAAGACCACGGCTACCTCATGACTTTTCTTTCGTTCCTTTCCTTCTTCTTTTGTGTGAAGAGGCGGGTTCGATGACCACGTCTGTCTCATGACTGTTCTTTTTATTCTGCTCTTCTTTTCTTATTAATGCCCCCGGATTGGGGTGTATTTCTCTTAACGTGCCCCTTAGGTCAAGGGGGTATTCCTCTTTGCTTCCGTGCCCCCAAGTGGGGTGTATTCTTTATGACTTCTATGACCCTAGGCGGGGTGTATGCTTCTTCTTCAAATGCCCCTAAGTCGGGGTGTATTATTTTCTGGCTTCTATGCCCCCGTGGCGGGGTGTATGTTTCTTCTTCAAATGCCCCTAGGCCAGATTGTATTTTTTTATGACTTCTATGCCCCCAGGCAGGGTGTGTTTCTTCTTCAAATGTCCCTAAGCCGGGGTGTATTCTTTTATGGCTTGTATGCCCTCAGGCGGGGTGTGTTTCTTCTTCAAATGCCCCTAAGCCGGGGTGTATTCTTTCATAGCTTCTATGCCTCCAAGCGGGGTGGGTTTTGCTTCTTTGCTTATGTGCCCCCTAGTCGGGGTGTATGTTGCTTCATGTGCCCTCCAGTCGGGATGCACTTCTCTTCATGTGCCCCCAGGTTGGGGTGTAGCTTCTTGCTCCTTATGCTCCCAGGCTGGGGTGGATTCTGCCTCTTCTACCCCCCAGGCGGGGTGTATTTCTCTTCATATGCCTTGGAACGAGGTGTGTCTTTTGCTTTTTATGCTCCCAGACCGGGGTGGATTCTTCTGCTTCCTATACCACCAGAGCGGGGTGTATTTTTTACTTCTTATGCCTCTAGACTGGAGTGGATTCTTCTACTTCTTATGTGCCCAGGGTGGAGTATATTTCTCTTCATATGCCTCCGGACCGGGGTAGATTCTGCTTCTTCTAACCCTCAAGGCGGGGCGTATTTCTGTTCATATGTCCCCCGGAGCCGGGTGCAGCTTCATGCCTCTTACGCCCCCATGGCGGGGTATAGTCCTTGCTTCTTATGCCCCCATGGCGGGGTAGAGTCTTTGCTTCTTATGCCCCTAGACCGGGATAGGGTCTTTGCTTCTTATGCCCCCATGGCGGGGTACAACCTTTGCTTCTTATGCCCCTATGGCGGGGTAGAGTCTTTGCTTCTTATGCCCCTATGGCGGGGGTAGGGTCTTGTTGACACCTGAAATATAATCAAGAATAAAGATGGGACCGAAGAGAAGATCAAACCAGAGACGAAGCTCTCAGGAATTCCTGCAAGGCCAGAATTACAGAAGAGTCATCGCTGAAGTTATCACCCAGTTGAGGCCCTTCTCGGTCAAGCTGATGTCCAGTATTATCGTCGCTCAGATGGCAGTACTAATGAAGAATTGCAGTCTATTGACTGATGAAAATCCCTAGAAATATTCTGATAAGACTATGTCAACCCATCAACTAAGGGACCTTCACCTAACGAATTCGAAGGACTGGCAAATGAAAAGACAGATTAGGCGTCCTGGGAGCCTAGTGATGAGGAAGATTAAAACATTAAGAAAGGGCCTTAAATGGGCCATGGCGCCGAGGGCTCTTCACCATCGCCCAAAGCAGTGGCGCCGAGAAGCCTTTGCGCTGGGAAGCCTTCGCAAGGGGCGCGCCGGGAACCTGCTATATGTGCGTCGGGGTTACCCTGCCGAGAAGGGGGGAGCACTATGCCTATAAAACCCCCCTTTTCTCTCGAGCACAAAAAGAGGGAGATAGACACACAGAAAAAAAGGAGACTGAGAGAACAACAACGATAGAAGAGAAGCGTCAACAGAAGAAGAAGCAGAGAAGAAGCCAAGAGATCAGAGAAGAAGGTGGGCAGCTGGGGAGGGAGAGGAGTCAATACTCCGCCCTCCCCCATAGTTCCTCCGTTGTTTTCTCTGCTGTATTTTTCTCTCCCCAATGTTTATGTTCTTACCTGACGATCAGTTCGTCCCGATGAAACTATGTGTCTCCTGTTGGGTTTCCTTCATTTCTTCCTTTTGGTTTGATGGAGACCATCTGATGTAACTTGTGTGACGATTGAATGAATAAAAGGGGTGAAAGAGCACTGCATGCATAGTGTTCGTTGTTATTCTTTCTCTACATTACTCTGTGTATGTTTCCCTACCCCCGAGTTCTGGCCTTGAGTTCTCGTGAGGTTCAGATCCTTTCAGTGGATCTTGGACTATCTCGTCCCCTGGCAGTAGAGGCACTGATACCTTACTCCGTCATCTATCTCCCCCTCTGTACGTGTTGTTCCGCAAGATGCTTGATGACTCTGATATTCCGGGTTTCCGTATCTTTTGCATATCAGGGGGTCTGTCCTTTGAGAAAAGATGAGGATGGAGCACCGGCCCTCATCCAATGGGTTATTGGGTTTCATCTCCTTATCCTTTCTTCTCTTAAATGACATGCCCCCTGCAGAGATTTTAGCCCTCTCTCGAGCCTTCAGGTTGCTCAGAGATCAGAGACATCAATCTCTTGATCACCTGGACAGCAGGCAATAAAAATCATATGTATATATCCCGAGGGTTTCAATAGCTGATGACCCAGATTTCTCAATGGATCTTACCTCCAAGCATTTCCCGGGCTCTACCTTGATAAAACCCTGATCCAGCCTTCTTACACCCTGAATCCAGTCCAGAATCCATGCTGAAGAACCCCCAAAACCCCCATAGCAGAGCCAAGAACAAAACCCCTAAAACCCCAAAGCAGGGCCTTCCCGGCACCCATACCTTCTCGGCCCAAGACCTTCCCGGCACCATGAATAGCCCTCGGCGCGCTGGTTAGCGCGCCGGGAACTTGGGCGCCGAGAACCTTGGCCTCCCCTTCCTAGCTCCCAATTCCTACGCCGAGAACCCTCCAATCCTTGGAGCCAGGCCGAGAACCCCTTGCTACCGGTCAAGAAATTATTCCTACACCCTTGTAATTCACCCAAGGCAACCCTACATCCTATTGAGAGATATTCATGGTCATCATACCCGTCTCAAGGATCAGATCAATGGGGAGCAACTTCCCCCTACATTATATCGTTTGGAGTGGACTTTGTTCACAGACCCTACTAACCAAAGGAGCTCTGCCACTGCATGGGCTTTGATGGCCTTAAAAGGGATATTAAGATAGTGCTGCAAGCACGCACACTGGCTAGGGGTCCAATACCCTTCTTTTCTGGTTTTCACCCCGGCACTCCGTGGGTGATTGTCTATCATTCCCTGGCAAATGCTAAAGCCAAGGGAGGTGCTGCCTAAATTTCTCCAGGAGCTGGCACTAAAAGAGATGTGGAAACTAAGCATAATATCATGAGGCTAATAAACGAAATGATGAGACCTTTAGTTCCTCTGTCCTTTGGAGCATGTGCTGTTTATTACATGAATCAGTCATTCCGATGATCGAGGTTTTCGGATGATTTCCGCCCTCTGACTGTTATTCCTGGAGGAACATCGAAGGTAGAGCCCCGATCCTCGCTTCCATGGGTCTTTGGGCTCTATCCTATCCCCCTGTCAGTGATGCTGGCATCACGAAGCCCTCCTTTCTCTCGTTCAGTCTCCTCTTCTCAAGCCACTAGGGTCGCTCCAGGGATCTGAGATGGCTATCTCTTGATTCCCTGGATGACTGGCGACAGGGAAAGAACATTTGTCCCAGAGGGCTGTAAATGGCTGATGATCGCGATCCCTCGATGGATTCTACTTCCCCCCTTTGATTCCTTGGCACTGCCCAGCAAATGCCCTGATCCAGCCTCCCATTTGTGTCCTAAACTCTACCTCAATCGAAGCCTAAATCACAAAAACCCTTAAAACAGAGCACCGTGAAATCCCATAAACCTTCCCGGCGCCCAAAACTCCGACCTTCCCGGCGCCAGAATCTCTCGACGCGATGAACAGTTCCCGGCGCGGCCCTTCGCGCGCCGAGAACCCTTTCCCAAGCCATGCCGGGAAGCCCTTCAGTTGGCGCGCCGAGAACCTCTCCCCTCCGTGCCGAGAAGCCCTTTCTACATTCCTAGTAATTGTGCCGAGATCCCTCTTTTGTGCCAACAAACCCCTACCTTCCCGGCACGATGAATAGTTCCCGACATGGCATCTCCATGCCGAGAACCCTCCTTTTGCCAACAAACCCCTACCTTCCCGGCATGGGACCTTCCCGGCACGATGAATAGTTCCCGGCATGGCATCTCCACGCCGAGAACCCTCCTTTTGCTAACAAACCCCTACCTTCCCGGCACGGGACCTTCCCGGCACGATGAATAGTTCCCGGCATGGCATTTGCGTGCCGAGAACCTGGCCGTGCTGAGAACCCCTCCCTTTAATATGAAAACTGTGCCGAGAAGGTTCCACCAAAGCCCTATGCTAGGAATTTCCATCTCCACCTCAGTCCAACTCTTGATCACTCCACTGTACCTGCCTGAGGGGTATCCAGAGGTCATCATGTATGCCTCAAGAGATAAACTAACGGGGAATGGCCTCCCCTACATTACTCGGTCCTGATCAAGATTCCTCTGTAACCCTATGAACCTAAGGAGCTCTGCCA
Organism: Amorphophallus konjac; assembly: GCA_022559845.1. NCBI lineage: Eukaryota > Viridiplantae > Streptophyta > Magnoliopsida > Alismatales > Araceae > Amorphophallus > Amorphophallus konjac. The sequence continues at coordinate 546,758,053 of CM040121.1, read as the reverse complement.
CTGCATGTGCTCCGATGGTTTCCAAGGGAATATCAACCGGTGCTATGAATGCAAACAGTGTTCCCGGGCCTAGTGCCCTTCTCTTTCGGCCTTCGTCTTGGCATCCCGTGGATGATGGTCTATCTCTCCTTGGCATGATCCAAGATATGGGGATATGCTGTCGGATTTGATCCGCACCTGATATACCCTCGCTTTATCCAGTCTACTCAATGTCTTGCAGATAAATTAGCATGCTCTCATTTGGGCTTTTGCCGCCGGTCTCCTCTTACTTGGGCGTTTAATCAAGGGTTGTCCTTCTTAGGGAGGACGTAATTAACGTCATAACCTTTATGGTATGACGGACTTTTGGTCCAGACACGATCACTCACAATCGACTGATTAGAAGTCAGATCGAGCGCACAATGAAATCGTCACATATGTGACTGGCACGCCAATAAATAAACCATAGAAACAAAAGAATAAGAATGTAAACGAAAATCCGCGTCCACAAGTCTGGCACGCCCGGTGGGACATTGTCTCCCTTCATCTCTACGCCAAAATAGGAGGCCCGGCGACCCCTCTTAAATTATAACTGTGCGCTAATCCTATTTCCAGGAACTAAAATGATGAGTGAATTCGCCTCCCTCCACTTCAGCCAGCAGGACGTTGATGCTTATGTTCGCGAGGGCTACCTGGCGGTGCCCACGATGTTCGGGTCTATGCCCCCTGCTATCGGGTCACCCAACTGCTTGGGCCTCGTCTTCACCGACCTACTAGAGGTTGCTGACAAAGAACAAGGCACTGCTGCAGGTGCCCCGATGAAGATTGTTGATGAGAAGGAAGGCTTACCAGAAAGGACGGCCCCGATAGTCGTCGCCTGCTTTGTCCACCATGTGGAAAGGAGGGACGCGGCCCCCGCTGCTGCCCAAAAAGGAAGAAGAACTAATCGGAGGAGCCGGTATGCTGCTGCAAGCCGTCGTCTTTCAAATTCTGGAAAGACGATGATGATCGGAGATGTTAGGGTGAACCTCAATGGTCGCCCCAAAGACATCCGGCCGGACAGGGTTGTCCCGACTGTCCGGACCGATAACAAGTTCCAAATTCTGGCCACTAGGAGGGCCAACTGGGAAACTGATGAGAGGAAGCCGCTGGCGCCCAAGCAAGCAAGATATAAATAGATATGGAGGCCGAAGAAGATACAGAGCTAGATTCCGGCTCAAGAACAAGGTGCCACTGCTATCCACCCTGAAGCCAGAGTCAGGAGAGATGAGAAAAGAAAAGAAGCGACTGCTGCCATCCGCCCCAAAGCAGGGGGCAGAAGATGGGAAAGAAAAGAAGAAAATACCACTGTCATCCGCCCCAGAGCAGGGGGAAGAAGATGGGAAAGAAAAGAAGAAAATGCCACTGTCATCCACCCCAGAGCTGGGGGCAGAAGATGTCAGAAGAAAGGAGAATATGCCGCTATTATCCGCCCCAGGACTGGGAGCAGGAGATGGGAAGAAAGAAAAGAAGATGTTGCTATCATTCACCCCGGAACGGGGGATAGAGGAAAAGAAAATGCTACTGTTATTCACCCCAGGGCTGGGGGCAGAAGGAGAAAAGATGCCATTGCCACTCGCCACGAAGGGGGGGACAATATATACTGCCGAAGGGAAGAACAAAGAAGAATGGAAGATCCAGCCTATGCTTCTATTCCAAAGAGACCGAAGGCCTGCGCCAGACATGCTGATATCTTCAAATATTCCAAGTCGGAGCATTTGACTGCCCATATTTCAAGGCTGGCTTATCAGCCAAAGATCGAAGAGAGGCTGCTGCCCCGATCAGATCTACAAAGGCATAGCCAAGAAGAAATGAACTAGGTGGTTCAAGACTACTTCCATTGTCTAGGGAACTCCTCCCTAGGGCAGCAAAGATTGTCTCGTGCCTCGGGCACCCTACATGAAAAAGATGAAACCCCAGAAGATGTGGCGTCTGGAGTCTCATCCTCAGACTCCAACGACTATGAGGATGGCCGTAGGGTCAGACATCGAAAAGACAGCCCCACGAGGGAAGAAGCAGAAGAAAGGACTTCAATCTTTGACCGCCTCACATATCTGAGTCGGGTCTGAAGGAAAGTCCACAGCCGGAAGGGAAAGATGCAGGTTGTTTCCTGCAATATGGCCGGTGTCACCGTAAAATATAACACACTGCCAGACCAGCCTGAAGAGCTGATTCAATTGGCACACAGGCCAAATGCCATCACAAGAAGAAGCCGATCAGCGAAAGAAACGATAATGGCTGCCGATGAAGCTCAAGAAGTCACCATGATGACAATCAATGTAGTGACTGCAGAAGAAGAAGATAACCCTCTGGGTGTTTCCAGTGAAGAAATATCGGGAGAAATACAGATCCCGACAACCCTGGATCCCATGATCCAGATGATGTTCAAGAGATATCAGCAGGAGATTGACTCCCTCAGAAGACAGCTCAATGAAAGAGGCGAGCATACACCTGTCTCCAAGCATGCTGAGCCAACTGGACAGACTTCCAGCTCGATAGGGGTGGCCTCTCCGGTCCATCATGCTCAAACTGACAAAGGCAAGGCGCCGAGTCAACCTTCTCTACAACAAGCGGGAGCTCAGCCCTTTGCGTCTCAAACGCAGCCTGTCGTGCCTGCTCTGCATACAACAATTATGACAACCCCCTTCAGCCGGCAGTGGACACACTTCTTCCCGGAGCCCATAGATCCGGATATGGCTGGCAAGCTGATGATAGAAAAGATTATTGAAATGAAGCTGTCCGAAAGGGCCAGGAATTCCAGTACCTATGATGTTTATAAGGTACCATATCCTGCGCATTATGCTACTAAGAAACTACCACCAGGCGTCAGCAAGCCGCCGAAATTTGAAAGATTCAATGGCTAGGGCTCCCCCAAAGAGCATATAGCCTACTATACAACAATTATGGGCGACCTGGCGTCTGATGAAGCCTACCTCCTGAAGTTCTTCGGCTCGTCCCTTACAGGGTTAGCCTTTGAATGGTACTATGGCCTACCGGCTGGGTCAGTGACTGATTGGCCCGATATGCAGCAAAAATTTCGGGACAGATTCCATATTACAGAAAGAGAAATTACAATAGCCGAACTGTATGCAACAAGACAGAAGCAAGATGAGACCGCTCTGGATTATATAAAAAGATGGAGGGATCTCGCCATGAGATGCAGGCGGCCTCCGCACCAAGAGGACGCCGTCCAGATTTGCAAGCAGAATCTTCGGCGGGAGACTCTCGAAAGAATGATTGGGATGGAGATAAGGTCATTTGACCGACTAAACAACGCTGCAGTGAAGGTCGAGGCCTTCCTCTCCAGTGGCCCTTCGACTGCTACTGCTGTATGCCACAAAGCTAGATCAACTGATAAATGGCCCGTGCCTACAGAAGTTGATACAGTAGACTTCAAGATATTTGAGCAACATAATGATAAAAAAAAAGATGTTGCCCGCCCTCCTCCCACCAGGCCGACTGATCAGAAGGATGGCCCCGCTCTGCGAGCCAGGATGAGCAAGCCTTATTCCTTTCCTAAGGAAAAGACTCGGCTCCTGTTTGAATGGGCTGCCCAATTTGACAGAATTGTCCTTCCAGATCCAAAGAGATCTGATAATGCCAAAAGAAAAGATGACCCCCGCTTCTGCCCATATCACCAGGCGTTGGGTTATCCCATTGAAGATTGCTATGTATTCAAAGATGTTATTGAAAGAAGGATTAAGAAAGGGGACCTCGAGTTGGGTGAATACAGGGTGGATCCTCCATGCCCGCATGAGTTGCCTGAGCTAAGAACAACAGTCTATGTGATATCTCTATACCGGCAATTGCCTAAAAGAGGTGTCAAAAGCCTGTGCAGAAGGCACCAATGGACCCATCATGCGGGAGCATGTCAAATCCCCGGGCCTGATGAAGAAGATGAAAGGTAAATCAAAAGTGCCAGATGTGCTAGATGACCCCTTAGGGGTGCAGATGCCGACTGCCAAAAGGAAGGAAAAGCAGATGCGAAGAAATACGAGGAGGGACAAAGTCTTCTCCTGTAACATGATGTCGATCTCGCCCGGCAATGGCCAGACTCTCAAAGAAGATGATGAAGAAATATGCTCCGCACCGGTAAGGTCAGAGCAAGCCAAAGCTTCAGTCTCCCGTCATGATGATAAAACCAAGGAGAAGTATAGGCACCCCCCGCCACCAAAAGAAGAAGCATGCTACCCCACTCCTCCTCCATGTGGAGGCCTGAGGGCAAAGATGTCAATCTCTGAAAGCCTGGATGCGTCTGGCGTCTTTAATAGAACACCGCCAGTCCCTCCTGAGATCGGGACAGGGGGCCACGTTCTTGGCCTTGCCATGATGACAGAATTTATGAAAAATTACAAGAAGTTGAAGTGCTGCAGAGCAAGCTGAATGAAATGGGTTTTCATATACCTGGTATGCACTCAAATCCACCAATTCTGGAGGTGACGGGTGGGCCCAAAATAGAACAGATGAGGGAAATGAAACCTGCCGAGGAAGAAATTACTAAGGCAGAACTGTATGAGACTAAATAAGGGGCAGATGATACCCCGTTCTGAGGGCAGATGTATTAAAAAAAATGAAATGATGAAAGGTATGGATGATACCCCGTCCTGGGGGCACATGTGAATAAAAAATGATGATAAAAATGGTGAAATGAAAAAAATATAGAGGGTACTCCCACTTGAGGGGTGATGCACATCAAAAATGAAAAAAAATGAGAAAGATGATGAAATGATGGAAGATACAGATGATACCCCATTCTAAGGAGGGGGATGCATATCAAAAAAAAAAGAAGAAAGAAGAAGAAGAAAATAGGAAGAAAAAATGATGATTATGAGATGATGGAAGTTCCAAATGGTATCCCATCCCGGGGGCAAATGTATGCCAAACAATGAGAAATATTGATGGTATTCCATTCTTGGGACAAATGTACACCAAAAGAATGATGGAAGACACACATGGTTCCCCATTCTAGGGGTAAATGTATGAAATATCAATGGCGGCATGCCTGGCCGTTGCTGGATATGCTCACCCCTTTAAAGGGGCAATGATCATTTATGGCAATGATGAATAAAATTGGAGCATTGACCTTTCAAGGGCCATCCTGTTGCAGACTCTTACACTGCACGTCTGCTGCTGACGTCAGGGACTATCCAAATGATGGAATCCCAGATGGCAATGAACAATGAATGACTGATCAATGAAGAATGATGGAAGCTCGCCTAACCAAGGCTCAGGCCAACGGATGTCAAGTACTCAGGCGATGATGTTCGTGCTGACAAATGATTCAACAAGTATTCAAAGGGGGTAAATATCCAACCATCGGAATCTTAGCCGACATATGTCAAGCATGCAGCCATCGGCACCTTGGCCGATAGATGCCCGATGATCCTCTAGAGTGCCAGAGATGTCTAACCATCAGCATTCGAGATGACAGATGCTCACAAATATGGATTGCCAGTATGGCCAGCTAAGAGAAATCAAAATTCTAGCTATCGGCGCCCAGGCCGACAGATATTCTACCATTGGCACCAAAGCCGACCAATGTTCAAAGATTGCCAAAGAAAAGTCAACAGAATCAGTGATATGCAAAGATGTAGATATCCAGCTGACCAGAGCTACATTAACGATGAGGCCTAACATTCCCAGCGCACGGCTTCATGCCCGAGCTGCCATACACATCTTTGAATCAATTCAGACCTTTCGTCTGGATAGATTATGAAACCCTATTCCTTTGCGTTAATGTTAAACCCCAACATTGACGATGAAACATACATTTTCAGCGCACGGCTTCGTGCCCGAGCTGCCATACACATCTTTGAATCAATCCAGACCTTTCGTCTAGATAGATTATGAAACCCTATTCCTTTGCATTATTGTTAAACCCCAATATTGACGATGAAACATACATTTCCAGCAAACGGCTTCGTGCCCGAGCTACCATACACATCTTTGAATCAATTCAGACCTTTCGTCTGGATAGATTATGAAACCCTTTTCCTTTGCGTTAATGTTAAACCCCAACATTGACGGTGAAACATACATTTCTAGCAAACGGCTTTGTGCCCGAGCTGCCATACACATCTTTGAATCAATTCAGACCTTTCTTCTGGATAGATTATGAAACCCTATTCCTTTGCGTTAATGTTAAACCCCAACATTGACGATGAAACATACATTTCCAGCGAACGGTTTCGTGCCCAAGCTACCATACACATCTTTGAATCAATTCAGACCTTTCATCTGGATAGATTATGAAATCCTATTCCTTTGCGTTAATGTTAAACCCCAACATTGACGATGAAACATACATTCCCAGCGCACGGCTTCGTGCCCGAGCTGCCATACACATCTTTGAATCAATTCAGATCTTTCGTCTGGATAGATTATGAAACCCTATTCCTTTGCATTAATGTTAAACCCCAACATTGACGATGAAACATACATTTCCAGCGAACGGCTTCGTGCCCGAGCTACCATACACATCTTTGAATCAATTCAGACCTTTCGTCTGGATAGATTATGAAACCCTATTCCTTTGCGTTAATGTTAAAACCCCAACATTAACGATAAGATCGACACTTCCAGCGAACGGCCCCGTGCCTGAGCTGCTATCCCTACCCTCGGAATCAATCCGGACCTTCCGTCTGGATAGATGATGAAACCCTATTCCCCTTTGCATTGATGTTGATACCCACATCAATGACCATGTATCCACAATGAACATATGGCACCACGGTCCATAGAATGAAAATTCTAGGTCCAGAGAAGATGATGACAAAGGAAAAGAAAAAAAGAAAACGACAAAAAGAAATATGAAAAATGGGGTTAAAAAAAAAGAGATACCCCGCCAGTCTTGTTCAGGCATTCTGAACAAGGGCAAAAATGGCCAAAACCCTGCTATGGTGAAAACCCAAAAAGGGCATTGCAGGCAAAATCGGGTACCCCGCCACGTGAAAACCCGAAAGGGCGCGTGGGCAAAAGTAAGAGGGGGCTGGCTCCGGTGAAAACCCGAAAGGGTGCTTGGGTTAGTAAAGTGGTTATTCCAAAAAAAGAAGAAGCCTCATCTCCCGCCATAAAGCTTTCCGTCGACCGACCGGCGCCTTGCCCGATCGACGATTAAACCCATCCAGAATGGACCTTACGTCTATTTTGGTAAGACCTTCATGCCTGTTCAAAGAATCCCATTAATGATGGAGCCTACCACCATAAGATCAGCTACTGATCGACCGGCACACTGCCCGATCAGCGATGAAGCTTCATCCGGTCTAGACCTTACGTCTATTCCAACTAGACTTGCATGTGTCTTTACGTCCCACCCGTGATAAAGCCATGAAACCAACCAGTGATCGGTCGGTGCATCACCCGATCAATGATGAAACCTGCCCAGTTTAGACCCTACGTCTATTCTGATGAAACCTTAAAACTCTCTTTGCATCGATATAAACCCAATATCGATGATGAAGCCAACCGTTGGTCGTCCGGCACATCGCCCGATCAACGATTAAGCCCATCTCGGAATAGACCTTTCGTCTGTTCTAATAAAAACCTTCCACTTTCTGCCTGAGACCCACAACGGTGAAACCTATCCGGTTTACATCTTACATCTATTCGGACAAAGCCTATCATATGTCTCACCGTGATAAAACCAGCTATTGATCGGTTGGCACATTGCCCGATCAATGATGAAACCTATCCAGTTTAGACCTTACGTTTATTCTGATGAAACCTATGAAACTTCCTTGCATTGGTATAAACCCAATACCAATGATGAAACATGCTATTGATCGATTGGCACATTACCCGATCAATGATGAGACCTATCTAGTTTAGACCCTACATCTATCCTGATAAAATCTATGAAATCCTTGCATTGGTATAAACCCAATACCGATGATGAAACCAACCAGTGATCGGTTGGCACACTGCCCGATCAATGATGAGACCTATCCAGGTTAGACCCTACGTCTATCCTGATGAAGCCTATGAAATCCTTGCAACGGTATAGACCCGATACCGATGATAAGAGCAGCTACTAATGGAGCGGCATGCCGCCTGATCAATGCTAAAACCCGTCCGGGGTAGACTTTCCGTCTACTCTGATGAAAATGCTACACCCATTCTCAAATCAACCCGAACCTTCCGTCCGGATATATGATGAAACCTCATCCCTTTACGTTAATGTTAAACCCCACATTAACGATGAAACCTACATTTTCAGCGAATGGCTTCGTGGTTAAGCTGCTACACACATCCTCGAGTCAGTCTGGACCTTCCGTCTGGATGGACGATGAAATCCTATTCCCTTGCGTTGAGGGCGATCCCCACATCAACGATACAGCCATGCTCCCGGCAAACGGCTTCGCGCCTAAGCCGTAAAATACACTCAACTCGACCCAGGCCTTCCGCCTAGGTAGACGATGAAGCCATATGCCCCCTTGCATTGGTGTTAGAACCCACATCAATGATGATACATACACAAGCTGAGCACATGGATTACAAAGCCAAAGTCCCAATAAAGAAAAAAAAGAGAAAAGAGACAAAATGGGGGCTAAAAATAGAGATGCCCCGCCAGACTTGTTCAGATACTTTGAACAAGGGCAAAAATGGCCAAAACCCAGCTGTGGTGAAAACCCGAAAGGGCACTACAGGCAAAATCGGGTACCCCGCCACGTGAAAACCCGAAAGGGCGCGTGGGCAAAAGCAAGAGGGGGCTGGCTCCGGTGAAAACCCGAAAGGGCACTTGGGTCAGTAATGTGGTAATTCAAAAGTTCAATGCCAACTGGCACGCTGCCTTTACCTCCCCTTCACTGTTGGAGCCTTCCGTCGGTCAGCTGGCTTCGCGCCCCGCCGATGATAAGGCCTCTCCGGGATAGACCTTACATTTATCCTGATGAAATCTACATACCCTCTTTTAAACGGCCCACCGACAATGAAACCCATCACCATTCTGATAAAGCCTGGCCAGCTCAGACCTTACGTCTGTCCTGATGAAACTCTTAAACCTTCCCTTGACCGATCGGCTCCTTGCCCGGTCAATGATGAAACCCTGCCAAGATAGACCATACACCTATCCTGATGAAACCTACGACCCGCGATAAAACCTGCTGGAATAGACCTTACGTCTATCCTGACGAGACCTACACCTCTACCTCCGTCCCACCGTTGATCGACCGGCACCTTGCCTGATCAATGATGCAATCCTCTGTCCGGTTTAGATCTTACGTCTATACTGATGAAACCTATGAAACTCCTTGCGTCGACATAAGCCCAATATCGACGATGAAACCAACCACTGATCGATTGGCACCTCACCCGATCAGTGATGAAACCATGTTCAGTTTAAACCCTACCCAGTCTGGACCTTACGTCCATTCTGATGAAAACACAAACTCTCCTTGCATCGATATAAACCCAATAGCGATGATGAAACCAGCTGTTGGTCGATCGGCACCTCGCCCGACCAATGATGAAACCCTGCCAGTTTAGACCTTTCGTCTATTCTGATGAAACTTATGAAACATCGATATAAACCCAATATCGATGATAAAACCAGCTGTTGGTGGACCGGCACCTTGCCCGATCAATGATGAAACCCTACCCAGTTTAGACCTTACGTCTATTCTGATGAAACTCATAGAACTCTCTTTGCATCGATATAAACCCAATAACGATGATGAAACCAGTTGTTGGTCGATCGGCACCTCGCCCGACCAATGATGAAACCCTGCCAGTTTAGACCTTTCGTCTATTCTGATGAAACTTATGAAACTCTTCTTTGCATCGATATAAACCCAATATCGATGATGAAACCAACTGTTGATCGATTGGCACACTGCCCGATCAATGATAAAACCCCACCCAGTTTAGACCTTACGTCTATTCTGATGAAACTTATAAAACTCTCTTTGCATCGATATAAACCCAATATCGATGATGAAACCAGCTGTTGATCGACCGGCACCTTGCCTGATTAATGATGAAACCCTACCCAGTTTAGACCTTACGTCTATTCTGATGAAACTCATAGAACTCTCTTTGCGTCGATATAAACCCAATATCGATGATGAAACCAGCTGTTGATCGACCGGCACCTCGCCCGATCAATGATGAAACCCTGCCGGGATAGACCTTACGTCTATTCTGATGAAACTGCACACCTTTCATGTCCCACCTGCGATGAACCTACCCAGTTTGGACTTTACGTCTGTCCTGATGAAAACCACATACCCTTTCATGTCCCACCTACGATAAAGTCTACCCAGTCTAGACCTTATGTCTATTCTGATGAAATCTATAAAACTTCTTTGCATCGATATAAACCCAATATCGATGATAAAATTAGTCACTGGTCGACTGGCACATTACCCCGACTGGATTTGAAACCTACCCGGGATGGACCATTCGTCTGTTCCGGATGATACTCTAAAACATTTTCATCCACGTTTCTGCAAACAACCTCCCTTGCAGCACATATGGCCGAAAAAGACATCCGCTACTACCTACAAAATTCGGTTTAAGCACCCTCCGGATACCATCACGCGGTGGAGCGAGTTCCCCATCCTTTCTCTGAAGGGGTGGACTCTCTCCTGCTAGATATGGGTTATCCGCATGAGGATTGCTACAATCGCTACCGAATCATCATGAAGCGATGGTGATGCAATAAGTGAAGAGCAGCCACACATGAGATTAGCATAAAGATTCCTTTTCACTATATAAAGAAGAAAAAGAGTACAAGAGGAGCCCCTGAGGAGGAATTGTATTACAAAAAAAAAAGAAGATGAAATGTTTACTAGCGCTGGAAGATGTCTTCGAAAGCCAGAAGACCCACATACGGAGCAGCCCCCAACTCATGTAGATGAGCCTCCTCCTCCTGTAGCCGAGCGGGCTCGTCCTGAAGAGACACCACCTGCCCTCCATTAGAGCTACTTCCTCTGCGAACTGTGGCCGAGAGGTTGTTATCTGCGGTAGTTCAGCTCGAAGATCAGCCATTTCTGCTTCTAGAATGTTATCTGGTTGCATATAAACTGCTCCCGCTGTGTCAGAGGCTGCAGTTGGCCTCGGCGCTCCTGAAGGATAGAGCTCATCTTCCCCAGCTCGGATTTTCACTCTACCTTCTGCAACTTCAAAGCCATGGCAGTAAAGCTATCAAGCTAAAAGTTAAAGAAAACCAGTAACGAAAAGCTGAGAGAGACACTTTCAGATACTGAATGATGCACCTGCAGACACCGTGCCGCTTATCCTGCGCTTACGCCATCCGCAGGTGATGAAACTAACCGTTGATCAACTGGTTAGAAAATAGATGAAATGTGAGCAGAGATAGAGATAAGACCAAAATCGGCAATGAAGACCCTTGAAGTTTCTGCAGAGTCAGAACTAAAGAAGAGTCATCACTATTAGTCATCTACCCGGCTGAAGCCCTCTCCGGCCAAGCTGATGTCTGGTGTTGTCATCGCCCAGGTGGCAGTACTGATGAAAATTACAGTCTACCGACTGATGAGAACCTCCAAAATGTTCTAATGAAAACTATACTAACTCACTGATGAAGAGGCCTTCGCCTGTTCTGATGGACTCGAAGGGATAAATAGATGAAAAGGCAGGGTGGATGGCTTTGATAGTTTGGGCCCGCTAACAAGAGGAATGTAAACATCAAAAAAGCCCTAAATGGGCCTATGAGTATGGCACCGGGATCCTTTCAATCAAGTCCAGTTGGACTCTTGCGCGCCGAAAAGCCTCTTCCCTTGGTTGAGGCGCGCCGAGAACCCTCTATCTCCGCACCAGGAAGCTGTGGTGTGCCGAGAACCAGGCCCTATGCATCAAGAAGCCATCTGAAGCTATTAATGAAGCCGAAAATTGTTAGAAAATATGGAAGAACAAAGAAAAAGAATGTACTGAAGCCATTACAGTAAAGCTATCAGGCTGAAGATCAAAGGAAACCAGTATTGAAAGGCTGAGAAAGGTACTCTCAGATGATAAATGGGGCACCTGCGGACACCGTGCCGCTTATTCTGCGCTCATGCCATCCACAGGTGGGGGGCATTTCAAATTCCATGGGTGGATGAGTACCTTTCCATGGGGCGGGGTAGGGTCTTTGCTTCTTATGCCCCCATGGAGGGGTAGAGTCTTTGCTTCTTATGCCCCCATGGCGGGGGTAGGGTCTTTGCTTCTTATGCCCCCATGGCGGGGGTAGATTGTTCTGCATTCTATGCCCCCAGAGCGGGGTGTATGTTTGGGAAGCTGCTCATGGAGCATCTTTAACTTCAGCTAGCTTGGTTTTTCCATGGCGAGTCATGTTGGCCAAGCAGTAGTGAGGGAGGACAACCGCGAGGCCCCCCAATATCTTCTTCTTTATCTTCGGCCACCTGGACGGGCCATTCTTTGCTTCCTTTCATGAAAAGTTGTGCCTCAAAAGGGAGGTGGTATGCAAGCGTCCCAAGTGAGTGTATTCGATTGAATCCTTTTTCCCTCCCCACATTAGGGTGTTTGGTGCATTGGTGGAGGTTGGAGGACGCCCTGCCTCTGTGCTTTGATAGTCAGTCCCCTGGCAGGGCCATCTTCATGTTCCTGGCTAGCGTTAGGTGTATATCGAAATGTCGTTTGTTTGTTTTTTTTTGGCGATCCCGGGAAGGGAATATGCTTCTAAGTGCCCTCAGGCGAATTGAAATTTCCCGCGAAGGTTGATTGCTCTGTTGCCCCCCCCCTTTTGCACATGGAGTGACCCGTTGGGGGGGGGTGTGAAGGGGTGGATGCGTGTTCTCTTCGAGAGTCGTGCCCGTGCTTAGCTTCATTGCTATAAAGCATTCCTCGCAGCGGGCAGGAATTCATCAAGTTACAGTTGCGGCTTGTTGGATCTTCGAACAGCCACTCGAGGGGCCGTCTTATGTCGGATAGGGGCAGCAAGAAGGTGAAATGGACCAGGGCATTGCACCACAGACTTGGACCCTCCTAGAGCCGGGCGGGATGCCGGCCTTCTTCTTGTTCTCTTGGTCGGCAATGCCTGCCAACTTTTCTTTTTGTCATTTCTCTTCTTATTTTTTGTGTGTAATAGACCAAGGTGGGTGCGCAAGAGAGCACTCACCCCCTCAGGGAGGGGATGAGTGGTTTGCTCCACCACATCAATCCCACAGTGATAATCTTTGTTCAGCACGGGTCTCGACGGATATGGCCGTACAACCCTCTCTCGTCAATTCTTTCTCTTCCTTTTTGTTTCTTTCTTTTCTTCTTTTCTTTCTTTTCTTCTCCTTAGGGATCTGATGGAGGCATCACTCACGACTCCCTTTGGCTCGGGTCCACTTCTTCACATTCGGGAGCTAGTTGAGTTTGGGCCTCACTCTATTAAGGCCCCTTATCCATTTTGTAGTTTTCCTTTGAGTCATTTTGATGTATTTCCATTTTATTTAAGTCATTTCCCTAAGTCTAGCACTTATTTTCCTATGTTTGGTATCATCATGATGTCTAATGTAAGCTATTGGGCCCCATTCGTTGGACTAGGCCCATTAGCACTCCCAACCCCCTTGGTTATTTGTAGTTGTTTATTTTGTCAGGGACTTATTATAAAGAGTGGGTTGCCTATATATATAGGACCCCACTCCCCTCATTTGAAGTTAATGAATGATTACATCCTTTTGAGTTAAACTTGCCATTTGAGTTCAAATTGGAGTGATTCCTCTAGTTTTTGGGTGAGAGACCCTAGGGGAGAGATTCCCCACCCATTCCCCTCTTAATCTCTCTATTTCACCCCTCTTTCTCTCTCCTCCAACCCCAAATCCGAATTTCCTTCTCTCTCCTCCCTCCTCCCATCCACTTCCAACCTCCAACCACCTCCTTTAATGCCCTCCACTTCCCCATGGCCTCCATTACTCCACTCCCTAGTTCCTAGGTAGAAGTCTCCCCATTCCAACACCTTCCTCCACCTTCCAACCAAATCTACCCCATTCCAATGCAAGCACTCCACTTCCCAACATAATCACCCACCTTCCAAGACCTTTTGAATTTGAAATCCACCCTTCCCTCCACTCACTTGTGCCCCCCTCACCTTCTCCTCTCACCCACCTTCCCCAAATTCGTAGCTCTTCCTCCTCCACCTGCTAGCACTTGCTTCCTGCCATTCTTCACCTCATTCCCCATCACCATTAGCTCCCTTCTCCACCCCACAAGAGCCCCCACTCTCCCTTAGGTCATTCCTACCATTTCCCTCCACCTAAGAAGCCATATCTCCCTCTCATTTCTTCTAGTAGGTTGGAGCTGTGCAGATCTACAGAACAGCCCTTGTTGCAGCATCAACCACGGATTCATCCTAGTTCTTCAGAAGGCGTGGCCTACCTTTCTGGAAAGGCCTTCCAGTCTACTTCGTAGGCGAGGTGGAATCAACACGATCGGAGCTCGGAGCTGCCAGATAGAGCCATTCTCCCAACAGTGCGCAGAGAGGTCTTCATCCTGGAACAGAGCGTGGAAGATCCTTCTGCCACGACAAACCCCAGTGGATTCAGGCTGAAGCCCCTTCATCAAAGTTCTTCCTCTACCGGTCATATTTCAAGATCAAGAAACAGAACCCCGTTCGGCCACCGGAGGAAGAAGTTACGAATTTTCTCCCCCGATCTATCTAGTTCTGTTTTCTGCTGTCTACTCCGACCAGTACCCACTCTTCTGGGTGCCCCGGCCATCCTCGACCTCTGAATGCATCTCTGTCACCTCCTGCTGAAAGCTACCTCGACCACGAAGATGATGCCGCTGGTTTCGTGCTGATCGGAGCTCGGGAGGGCGCTCAGTCACTTCTGCAACTTGCTGTTACAGTCCAGACAGTACCTGCGGCCAGACAGAGGAGGCTACTTCCTGTCAGCCACCTCCGACCATCTGAGCTTCCCCAACAATTCTGGAGTCCACCTCTTCCAGTCAGGAAGCTTCAGGAGCTGGTTTCGATCAATTTGGAGTCCGGACAAGCCCGGCATAGCCATCACAGCGACCCCCTGTCCAGAATTCCAGATTGAAGCTGCAACTTCCCTAGTTCTCATTTCTCTTCGTTTCGGTCCACCAACCCCTCCCCGCTTGGCCGGCTGAAGGCCCCACCCTGCGTGGTGGTAGTGTTTGAATGTATCATATTAACCCCTACCCCAAGATCCCCCCTCCTGCGAGAGGAGTAGTTTTGTAAGTGGTTTGGCAGGTCAAGCGACACCGCCGCGGCGTGTGGGGAACCACCGCCTCCCCGCTCGCCCTCGTCTCCGACCGGGACCGGTTTCTTCAAACCGGTCGAGTAAGTGTCTCTTCCTTGCTCACCTAGTGTAGCTCTCTCAATATTTGATTCATGCACCGCTGAATTCGTGAGGAGCGCCCGATCCTCAAGTCCATGACTTAGAGTGATCGCCGTGGGTTAGTGTGACCCGGTGCCCGAGTGCACTTTGTCGGCCCCAATCGAATTGGGCAACCAACCTTGGGGAATCAATTCTTGGCCTTGCTGGCCCTCTACCAGCAAGGGTCCATTCCCATAAGTCACCCTTGGTATCACATAGTCACCCCGGGAATAGAGTGCAACGAAGAGAGCGGTGGCCCATTAAGGCCCATTTGGATGCTTAGATGTGCTTGTTTGACTAAGTCCGAGGTTGTGTCACATCAGGATCGGAGGGTTGATTTCCCCTCCCTTCTTCTTTCTTTCTTTTTCTCCAGCGGCCTTCCTGATCCCTAGAAGTTGCAGGTGCCTCGGAGTAACATCTTCGAGGCCACAAGGACAATTTCGCCTAGTCCGGCCTTTCTCCCCATAGGGCTAACAAAGACAGCACCTGCAATTCATCAAAGTAGGCAAACATTGTTTATTAGGGGGCCATGAGGCCCTAAATCCCGGCGAAGAGATGAAGGGTGCTCTGGTCCCACCGGGCGTGCCAGACTTGTGGATGCACTTTTTATTAGATCTATTGTTTATGCGTTTGTTGGGTTCGTTTATTGGTTTATTAAGTGCGTGAACGTGCCAGTCACAAAGTGACAATTTATTGTGCGCTCGATCTGACTAATCAGATGATCATGTGGTTCGTGTCGGGACCAAAACCTGCCGCGTCATAAAGGTCACGATGTCATTTATATCTCCTCGGGGAGGGGAACACCCTTGATTAATCGCCAGGAATAAGGGCCTCTTGGCCTGAAGAATTATATCGAGAGAAACAAGATGGCAACGATCTTGAATCAGCTGGAAATCCCTATGTCTAGGGAAACAAGCATTCAAAACATGTCGGTCACTCAGGAGACCATTTAATATTTGGACGAGTGTCCGGCTTGATACTATCGTATTCGTCACGGAAAAACCAGAGCATATGTATGCCTGGGTGTGGCAAATTTATTGTTCAGAGGGATGAGAAACATTCAGTTAGATCCCAGATAGAGTAGTCGAAAATTAGTAAGTTTATCGGCCCGGTGGAGCATCGAGCCTCGACCATACCGGGGGAGGCTCCCGTGGTCGAAGCAAGGCTTGCATGGGCATCATCATTATTTTCGGTGCCGAAGGGTAGAGGGAAAATGTCTCGGGATTAGTTCCCAAAACAAAGACATGTTCAAAGATAGCTGGCTATAAGCCTAGGATATGGGTTAGACAACGACCATGATTGGGACAAGCCCGAGGTCCAAGCGTGACCCATGGAGGCCTTATCAATATTCTCACGCGTAGGGTCCGGGGATAAAGTCACGAGAGCCGTATCGTTCTATTCATTATTAATATTATCATTATTTATTGTTGTTATTATTTATCTATTTATTCTTTTTATGTTGTCCACTGATTCTTTTATTATTATTATTATTATTATTATTATTATATTTTTATTATACTATTACATTTTAGGTGTATAGCGTGCCGGGAGTGCGCCGGGCAAAGGGGTTGGGCAGTGTGCCAGATAAAGCCACGGCAGGGTGAACCGAGTGGAGTCCACCGGGGGTGCACCGTGTGAGATGGAATGGTAGGTTGGTTCAGCTGCAAGGCAGGTCGGTGCAACTGAGTTGCTAAGGTTAGGGTGCCTCGAGGCAGGTCGGTGCAACTGGGCTACCAAGGCTGGGATGCTTCAAGGTAGGTTGATGCGACTAAGGTTCATGCATGAAGGTAGGTCGGTGCACATAGAGGCCAGAGCTGAGTGCAAGTCAGAACACATGGAGATCAGGTCGGTGTAGTTGCAACTAAGGTCGATGCACATCTAGAAATGTGTAATGGGTTGGAGGCAAAGGCCGATGCACATGTGAAATGTGCCAAGGGGCTGCCCGCCAAGCTCAATGCACATCTGGAAATGTGTGATGGGTTGGAGGCAGAGTCTGCCAAGGGCTGTGCATACTTGAAATATATGAAGGGCTGGTTGGCCAAGGTTGATGCACATCGGGAATGTGTAGAGGGCAAGGTCTGCCAAGGTCTGTGCACATGTGAGATATGTGAAGGGCCAGTTGGCGAGTGTCGATGCACATGTGAGAATGTGTAAAGGGCAGGGCCTGCCAAGGTCGATGCACATTGGGAAATGTGTAGAGGGAAAGGTGGCCAAGGTCTATGTGCATTGGGAATGTGTGAAGGGCCAATTGGCTAAGGTCGATGCACATTTGAGATGTGTGAAGGGCAAGGTCTGCCAAGGTCTATGCACATTGGGAATGTGTGAAGGGCCAATTGGCCAAGGACGATGCACATTTGAGATGTTTGAAGGGCAAGGTCTGCCAAGGTCGATGCACATCTGGAAATGTGTCATGGGTTGGAGGCAGAGTCTGCCAAGGGCTGTGCATACATGAAATATATGAAGTGCTGGTTGGGAAAGGTTGATGCACATCAGGAATGTGTAGACGGCAAGGTCTGCCATGGTCTATGCGCATTGGGAATGTGTGGAGAAGGTTGATGCACAGGCGGGCAGGGTCTGTGCAAACTTGGGATGAAGTCCGTGCAGGTTTTGGGCCATGCAGGGGATGAGGTCTGTGCACACCCTTCATGCATGTGAGTAGGGTCGATGCAGCTGTAGCCATGCGGGGATGAGGTCTATGTGTGCCGGCAGCGATAGACCAAAGGGTGTGCCCGACAGGAAGAGGTTGGGGTGTGCCGGGTAAGGGGACTGAAGGGTGTGCCGGCAGGGACAAGCCATGGGTGTGCCGGGCAGGGATAAGTTAGTGTGCCGGGCAAAGGAGGCTAAGTGCGCTGGGCAAGGGCGGACTAGGGGGTGCCGGGTAGGGCAACCCAAGAGTGTGCCGGGCTAGAATGGGTTGAAGTGTGTCGGGTACGGCAAGCCAAGAATGTGCCGGACTAGTTGGATTAGAGGTGCACCGGTTGGAGGGGCAGGTTGGTTCTAGGGTCAATGCAGCTTGGGTAAGGTCTATGCAGGTGGGGTAAGGCCAAGGGGAGGTCCCCTTATTCATGAGGCTCATGTGAGGAGTTTCCTTTTCTTTTCATGAAATGTATGCATTGAGATTTGATTTGGTTTTCTTTTATTCTTGTAGATCATGTTTGTGGTTATGTTCGACAGTCCGTCATAATGATGCAGGTGTCCAGTTATTCAGGATCTCTCGGGTTTTTTCATTATTTCGGCAAAGCCGCTTCATTGTTGTTTATTTCGTTTATTTGTTGTTTCCTTTTTCATTATGGCTCTTCTTTTATTATTAATGTTTTTATGGTAATTCTGGTGAAAATTTGACAGCATCTTCCCTTGACCCAAGAGCTGGGGGTGTAAGGGGTACACGCCCACAAGGAGTGACATGACCCGACAAGTCAAGGTCTGCGCATATGCAGCAACACCTTCAAGAAAACTCCAAAAAGCATGGAAGTGAGCAAGCGGAAAAACACCGGGCTAAAAACAGGCTGAGGGTGCACCGGATAGAGGGGAAAGTTGGGTGCACCGGATGTAGGTGTGGACGCACTAAAATTTGCTGGTTCAGGTGGTTTTGTCTATTAAGTGCGTGGGCGTGCCAGTCACTAAAGTGACGATTTATTCGGGCTCCGAAGAGCCCATGGTGCGCTCGATCTGACTTCGTCAGGCGATTGTGTGGTTCGTGTCGAGACCGAATCCCGTCGCGCCATCAAGGTCACGACGTCATTTACATCCCCCATACGAGGGAATACCCTTGATTAATTGTCAAAATTAGGGGGCCCTGCGACCGAAAAGAATAATACTAATTGTGTGAGAAAGAGGCAGGAGAAGATCACACCAAAGTACGCATTAGGATGCGAGCCACTGGCCATGTCGGTCACTCGTGGACCTTTTCATATTCGGACACGGGTCCGTGATAGAAAAGTGACGGAAAACTGGGGCGATGAATGAATCCGATCTGATTAGAATGTCGGCCCAAGACTGGGTCGGGGCACGGTCATGTCGGGACGAATCCCAAGACTCGGGCCCGGCCTGCGAGGGCGGCATCACTGTTCCTTCTGCGTCGAGTCACGGAGAGAGAGGGCTGCAATGTAGAATTATTAATACCTCGTAATGTTTTATCATTATTATTCTTATTATCATGTTGCTCATTCCTCTTTCCGCATCTGTTTCGGGTGACCTCCCCCGTCTTGCTCACTGCTATTATTGCCCCCCCCTTTTTATTATTATTATTATTGCCACTTATTTCACTCGTCATCATTTTTTTATATGGATATATTCAGGTTTATTTATTCATCATGAATTTTATTAGTCTGTTAGTGCTGCCATTAGATGCCTATATGTATATGTATATGTGCGTTCACGTATTATATATATGTATATGTTTATATTTTTTTTGGAGAGAGTTGACCCTTGGTGGGTTGAAAAGGGGGGGCTAAAAAGGGAGTGTGCCGTTGAAGGAAGGTGGGCAGAAAAGTGTGCCGGCGAAGGGCTGGGGATGGGTGCCGCTGAAGGGCTTAAGGAGGTGTGCCGGCGAAGGTGGGCGGCAGGCTTGTCGGCGAAGGGCTGGAGACATGTGCCGTTGAAGGACTTGAAGGGGGCGTACCGGTGAAGGCCTGAAGGAAGTGTACCGCTGGGGCTATAGCTGGAGAGTGTATCGGTGAAGGAGGGGGATAGTGTAAAGTCTGTACGTTCCTCAGCCTAAAGTCTATACATTGTCTATTCAGCCAGTACACAAAGTCTATACGTCCTTTAGTCTAAAGTCTGTACATTGTCCATTGGCTGCGATTCGAAGTCTATACATTGATGGCCCCAAAGTCTACACGTTGCAGCCCAAAGTCTATACACTGGCCAGCACCCATCAGCTCAAAGTCTGTACATTGACCGGCATAAAGTCTATACATTGCAGCTCAAAGTCTATACGTTGGCCAGTATGAAGTCTATACATTGCAGCTCAAAGTCTGTACATTGACCAGCATGAAGTCTATACATTGCAGCTCAAAGTCTATACGTTGCAGCACAAAGTCTGTACATTGGCCAGCCCCAAGTCTATACACTGCAGCATGAAGTCTGTACATTGCCCAAGTCTATACGCTGCAGCACAAAGCCTGTACGTCGCAGCATGAAGTCTATACATCGGCGACCAAGTCTATACACTGCAGCACAAAGTCTGTACATTGGCCAGCCCCAAGTCTATACACTGCAGCATGAAGTCTGTACATTGCCCAAGTCTATACGCTGCAGCACAAAGCCTGTACGTCGCAGCATGAAGTCTATACATCGGCCACCAAGTCTATACACTGCAGCACCGAGTCTGTACGTTGCAATGTGAAGTCTGTACATTCTTCAGCCTATTCAACCCAGAGTCTGTATGTTGCCCATGCAATCAACATGTGAAGTCTATACATTGCTTGTTGCTGCGTTTGTGCATCCATCTGCCAAGTCTGTACACTGAATCCTATTGAGACGGTGGATGAGGGTGTATCGGCGAAGGGAGAGAGACGATGGGAGGAAGTGTGCAGCTGAAGGGTATGTCCCTGGGGCAATTAGGGGTGTACCGCTGAGGGTTCAAGGGGCGTGCCGGGGAAGACTTTGAAGCGTGCCGCTGAAGGATGGGAGGAGTGTGCCGCTAAAGGGTGTGTCCTTGGGGGCAATTAGGGGTGTACCGCTGAGGGTTCAAGGGGCGTGCCGGGGAAGACTTTGAAGCGTGCCGCTGAAGGCTGGGAGGAGTGTACCGCTAAAGGGTGTGGGATGAGTATGCCACTGGAAGATGACTGGGGTGCACCGTTGAAGGGCCAATCAGGGCGTGATGGTGGAGGTTCAATCAGTCTTCAATTCTTTGTTTTAAGGCTTTTCTTTTCTTCTTGTTTTAATTTTTTGTGCAGTTTTATATAAACTTCTCCCTTGTTTTGTTATGTTCGGCCTTTCTGCCATAAGTCGAAAGTTCGGCCTGTCGTGGCGTTGATCGGGTCGGTCCTTATCATGGTACTGGCAGTGACTTGATTAGTTGGAGGGCTTCATCATTAATTATTCTGTTCGTTCGTTACCTCCTTTTGCCTTATTTAACATGTTGTTATTTTCTGACAAAAATTCGGCAGCATCTCCCCTTGACCCGGGGCGTAAGGGAGATAAAGGGAACGCGCCCAAATGGAGTGGCGGAACCCGACAACTGGAGGTGGGCGTCCGAGGGCAACAACACCTTTATAGAACCTCGGAAAACATGAAGGAAGAAACAATGGGCTGAAGGCCCCTTGGGTTAGACAAGGTGGACTGGGGCTCAGAAAAGGTGTGCCGCTGAAGGCCTGAAAGGTGTGCCGTTGAGGGCCAATAGGGAGTGTGCCGGCCAAGGACCAACAGGGTGTGCCGCTGAGGGCCAACAGGGTGTGCCGCTGAGGGCTGAAAAGGGTGTACAGGCCAAGGGCTGGAAAGGTGCGTCGCTGGGAGATAGAAGGGGAGCTAAGTGTGTGGGCTGGGAGGCTTGCAGATTATTCAGGAAAATAAGGGGAGTTCAAGGCCAAGGGTGGGCCACTGGTAGCTGGGTGTTCGGAGAGAGAACAAGGGTCTCCCTCTCTCCTCAAGCCGGTGGGCATAATGGATGGCCATGGAGGGGAGTGAAGAGCCCATGAGGCCAAAACTCATAGGGGAGGCATCACATTGCTACGGAGACTCCAAAAACACCGGAAGAAAAGAGAGAATGAACAACACACCATGCACTGTGAAGGCGGGAGTAAACCAACAGAAATAGCAGGAAAGACCCAAGAAGGGTGATTTTTCATTCATGGGAAGCAAAGGGCCGAGGCCCTACATATACATTGACGGACACACCCAAGCTAAGGCTACGGGCAAGAAAGAAAACCCAAGAGCAAAAACAAAAGGGAAGAGGAAAAATAAAGAAAACCACGGAAGGGAAGGCGTTGGGGGCTGAAGTGGGGACGACCGTCCACCCTCCTTGTCCCACGACTTCCCCCTAGTACACTCAACTCTCTTCCTCTCTTACTCTCTCTTCTTCCCGGTGACCGTCGGAGGAGACTCACGCCGGAACGCCTCTTCTCCCTTTCTCTCTTCTCCTCTTTCCCTTTGCTCTATGTGTCTGTCTCTTCGCCTTTGTGTTCTTCGTCCGTTTTTTTTTTCGTCGGGAACGGGAGTCTTTTATACTCCCAGCAGCGGGAGCTTTGAGCACGGCCGTCGAAGGCGGGAAGTAGCCCGTGATCATGGGGGCTTGACCTCCTCTGTCCTGGCTGTCAGTGGAGTAGCCTGCGTGGCCCAACGATCGGCTGACACCTCAGACGGCTCACTGCGCGCCAAGGATATGTAGGGCATGGGCACCACGTCGTTTGCCGTTGAAAATGCCTTACGCTGTGCCGTTGGCGGGCTGAACAAGCGTGCCGTGGGGAAGCCAAAAGGGCGTGCCGCTGGAGCACAAAACAGGCGTGCCGCTGAAGACTCAGCAGCGTGTGCCGCTGAGGGCCCAAAGGGGCGTGCCGCTGAACGGCTTGAAGGGCGTGCCGCTGGAGCCCTGGATGGGCATGCCGCTGAAGAACCCCCTGGGGGTGTACCGCTGAAGAACCCCTTTGGGGGTGTACCGCTGAAGCCCCGAACGGGCTGTGCCGCCGAAGCCCAAAGGGCTGTGCCGCTGAACACCCAAAGGGGTGTGCCGGTGAAGAACAAAGGGCGTACCGCTGGGGCCCCCTCCCTGGGTGTACCGCTGAAGACCCCCCCTGGGGGTGTACCGCTGAGGCCACCCCCCAGGGGGTGTGCCGCTGAAGCCCTGGGCCGTGCCGCTGGGAACCTGAAGGGGCGTGCCGCTGGAGGGCTCTTGGGGGCTGGGCGTGCCGCTGAACCCCCATGGGGGTGTGCCGCTGAAGCCCTCAGGGGCGTGCCGCTGGAGGCCAAATTGGGCGTGCTTTTGAGCTCGTCCTGAGCCCGTTATGGACACGAGTCATAGCCTGTTTAGCTTTCTCCGGGGCTCACGGATTGTGGGGCTCTTTATGATTTGTTTCTCTTCAATATCATGACTCCGGAGATGGCTTCACAGCAGTGTGCGTATTTGGGGAGCCCGGGCGATCAGTCTTTCCGGGGCTTCTTCACTCGGCGCCGTTGTTGACGCGAGGCCGGGCGTGATATTTGGGTGTGTAATTTTTGGTGTCCACAAATGCCCCCCACCCACGGGTGGCGCGGGCGAAGGATGAGCCGGGCGGTGCCCGCGGGTGTATTGATCTCTTCTTTCTTCGTCGGTGCCCGACGGGGTGTCGGGAGCCACCCTAGTTTGTTGTCTCTTTATCTCTTCGTCAGTGCCGACAGGGTGCCGGGAACTGACATGGTCCGTCGATCTCTTGGTCTCTTTGTCAGTGCCGACGAAATGTCAGGAGCTGGCCTGGTTTGTTGTCTCTTGGTCTCTTCGCCAGTGCCTACAGAATGTCGGAAGCTGACCTGGTTTGTTGGTCTCTTCTTTTCTTTTCTTTCTCTTTTTTTTTGAACCACATTACCGATACAAGCGCCCTTTCAGGTTTTCGTCGGTACCGACCCCCTCTTGCTTTTGCCCACGCGCCCTTTCGGGTTTTCACGTGGCGGGGTACCCAATTTTGCTTGTAGCGCCCTTTCGGGTTTTCGCCACAGCCAGGTTGTTGCCATTTTTGCCCTTGTCCCCGCATAGGGGCAAGTCCGGCGGGGCATCTCTATTTTTAACCCCATTTTATTTTCTTCTTTTGGATGAGCCGGGCGGTTCCCGTGGGTGTACTTACCTTCTTTTTTCGGTGCCGACGGGGTATCGGGAACTGAAGCAGCATATTGGCCCCTTCGTTTCTTCATCAGCACCGACAGGGTGTCGGGGGCTGACCTGGCTTGTTGATCTCTTCGTCTCTTCGTCAGTGCCGACGGGGAGTCGAGGGCTGACCTAGTTTGTTGTCTCTTAGTCTCTTCGTCAGTACCGATAGGGTGTCGAGAGTTGACCTGGTTTGTTGTCTCTTAGTCTCTTCGTCAGTACCGACAGGGTGTCGGGAGCTGACCTGGTTTGTTGTCTCTTAGTCTCTTCGTCAGTGCCGACGGGGTGTCGGGAACTGAAGTAGCATATTGGTCTGTTCATCAGTGCCGGCGGGGTGTCGGGAGCTGAAGTAGTATGTCGGTCTCTTCATCAGTGCCGACGGGGTGCCGGGAACTGAAGTAGTATGTTGGTCTCTTCATCTCTTTGTCAGTGCCGACAGGATGCCGGGAGCTGACCTGATTTGTTGGTCTCTTCATCAGTGCCGACGGGGTGCCGGGAACTGAAGTAGTATATTGGTCTCTTCATCTCTTTGTCAGTGCCGACAGGATGCCGGGAGCTGACCTGATTTGTTGATCTCTTCAACAGTGCCGACGGGGTGCCGGGAACTGAAGTAGTATGTTGGTCTCTTCATCTCTTTGTCAGTGCAGACAGGATGCCGGGAGCTGACCTGATTTGTTGTCTCTTGGTCTCTTCGCCAGTGCCGACAGGATGACGGTAACTGACCTGGTTTGTTGTCTCTTGGTCTCTTCGCCAGTTCCGACAAGATGTCGGGAGCTGGCCTGGTTTGTTGTCTCTTGGTCTCTTCGTCAGTGCCGACAGAATGTCGGAAGCTGACCTTGTTTGTTGTCTCTTGGTCTCTTCGTCAGTGCCGACAGGGTGCCGGGAACTGACCTGGTTTGTTGGTCTCTTCTTTTCTTTTCTTTCTCTTTTTTTTTGAACCACATTACCGATACAAGAGCCCTTTCGGGTTTTCGCCGGTACCGGCCCCCTCTTGCTTTTGCCCACGCGCCCTTTCGGGTTTTCACGTGGCGGGATACCCAATTTTGCCTGTAGCGCCCTTTCGGGTTTTCGCCACAGCGGGGCTGTTGCCATTTTTACCCTTGTCCCCATGTAGGGGAAAGTCCGGCGGGGTATCTCTATTTTTAACCCCATTTTCTTTTCTTCCTCTTTTTTTTTTAAAATTGAGTGATATGCGAGTGTAGGCTAGGGCACGAAGCCTTGCGCTGGAAGATGAGGCTTATTCGTTGGCAGGAATAGAATGCCAGCGCAACGGGAGAATTCGTGTCAATTTGGACGTAAGGTCCGTAATGGCAATATTGTGCGGAGTGAGTGGCTAGGGCACGAGGCCTTGCGCCGGAAAGGGACTTATTCGTTGGCAAGAAGACAATGCCAGCGCAACGGGAGAATTCGGGCCGATTCGGACGTAGGGTCCGTAATCGACCAGGATTGTGTGGACGCCCGTACGACCAGGATTGTGGGGATGGAATGTTTCCCCGGGGACATTTATTATCGTACGTTATCGACTTACTCCTCCACATATGTGAGTGGATGAGTATGTAAGTGCACATATATGGGTATATATATACATATATATCTATCTATTTAATATTTTACATATTATTATTATTTTTAC
This sequence comes from Amorphophallus konjac, assembly GCA_022559845.1. Classification (NCBI taxonomy): domain Eukaryota; kingdom Viridiplantae; phylum Streptophyta; class Magnoliopsida; order Alismatales; family Araceae; genus Amorphophallus; species Amorphophallus konjac. Next base: position 546,732,345 of record CM040121.1, on the reverse strand, counting down.
TCCCCCTTCTTTTATCTTCTCCTTTTATTTCCCTCTTTTTTTTTCTTCTTTTTTTATCTCTTCATCTCCTTCTCTTTTCCTTTTTTTTTTACTTCGTTTCCCCCCCATTTTTCCTTCTCGTTTTCTCTCTTTTTTTTCTCCCTTTCTCTCGCTTTTTTTCCCTTTTTATTCGTTCTTCCTTTTATTTTCCCTTCTCTTTTTTTATTTTCCCTCCCTTTTTCATTCTTTCTCTCTTCTCTTTTCTTTTCTTTCCTCTTTTCTCCCCTCTTTTCTTTTCCTATAAATAGGGGGCGGGGCGTTTCGAACGGTCACCCCGTTCGAATTCCCCCTCCCCTTTCTTCCCTCCTTCTCTCTCTTCGGTGATCGAGTGGACGGAGACCTTCCCCCCTTTCCTTGCTTTGTCTTCTCCGTCGCCGGACGCCAACGCCGCCGCCGTCGTCGTGGCGAGGAGAGGGTCACGATGCCCCCCCTTTTCTCCTCTTCCTCTTCCCCCTTCTTCTCCTTGTCTCTTCCCTCTCCCTCTCGTTCTCTTCCCCTTTTCTTTTCTCCACCGTAGACGGCGGCTGGGGCCCTCGCCCCCTCCATCTTCATCTCTCTATCTGTTTCTCCTTTCTCTGGTTCTCTTCCCCTCCCCCCTTTTCTTCTCCGTCTCCGGTGCCGTGGGTGGCCGGATGTGCCGCTGGGAGCGGGCGTGGCCCTTCGGGTTGGGATGGTGCCGGGGAAGAGGTCGACCTAGGTGCCGGGGAAGGCCCCTTAGGGCGTGTCGGGGGAGAAGGCAGAGGCCTGTGCCGGCAAAGCATTCCAAGGGCGTGCCGGCGAGAGGCGCTTCCGGGTGTACCGGGGAAGGCTGCAGGGGTGTGTGCCGGTGACGTTGGAAGCGTGCCGGGGAAGGGCCTTCTGGGCGTGCCGGCGAAGCGTGGGAGCTAGCGTGCCGCTAGGGGAATCCAAAGGGGGCGTGCCGGGGAAGGGCCACAGACGTGTGCCGGCGAAGCCCCTACGGGGTGTGCCGGGGAATAGTGAGTAGGGCGTGCCGGCAAATACAGGCACCGGGTGTGCCGGGGAAGCCCTGCTGGAGAGGAGCGTGTCGGGGAAGACCGCGCAGGCGTGCCGGTGAAGGTGTCCAGGGGTGTACCGGGCAGGGTGCCCGGGAGTGTGCCGGGGAAGGGGCTTTAGGCTGTGCCGCTGAAGGGTTGATCTGGGGCGCACCGGCCAGAGAGTAGGGGGACTTTTAGCTGAGGCAGAAGACTTCTTTTGGCGGGCGGACTTCCGGTGTTGCCTCTCGGGGCCCACCATGACTTTGTTGGGGCCGTCACTCCTTGTGGACGCGCACCCGTGTTTTCCCTTACGCCTCTGGCCTAGGGGGAACTCTGCCGAAATTTCGTCAGAAATTGGCAATTTCTTATTCATTTGACATGTAGTGAAGCCTCTTTACAGTCTTTCATTTCATTTTGCATGTGGCATATTCTGATCTTCCATTCGTGTATCTTTGCAGACAAATGGCTGCCCCAAGTGGTTCTTCTGCTCCTGCTGCTGTTATCGGTGCCGACCTCATTCCGCGGGGTCCAATGCCAGCGGTCACATGGCTCAACGTGGAGGACCTGGACCGTGAACATGCGGAAATAGCTGCCTTTGCGGAGTCATCGGGGTCCGACAGTGAGAGCATGGACTTCAGCCGGCTTGTCAGAGTTGAGAGCGGCTTCACATTTGATCGGGCCACCGAGGAGTACCGGAAGGACTTCCCGAAGGATAGGCACCTTATTCGATTTCTGAAGCACCTGCGCTCCCGAGAGGGGCGAGATTTCCGCACCATAAAGGCCGTCGAGCGAGCGATCCTACATGCCCGGGATAGTCTATTATACAGCGTCCCCAGGAGCATTCCGATATATCTGGTGGGAGAAGCCCGGGAGTGGAAACCAGTCTTGGGGATTGAAGGGGTGTTACCGGCCGAAGACAAATTGGTGCGAGCACCTCAATTCACCCCGGCCAAATGGGACATGTCTGCCGGGAAGGTGCATGGTGAGCCGCCCCGATTTGGCTTATTCTTGGCTCCCCTGAAATGGGGCTACAGGGAGGAGCCATTTATCTTGGACTGCTTGGCCATAAGGTTCAAGTATGAATTATCACTGGGCTGGTTCGGGGAGCTGAAGCTTCAAGACGCCCACAGTTTTCGGGAAGGGGCAGTGGAGTTCACCGAATATGTACTATTCAACTATGCCCTGTTGCTGGTCCGGGTTGGCATTTATCACAGTGTATACGCCTCTCGGTATGGCTACCCCCATCTCTAAGGGTCTCTGCTGCGGTATGATAGAAGTGTTTAGTGCCGAGACCAACACATTTTACACGGCGGAGGGGGAAACCTCCCTGGACCTGTGGAGCCTCTGCCAGCTGAGCGGCTTGCCCATTGACGGGGAGCCATATGAAGAAGTATGCCTCCCCGACCTGATCAAGGATGAAACTAACGGGGATGGCCATTATTCTCTTGGGTATTCGTACAGTTATCTCATGAAGGCGTACCGAGAACTATATCAGCTGTCACATGGTGGGAGACAGCCCACCCGTGGAGATAGAAAGAGGGTGCGCATGGCCTTGTGGTTGGAATACTTCTATGACGGGGTGAAGCAATATGAAGAGTTTCCCCGTGTTGGCACCGCTGTTGCTCGCAAGAAGCGTGCGAAGCCAAAGCTTGGTGTGAAGATCCCCTCCAAGGGGCGTCGGGGCGGGCCTAATCCGATGGGCGTCGACCCGCTAACCCACTGCGCCGCCTATCTCACGTACTGGCTATGTTCATTTGCCATGCCGTACGGGGATGAGATGGTTATTCGGCCAGACGCCATCTATCCAGCATGTCAGATGGCGTGAGGCGTCAAGCTTTCCTTGTGCCCGGCGACCCTCTGCTTGATTTACAAGGCCCTGGGAGACATCAGCACCCATCAGTTTCTGAGGCAGGCCTGGTATGTGTACCCACTACATTTCTTCAACGCGTGGGTTTGCTCGTTGTTCCCTGAGTTCGCCCCGCGAGCTCTCCAGGATTGGGGACTAATACCGAGGATGCTGGAGTTTGCCAGTGCAGAGCCAGCTTCTACCTCCATGCGGATGTTTGATATTCGGGGCTGGTTGACAACGGTTCCCCGGGATGCAGCTGGCACTATTCATTTCTGGACGCTGGCCGCGCACTCTAGCCCTCTGGTGAACAATAAGAGGGAGTGCAAGGACGATCAGGTGGAGAAGTACGTCCACCCCATCAGCCAGGAGAATGTGGTCTGCCCGCTGCTGGAACCGGAGCTGAGGGACTGGGCGCTATCCATTCGCCCAAGCGTGTTGGTGTTCAGGAAGGGGGATAATGTGCTGCTGGAGCCGTATTATCCCTTCCGGTTTGGTCGCAACTTCGGGTATGACCAGCATATCCCTGTTTATCATGCACAGTTCGGCCTGCCTTCGTGGAACATCCGGGGAAGTTCAGTTGCTGAGCATGCCAAGAGCTGGTGGGACTTTTTCCACCGGGCGGACACTGCCTCTTTCAGGGTGCCGGCCCTGGGTTGCATTCCCCGAGTGACCCAAGACTACATAAAGTGGTGGAACGCCCGGACGGCCTTCTATCGGTTGCATAAGACCGACTACTGGGATGGGGCCAAGAGGAGGTTCCTTAGTCGGCAATCGGTGCCAGTACCTGATATTGAGCCAGATCATCTTCTTCGGCTCAAGAACAGGCAGGAGAGAGAGGTAGCGGCATACATGGCTGCTCGTCGGGAAGCCCGGGATGCGAGGTCGACGCCAAAAGTGGAGTTGCCTCCGGTGGCGAAGGATGACTATAAAAAGACATTGCGGGATCTTTGCCGGGTAGGGAGTGATCGTCTGGAGCTCATTAACTACCCGCTCCCGATAGAGGAGGAGGGCACCCCCGCAAAGAGCTGGCGTCCAGAGATGGACCTGATCTGCCCATACCGCACATTTATGAGGCGGGAGGAGAGGAAGCCCGAGAATTATAAGGACACCACATGGCTGTATGTTCTGCTGCGGGTGAATGGGCTGAAGATCGAAGATCAGACGGACGCCATCCTGGGCAAGGGCCTGCACATCCCGTATTATTATGCCGACGGGTGGGGCATAGACCACTTCAATCTTTTCTGCCACCTCTCATCGAAGAAGCACGCAGATCTGGGTAGCCTCACAGACCGGTGCCAGAAGGTCGAGGACGTATGCTGGCTGGTCCGAGAGGCGGCACGTCGGGACATGGAGCCGTCCCTGAGCTACCGACCGATAACACTTCGGTTGTACACCGGTCCTCACGGTATTTAACCTTTCCCACTCCTTCTATTCTCATGGTTGTGTCCTAGGCAGATTTATCGGGTGCTAACCATGTGTGTATATGTATTTATCCTTCCTACCAGACCATCCCGATAGCACCCAGATGGCGACATACCGCAATCTTCTTCGATTCGTCCAGAAGCCCGCCTACTTTGAAGTCGCACTGCAGGCTCCGACTACGGCTCCTCTGCCCCAGGCAGCGAAGAGGCCCCGTGCAAAATCGCCCGTGAAGAAGGCAGTGGATGCCGCGAAGGCGGCTAAGCAGCGGGACACAAAGCGGAGAAGAACAGAGGCGACCAGGGCCCCGATCGCCATTCCTCCGGTGTCACGTGTCCCATCTTTTGAGGAGTTCGAAGTCGCCCGACCCGAGCCAAGCCAATCTGTCGGTCAGTACCTTCGACCGTCAGCGTGTCTTTTAAGTCTTTCTCCTTTTTTGTATTCTCATTTTGGAGCAAAACCCTGACACCTGACTATTTCTTTTGTCTTAGCCCCTGTGGAAGAGCCCGTGCCCGCACCTATTCCTGACGCGGGGGAGCCAGTTCCTGTGCCCGCCCCTGTCACGGGTGAAGCTGGGATCGTAGCAAAGGCGACCTCGGCGGCGGCTCCGACTCCCTCACCGCAGGCCAAGGGAAGGTCTCGAGCAAAGTCGCCTGTTAAGAAGGCGTTGGCTGCTGCCAAGGTGGCCGGGCGGCAAGCGGGGAAGCGGAGACGGGTAGAGGGGTCCCCGATCCCAGCGGCCGCCTCTCCGGTGGTCACTATCTTGTCCTTTGAAGAATTCGAGGTCACTCGGACTGAGCCGAGTCACCATGCCGGCGGGGTTCAACAGTCGCCGACGTCACCCGGGCTAGATTTGCCTCCTGGGCCATCCTTGGATGCGCGCACGGCGACAATGCGTTTCTTTCTTACAGGCGGCACGGAGGAACCGGCGCTCGTGCGGATCCCGGGCGGGGGTGCAGCTGCGACTCTCGAGAAGGCCTCACCTGTCGGGGAAGCCCGTGGGTCACCCCGCGCTGTAGGATCCGAAGAGGGTATTTATCTTTGTTGGCCTAAACGACTTCTTTGTTCTTTGGGAGCGGACTGGATTTGATGTAGCCCACCTTTTCTTCTATGTGGCAGGCACAGCAGAGGCAGTCGCTGGGCTATTCGGGCCCCGCCCGCAACCTCCGACGACGCGTCTATATGTGAGGAGGAGGCTAAAGTCCGGCGTACCGGCCTCATCTAGTCCGAGAGAGGGTGCACCGGTCATTGGCCCGGAAGTGGAGGGTACGCCGGCCATTGACCTCGAAGTGGAGGCCCCTTTGCCGGCAAGGGGAGAGCCCGCGGCGGTCGAGTCATCGTCGGGCGAAGAGGTAGACTACAATTACTCCTCCGATGAAGCGGCTCCTGACAAGGGCGTGTCGGGGGCATCGGAGCCGCCCGAGCCGGTCTTCAGGGCCCCCTTACTTGCTAGCTCCCCGAGCTTTGTGGGGAAGACTGCTGTAAGTGTAAGCTTACTTGGGCCGGCTCCTTTCTCTCCTTCGTGGTTACCTAATGATCTTTTCTTGTCAATTTCGGGTTTCAGGGGCTTAACTTGCCGGAGGCTGTGGGAAAGGGTACCCCAGTTGCGTCGATCGACCGTCAGGTGGGGGTCGATGTGTGCTCGGGCAAACTAGCCCTTCTATTCGAGGCTCTTGAGCAAGAGTCGGCCGCAGGGACTTCAAGTGCTTCCGAAGCGGCGGACAAGCCTCTGGAGGAAGGAGAGATTGCGCCCGAAGGCTGCGTCTTCACGGTGGCCGAGGTAAGCAGGGTTTTATGGCTCTTCCCACTTCTCATCCTCGCGTAATTTATTCCCGGCGACGGGCGGCTAACCGTATTTCATGTGGATAGGTGGCGCCGATCCTGGCATCTGTTCCGGAGGTGGAGACTCTTGCCGTGCTCGTGTAGGCGGGAGGCGTCCCTCACCTACTGGTTCCACTTCCACCTCTTCCGAGGTTGCCGGCCCAGATGGAGGACCCTTTCTTGAGGCAAGTATTCGCGGGGCTCCGTGCACATTTGGAGGGATCCCGCATGCGAGGGAAGAGTCCGTGGGTGATGGCGTCGGGTCCGGCTTTACTCGAAGCCCCTCCTTCAGCCGAAATAGCCGTACCGGCACCCCTGCCCATCGAGGTAGCGGCAGAAGCAAACCAGGCAGAGGCAGAGGAGGCAGGAGAGCAGCGGATGACAGCAGCGTCAGATGCTTTGGCAATGACTCCAGCCATTTCCTCAGCCGTGGTTGGCCAGGAATCTTCTGTCGAGCCACGCCGGCCAGGCGTCTTGACTCTTGCTCTTCCATCTTCTTCTGCCGCGGTGAACGTTGATTTGTGGGCAGAGGTGGACAGCACCGTGGAATTTACTCCCCCAGCCATGCCTTCGATCAGTCACACCTCGTCAGAGGCGCTAGTCCATCAAATGCTGGTAACGCTGCGGACGATGTTCTTTGCCGTTCCTTCCTTATCATACCGGGAGGTGCACACCATAGTGACGCAGCTGACCGGGGCATTACAAGTGTTGGGCTGCCCACTGGAGGAGTGGTCGCGGTAGGTTCTGCTATTGCTGAAGTATGTGAAGCGTCGTGAGTTCCTCGAGACCCAGGCTCCCGACGCGCGCGCCGCACTAGACGCCCAAGCGGACGAGTATTTGCAGGTCTTGGAGGCACGGCGCCATGATGAAAAGCGCCATGGGAAGGCGTTGGAGAAAGGCCAGGGCAGCGTCCGCTCCCTCAAGAGTCGGATCGAAAAGCTAGAGGGCTACCTTGCTGCGGCTAGGGTTGACCTTGCCGAGGCTGAGAAGGTGGTCGAGAGTGAGAGCGAAGCTCTCGCCATCACCCAAGTTGAAACGGTGTCCGCGGAAGCCGAACTCACCCGTCTCGAGGAATTGAGGGGCCGGTTACGCGATATGATGAACTTCCCTTGCGTCGGGATCCTCCCCCTCGAGGACATCTTCAGGGGTGTCGACTGAGCGTCGCCTCTCTTAGCTTTCTCCTTTTTGTAACACAGGGGTATGCCCCGAAGCATATGTAATCTGATCCTTCTTTAAATAGAACAGAACAGTTACAATTTCACGTGTTCTTCGTGTATGCATTCATCCCAGAGGGACCTCTCTTCCCCTTTTCTCCTCTGTGTATACTATCTTCTTCTTCCTCTTCCCTCCCCTTTTTGTGCTGAGACACATTGGCGGGGTGTGAATCTTCGCGAGGGTTCGCTTTGGGAGAACCAGGCAGGGACCCATGTCAGGGTACAGGAGAGTGCTCGCCTTCCCAGGGGGAGGACGAGGGGACCACTCCACCATACCGAACGGGCGACTCCCTAGTTCTGCCGCAATATTGAAAGCTCGTACTGGCCTCAGGTGGGGGGCCTCGGTTAGAGACCATTTTCTAGTCGTTCAGAGGGGGCGGAGAGAAGAGTTGGTCTAGTCAATGACCCGGACGGGAGGTCCGAGCCAAAGGGGTACTCACCGCCCGGGGAGGACGGAGAGAAGAGTTTGTTTAGTCAATGACCCGGACGGGAGGTCTGAGCCAAAGGGGTACTCACTGCCCGGGGAGGACGGAGAGAAGAGTTTGTTTAGTCAATGACCCGGACGGGAGGTCCGAGCCAAAGGAGTACTCACTGCCCGGGGAGGACGGAGAGAAGAGTTTGTCTAGAAATTTCTTTTAGTACTTCCGTGGCTGCGGGGCGACGGCTAGAAATGGGAGGAGTTCCCCCTTTCTCGGCTTCCACTCTTCCCTTGCTCTTGTATCTTTTCCCCCTTCTTTATTTTTACTTCTTTTTTTTCTCTTCTCTTCTTCTCTTTTTTTTCTCTCTTTTTTTCTTTTCCCTTTTTTTTCTCTTCTCTTTTTTCTCTTCTCTTTTTTCTTTTTTTTATTTTACCTTCCTCTTCCCCTTTTTTGGTTTGCTTTTTTTTTGAAAACATGGATAGTGGTCAAGTTGTTTGGACATCAATCACGTAAATCCACCCAAAATAGGGCGGAGGGTCATATTATTGATTGAACGGGGGCGCCGGAGCGTGGTACAGTCTCAAGTGCCTTCCGTTAAGAGGCGGGAACTGAACTACCCCGCGATGGTTGACGATTACATAGGCCCCACCTTCGTAGACTTTTTGGACTACGTAGGGTCCGAGCCAGTTCTCATTCAGCTTACCCTTAGGGTTGGCAGCCATGAGGTCTCTTCTCTTGACCATGACGAGGTCACCCTTTTTGAATTCGCGTTCCTTGACAAGCTTGTCAAAGGCGCGTGCAATCTGGGCCTGGTAGATCTGAATGTTCTGTTGGGCCTGGAGCCGCTTTCCTTCTAGGCTGGAGAGTTCATCAAGCCTTCGTTCAACGTTGGTTTGCCCTTCAAGGACAAGGCCATGCTGAATGGCAACCCTGAGGGACGGTATCTCAGTTCAACGGGGACGATTGCCTCCGAGCCATATACGAGAGAAAAGGGCGAACAGCCTGTTGGAGTCTTGTATACAGTTCGGTACGCCCAAAGCGCCTCGTACATTCTTTCTTCCTAGTCCCTTTTGTTAGAGCTGACCGTCTTGGTCAGGAGAGTGCAGAGTGTCTTATTAAAAGCTTCGGCCAGCCCATTAGCCTGTGGGTTGTAAGGAGTCGATGTCCTCCAATCAATTTTATATTTTTCTGCCAGCCGGTAGACCTTCTGGTTGCGGAAGTGGCTGCCGTTGTCTGACACAACTCGGTCGGGCGCGCCAAACCGGAATATGATATTACGGCGGATAAACCTGACCACGATCTCTCCGGTGACCTCCCGTAAGGCGACAGCCTCTGTCCAGCGGGAGAAGTAGTCGGTTGCCGCCAAAATGTACTTGCAGCCTGTGGAAGATGCAGGTAAGGGGCCCATGACGTCCGTTCCCCACTGGGCGAACGGCCAATTGGGCACGGTTGGGTGTAACTGCACCGGGGGCTTTCTGGGTATGGTGGCATGCTCCTGACATTTTTGACACGACTTGGCATATTTGCAGCTGTCGTCGAACATTGCAGGCCAATAATAGCCAAGCTTCTTTATTTCAATCTTCATTTTCGGCCCGGCCTGGTGTGCGCCAGCTGTCCCGGCGTGGACCTCCTTCATGACCCTCCAGGCTTCTTCAATGGACAAGCATCGGAGGAGTAATTTCTGCTTGGCGTCAGCCACCATTCGGAATAATATTCCATTTCGGAGCTCATAAGAGTCCTTAATTCTGATCAGCCTGAGCTTATCTTCTCTCTTCTTGGGCAGCTGCTGGTACTTGAACCACTGCATCAGGGGGTCTCTCCAGTCGGGTAGGCCGACGGCTTCTGCTATGGTGACTTCTAGCTCTTCTTCTTCTGGTTCCTCTTCTATCATGCTGGGCATCTGGCGCTGATTTATTACTTGGATACTGAGAGATCCATCTGGAGGCACTGCCAGTGAGCTCGCCAGTTTTGCCAGGGCGTCGGCTTGTGCATTCTCCCCTCTAGCGACATGGCCTATCTCAAGGAGGTAGAACCGCTCCATGAGTCTCTTCGCCTTAGCGTGATAAGGGAGCAACTCAGGTTTTCGGACATCAAACTGTCCCTGGACCTGCTTGACGACCAGCAGCGAGTCGCCGAATACTTGGAGCATTTTGATCTCCATTTGGAGGGCCACCTGAAGGCCGATGATCAGAGCTTCATACTCTGCTTCATTATTTGTGCAGGGCTTAGTAATGCAGCAGGAAGTGTGCATTACTTCTCCGTCTGGTGATTTGAGGACGATGCCAGCTCCGGCCCGTACCTTGGCGTGTCCGGACGGGATCGCTTCTGTTCTTGAAGCCCCGTCAAAGTATAGCTGCCAGATAGCTTGTTGGACATGATCCACTTCCAGTGTCTCATCTTCGGGTAGCTCGGTGGCCAACGGGGAGCCTTCGGGCACGGGGTGTGCCGCGAAGAAATCCGCGACGGCTTGTCCCTTAACGGCCTTCTGCGACACGTAGGTGATATCAAACTCCATGAGCAGCACGGCCCACTTGCCAAGGCGCCCCTTCGGGACAGGCTGGAGGAGGATGTGCTTGATAGGGTCAGCTCTGGATATTAGACTTACTTCATGGGACAGCATGTAGTGCCTCATCTTCTTGACTGTGAAGACCAAAGCGAGGCAGACTTTCTCTATCGGGGTGTACTTGGCCTCCGCACCCACTAGTCTCTGGCTGAGGTAGTAGAGAGCCTGCTCTTTTCCCTCATCATTGTTCTGGGCAAGCATTGCCCCCAGTGAATATTCGGTAGCCGCTATGTAGAGAATAAGCAGTCTGCCTTTGACAGGTGCCCCCAGGACTGGCGGGGTTTTCAGGTATTCTTTTAGCTGGTCGAACGCGCGTTGGCATTCGTGACCCCAGTTGAAGGGTGCATTCTTCATCATCAGTCTGTGAAAGGGTTGGCAACGCCCCGACAGGTTGGAGATAAACCTGCGGATATAGGCTAGATGACCCTGTAGGGACCTCAGCTCTCCCAGACTCTTCGGAGGGGGCAACTCCTGAATGGCTTTTATCTTGAAGGGGTCAATCTTGATCCCTCTGTGTCGGATAATAAAGCCGAGGAACTTACCACTGGACACGCCAAAGGCGCACTTCATAGGGTTCATCTTCAGCCCATATAGCCGGAGCCTTTGGAAGATGACCCTGAGGTCGCTCAGATGTTCAGGTCTCTTCTTAGTCTTGACAACTAGATCATCAATGTAGCATTCGACCTTGCTATATAGCAGCTCGTCGAAGATCTTGGTCATTGCCCGCCGATATGTAGCACCGGCATTCTTGAGGCCGAAGGGCATCCTCTTGTAGTGGAATATCCCCTTGGGTGATTTGAAAGCCGTGTGAATCCGGTCGTGGTCGGCTATCCAAATTTGGTTATAGCCGGACGATCCGTCCATAAAAGACAGGGCCTCGTGGCCGGTGGTTGCATCAATCATCACTTCGGTGATAGGCACCGGGAAATCATCTTTTGGACACGCTTTATTCAGGTCGCAGAAATCCACGCAAATCCTGATCTGTCCATTCTTCTTCTTCACCGGCATAATATTGGCCAGCCAGGTGGTGTACTAGTTCTCCGCCACGAATCCGACATCTATGAGCTTGTCGACCTCCTTGCAGATCTGGCTGATCAATTCCGGCCTCATACGCCGGGGAGACTGCTTCACTGGTTCCACTGTGGGATCAATGGCCAAGATGTGCTGAGTCACCTCGGGGCTGAGCCCGGGCATTTCTTTATAATTCCAGGCAAAGCAATCCTGGAATTCTTGCAGCAGCTTTGTGTATTGTTCTATCTCCTGTAGGGGCATAAGAGCACTCAGAAAGGTCGGTCTGGGGTCACCTTCTGTGCCAAGGTTGATCTCAATCAATTCGTCGACTGTGGCTTGGCCGCCATTTTCAATTTCTGGCGGGGCTGGCGACAAATCGACGAAGTCTTGATCTTCATTGTCTTTGGGCTCGAGGACGCCATCCCCCTCTTCTTGTTCCTCATGAAGGGGCGCGGGGGCTACATCTGTCGCGCACCCCTCCTGGACCGTAGCTGACGGGTCCGCGGGGTCCGCTGGTGCAGAAAGGCACAAGGCCACCTCGGGATCTTATGCATAATCATCATAGACAGCTCCGGCGGGGGCCTGGGCATCCGCATCTTCAGGTGCCTGGTACTAGATGGATAGTGTATAAGCTCCTCTTCTGGGGCTGTCCGCCGCGTGGGGGCGTGGTGGGGCTACCACATAGTCTCCCATTCTGAGCTCGTCCCTGTCAATGAGGTCTTGAGCAATGTCCTTGAAGACATAGCAGTCTTCGATGGCGTGGCCCTGTATCTGGTGGTAGGGATAAAACAGTGGGTCCCCACTTCTTCGGGTGTCCTGCGGCCTCTTGGACCGTGGGAGGGAGACCTTGCCGTAGTGGCAGGCCTAGTCAAAAATACCCCGAGGCTTCTCTCTTGGGAAAGAGTAGGGCTTTTGCAGCTTCTCTTGGAGTGTCAGGCCTTGCCTGGTTGGCCGTCCGGTTAGTGGGCTTGCCATGTCTCTTGTCTCCCTTCTTGACCAGACGGGGACATCGGGACTGGTGTCTCGGGGTCGAGACATATAGCCACCCCACGGGCGGAGAGAGCCCTAGATGAGGTCGGTAACTAGCGAGGTCAACTCAGCTAGCCGTGCTTTTAACATCTCGATCTCCCGTTGCTGCCTATGGTACAAGGCGTACATAACGGGGTCATATCGAGGGGAATTTGGGGCATGACCCATGCTTCTGCTTCTTGCTTCGCCAGCAGGCTGAAGTGAGGGCGCCTCGGCGGTGTGCTCTTGCGAGGCTAGCCTGTCGGAGAGAGAGAGGGTTTTCCCCGTGCAGCAGCGGCGGAGAGGGTTCCAAAGGAACACTTCTTCGTCTTGTGCCTCCTCAGCCGGAGGCCTGGGATATACTTCTTGGTGGGCTTCCCGCAAATCTACAGCTTCCGCGGGGTCGTCGCCGGACAAGGCCGAAACTGATATCACATCAGTTTCGTAATAATCTTCTGGTGAGAAGCCCAGACCGGGGTGCTTGGTGATTTGCAGCAACCGCCGATCCAGGTTTGGTGGGTTCCACATTCTTTCCAACATTTCCTTCCGGCTGGAGGGTTGATAGGGGGGAATCTTTTGCTTTCTGACCATTCTGGCTGCCTGGTCGGTCATATGGGGAAGTCCCACAATGGGGACGTGCGGGTCATGCAACTCGTCAGGAAACCGGCAATCATCATCTTCCATGACTGGCTTTTCCCCGGCAACATAAAAGATGGTGGATGGCCCCTCCGGGTTAGGCACCTCAAAGGTCCTCAGCCGCTCGGCCGCTTGACAGTCAATCTCTGTAATGGGCTTGATGATCCCTGGCGGGACCCTGACATCCTCCAGCAGGTCTTTGAGGCAAGGCATCCCCGGTGTAGAGTAGATAGGGAGAGGGGCTCCCTTAAATACCCCCCCCCTCTTGTGCAATGAATGGTACATGTGGGGGAGCCACATAACCTGGGGGCGGCGGAGGAAACCAACTTCCCGACTCAACTTTCTTCTTCCCTTTGTCTCGGGCGGCTTGGGGGGCCTGCTTCGCCTTCTCTAGATATAGATTGGCATCTGACAAGTGACACTCGAACACCTCGAACGGGTGGAGGTCGGCGAAGATTCTGACTTCCTTCCCTTCACAGGGGTACTTGATGCATTGATGCAGGGTGGAGGGCACCACTCTGTTCTGGTGTAGCCAGGCGCGACCAAGCAACGCCTTATAGGAGGTGTTGGAGTTGATGACGTGGAACTGGACCTTGGTGGTGAAGTCATCAAAGGTCAGGCTGAACTCCGCGACCCCCATGGGCACCTCACATTTCTGGTTAAAACCAGCAATCTTGACATTTCTGACCTCAACCAGGTGTACATCAAAATAATGCTTTTGGTACACCCGGTACGGGAGTATATTCACTGCTGCCCCCGGGTCGATCAGGACCCTGTTGATGGGTTGGCCGTTCAGCTGCCCTTTCATGTAGAGGGGCCTGTTATGGCTGCAGGTCGGCAGGAGCATGTCGTCTTCTGTGAAAGCCACAGCTACTTCAGGTGAGGTTTCTGCCAGGCAAGCTTCAAGGTGCGCTGGCGGCCCCTCCCGTCTCTCTCCTGCGCGACCCATCTCCCCCCCTGCGGTCTGCCTTTCCCTGTGGCTGCCTGAGTCCGGCGATGGCCGGCGGTGGGGGGGGAGGCCCTGTGCCTCCCCCTCCCCTCTTTGGCCCTCCCCTGCCTCATTTGGCCTCTTCTGGCGGTGGTCACGGTGTTCCCGCTGCCTCGCTGCCACCCTCTGTAGCGGCAGTTTGCTGTTCGGGCGTGGATGCTACCCCTCCGTCAGCGGTCGTCGGTGGTGGGGCTGTGCTGCCTCTCCCTGCCGCCCTCGGCCGCCTCGGGTGCCAGCCGTCCAACGTCTCCCCTTCATCCTCGTCTGCTGTAGGTTTGCCCGTCTCTGTGAGCTCCTACGTTGCGGTGGAAGGCCCGGACGCAGGTGGCTTGGGCTACACTGTTCTTAATGGCATTTCCACTATCGGCATCCCTTCATCTCCGGCTGGCGCCCAAGGCTCTTCCTCTGCCTCCGGCCACTGTGCTCGTCCCCCGGCCTTCTCTCCCTTGGCCGACGGCGACTCCTGCGGTTCCGGGTTTGCTCCGCCACCATCTACTGCTTGCCACGTCTTTCCCCTTCCCAACACGTTACCTCTCCTGGCTTCTCCTCAACCGTCGATCGTCCAACAGCTCTCCACGCTATCATCGCCATCTCGACACGTCCCCCTATTGTCAACCTCTGCCCCCCCATTGACCATTTCACTTGATGGGACCTTGGGCAAAAACGATGCTCTGTTTTCGCCTCAAGGCCCCCTTCCTCCCAGCGTCGCCCTCGTCGGCTTCCAGCTTCCACGGCTTCCGACCTGCTCTTCATCCTCGGCCTCCACCGCTTCCTGTCTTGGCGTCCTTGGCCCTGGTGGGGTCTCGATCGTGACCTCCTCCGCGCGCTCCCCTGCTCCAGCTTGCTATCCCCCACCTCCTGTCGAGGTTGCATGTGGCCCTTCCACGGTGCCCTCATCCCTCGGTTTGGCGCCTCCCGGTGATGCCCTGCTCTCTGCTCCCCCGGCGGGAGCTCTGTCACCCGTGCCTGCTAATGGCGCCGCCGCTTCCGGACTGGTCCACGGCAATGCAGGTCGCCACTCGAGAGGTCCCGGCCGCGCCCCTCGCCCTCCGCCCAGCGGGGGTGCCCGTCCAGGAGCTCTCTCGATGGCGTCTCCGGCTGGTGCTCTGCTGCCTGAAACGTCCCCGTGGTCGGGACCTGCCCGCCCCCCTGTGCCTGGGGGGGCTGCCTCTTCGTTGCTTGCTGTGGAGCAGGCGGGGACTCCTCACGCGCCCTCTACTGCTCCATCCTTCGCACACGTGTTACTGCAGTCCTTAGCCCCTCCGGCCTTGCCGTTGTCCATTCATGCTCCTGCATTCACCGACAGTGGGGAGCCTGCAGCCTTCTTTTCCATGGAGGAGATCTCCACGTCTTGCAGCCCGCTGGAGTTCGCCATTATCGCACGGACGCCTCAGGGTCGACCTCCATTTCAAGATATTAGAGCACATTTCGCTCAACGGTTCCATTTCTCACAAGACTTCCTGATTAGCTCCATGGATCGGCGCCATCTTCTTCTCTGCTTCCACAACAAGGAGGATTTTCTCCAGGTGCTCCTCAAAGAGTCCCTTCTTGTTAAAGGCCGGCCTTTCTCCTTCTTCAAATGGTCTCTGAGCTTCTCTGCCGATGAAGATTCTCCCTATGTCCCGGTTTGGATTGAGATGCCAGGCCTCCCGGCTAATTTTTTCAATGAAGCCATGCTGCTCTCCATTGCTGGAGCCCTTGGAGCTCCTCTTAAAGTGGACCGCAACACTCTTTGCCGCACCAGGTCGCACACGGCCAGGGTCTGCCTGCTGTTTGACATCTCTCAGAAGCCTCCCCCCTGGGCATGGATCGGTTATGGTGGCAACGGCTTCTGGCAGGCTCTGGAGTACCCTAACCTCCCCCTGTTCTGCTCCAACTGCAAGCGTCTTGGCCACCACTCACTTCTTTGTCAGAAGCCACCTGCTGGGCCGTCCAAGGCCGCGCACCCCCTGCCCTCCGCCGTGCTGCTAAAGCCCCTGCTGAGTTCCACAAGGCTGCTGCTTCATATCCTGGAGGTTCTTCGCACGCTGCTTGCTCCCTCGCGGCATGTCAGCCCCTTGCGTCCACCCAGCTTGCATATGCCGCTGCCGGTCCCCCTCCGCCAGGGGCCTCTCTGCCTCTGGAAGCTGGCGTCTCGGGCCTTTCTGCTGGCCAGGTGGACGTCTTAGCAGTTCAGGCTAGCCCCGCGGCTTTGCCTCCTGCTACCTTTCCTTCTCTAGGCAGTGGCCCCCAGCTCTTACTGGCCGCTGCATCCCCGAGCTTGGCGGTTGCCTCCCTCCAGCCGGCCTTGAGTGCCCTGCCCTCTGCTCCCCTTCCGTCGGATCCCACACCGAAGCTGGCCACGGTTCGCTCAACCGGTCTGCAGGCTGCTGGTGGGAGCCCCCCTGCTACCTCTCCTCTGCCCCCTCCTCCTCCAACTCCGTATGTTGCTGCTCAGGAGGAGCTTCAGGCTTTCGCTGCCGCACCCGTGGACCCCGTTGCCCATGGTGCTTCCCCTGTTGAGATGGTCAAGCTGCCTCCTACCTTTGCTCCTCAACCTGCTGTGGAAGCGCATTCGGCCCCCTCTGCTGCGGACCAGCCTCCCCTGCACTTTGCTCCCACTATCGGAGGGCCCGCGCCATGCTCTGCTCTGCTCCTGGTGTCTCCAACAGTGGGTGTCGACACCCACCCCATGGGTGTCGACATCCCTTCTGATGGCTACCCCCCGCGGGCACCCCCTCCTCTCCACGTTCAGCAGGCCCATGGGGGGCCTTGCGCCTCTGTGGGCTCCCGCGAGCGGCCCGTCTTCCCTGCTGTGGCCGGTCCCCAAGGGGGACCCTTCAGCTGCCCCACGGGTGGCCCCCTTACTTCTTCTGGAGGGACCCCTGGGGTCGTCGCCCTTGCTGCTGCTGCCCCCTCTTCATCACATCAGCTGGTGCCGCTTCCCTCCCTCCCTGCAGTGGGCATCCCCCCTCCGTCCGCGGCTGGCCACGGCGTCCCACTCCGGCGCCCTACTGTGTCCGCTTCAGTTCCTCCTGCTGGACGGGTATGCTCCTCGCTGGTCCTTGGACCCCAGGCTCCGGATGCTCGACCGCTTGGCGTCCCTCCTATTGGCCTTAATGCCGCTGCGGCCTCTTGGTCACCAGGGGCACAGCCCTCTTCTCTCTCGGCGGCCGTTCAAGATCCCCCGCCTTCCTCCGCTTCTCCGACGGCTGCCCCTCGCCTCTCCTTCGCCCAAGCTTTGAAGAAGAAGATCAATCGGGCCCCGCCCGGGCCGCTCGTCGACTCCGCCCCGCCTCCTGCTCCGGTGCACCCCGTGGGTGTTGTGCCACCCTCGGATCTTTGCTTGCCCATCAACTTCCCTCAGCTTGTCCCTCTCCATATCCCCGGGCTTGAGCCTGACTCGGGGTTCCGTGACCTTACGGCGGCTCATACAGCCTTTGTGGGCACCGCTGGCTTGAACCGCTCTCGGCCGCCCTCGAGGTCAGATGGCAAAGCCCCTCGGCGTTCTTTCCGGCGCTCCAACTCCACTTCCTCCTCGCGTGATCGTCAGTGCATGTTTGAGGATGCTGCTCTTCCTCCCCGTCGTTCTCTTCGAATCCAGTCTTCTACGATGGCGCCCCCGCCGCCGGTCGTCCCTTCCTTCACGGAGGTGCCCGATACCGATGGTTCGGAGGTTGATCCTCTTGATTGGCCTTCCTCTTCGGGTCGTCAGCGCGGTGTCCGTTCTATGTTCTCCTCCGACTCTGAAGGGGTCTTCGACGAAGACTCCTATTTGTAGGGGCTATGTTTCTTCTGTGGGTCCTTGGGCTTTTGTTTCTGCCCGTGCTTGGGTCCTCTTGGTTTTCCTTTTATGCTTCCTTTGGCCTTTGGCCTTGTTCGCCTCCTGCCCCTCTTCGGGCGTTCCCCCTCCCCTCTTTATGTACCCCTTTCTTTTACTGCTTTCTTATATATGAAAATCGCTTGCCTGGTGGCCGGGATAGTGTTTTCATCTTCTTCCGCAATGAAGAAATGAACCCCCTCTCCCGTCTCCCCCCTTACAAGTATCAACTTTAGTTAAAAAAAAAGGTGCGCTGGCGTCTGGAGTGCGGCAATGATGGCTTGCCGTGTTTCTTCGTCCAAAGACAGCATCTCCCACACGGTAAACCGGGTCGGGATCTTCTTGAGGTGTCTGACTATCCGTTCGGCGGCCCGCACCTTGAGTAATTTCATCTCTTCGGGCTTGCTGCGCCTGCCTCCTTCCTGGAGCTGGGGTGTCAGGTCAGGGGGCGCCAGCTTTGTGGGCTCCATTGCAGCCTGCCGAGCCGGCGGGGCCTGCTGGGTTTCCTCCGCCCCCCGCATGAATTCGGCGAGGTTTGGGATATCACTGTTGTCCGCCTCTGGCTGAGGAAGAGTTACCGCCGGTAGAGCTTGAGAGCTACTAACTTTTTTGATCGAAGGAGACCCCCGGGAGTGCGCCCGCCCTGCCGTTCGGGCTAACAGGAATTAGGCGAATGAAGGGGTGCCTTGGCTTCTGGCCCCTCCGGGATAGAGACCCGATGGAGGAGGGATCTCGGTGTCTCGGACCTCAGGGTCGGGAACCTGGTACGGCTGTTCCCCCCTGAGCATGATGTTGAGGTTATCCTGAGGAGGGCGCCCCCACTTCCTTCCCGACCTGGTGGCATGTTGGGAGGTGGAGACTTCAGCTTGATTCACCTCTGGCGGCTCATGGGGTGGCTCTTCTTCTGTTTCCTCCAGGGAAAGGGCAGTGTCGAATAATGCCGAGAGGGTGTTGCAGGTGACGATGACCTCCTTCTTCTTCTTGCCCCTGGGTCTTCTCTTCTTCTTCTTCTTTCCTGCTGCGGCGGATGGCTGCTCTTGCGGAAGTTCAGCCCACAGGGGAGGCTCTTTCTCTGCTTCAGCTTCTGCCCCTGGAGCCAGTTCGAGTGATTTGAACTCCTCCCATGGGACGTACTCCTTCAGCTCCACGGGCTGAATTTCGGGTTGCTCATAATCTTCCAGCCCATCAATAATAGCCTGGAGTCTTTCAACCTCTGGGCTGGTCTTCTTGTGCATTCGCAGCGGGACAGAGCTCTTTTTATTGTGGCGTTGCGTCCCTCAGATGAACTCCGGGGCTGGGTCGAGGGACGTGTGCTCTTCTATTCTTTCTAGTTGCAGTCTGCCAGCCTCCTTGATCCTGAGCCGGGGTCATGATGAAGGTCTCATAAGTGGGGTGGGCACAGGCCTCCGCCCACTCCTCAGGCAACTCCTGGTATAGCGAGACCATATTGACAGTGGAGGTTATGCTGGGCAACTCATGCGGTTGCGGGGGGTCTACTCTATGCTCCCCCATGTCCAGCTCCCCATTCTTGATTAAGGACTCAATAACATCCTTGAAGACATAGCAGTCTTCAATGGTATGTCCGAGCACTCGATGGTACGGGCAGAAGCGCGGGTCATCCTTTCTCTTTAGGTCGCCGGGCCTTTTCGGCTCTGGCAGTGTGACTTTGTTGTAGCTGGTCGCCCATTCGAACAGAAGCTTAGACTTGTCCCGGGCAAAGGAATACAGCTTATTTCTCATTTTCTCCCTTAGTGAGGGGCCTTCCCGCCGTTCTGTAGCTCTGGGCGGAGGAAGGTCGGCAGCCCCCTTGGCTTTCTCTTTCTATTTTTCAAAAGCCTGGAAATCTAATGTGTGCACTTCAGGGGGAGCCGGCTTCTTCTCGGCCTGCCTGGCTCTTTGGCTTGACATGGCCGAGGTGGAGGAGTATCGGGCCAAAAATGCCTAGATCTCTGCTACCACGTTGTTCAGGCGGTCAAATGTCTTGATCTCGGTGCCGATCATCCTTTCCAGGATTTCTTTCTTCAAGTTCTGTTTGCAGATCTGCACCGCATCCTCCTGGTGTGGGGGACGCCTGCACCTCATGCTGAGGTTCCTCCATCTCTTAATATAGTCGAGGGCCGACTCGTCATTCTTCTGTCTTGTGGCATAAAGTTCGGCCACGGTGACCTCTCGCTCTGCAACATAAAATCTTTCTTTGAACTTCTTTTGCATGTCGGGCCAGTCGGCGACAGACCTGGGTGGTCGGCCGGAGTACCACTCAAAGGCAAGCCCGGTGAGTGTCGAGCCGAAGAACTTCAGGAGGTAGGCCTCATTAGCAGCCAAGTCCCCCATGACATTCACATAGTAAGCAATGTGCTCCCTAGGGGACCCTTGCCCGTTGAACTTTTCGAACTTGGGTGGCTTGGTGACGCCGACCGGCAACTT
Organism: Amorphophallus konjac; assembly: GCA_022559845.1. Lineage (NCBI taxonomy): Eukaryota > Viridiplantae > Streptophyta > Magnoliopsida > Alismatales > Araceae > Amorphophallus > Amorphophallus konjac. Next base: position 546,712,160 of record CM040121.1, on the reverse strand, counting down.
CTTCGTAGCATGGTGAGCCGGGTAGGGCACCCGGTAGACGTCGAACGGCGTCTGATCCCCGTCGCCTCTCTCGGCCAGTTTCATGTCTATCATCTGTTCCAGTATCAACCGGCTAACCGTTGCTGGGTCGACCGGACTCGGATAAAAATGAGCGGGCTGCGCGCTCGGGGTGGCCAGCACGGTCGCCTGGGGGGCCATGAGGGACCCTTGGGAAGGTGAGGCCTGTGGCGGGGCCGGTGCTGTGCAGTGTGCCTGCCGCAGTGACACACCCCCGAGAGGATTGAGGGCTACTGGGGGGGCTACTTCTGAAGACTGCCCCCTGTCCCTGGGTGCTTCGGGTATAACCTCGGTCTGCCAAGACATCGGGGGCGGTATGTTCGCTCATTTAATTACTTTTTAAGTGATTCGATTTCCTATTGGAACCGCTGCATCATGAGCAGCATTGCCGGGTCAACCGTGGGGAGGCTGGGCATGCCCCCTGTCTCCTCGGCCGGGGCATCCTCGGATGATGTCGAGGGTCCGCCACTCGTGTCGCCGGTGGTGACCACATTGGCCGTGAGGGCCGAGAGGGGCTCTTCAGGTAGGGTCCCTTTGGCGCCTGTGGGTGCCACGCCGCCTGCCGCTGTCCCTTTTCTAGTGAGGGGTCCCGGCCTGACGGTGATTCTGGACACTTCTTCCGGATCGGTGGGCAAGGCCCCGTACCGACCGTGAACTCCTGCCATGTTGCAAGTGAATGTTTGCCATCTCTTGTTCTTGCTTCTCTTTGTCTCCCTCCTAGACGATCTTCCTGGGAACACCAGTCTGTCGAAGACCGATCGTCGGGGCGGCGTTTCCTCCCGTACAGGGGACTGGCGCGGCTCCTTCGAGCGATTCCTCGACTCCGCGTTGGGTGCGGGCCGGGCTCCCTCTTCCTGGAAGGCGGAGGCCATTGCCCCCAGCAGTCTCTGGCGGCCGGCGGGGGTGCTACCCGGGCCTCGGAGGTAATTCCTCATAGCCTGCTCGATCCCTTCCCACTCCTGGTCAGGGAGAGCAGCCTGATGTTGCATGTTAATGATAGCGGCAGGAGGAGAGTAGGCTCTGGGTATCGGGCGGGCGGCGTTATGTCGGCGCCCATGGGGACAGCGGTGAGCTTTCTCGGGCAGCACCGGGGTGACGGGTGCTGGTCGGCAAGCCGGGGTCGTGAGCTCGACCCTTTCATTTCTTCTGGCCCTTCTCGGGCGGAAAAGGCTAGGCCCCGTCTGGACGAGTGCAATGGGTCGGGCCTCCTTGGGGACCCTGACCTGCTTCAGTTTGGCCGGCCTGTGAGCCGGCGCAGCCTTCGGCGGTGCGGCCACAGCAGTGGGCGTCACCTTCCCCTTCAACTTTTCCAGTCCTTGAAAGGAGTTGTGGACTGGGATAGTCGGGACGACACGGTCCGGTGTCACCCGAGACCTCTGCCCGTCCAGGCGGACTCGGAGGGCCCCAACAGTCATAGTCTTTCCAGAGTTGGAGGTGTGGCGTCCAGAGCTGGCGCCGGCGTTGCTCCTCCGGAGCCTTCTTCGGTGGGATGCCGACCCTTGGTGGGATGGGCCGGCGGTTTGGTGCAGGTGGTGCACGTTGCAGCTTAGCGTCGTTGCTGGGACGCTGTTGTTGCTTTTGGCCATAGCTCGGCCGGTAGTAGCTTCAGTGGCCCCCAGAGCGGGAGAGTTGATCTGGGACTCCTCAGGCGCCTTCACCTCGAGGATGTTGGCAAAGGCCACCCCCAAGAAGTTGGGGAAGCCGACGGTGGGAGGGAAGCTCCCGAAGTTGAGGGGGACCGCCAGGTAGCCACCTCGGACATGGTTCTCAACGACTTGAGGGCTGCAGGTGACAGCCATCGTCGGCACCATGCTGCAATTTCCTCTCTCCTGCATTTGAGAAGGTAACGCAATTAGTATTACAAGAAGGGGGCCGCGGGGCCCCTAATTTCGGCAAAGAGATGAAGGGTGGATGGGTCCCACCGGGCGTGCCAGAACTGTGGACGCACTAAAATTCGCTGGTTCAGGTGGTTTTATCTATTAAGTGCGTGGGCGTGCCAGTCACCGAAGTGACGATTTATTCGGGCTCCGAAGAGCCCATGGTGCGCTCGATCTGACTTCGTCAGGCGATTGTGTGGTTCGTGTCGAGACCGAATCCCGTCGCGCCATCAAGGTCACGACGTCATTTACATCCCCCATACGAGGGAATACCCTTGATTAATTACCGAAATTAGGGGGCCCTGCGGCCGAAAAGAATAATACTAATTGCGTGAGAAAGAGGCAGGAGAAGATCACACCAAAGTACGCATTAGGATGCGAGCCACTGGCCATGTCGGTCACTCGTGGACCTTTTCATATTCGGACACGGGTCCGTGATAGAAACGTGACAGAAAACTGGGGTGATGAATGAATCCGATCTGATTAGAATGTCGGCCCAAGACTGGGTCGGGGCACGGTCATGTCGGGACGAATCCCAAGACTCGGGCCCGGCCTGCGAGGGCGGCATCACTGTTCCTTCTGCGTCGAGTCACGGAGAGAGAGGGCTGCAATGTAGAATTATTACTACCTCGTAATGTTTTATCATTATTATTCTTATTATCCTGTTGCTCATTCCTCTTTCCGCATCTATTCCGGGTGACCTCCCCCGTCTTACTCACTGCTATTATTGCCCCCCTTATTATTATTATTATTACTGCCACTTATTTCACTCGTCATCATTTTTTTATATGGATATATTCAGGTTTATTTATTCATCATGACTTTTATTAGTTTGTTAGTGCTGCCATTAGATGCCTATATGTATATGTATATGTGCGTTCACGTATTATATATATGTATATGTTTATTACATTTTTTTTTGGAGAGAGTTGACCCTTGGTGGGTTGAAAAGGGGGGGCTAAAAAGGGAGTGTGCCGCTGAAGGAAGGTGGGCAGAAAAGTGTGCCGGCGAAGGGCTGGGGATGGGTGCCGCTGAAGGGCTTAAGGAGGTGTGCCGGCGAAGGAGGGCAGCAGGCTTGCCGGCGAAGGGCTGGAGACATGTGCCGTTGAAGGACTTGAAGGGGGCGTACCGGTGAAGGCCTGAAGGAAGTGTACCGCTGGGGCTATAGCTGGAGAGTGTATCGGTGAAGGAGGGGGATAATGTAAAGTCTGTACGTTCCTCAGCCTAAAGTCTATACATTGTCTATTCAGCCAGTACACAAAGTCTATACGTCCTTTAGTCTAAAGTCTGTACATTGTCCATTGGCTGCGATTCGAAGTCTATACATTGATGGCCCCAAAGTCTACACGTTGTAGCCCAAAGTCTATACACTGGCCAGCACCCATCAGCTCAAAGTCTGTACATTGACCGGCATAAAGTCTATACATTGCAGCTCAAACTCTATACGTTGGCCAGCATGAAGTCTATACATTGCAGCTCAAAGTCTGTACATTGACCAGCATGAAGTCTATACATTGCAGCTCAAAGTCTATACGTTGGTCAGCATTCATCAGCTCAAAGTCTGGACATTGACCAGCATGAAGTCTATACATTGCAGCTCAAAGTCTATACATTGCAGCACAAAGTCTGTACATTGGCCAGCCCCAAGTTTATACACTGCAGCATGAAGTCTGTACATTGCCCAAGTCTATACGCTGCAGCACAAAGCCTGTACGTCGCAGCATGAAGTCTATACATCGGCGACCAAGTCTATACACTGCAGCACAAAGTCTGTACATTGGCCAGCCCCAAGTCTATACACTGCAACATGAAGTCTGTACATTGCCCAAGTCTATACGCTGTAGCACAAAGCCTGTACGTCGCAGCATGAAGTCTATACATCGGCCACCAAGTCTATACACTGCAGCACCGAGTCTGTACGTTGCAATGTGAAGTCTGTACATTCTTCAGCCTATTCAACCCAGAGTCTGTACGTTGCCCATGCAATCAACATGTGAAGTCTATACATTGCTTGTTGCTGCGTTTGTGCATCCATCTGCCAAGTCTATACACTGAATCCTATTGAGACGGTGGATGAGGGTGTACCGGCGAAGGGAGAGAGACGATGGGAGGGAGTGTGCCGCTGAAGGGTATGTCCCTGGGGCAATTAGGGGTGTACCGCTGAGGGTTCAAGGGGCGTGCCGGGGAAGACTTTGAAGCGTGCCACTGAAGGCTGGGAGGAGTGTGCCGCTAAAGGGTGTGTCCTTGGGGGCAATTAGGGGTGTACCGCTGAGGGTTCAAGGGGCGTGCCGGGGAAGACTTTGAAGCGTGCCGCTGAAGGCTGGGAGGAGTGTACCGCTAAAGGGTGTGGGATGAGTATGCCACTGGAAGATGACTGGGGTGCACCGTTGAAGGGCCAATCAGGGCGTGATGGTGGAGGTTCAACCAGTCTTCAATTCTTTGTTTTAAGGCTTTTCTTTTCTTCTTGTTTTAATTTTTTGTGCAGTTTTATATAAACTTCTCCCTTGTTTTGTTCTGTTCGACCTTTCTGCCATAAGTCGGAAGTTCGGCCTGTCGTGGCGTTGATCGGGTCGGTTCTTATCATGGTACTGGCAGTGACTTGATTAGTTGGAGGGCTTCATCATTAATTATTCTGTTCGTTCGTTGCCTCATTTTGCCTTATTTAACATGTTGTTATTTTCTGACAAAAATTCGGTAGCATCTCCCCTTGACCCGGGGCGTAAGGGAGATAAAGGGAACGCGCCCACATGGAGTGGCGGAACCTGACAACTGGAGGTGGGCACCCAAGGGCAACAACACCTTTATAGAACCTCGGAAAACACGAAGGAAGAAACAATGGGCTGAAGGCCCCTTGGGTTAGACAAGGTGGACTGGGGCTCAGAAAAGGTGTGCCGCTGAAGGCCTGAAAGGTGTGCCGTTGAGGGCCAATAGGGAGTGTGCCGGCCAAGGACCAACAGGGTGTGCCGCTGAGGGCCAACAGGGTGTGCCGCTGAGGGTTGAAAAGGGTGTACCGGCCAAGGGCTGGAAAGGTGCGTCGCTGGGAGATAGAAGGGGAGCTAAGTGTGTGGGCTGGGAGGCTTACAGATTATTCAGGAAAATAAGGGGAGTTCAAGGCCAAGGGTGGGCCACTGGTAGCTGGGTGTTCGGAGAGAGAACAAGGGTCTCCCTCTCTCCTCAAGCCGGTGGGCATAATGGATGGCCATGGAGGGGAGTGAAGAGCCCATGAGGCCAAAACTCATAGGGGAGGAATCACATTGCTACGGAGACTCCAAAAACACCGGAAGAAAAGAGAGAATGAACAACACACCATGCACTGTGAAGGCGGGAGTAAACCAACAGAAATAGCAGGAAAGACCCAAGAAGGGTGATTTTTCATTCATGGGAAGCAAAGGGCCGAGGCCCTACATATACATTGACGGACACACCCAAGCTAAGGCTACGGGCAAGAAAGAAAACCCAAGAGCAAAAACAAAAGGGAAGAGGAAAAATAAAGAAAACCACGGAAGGGAAGGCGTTGGGGGCTGAAGTGGGGACGACCGTCCACCCTCCTTGTCCCACGACTTCCCCCTAGTACACTCAACTCTCTTCCTCTCTTACTCTCTCTTCTTCCCAGTGACCGTCGGAGGAGACTCACGCCGGAACGCCTCTTCTCCCTTTCTCTCTTCTCCTCTTTCCATTTGCTCTATGTGTCTATCTCTTCGCCTCTGTGTTCTTCGTCCGTTTTTTTTTTGTTTTCGTCGGGAACGGGAGTCTTTTATACTCCCAACAGCGGGAGCTTTGAGCACGGCCGTCGAAGGCGGGAAGTAGCCCATGATCATGGGGGCTTGACCTCCTCTGTCCTGGCTGTCAGTGGAGTAGCCTGCGTGGCCCAACGATCGGCTGACACCTCGGACGGCTCACTACGCGCCAGGGATATGTAGGGCATGGGTACCACGTCGTTTGCCGTTGAAAATGCCTTACGCTGTGCCGTTGGCGGGCTGAACAAGCGTGCCGTGGGGAAGCCAAAAGGGCGTGCCGCTAGAGCACAAAACAGGCGTGCCGCTGAAGACTCAGCAGCGTGTGTCGCTGAGGGCCCAAAGGGGCGTGCCGCTGAACGGCTTGAAGGGCGTGCCGCTGGAGCCCTGGATGGGCATGCCGCTGAAGAACCCCCTGGGGGTGTACCACTGAAGAACCCCTTTGGGGGTGTACCGCTGAAGCCCCGAACGGGCTGTGCCGCCGAAGCCCAAAGGGCTGTGCCGCTGAACACCCAAAGGGGTGTGCCGGTGAAGAACAAAGGGCGTACCGCTGGGGCCCCCTCCCTGGGTGTACCGCTGAAGACCCCCCCTGGGGGTGTACCGCTGAGGCCACCCCCCAGGGGGTGTGCCGCTGAAGCCCTGGGCGGTGCCGCTAGGAACCTGAAGGGGCGTGCCGCTGGAGGGCTCTTGGGGGCTGGGCGTGCCGCTGAACCCCCATGGGGGTGTGCCGCTGAAGCCCTCAGGGGCGTGCCGCTGGAGGCCAAACTGGGCGTGCTTTTGAGCTCATCCTGAGCCCGTTATGGACACGAGTCATGGCCTGTTTAGCTTTCTCCGGGGCTCACGGATTGTGGGGCTCTTTATGATTTGTTTCTCTTCAATGTCGTGACTCCGGAGATGGCTTCACAGCAGTGTGCGTATTTGGGGAGCCCGGGCGATCAGTCTTTCCGGGGCTTCTTCACTCGGCGCCGTTGTTGACGCGAGGCCGGGCGTGATATTTGGGTGCGTAATTTTCGGTGTCCACAGTAGGTGGCCCAAAGGTGTGCCGGGTAGAGAGCAGGTTGGGGTGTGCCGGGCTAGGCAGGCTAGGTGTGCCGGGTAGGGCGCAGACACGGGTGCACCGGGAAAAAGGGGCTGAGGGAGTGCACCGGTCATGGGCGCCCAAGAGTGTGCCGGCTGGGGAAGTGCAAGTGCACCGGGTACTTGGATGAGGGGTTGACCTAGATGTATCAGATGAGGATGACGATGTTACAGAAACCATTGGAAGGAGGCCAGCCTCATGCCATCACGCCAGAGACACTACCCATTGATTTGGATGGACTCTGTAACGTTTGGAGAACAGGCAAAGCAAAAGACAAGAGAACCGAAAAGAAGAAGAAAACAAACCACCATATGCACCATAGGGTGAAGGCCGAACGAGACAAAACAAAAGGGGTATTTTTATTGACAGGGAACGAGGTGGTATGAACCATGGCCAACGGGCCAGATACAGTGCAGTGCAACAAATCAAAAGGGTATAAGAGACACGGAGAGAGTTGAAGACCCTCGCTCCAAGAAGGAGATGAGAAACAAGGACAAAGAAAAGGAGAACATCTTAGGAGAGGGACGTGGTTAAGGAAGGGGCAAAGGCTCCTTTCTCTCTCCCATCCCCTCCTGCTACACTCAGAACCCCTCTTTCTCTCTTCCTCTCTCTTCACACAGATGGCAGTGGGTGGAGCAGGAGGCTCTTCTTCTCCTTTTCTTCGCACGAGCGGCGGTGGTCGGAGCGGCAGGCTCTCCTTCTCTCTTCTTCTCTTCTCCCTCTTACTCTTCTCTTGAATGGGTGGAGCCTCTCACAGCAGAGCCCAAGGTCTCCCTCCCCTTCGTGAGCGACTGCCCCCTTTTTTTTCGCTTCTTTTTTTTCCTCCTTGTCGTGAGGGGTTTATATACACGCCCCGCCGTGTTGACCTCCGCTGACGACGGGAGTTAATGGGGATTGACCCCAGTCCTGTCTCCAAGCAGGGGGGCTTGAATGGGTGCTTTGGGCGTTGACAGTTGAGCAAGCTCCCAGCTGGCTAGACGTGATCCTACTGCACGCCAAGCATCACGCGTAGTGACCGCCGGGTTTGCTGCCGTTGGCACCTGTCCAACGGCTGCAACGCGTCACCGGGTGAGGAAAAAGAACATTGCACCAGGTGGAGGGCTTTACGGTCTTGCCGGGTGATGGCAGAGTGTGCCGCTGGAGGGGCTGGAGCGTGCCGCTGGAGGGTGCTGGGCAGTGCACCGGTGGAGGGGCGCATGATAAGTGTGTATTTTTACATATTAATTCTTGATTATACACATTTTTATGAGTTTAAATAATAATAAATATACACGTATCACACTTACTTTTAATTTAGAGTAAAATATTTAATTTTTTGAAATTAAATAATGTTAATAAAGGTATTTGCTTATTTATGCAAGCATTCAAATTGAAAAAAATAAGAAAATAAAGAAAATAATATATATATATATGTGTGTGGAAATGGGCCAAAAGCCCAAGGACTTGTTCAAAAATAAAAGAAAAAAAAGAAAAAAAATAAATTTATTTGATATTTTTTGGGATTTGATAAGATATATACAGAATATATAGCAAGATATATAATATATATATATATATTATATATTATATATATATATATTATATATTGTGTGGGTGTGTGTAAGTGTGTGGGTGTGTGTGTGCAGCGGCGGAAGGCGCGAGCCCCCCGCCTATGCAGGGTCGGCACGGACGATGAGGGGGCTTCCCCCACTAGCGTGCTCCACGCGGCAGCAGTCGCGGGCAGATGGAGGCGGGCACACCGCGCCCACGCGGCAGAGAAGCGAAGGCGGGGAGGCGGCCGGCGCACGCGGTCGGGCGACGCGGCGCACACGCGCGCAAAAGTGGGAGAGAGAGGCAACGCGGCGCACGGGCGCACGCGGCCGCCAGGAGAGAGAAAGAGAGAGAAAGAGAGAGAAAGAGAGAGAAAGAGAGAGAAAGGAAGAGGAAAAAGGCTAGAAAAAATTAGAAAAAATCAGAAAAAATTGAAAAAGTGTGCAATACATGTTGGCACACAATTCTGAGTTAGAAGGTGTTATTTGTGAAGAATTGTAAGAGATTTCTTTGTGTTCTTGAAGTTCTTACTTTTTGGCCTTAGTAGAGCCACATAGGAGAGTTAGAAGGTGTTGTTTTGAGAGCTTTTGATGTAAACTTTGTAAGTTGATATTGTTTTAATGAAAGTTTTGTTCAAGCATTTAGTCATTTCTTAGTCCCATTACTTGTTGTTCTGATCTCCATTTCATTTTCCTATCTTCATAAAAGTTGTTCATCTTCAAGTGTTCTTCAATTTCTTTTTCTATCATTTTCCTTAATTCCTTCTACTTTGAAAGTTATTTCCCGTTTTCTTAAGTGTTGTTCTACGTGGTTACTGTTCATCTAAGATGATATCTTCTAATATTCTTCTGTTTTGAAGCCTTTCCAATCTTCTTTTTACTCTAAGTTCTTCATGGAATTTGTTCGTCTCTTGTAGATCTAACTTTTTTTCTTCTACCACTTTTTCTAAATCTTCTTATTTTGAGAGTTATATTTCATTTTTCATTGTTCGGATTTCTGCCATTTTACTGTTCATCCGCACTGATTTTTCATATTTTTCACTATCTTCCTTTCATTTTCTATTTCTGTGTTCTTCATCAAACTTCTTCATCTTTTCATTGTCTACAACTTTCATTTATTCTACTTCTTTTAATTCCCTCTTGATTTTAAGTTATTCTATTCCATCCAACCCCCTATTTTTAATAGAATTCTGTTATGTTTTCAACATTACTTTGTTCCTAGTTCTATCCAACCCCTCTCTTCATAAGTTTTTCACTCACACCCAAAGCGGTAGTCATCTTCCGATCCTCTCACGGCGTTGACTTCCAAGGCGGAGCGATCTTCATCCAAGGCTCGGCGAGGAAACGACGACATTCTTCATCCATTGACTAAAATTTCCTTAACTTCTCTCTTATTATTTAAAGTTGTAATTTCATTTCATATTGCATTCTTCCACTTTCAAAGGAATAAACATTCATCTATGCAAAGTTTTGAAATTCTCATCTTTTCACCTATTCTAATTTCTCTTCTTCACCCATCTTATATTCTTTAGTTAAATTTTCATGCAACTTAAGTTCCTTTAGTTTTAATCTCACTCAAAAGATAAACAAAAATTAGTTTTCAAAACATAAGGATATTTTCCAACTGGATCTATATTCAAAATTTTCTCCTCGTGGGATCGACCTGTATTTACCACTTTACTCGTATTTTAAAAATCATTTAAGTGAGTGAGTGCGGTTGTATAAATTTTAAAATTTGTGTGGCACGGCATTTTTAAACGATGGGTGTCGAGCGCATCAAATTTTTGGCGCCGTTGCCGGGGATGAAATTTTTGAATGTTAGAATATTCTTGTGTTTGATTTGTATATTAATTTTTCTATTTTTATTTTGCAGGAAAAAGAAAACAAATCAGAAAATCAATGAAAGAGGAAAATCATACCTAAAATTTTAAGAAAATGAAGCGTCGCTGAAAGCCTGGTACTGTAGCAGTCAAGCGTCGCTCAAGGGCAGAAACGTAGGAACATGTTCTGTTTTTCTAATTTCTAAAAATCTAAAAAAATCTGAAAAAAAAATTCTTCAAAACTCTATAGAAATAAAAAAAATCAAAACAAAAGAAATTTTGTGCTGGCTAGATAGGTTCATTAATTAAAAATAAAAAAAATACTTGCACCAAAAATTAAAAAAAAATCTCATTCCAAGATTAGAAACCACACTCAACATGTTCTAGGTCATGCATCAGTTAGCATAGAATTTTTCTTTGTTTAATTCCTGTCATTGCATTTTGAAGATTGTGAGGGGCAAGGTACGTTCTACTTATCCTATTCTGGCATGCATATTGCATAAGAACCCATTGTTTAAAATTGTGGTGTGCATTTCATTTCAAAATATTCTAAGGGCACTACCTTTAAATAACATAAGGTGGGGAATTCATCACCCTTCCTTAGCCCACAAACCACATTTCCCTTTCATATCTGCATGACTTACGCCATAAATAAAAGTCAGTAGACGTTGGCCCTAGGATCACACTGTGGTTCTTATGTTATTTGGGTTTATCCTCTTATGAAAACCGGTGCCTAAGGCAAGACAGTCGGACGGCAAACGCCTTAAGCGGGCTAGTGGTTGGACATAATTAGGTCCCTACGAAAGTAGGGGGAGTCTCCCACTACCCCATCCCTTACCTGGCTGGTGGAAATACTGAGGGTGAACTTAAGTTTCACTTTAATCATTTTATGAAACCATATTTGTAGGTTTAGGGCACATCTAGGTCATTAGGGTAATTTGTGTGCTAACTTGTTTATCTTTGCATAAAAGAACAACAAAATCAAAACAAAAAAAAATTCATTAAAGAAAAAAACATCACTCTTTCTTGGGTCTTTTGCATTGCCACATCCACTTTTGTTCAGGCCCATTAATAGATTCTTTCATGTTCAACCATGCGGGCAATTTGAATTCAACTCCTTCATTTGCCTATTATCATCAAAATCATTCACTCTTTCACAATGAGGTTTGCAATTCATCTCTTACCCAAGAGCCACACCAATTTTCATCAGATTTTTCCACCTCTGTCTCCTACACAAACCCAAATCCTCGGTGGGAAAATCAGCAAGTTTCTTCTTGGGTACCATATGAAGACCCTATGCAAAGTCCTTCAAACCCACACTTCTTAGGTCGGGCTTCTTACTCAATTGATCCTTACAATCAAGCACCATATGAAGAACAACCCATCTACTCTCCATCACCTCAGTACCAGACTGATTTCTATTCTGATTGTTATTTACCACAGTCTGGGTGCCACCCAACATATCCAGCTCCTCCAAAGTCTAATTTCGAGGACATGTTCAATCAAATGACTCAACTCATCTTGGCCAATCAGCAATCCCTTCAAGCTCAGAGCCAAATCATTCAAGCCCAGCTTGACCAATGTGATAGAGAGCTTGAAATGGACCAACATACTAGCCTCTCTATGGAAACCTTTGAAAAATCATTTCCTGATTATAATATCACGTTGAATGATCCATTTATCAATCCTCAATTCAACAACTCTCAAATAATTTTTGATAATGAGGATAATATGGAGCATCCCTATCCGGAAAATTGGGGGGAAGCTAATGAATCTCAATTTGTAATGGCCAAGGAAAATAATGAGGAGTCTAAGTTGGGGGGAGAAGAAAGGAATAATGAAAATCATATTTGGGCCCCAAACTCTGATGACCATTATGATCTAGCCCAACATCACTCTCAATCTAACTATTCAACTCCTCTACCCTCAAATCCCAATTCAGAAATGACACTCAATCAACACTGTCAATCAATGATGCTTCAACGTCACTCTCACCAAGCACGAATTGATAGGATGACTGAGACGATCAAGCAGATTGAGGAAGAGCAAGTGCTTAGCTACTCTGGTTCCATGTCTACTGATCAACTTCCTTATCATGACTTTGATCAATGCTTGACTTCCAATTCTCATAATATTCAGATCCACTGTGATTTCGAAGATGACGGAATTATGGAGAGATCTTGTCAGCAAAATTTGAATAAGGAACCTAGAAAGTTTGAGGAGATTGAAGAATTTGATGGAAAAGAAATAAAGGAAGGTGATGATTTAATGAATGAATGCTAGAAATGTGGATGATCTCCAGTTAGGGGGAGAGGAAGAGTATACTGCACCTCAAATCTTTAATCACATGTCTCTCCCTGAATTTGAGGAAATTCTCTTTGAAGATGGAAAAGAAGAAGAAGTGAAGGTGGAACAAGAATTGAACATTTATTTAAACAATGAAGTTGGGGTAAATAAAGAATTGAATGATTTGAATGTACCGCATGATACTTTCAATCTAGAGGAGAGGATAGAGCTTATGCCAATTCTTGACCACGGTGATTCTTTTAAAATTCTTCCAACCGATTGGTCCAACCTTGCTCTACATGTTGATTTATCTGATCCCACCGACCTTCAGGAAGACTATTTCATAATTGATGACATGGTTTTTTCCAATGTTCCTCTTCTAGTCTTTACTCGGGATGATGCTTTTGAGCCACCTCCATCTCGATTTCTGTCTTGCCCTTGCATTCACCAGCCACATTCATTTTCTTCAGGATATGAAAAAGAAAATTTTGGCAAGAACAAAATTCTTTGGTGGCTTATTCTGAATGTCACACGTTGGTTAATGAGCTACATTGCGTCTGGCTGAAGACGTTATATTTAGCGCTTCTTGGGAGGCAGCCCAAAGAATTTCTGTGTGCTAATAAATGGCTTCTGGGAGGTAACCCACGGTTTTTGTAATTTGATATCTTATTTTAGTGTGTTTCTTTTTCAGTTGTCCGGCCACAACGCAACGAAGCTCTCGTCGTTTTACCCCGACCATCAGGTTGTATCCTTCCATCCCACCCATATTATCTATTTACTTGTTCTCTGATCTGTCTAATGCTTATGCCATTGAGAACAATGTCATTTAAGTTGGGGGGGAGAAAATTTTTTTTTCTTGCTATCTTGTATTGTCACGCTAAACAAACGTTTTCCCCATTTGGAGTTTCTTGATTCATGTCTCATGAAAAGTAATTCTGGAATAGAAAAGACTAGGAAAATGATGATGGATAATTTATTTAATCTAGCCATAGAAAACTGATTTAAGAATCTCTTTAAAGTTCATGTGCACTTTAGAAAAATGAAAATCACGTTGCACGCTAATGAAACAAGTAGGACAAACCTTCTGCTATTTTGGGTATGTTGTCTGATATTCAGAACTTCTTAAAGACGAGATCTTTTATTTATAAGCTTTCTGCCAGTGATCTATCAAAATTAGTGCAAAAGCACAATTGACAAAATTATGAGAACACCATGAAAAATGCTCCGATTCTGAGTAACCGGGTCTACTTCACCTAAGCCGTGTTGAGGTTCGCGTCAAAAGGAAAATGGAACTTTGATCTGTGTAACCGGACCTACTTCACCTAAGACGTGTTGAGGTTAGCGTAAAATAGTGAAGGGTAGTGCAGCATCATGTGTGTATAGAAAAAAAAAGATAAGAAAAAAAAAGATATATCCCAAAAGGGACAAACGCAATAAGGCAGACAAAAGGCCATTATGCTTAATGCTCTCATTAAGAAGTGCAGAGTTGAAAGACACTTGCTTGCAATAGTAAATGAGGGACGCAATTGTCTTCACTGTAGACTTAGCATTTCACATGCACAAGTGCTACTGAATTTTGATTAGAATTCTTGATCATGTACCTGAATTTCCTACATGAGGCTAGTATGTGATAATGATTTCAGATTCCTAATCTTTAGTAGATTCTATGAACGATGATATGGAAATGAATCATGAATATTTTAAACTCTTGTTGGACCTCAATTTTTTCATTATTTGCATTGCTAAGGGACTAGCAATGAGTAAGTTGGGGGATGTGATAAGTGTGTATTTTTACATATTAATTATTGATTATACATATTTTTATGAGCTTAAACAATAATAAATATACACGTATCACACTTACTTTTAATTTAGAGTAAAATATTTAATTTTTTAAAATTAAATAATGTTAATAAAGATATTTGCTTATTTATGTAAGCATTCAAAACGAAAAAAATAAGAAAAAAAAGAAAATAATATATATATATATATGTGGAAATGGGCCAAAAGCCCAAGGACTTGTTCAAAAAGAAAAGAAAAAAAGAAAAAAAATAAATGTATTTGATATTTTTTGGGATTTTATTAGATATATACAGAATATATAGCAAGATATATATAATATATATAATATATATATATATATATTATATTGTGTGTGTGTGTGCAGCGGCGGAAGGCGCGAGCACTGCGCCTACGCAGGGTCGGCACGGACGACGAGGGGGCTTCCCCCCCTCGCGTGCTCCACGCGGCAGCAGCCGCGGGCAGATGGAGGCGGGCACACCGCGCCCACGCGGCAGAGACGCGGAGGCGGGGAGGCGGCCGGCGCACGCGGTAGGGCGACGCGGTGCACACGCGCGCAAAAGAGGGAGAGAGAGGCAACGCGGCGCACGGGCGCACGCGGCCGGCCAGGAGAGAGAAAGAGAGAGAAAAAGGCTAGAAAAAATTAAAAAAAATCAAAAAAAATTGGAAAAGTGTGTAACACATGTTGGCACACAATTCTGAGTCAACAAATGCAGCAATTCAACAAAAGAAGCAAGAGATGTTCACATGCAATGGGGTTGTCTTAACACCCTATAAAAGGGGGGGGGGCTTCCAATGTCAAGTAGAGGTTAAGTTAGGAGTAGCTAGCTAAGGGGATTATGAAGAATTGGTAGAGATTACTTTGTGTTCTTGAAGTTCTTACTTGTTGGCCTTAGTAGAGCTGCATAGGAGAGTTAGAAGGTGTTGTTTTGAGAGCTTTTGATGTAAACATTGTAAGTTGATATTATTTTAATGAAAATTTTGTTCAAGCATTTAGTCATTTCTTAGTCCCATTACTTGTTGTTCTGATCTCCATTTTCCTGTCTTCATGAAAGTTGTTCATCTTCAAGTGTTCTTCAATGTCGTTTTCTATCATTTTCCTTAATTCCTTCTACTTTGAAAGTTATTTCCCGTTTTCTTAAGTGTTGTTCTACGTGGTTACTGTTCATCTGAGGTGATACCGTTTAGTATTCTTCTGTTTTGAAACCTTTCCAATCCTCTTTTTACTCTATGTTCTTCATGAAAGTTGTTCGTCTCTTGTAGATCTAACTTTTTTTCTTCTACCACTTCTTCTAAATCCTCTTATTTTGAGAGTTATAATTTATTTTTCACTGTTCGGATTTCTGCCATTTTACTGTTCATCCACACTGATTTTTCACGTTTTTCACTGTCTTCCTTTCATTTTCTGTTTCTATGTTCTTCATCAAACTTCTTCATCATTTCATTTTATACAACTTTCATTTATTCCACTTCTTCTAATTCCCTCGAGATTTTAAGTTATTCTATTCCTTCCAACCCCCTATTTTCAATAGAATTCTGTTATGTTTTCAACATTACTTTGTTCCTAGTTCTATCCAACCCCTCTCTTCACAAGTTCTTCACTCATACCCAAAGCGGTAGTCATCTTCCGAACATCTCACGGCGTCGACTTCCAAGGCGGAGTGATCTTCATCCAAGGCTCGACTAGGAAATGACGGTATTCTTCATCCATTGGCTAAAATTTCCTTAACTTCTCTCTTATTATTTAAAGTTGTAATTTCATTTCATATTGCATTCTTCCACTTTCAAAGGAATTAACATTCATCTATGCAAAGTTTTAAAATTCTCATCTTTTCACCTATTCCAATTCTCTTCTTCACCCATCTCATATTCTTTAGTTAAATTTTCATGCAACTTAAGTTCCTTTAGTTTTAATCTCACTCAAAAGATAAACAAAAATTAGTTTTCAAAACATAAGGATATTTTCCAACTGGATCTATATTCAAATTTTTCTCCTCGTGGGATCGACCCGTATTTACCACTTTACTCGTATTTTAAAAATTATTTAAGTGAGTGAGTGCGGTTGTATAAATTTTAAAATTTGTGTGGCACGGTATTTTTAAACGACGGGTGTCGAGCGCATCAGCGCAGGGCAGTGTGCCGGTGGAGGGGCATAGGGCAGTGTGCCGCTGAAGGGTGCTGGGCAGTGTACCGCTGGAGGGGCGTTGGGCAGTGTGCCGCTGGAGGGTGCTGGGCAGTGTGCCGCTGGAGGGGCGCTGGGTAGTGTGCCGCTGGAGAATGCTGGGCAGTGTACCGCTGGAGGGGCGCTGGGTAGTGTGCCGTTGGATAATGCTTAGCAATGTACCGTTGGACAGTCCAATGAGGCGTGCCGTTGGAGAAGCCCACGGGGCGTGCCGTTGGAGAAGCCAATGAGGCACTTGGGTGTGCCGGACATGGACCGCTGAGGGTGTGCCGCTAGAGGGGCTGAGAGCGGATCCATGGTAGTGCATAAATTCGGTAGAGTATCCTATATCCCCCCGTTGTTTGATGCGCCCGTGCAAGTACAAGGGTTTGTCGGGCGGAAGCATTTCTTTGGAGTCCGGGTGTCCAGCTTCTCTGTGGTCTCCTTTCTTCAGTCCCATTTCTGACTCGAAACCCCCGGGCAGCACGGACGTGAGATTTTACGCGTCAACAAATGTCCCCCACCCACGGGTAGCGCTGGCGATGGGTGAGACAAGCGGTGCACGTGGGTGCACTTGCCCTTATTGAAGTCCCGAGTTTAAATGGCACCCAAGAGGGGGGTGAATTGGGTGTTAAAAAATTAATGAAGATTTTTTTTTGTATAAAATATGTGATAGAATGTTGTATGAGAGACAAGGTTAACATAAACCAAAAAATAAGGCAAGATCTAAAAGGTGATAAACGGATTATTCAGGATAAACGAGAATAAAACTGAACTGGAAATCACACATGCAATCTGCACAGAATGGGGATAGAAGAAAAGGAACAAATCACACGGCGTATGAGAGTCCACACCTCGTTTCTTTCAAACTGGTCCAGTTCTTCATGCATAGCCTGAATCCAGGATTCATTTTGAAGAGCTTCACGAAAGTCCTTAGGTTCTTCTTGTGATAGCAAGGCTATCAAGTCTTCCTCTTCAACTTGCCTTAGAGAGGACCTAGTTCTTACCCCATCCTCCAAATTGCCTATGATGTTCACAGCTAGATGATCCTTTAGATGGGTGGAGGAGCTGGGTAGATCAGGATGCTGCACTTGTGGTTCTTGTAGTGTCTCGAGTATAGGATCTTCATCTTTTTCACTATTGCTTGAGGTTGCTTCCAACGATTCATCCTTAGCCTTGACACTTATTGAGTTCTTAGGATCTTCATCTGCATCCAAGGTAGAAGAAGTTTGGTCTATCAGTTTTGATTCGGATTCATCAAAGATGACATGAGGACTTTCTTCAACAACCAAAGTCCTTTTATTAAATAGACGGTAAGCTCTAGAATTGAGTGCATAACCTAGGAAGAATCCTTTATCACTCTTTTCATCAAACTTACCCAGGTTGGACTTACCATTGTTCAAAATATAGCAGGAGCATCCAAAAGGTTTAAGATAAGAGATGTTGGGTTTCTTACCCTTGTAGAGCTCATAAGGAGTTTTCATCAGAATGGGCCTTACCATTGCCCTGTTGATGATGTAGCAAGCTGTACTCACCGCCTCAGCCCAAAAATACTTAGGCAAGGAATTCTCACTTAGCATGGTCCGGGCCATGTCTATTAATGTTCTGTTCTTCCTTTCCACTACTCCATTTTGCTGGGACGTCCTTGGTGATGAAAAATTGTGTGTATACCCCTGCTCTTCACAGAAGATGCTGAAATCATGATTTTCAAATTCACCACCATGATCACTCTGGATGGTGGTGATGAGGTAACCTTTTTCATTTTGGATTTTTCTGCAAAACACTTGAAACTCCATCAGA
The DNA here is from genome assembly GCA_022559845.1 of Amorphophallus konjac. Lineage (NCBI taxonomy): Eukaryota > Viridiplantae > Streptophyta > Magnoliopsida > Alismatales > Araceae > Amorphophallus > Amorphophallus konjac. The sequence goes on along the minus strand of CM040121.1, from coordinate 546,694,018 downwards.
GCATCACTTTTATTAGCTAAAAATAACACCCATGTGAATCTGGAGAAATCATCAACAATCACAAAGCCGTAGGATTTTCCTCCTAGGCTAGATGTTCTAGTGGGACCAAAAAGATCAAGATGCAACAGTTCCAAAGGCCTAGCAGATGAAACAATGTTTTTATTTTTGAAAGAGGTTCGTGTTTGCTTGCCTTTAGTACAAGCTTCACATATCCTATCACTTTCAAATTTTAATTTTGGCAGTCCATTCACCAAGTCATGTCTAGACAGCTTAGAGATTACTCCAAAACTAGCATGACCTAATCTTCGATGCCATAACCATGCATTTTCATGATTGTTCGCAACCAAGTAGAAGTTATCGCATGAAACATTATCAATATCAACAGTGTAGACATTGTTATTCCTTTTTCCAAGAAATTTGATCTCATTTGAATTTTTGTTTAAGACAATGCAGTGAGTTTCATCAAAAATAACTTTAAAACCCTTATCGCACAATTGGCTAATGCTTAGCAAGTTATGATTTAAACCTTTCACCAAAAGCACATCTTCAATAAGGATTTCAGAATTCTTGCCAATGTTGCCAGTTCCAATGATTTTACCTTTATCTTGACCTCCAAAGACAACTGACCCTCCATCCTTATCTTGCAGTGTAGAGAGCAATTCCTTGTCCCCTGTCATATGCCTTGAACAACCGCTATCCAAGTACCATTTGCTTCCCCTGGCTTCAAGACATATCTGCAGGAAAAAAACTTCTCATGCAATTGTTTTTGATACCCAAACAAGTTTGGGTCCATAGGAGTTAGTCCAACTTCTTGTGGATGTTTTCTTGGTCCATGGAACATGATATTTAGGTGTGCTTTTTCTGAACCAGCAGTTGGACATCACGTGACCAAATCTACCACAATGAAAGCAATTAGCATGTGAGAAGGTTCTTTGATTTTTGTGTGGTTTAGGCTGAACATGTTGGGATTGAGAATCAGAACATGAAGCATGATTATAGTCCTTTTCATGAATAAAGGATGTGGTGATCTTATGCTCAAAAGATTTTTTGTTTTGAGGTGTGTACCCCAAGCCTTCCTTTTGGAAGTTGACTTTAACTCCCAGTAGGTTATCCAGGTTTTGTTTCCCCTTAACAAACCTAGTCAAGGTGAGCTGAAGTTCCGCAACTGTTTCAGTCAAAGACCCATTTCTCTTTTCGAGTTCTGAATTGGTGGATTTCAAAATTTGTTCTTGAATTTTGATCCTTTCACATGCTTCCTCCATTTCAGTTATCTTGCATGATAGTTCCTTTTTGGTCTTATCACATTCTATAATTGTTTGCAGTAGATTTTCCTTTTCTTCCGTCGCCTCAAACCATTCCTGTTCCAGTTTCTCAAATTTAGCAAAGATATCTTCGCGTGACAAGTCATCAAGTTTCTTTTTGAGAGTTTTATTTTCAGATCTGGTTTTCTTGTACTTAGTGTACAACTTTTCATATTCAGATTCCCATTGTTTATTGGAAATGAATTCATGGTCAGAATTTACCTCCGTGGATTCATCTTCATGTGCCATGAGGCACAAGCTTTCCACAAGTTCTTGAATCTCTTCATCAGATGGTTCATCTTCTTCGTCGCTCCAAGTGGCGACCATGGCTTTGGGTTTCTTGAACTTATCATTCTTGAATTTATTTTTTAGATCTGGACATTCACCTCTCATATGCCCAGGCTTCTTGCATTCGTAGCATATGATGCTACTTGGCTTGCTCAATTCACCTTTGGCTTGCGTGGGCCTTCTTGGCCCTTTTCTAAAGCTTCCCTGAAAGTTTCTCTTCTTCCTTAGAAATTTCCTCACATGGCGAGTTATCATCGCCAAATCTTCCTCTTCATTACTTCCGTCACTTGATTCGCCTTCTTGAAATTCATCATCGGATTGGTGAGCTTTCAGTCCAATGACCTTTTTCTTTTTGATGTCTTCGTCAGCTGTTCTCTTTATATTTATCTCATAGGTCATGAGTGATCCTATGAGTTCATCCAAGGTGAGAGTTGACAAGTTCTTTGAGTCTTCAATTACCGTGGCCTTTGTGTGCCAAGCTGACGGTAGGGACCTTAACACCTTCCTCACAAGCTCGAAATTTGAGTATTCCTTCCCGAGACCTTTGAGACCATTTGTGATCTCTGTTAACCTTGCAAATATCTCAGAGATGATTTCTTCAGGTTTCATTTTGAATAGCTCATAGTCAGTGACTAGGAGATTTGCCTTGGTTTTTTTGACCTCTGAAGTTCCCTCGTATATGAGTCGCAGCTTGTCCCACATTTCTTTGGCTGAGCTGCACATAGAGACACGAGAGAATTCACTAGGGTGTATTGCACATTGCATAATATTCATGGCATTAAAATTAGCAGTGCATTTCTTAATTTACTCGGGCGTCCATTTTTCTTCATCAGCCCCGAGTTTATGAGGACCCTTGTCCACAACTCTCCAAACTTCGTACTCTTGCGCCCTCAGAAAAACATGCATTCTATTTTTCCAGTAAGAGTAGTTTGAGCCGTCAAAAAATAGAGGACGGTTGATGGAGTGACCCTCGGGTATCATACCCTTGTTTGCCATTTAATCGGATCTTGCTCTAGATCGTTAGATCTGTGAAGGAAAGAGCCCTCGCTCTGATACCAATTGAAGTCCCGAGTTTAAATGGCACCCAAGAGGGGGGTGAATTGTGTGTTAAAAAATTAATGAAGATTTTTTTTTTGTATAAAATATGTGATAGAATGCTGTATGAGAGACAAGGTTAACAGAAACCAAAAAATAAGGCAAGATCTAAAAGGTGATAAATGGATTATTCAGAATAAACGAGAATAAAACTGAACTGGAAATCACACATGCAATTTGCACAGAATGGGGATAGAAGAAAAGGAACAAACCACACGGCGACAATGATTTTTAGGTGGTTCGGATGCCACAACGGCAACCTACGTTCACCCCTCATGGACTGTGAGGATCCACACACTATCTTGTAAAAAGTTACAAGATCAACCACACACAACACTTACACACTGGGAAGAGGAGTTCCCGCGAAGGTGTAAGAACACCTTAATACACACACAGCTATACCGGAGGACACACACAAACACACACACACGGATCTAGGAAGATCCACATACACCGAAATATTTTAACAACTACAAGATCCACATATGAAGCTTAAGAAGGCAAAAAGAATTTAGAACACAATAGAAGAATCTTGATTTGCTCCCCTTTAATAGATGGTTGGATGCTTTGGATGCAGCTTGAATCCTTGGGCTGATCTTCACTTGACTTGATGAAGAAGGATGAAGAACTTCTCTCGGAGCACTGTTCACGTCTACAGTGCCAAATCCCTTCTCTTCCTCTTAGCAGCCTCCCTTTGATCTTCCTTGAGCATTAGGGTTTTCCAAACCCTCTTGTATAAGTTATATAGGTTCTTGAATGGTCCAAGGCCTCCCCCAGACCAGATCCACAATATCTGGAGAGTTTGGTAGCTTAGGGATTAAACAATTCCCATGCGAGTGGCTTATCTCGAAAGGTTAAAAAGTCAACAATTGTTGGCAGCTCGGGGCTGGCGGTCGACCGCCACTGAGAAACCTACAGGTGGCCGGTCCCTGGGAAATCCGGTCGACCGGGATTTGAGGGGCGGTCGACCGCCACTGTGACAGACTGTAGAGAATTGCATTCTGTTATTTCAGGTCGACCGGGGTCATGCTGGAGGTCGACCGGACTATCAAAAAACCTGAAAAATAAGAGTTTAGCCCAGAGAACCATATCCACAAGATCGAGACATGAATTGGATGCATGTTTATGGGAAATGTCAAGTTCATTTGAGATCTTAGAAAGCCAATTCGGAAGGCTAAAACCTTAAGCAAAAGCATGAAAAAGTCCGGCCTTGAAAATGTGTGAAAAACACTTGGGTCAAGGATTCCAAACAGGAGAGCCACCAAAGGTCCTTGGTTTTGTTATCATCAAAAACACTGAGATAGATATACAACACTTATAGAGTGCTCCCTTTCTTCTCTTTTCTCTCCTTATATATATATATACCCTTTTTTTCTTTCCCTCTTTTTTTCCTTTTTTTTCCTTTTCTTCTCTTTTTGACGTGTAACACTGGGGAATGCCTCGAAACACATGTAACATGTTATTTTTTTATAAGAAATAAAATAGTGTTGCCTCATACGCCTCTTCTGCATGCGCTTCATTCAAGGAGAGCCCGGTGGGGTTCGCGTGGGCACATCGGAGAGTGCTCTCCCTTCCAGAGGAGGGACGAAGGGATCACTCCACCATGTTAGTTGTGCGGTTTGCCAAATGGTGCCACCGGGGTGCTCGACCCGAGTAGGTTGATTCGACCTTAGAGGGCCAGAGAGAACAGTTTGTACATGTAATGACCTAGACGGAAGGTCACGGTCTAGATGGGTTGTTCATCGCCCTAAGGGACGGAGAGAAGAGTTTATTCATATAATGACCTAGACGGAAGGTCTCAGTCAAAAATGGGTTGTTCATCACTCGGAGGGACAGAGAGAAAAGTTTGTTCATTCAATGATCTGGATGGAAGGTCCAAATGCAACGGATTGTTCGTGACTTCGAAGGGACGGAGAGAAAAGTTTGTTCCTTGAATGATCGAGACGAAAGGTCCAAATCAAGAGAGAAATTCGTCGCCGAAGGGACGGGGAGGAGAGTTCGTTCCCTGTGCGATCTAGACGAAAGGTCCGAATCAAAAGGGATATTCGTCGTCGAAAGGGGACGGAGAGAGGAGTTTGTTCCTTGAGTGATCCAGACGAAAGCTCCAAGTCAAAAGGGGTATTCGTCACCTAAAGGGACAGAGAGAAGTGTTTGTTGATTAAACGATCTGAACAGGTGGTTCAGATCAAATGGGCTATTCGTCACTCAAAGGGACAGAGAAAAGAGTTGGTTGATTCAACGATTTGAACAGGTGGTTCAGATCAAATGGGCTATTCGTCATCCGAAGGGACGGAGAGAAGAGTTTGTTCCTTAAATGATTTGGACGCAATGTCCAAATCAAAAGGGGTGATGTTCGTCGCCGACAGGGGACGGAGAGAAGGGTTTGCTGATTCAACGATCTAAACAGGTGGTTCAGATCAAATGGGCTATTCGTCACCCGATGGGACGGCGAGAAGAGTTTGTTGATTCAATGATCTGAACAGGTGGTTCATATCAAATGAGCTATTCGTCACCCGAAGGGACGGAGAGAAGAGTTTGTTGATTAAACGATCTGAATAGGTGGTTCAGATCAAATGAGCTATTCATCACTCAAAGGGATGGAGAGAAGAGTTTGTTGATTCAACGATCTGAACAGGTGGTTCAGATCAAATAGATTATTCGTTACCCAAAGGGACAGAGAGAAGAGTTTGTTGATTCAATGACCTGAATAGGTGGTTCAGATCAAATGGATTATTCATCACCCGAAGGGACGGAGTGAAGAGTTTGTTCCTTCTAAAGAGGTATTCGTCGCCCGAAGGGATGGAGAGAAGGGTTTGTTCCTTTAATGATCCAGACGAAAGGTCCGAATCAAAAGGGATATTCATCACCAAAGAGGGGACGGAGGGAGGAGTTAGTTGATTCGAAAAGAATGTTCATCGCCCAAAGGGAAGGTGAAAAAGGTTTATTCCTTGAATGATCCGGATGAAAGATCCAAGTCAAAAGGGGTATTCGTCACCCAAAGGGAAGGAGAGAAGAGTTTGTTGATTCAATGATCTGAACAGGTGGTTCAGATCAAATGGGCTATTCATCCTCCAAAGGGACGGATAGAAGAGTTTGTTGATTCAAAGATCTGAATAGGTGGTTCAAATCAAATGGGCTATTCGTCACCCGAAGGGACGGAGAGAAGAGTTTGTTGATTCAATGATCTGAATAGGTGGTTCAGATCAAATGGATTATTCGTCACCCGAAGGGACGGAGAGAAGAGTTTGTTCCTTCAAAAGAGGTATTCATCGCCATAAGGGACGAAGAGAAGGGTTTGTTGATTCAAAAAGGGTATTCGTCACCCGAAGGGACGGAGATAAGAGTTTGTTCCTTGAATGATCCAGACGAAAGGTCTAAATCGAAAGGGATATTCATCACCCGAAGGGATGGAGAGAAGAGTTTGTTCATTCAATGATCTGGACGGGAGGTCCAGATCAAACGGATTGTTCGTGACCCCGAAGGGATGGAGAGGTGGTCAAGTCGCTGACACAGGGGAGTGTTAGCGCAAGGAAAGGGGGTTGATTCTTCACCCGAACGGAGGGCTCGGGCCAGGGTGAAAGGGTATTTTGTTCTTTAATGCGCCGGGGGTACCGGCTATGAAATCCGCACCGGGAAAGTGGGCCACAAGAGCCAGAGTTGATGTTGCGGAAGTAGGCCGTGAACGCTAAAATCGGGGAAGCGGGCTACGAGAGCCGAAGTTAGGAGAGCAGGCGACCAAGGCCAAAGATTGGGAAGCGGGCTGCGAGAGCCGAACTTGGGGAAACTAACTATAGAAGTCAAAGTTACGAGATTAGCGAGCCGTGAGGGCAGGAAGCAGGCCGCGAGGGCTAAGGTTGGGTTCTACGAGCCAGAACTGGGAAAGTAGGCTACGATAGGCAAAATTTAGTTTATTTGTATTATTATTATTTCTTTATTTATTCAAGCATGCTGGCATTCTTCAGTAGGCATAACATAAATGTACATATAAGACAGCTCCCACCATAGGGGATGGGGTAGGGACATCGCCCATAATGCGCGAACAAGATGCGGGCCAGGAGGCACAACTAAGGGGTGGTGCACCAGTTATGAAGATATCGTATGTCTTGCATACATAGCTTAAATTCACGCATTTCACCCAAGATAATTTTCTGTGGTGTGTGAGTGCAAGCATGTGAGCAAAAGACCCTAAGCATAGGGATACACAAACTTTCTAAGCAACACTCGAGGATTACTATAGCACCTACATATGCGTTTCAGGCTCTCGATTTTGATAGCTTCGCATAGCCCCCATATGTTTATTTTGATAGCGGACTTCACCGTTTGGCGTGATTTTCCTCGTATGTTTCAATGGAGATTCCCGGCTACTAGGATCCGTCCTTGTTATATTCTTTCTTACGGATTTCACCGTTCGGCACGAGTTTCCTCATGTGTCTCATTGGGGATTCCCAGCTGCTAGGCACCGTCCTTGTTATATCCTTTCTTGCGGATTTCACCGTTCGGTGCAAGTCTCCTCATGTGTCTCAATGGGGATTCCCAGCTACTAGGCTCCATCATTGTTAGAGTTTGTTTCACCATTTTGCGCGAGTCTCCTCATTTGTTTCAGTGGGGATTCCCAGCTACTCAGATCTGCATTCAATTCACGCACCATTTTCTCTCTTTTTTTAGTGGGGGTAGGCATCTTTTTCCTCACGATTACCTTTCATGCGAGTGTAGTAATTTAAGTCTCCGTAAAGTACTAAGAAGAAAGTCGGGCAATCCTTATGGTTGAAGACCATTAAACACATTATGTGCGAAGTGTGGGAGTGTTGCCTCAGGTGTATTTTGTGAGTTAGGCGTAGCAATTTAGCCATGACTCTTCCCCTTGACATGTGCACCCTCCATAATTGGGTTCCCTTCGAGCGTATGCCGTGACGCACGTGCATCCAGAATCGGGGTGACATCATCTATCAAGGAAACACGGTCCTAGAAAATTCTAAGAAGGTGTATTATTCTATATTATAAGCAAGCATGCAAGCAGGGCAGCCAAGCATTTTTTTTTTGCATAAGAACATACTGTCGTTACGTATATGTATCTTGTATGTGCATATAGAATCAATGCAGCAGCCATGGTGCTGAGGAAGGAGACCGCAAGGGCCGGAAGAACATTGGGGAAGCGGACTATAAAAGTCAACAGGAATGCCAGAAATAGGCCGCAAAAGGCCAGAGGATGCCAGAGAAGTAGGCTATAAAAGCCAAAAATCTAGAAAGCAGGCTGCGAGAGCCGAGGTTAGGGGAGCGGGGTACAAGAGCCGAAGTTGAGAAGCGGGGTACAAGAGCCAAAGTTGGGAAGCGGGCTACAAGAGCCGAAATTGGGAGGCGGGCTATAAAAGCCAATGTTGGGGGAAGCGACTGCAAGAGCCAAAATTGGGAAGTAGGCGACAAAGACCAAAGCTGGGAAGCAGGCCGCAAGAGCCTAAGTCAGGAAGCGGGCTATAAAAAGATGAAGTTGGGAAGTAGGTGACAAGAGCCAAAGTTGGGAAGCAGGCTACAAGGGCCAAGGGTTGAGGAAGCAGGCTGTGAGAGCCGACGAGAAGGGTCCCCTTTTTATTCTCTGGCCGGGGAAGGATCCGAACCAAAGTAAAAAGGTTTCTTCTTTAATTCTCTGGCCGGGAAAGGATCCGAACCAAAGTGAAAGGGTCTCTTCTTTAATTCTCGATCTGGCCGAGGGAGGATCCGAGCCAAAGTGAAAGGGTCTCTTCTTTAATTCTCTGGCCGGGGGAGGATCCGAACCAAAGTGAAGGGGTCACTTCTTTTATTCTCTGGCCAGGGGAGGATCCGAGCCAAAGTGAAACAATCTCTTCTTTAATTCTCTAATCGGGGGAGGATCCGAGCCAAAGTGACAGGCCTCTTTTTAATTCTCTGGCTGGGGGAGGATCCGAACCAAAGTGAAAGGGTCTCTTCTTTAATTCTCTAGCTAGGGAAGGATCCGAACCAGAGTGAAAGGGGTTTCTTCTTTAATTCTTTGGCCGCAGAAGGATCCGAACCAATGTGAAAGGTCTATTCTTTTGTTATCTGGTCGGGGGAAGGATCCGAACCAAAGTGAGAGGTCTTTTTTTATAGTCGCCCATAGGCCGAAGGTAAGATATTTGTCGACCTAGACGGCAAGAGTGCCACAGACAATGGGTTTATGTGCCAGCCTAGACGAAGGAGTCATGATGCGGACAATGGGTTGATGCATCGGCCTAGACGGAAGGTCGTGATGCCGACAATAGGTTTATGCGCCAGCCTAGACAAAGGAGTCATGATGCTGGCAATGGGTTGATGCGTCGATCTAGATGGAAGGTTATGATGCCGACTACAGGAAAGGTCTCTTCATTTTGTTGGGTGGCCAAAGGCCAAAGGTGCAGTTGCTTGTTGTCTCGACATCTATCGGTTGAAGCCCTGATGGCTGAACGTTTGTCAGTTTGAAGCCCCGACGGTTGAATGTTTGTCGTCTTGAAGCCCCGATGGCTGAATGTTTGTCGGCTTGAAGCCCCGATGGCTGAACATCTTTCAGTTGAAGCCCCGATGGCTAAACATCATTCGATTTAACGCCCCGATGGCGGAACATCTTTCAGTTTAACGCACCGATGGCGGAATGTTTATCAGCTTGAAGCCCCGATGGCTGAACATCTTTCGGTTTAACGCCCCGATGGCTGAACATCTTTCGGCTTGAAGCTCCGATGGCTGAACATCTTTTGGTTTAACGCCCCGATACTGAACATCTTTCGGTTTAACGCCCCGATAGTGGAACATCTTTCGGTTTAACGCCCCGATGGCAGAATGGTTTTTGGTTTAACGCCCTGATGGCGGAATGTCTTTCAGTTTAGCGCCCCGATGGCGGAATGTTTTTCGGTTTAATGCCCTGATGGCAGAATGTCTTTCGGTTTAGCGCCCCGATGGCAGATCATTTGTTGGCTTGAAGCCCCGATGGCTGAATATTTTATCAGTTTCACGCCCCGATGGCTGAACATTCGTCGTCTTGGACAAAAGGTCGTGACGCCAACCTTATGAGAGGTTTATTTATTGGATGGCTGAATGTCGAAGGTAAAAGACCACGTCCGCCTCATGACTTTCCATTCTTTTCTTCTCTTCTTCTTTTGTGTGAAGAGGCGGGTTCGAAGACCACGTCTGCCTCATGACTTTTCTTTCTTTCCTTTCCTTCTTTTATGTGAAGAGGCAAGTCGAAGACCACGTCTGCCTCATGACTCTTTGTTGAGTCCCGGAAGATGGCAATCAAGAGGGGAGGGGTGAATTGATTGGCTAGTTAAAAACTTTTCCTCAATAAAACATGATTAATTACGCATACAAGCACTAATCCTTACACGAACATGATCTCACTTGTGAAGTCACGGGAAAAGGGTGTATGAAAAAAAGATATAAATAGTGTACACTCAACTCACCGAGAAGCCCACTCGTCAAGATAACGAATATGCATACCACAATTGAAAGCACGGACTTTTTAGGTGGTTCGGGTACACTGCAGTGTCCCCTACGTCCATCCCTCACACTTGAGGATTAAGACTACACTATGAGTGAGCCACACACACGCTGTGAAGAACAGCAACACCACATCCGGTAACCAACTTTGGTCACCACACACAGCTCATATCTCATATACGAGCACACACACTTACAAAATCATGTGATGAGTTTAACAAATAACAACAATAATTCCACACAAGATATGGAAATGAAAAGATCAAATTAGGAGGCAAGTGATGTGATTTAGATCTCCCCCTTTCTCTTTTTCAAATGAGCTTTAACACTTCTGCAGGTTGATGAAGCTTCTGGAAGAAGAGGAAGATGAACAGTAGTTGATCTTCTATTTGTAAGCTTGAATCTTGAACCAGCTTCACGTAATCAGATGATTGAAGGCTTGAGACCCTTCTTTCCCTTCACGTATAGGTACAGATCTGAGTGGCAGCACCTCTGTGTGAAGCGTGAACCGCACCACTCTCGTCTCTTCCACCTCTGATTTATCACGATCTGTTCTCTTCTCTTATTAGAGCCTAATTAAAAAATATTTAATAGCCTGAATAGTCAACAAACATGATTAGAACCAGATCCACAATTTACAGAATTGAATGAGCTCAATTTGACTAAAGAATGGCACTTTCGGCGCTGAACCGCGAAAGTCGTAAAGGACGTGCCGAACATGATAAAAAAAATAATATAACAACAACAACAAGTGTCGACACATGTGTCGACACCATTGTCGACACATGTGTCGACACATGTGTCGACAACAAAAATAAAACTACGCCTAAACATGATATAACAGATAAAACAAGATTTAAAAAATGATTAACACAATGATTATAACTAAACAAAACTTAATAAGATGCAAAACAACATGTGTCGACACTAGTGTCGACACCTGTGTCGACACTAGTGTCGAGTGTCGACACACATATAGCAGAGTAGCAGAGGCGGCCGGCAGCAACACGTGTCGACACAGGTGTCGACACATGTGTCGACACACAAATACAATGGCACGAAGACTGTACAACAGGAATGAAATGTGTACAGTACGTGTCGACTCCGGAGTCGACACATGCTGTAGACTTACAAACCAAATACCAACAAGCCCCACAATAAGTGAAATAAATTAAAACAAGTTACCAATGATGTGAAGACATTTAAGATTGATGATCTTCAGGCCTGTAGAACAGATTACTTGAATCAATATTCATTCAATTTAGTTTCACATATATTATCAAACACAAGTATCATGGTGATAAAAGAATATGCATTACATGAGTAATATAATGAACAATGTAGTTATGTAAATCACCACGTACCTCTGGACTTACCTTACTCCATCGTTGATATACAAGAGTTTGGATCTTTAAACCAATTGGGTAAGGAGTTGATTCACTCACATCTCATAAGATAACCACTCATAGTAATTATTCATCATCAAAACAATCCACACATCATACCTTGGGGTTAAACAATCTCCCCCTTTTTGATGATGACAAAAAAAATTGCTATGAGTAAAGATTTAAACAATATAACTAGAGTGGTGAAAAACATATCACATGATAAACCATCCACAACCACCATTCACGCAGTGAATCAAAAACATATATGAAGTGAGTGGTTTAGACAATCACAACTATAATAAGTTCACAGCCAAACTAGCACGCCTTTTTTTGTTAGAGTGTTTTTGTTGATTAAGAGTACAAAACAAAAGATGAAGCATGCAATGAACTAAGAACCTATAAAGACATAACACACAACAACCTAAAGATAGAAAGTATGCATGCATGACCACACAACACACATAACACACATAGCATATAGATTAACTCTCCCCCTTTGGCAACATCAAAAAGAAGGGGGAACCACCAACTAGAAGCATATGCTAGAAGGAGGAGCAAGACTTAAGCGGGTCCGGAGTCTGGCGGAGGAGGACTGGAGCGAAAAAATTCAAATAGATCATTGAACGCCTGGTTGTGAGTATCAAAGGAAGTCTTGAGATAATCAAGGGAGTTGTTGATATTCTGAAAAGCCGCAAGATACGTGGTATGATTTTGCTTCAGTTCAGCAACATCTTGGGTAAGAGTGTCCACGGACTCCCGAAGCTCACCTACATCTCCACTCAAAGTCTCCAAAGATAGTTCCATCCCCGTAAAGTCATAAACACCGGCATGGCCACTGGAAGACCCACCATCCGAGTCGTCATCAGTGTGCTTGTCTTGCTTAGATTTCAGAATACGGACGAGACGACCGTCAGGGGTTCTTACATAACCCATATTCTTGCATACAGATTTGAGGGTATAGATATCGCCTGCACGTAATTGCTAAAACCTTTCTTGTCCCAAGGGAATATCAAGCAGACGAAAAACTCCTGTCAAAGCTGCAGCATATGGAAGTGTCCTGTTCGGATTATGATAACACCTGAGAATGTGACTGTGAATAAGTGATGGAAAATTGAATGGCCGCCTTTGTAAAATACTGGAAATAATGAAGATCTGCATATCGGAAACTCTTTCACGGCCACCAGCTATAGGAAGCAGAATAGTAGTCACCATATGATGTAGAATCCGTTGCAGAGGTGGAAAGTGGTTGGCATTCAAGCTGGCAACAGAGGCATCACACATATCTTCCCCGGTAAGCAAGTTATAAGCCACACCTTCTTCACATGCAACCATCCCATACATATCTCCATGATCGGGTAAATCAAAAGCTGCTGCTAAAAGAGACTGAGAGATTTGAAACGGTTTACCATTTACCACCGTCATATATTTGTCGCCTTGGATAACCATGTTACCATAGAACTGATGTACAAGAGAATGATATATTTTCCGATGATCAGCCATGAATGAGATCAATTTCGGTTGAATTTGTAGTAATGGAAACAATTCAGGAAGACATTGCTTGACATCTTCAAAATGCACAGCACGTGGTCGCAAAAGTTTTCGTTCCATCATTTGAAATTGAGCAGGTGTAGGTGCCTGCGTGAAGGCCTGTTGCTCTTTACGTTTGGCCCTAGTTTCCCTTTGACGACTAGATTCTTCCATAGTCTTTTTGCCACTTGCAGCACGTTTGGGAGCCATGGAATAAATTTCAATGAATACTAGAATGAAAGAACGAGAATGTGCCTGGTAGTACGAGACTATCTTTCTGCAATATATGCTTTGAACCACTAATCAACCACACAAAATAGCAACAAGGGGTGAACAACGAACAAACCACGGAGCTAGATGTGGAGTGGGCGGCACCACCACCGCTGCGAGTCAAAGGAAGAGATGAGGAAGACGCCCAGCCCGTCGCCGTCCAAAGGAGGAGAGGGAGAGGTGCCGCACCCCAGCCGCCGCTACCGCCGCGGTCCAAAGGAGGAGAGGGGGAGCCTCGCTCCAACCGGCCGCGGCCAATGAAGAGAGGAGGAGGCGGGGTGTCGACACCCACGCGCCAAGGGGTCCCGGCCGCTGCCGCAGCCAAGAAGAAGGGGGGAGCCGGAGTCGACACCGCCAAAACCCAACGCCCACGGGAGTGAAAAGCAGGGGAGTGAGGGAAAGGAGATGTGGGAAAGTGAAGTGGATGGGAAAGTGAGTTTGTAGGGCAGGGAGATGAAAATAGTGAAGGATAGAATAAAAAAATGGGAATATATTACCAATGGAAATGTAGACTTTTGTGAAGGTGTGAGCAAATAATGTCCATCATGAGTGAATTTTAGCAACATTTGCGGACAAATAAATTCCAGAGATGCAACAATTAGAATTTAATCCCCAAAAATGAAATGAGAGACAAAGGATATTCCAAAGGGGATTAGAGAAGAAAAGTGACAAAAAGGAAGACATTCTTTGAAAGTATTTGATAAAATTTCGCCTAATTCCAAAACCAACTTTCCGGAGGTTTAACTTAAGCTCGAACTCAGAATGGCATTGCTTTATTTTCAAGAAAAGGTCGTAGAAAATCAAGGAAGTACAATATTTTGGGTTTTTCAAGTAAACATACTCATGCAGGGATATTAACCCACACACACGATGCAAGGAACATGATGAATATGCATGATCAAAAATTAACAAACTAGTGGTGAAACGAGACAAAAGCAAAACACTAATGACTATCTAGATGACAGATGCCCAACTCTCTTCTAAAAGAAGTGAATTTATCTTCATTAAGGGGTTTGGTGAAGATATCTGCAATTTGATTGTTTGTGTCAACAAATTTTATTTCGACGTCCCCTCTACTAACATGATCACGCAGAAAGTGATGCCTAACTTCAATATGCTTTGTGCGAGAATGATGCACTGGATTCTTAGAAAGATTGATTGCAGAAGTGTTGTCACATAGAATGGCAGTGTTTCTTAGTGTGATGCCAAAATCAATCACTTGTTGTTGTATCCAGAGCACTTGGGTAACACAACTTCCTACAGCCACATATTCGGCTTCGGCAGTTGATAAAGCCACAGAATTTTGTTTCTTGGAAGCCCATGAAACCAAGCAACCTCCAAGGAATTGACAGTACCCACTTGTGCTCTTATGATCTATTTTGCAACCCGCGTAATCGGCATCGGAATAAGTAGTTAATTCAAGACTTGAAGTACGCGGAAACCACAAACCCAGTTCACAAGTACCAGCAATGTATCTAAAAATTCGTTTCACGGCCGACATATGAGATTCTTTAGGATTCGATTGAAACCTAGCACACAAACATACAGCATATTGAATGTCGGGCCTGCTGGCAGTCAAATACAACAAGGATCCAATCATGCTCCTGAAAAGGGTCTGGTTCACTGATTTACCTTGGGGGTCTTGATCAAGTTTTAGAGAAGTGGACATTGGAGTAGGTTGTGATTTGGTTGTAGTCAAGTTGAATTTCTTTAGCAACTCCAGGGCATACTTTCTTTGATTTATGAACAAGCCGTCATCCGTTTGTGTCACCTGCAATCCCAAAAAATATGTTAACTCTCCCATAAGACTCATTTCAAACTCACTCTGCATTAGTTTAGCAAAGTCTTTACTGAGAGCATCTTTAGTGGAGCCAAAAATAATGTCATCTACATACACTTGAACGATTAGAATTTCCTTACCATTCAGTTTTGTAAAAAGAGTTTGATCAACCATACCTCGTTTGAAACCACTCTGAATGAGAAATTCACTTAACCGTTCATACCAAGCACGGGGAGCTTGCTTCAGCCCATAAAGAGCTTTATCAAGCTTATACACATAATCCGGATGCTCCGTATCTTCAAATCCCGGCGGTTGCTCCACGTACACATCCTCCTGGATATAACCATTTAGAAAAGCACTTTTAACATCCATTTGAAATAATTTTATGTCATAGCAACATGCAAAAGCCAATAAAATCCTCACTGCCTCGAGTCTTGCTACAGGAGCAAAGGACTCATCAAAATCAATTCCTAGTTCCTAGCTATAACCTTGGGCCACAAGTCTGGCCTTGTTCCTAGTTACCACCCCTTGATCATTGGTTTTGTTCCGAAAAATCCATTTAGTTCCGATCACTGAGTGGTTTCTAGGGCGTGGCACAGTGAACCACACTTTTTTTCTTTGAAACTGATGAAGTTCTTCTTGCATAGCCAAGATCCAAGAATCGTCTTTTAAGGCTTCTTCAATAGAGTGAGGTTCAGACTGAGAGAGTAAAGCAACTAAATCCATGTTTTCAACTTCCTTGAATGAAGACCGTGTCTTTACTCCTTCTTCTATGTTTCTAATGACATCCTCTGGAGGATGGTCCTTTGCAAAGGTCCATTGTTTTGGCAGCTGTTGTTCAACTTGAACTTCTTGATTTTGACCATTTTCTTGTGGGTCTTTTGCTTCTTGTTTCTCGGCTCTTTCTTCGTTCTTTTGGGTATCATCATTTTCTAACTCATCATCCTGCAAAACAAGTCCTTCATTAGATTTATTTGTAGATGATTCATCAACTATAACATGAGGGCTTTCTTCAACAACAAGAGTTCTCAAATTGTAAACTCGATATGCTCTTGAGTTGGTTGAGTAACCAAGAAAAATACCTTTGTCACTTTTAGGATCGAATTTCGCCAAATCCAGTTTACCATTGTTATGAATGTAACAAATTGATCCAAAAGGTCTTAAGTATGAAATGTTTGGCTTCTTACCTCGGTACAGCTCATATGGTGTTTTCTTCAAGAGAGGTCTTACCATGGCACGGTTGATGATGTAGCAGGCGGTGTTTACTGCTTCAGCCCAAAAATACCTTGGTAATTTGTTTTCATTCAGCATAGTTCTGGCCATCTCAATTAAGGTCATGTTCATTCTTTCAACAACCCCGTTCTGTTCAGGGGTTCTTGGTGCGGAGAAGTTGTGCAAAAAACCTTGAGTCCTGCAAAAATTGTTAAATTCATGGTTATCAAACTCCCTGCCATGATCACTCCGCACGGTTTTGATACAGCACCCCTTTTCATTTTGAACTTGCCTGCAAAATGCTTCAAATTCCGTTAGGGCATTATTTTTATGAGAAAGAAAATACACCCAACAGAATCTAGAGAAATCATCCACAATCACAAAACCATAGAGTTTACCACCCAAGCTATGAGTTCTGCTTGGTCCAAACAGATCGATGTGGATTAATTCAAGAGGCCTTGATGTGGTTACATCATTCTTGCACTTGAATGATGTTCTTGTTTGCTTACCCATGCTGCAAGCACCACATACTCCTTCGTCATTGACCTTCAATTTAGGCAGGCCAACCACCAATTCATTTCTAGAAAGTTTAAGCAAGACATTGAAACTAGCATGCCCAAGACGACGATACCACAACCAAGCGTCATCGTTGTTCCTTGCAACCAAACACAATTTTTCATGAGATACATCATCCAGATCTATCATATACACATTGTTATGCCTGAAACCAATGTACTTAATTTCATGAGTGTTTCTATTCACAACGGTACAATGGTTAGAATCAAATGTCACATTGCATCCTTTATCACAAAGTTGACTGATACTTAAGAGATTGTGATGTAACCCCTTTACATGCAGGACATTCTCAATAGCGTGATTTTGATTCTTACCTATCTTACCTTCTCCAATGATTTTACCTTTATCCTTACCACCGAATGCCACTGTCCCACCATCTTTCTCATGCAGGTCTGCAAATAAGTTTTTGTTTCCAGTCATATGACGAGAGCAACCACTATCCAAGTACCATTTGCTTCCTTGAGCTCTCAAACAGACCTGCAAGATATCACACAAATACTTATGCAGATTTTGGTACCCAAGCAAGCTTGGGTCCACGATGGTTAGACACATGAGATATTGGAGGCAGATTCATCATCCTGGCAAAATATTCATCATCAAATCTCATGGTTCTGCAATCATACATATCATGCCCCATTCTACCACAATAGAAGCAAGTAGAGAATCTGTTTTCACGGTTTCTTTTCTTGTTCATATTTATAGTAGTATTATGTACATGTGTGTTTGATGATGATGGTAATGAGCTTCTTGGAATCCATGAGGTCATGAGTGTTTTAGAGTGGGATGCATTCCCTCTTTCCATTTTAGTAAAAACATTCTTCAGCTCATTAATCTCAAGTAACAAGATTTCAATTTTCTTTTCAGCAGTTTCCTTATCATGATTGCAAGTGATTCTTTCCAACTTTTCTTTTTCCAATTCCAATTTCAAATCTTCATGCATTTTGGTAAAGGTGTTTTGATCATCACGCATGTATGAACTTTCTTCTTCAAATAATTCTATTTTGGACAACAGAGTTTCATTTTCACATTTGAGATTATCAATTTCAGAATTCAACGAATTGCAATTCTCATAATGATTTTCAACATGAACAAGATGCTCAATCTTATTTTTCAAAAGTTTATTTTCAGATTTAAATTTTTTACATTTTCCATATAATGATTCATATGCAATTTGCCATTGTTCACAAGTAAGAGTTTCAGAATCAGAATCTACCTCATTTGATACGTCTTCGTCTGCCATGAAACATAGATTCTTGACGAGCTCATCCAAGTTGCCTTCATTTTCAGATCCTTCTTCATCTTCGTCGCTCCAAGTGGCGACCATTGCTTTAGGCTTCTTGAATTTTCCTTTCTTGAATCTCTTCACCAAATCAGGGCACTCACCCCGCATGTGACCAGGCTTCTTACATTCATAACATATCACTTCATCCTTTTTGATGCTTTCATTTTTCTTAAGACCTTGCCTTCTTGGTCCTTTTCTGAATTGACCACCAAACTTCCTAGTATTTTTGACAAATTTTCTTGCCCTTCTGGTGATCATAGCAACAAGCTCCTCATCTTCAGTGTTAGCCGAGGAGCCTTCCTCACTTTCCTCAGATTGTTGCGAGCTCACTTTCAAAGCCACGGTTGAGGCGACCTTCTTCTTTTTGTGATCTTCCTCGCTCCTTTTGATGTTTATTTCATAAGTCATTAAGGAGCCGACCAATTCATCTAATGTCAAGGTACTGAGGTCTTTTGAATCTTCAATCACAGTGGCCTTTGTGTGCCATTGAGGTGATAAGGATCTCAGCACCTTCCTCACAAGCTCTCGATTTGAATACTCCTTTCCAAGAGCCTTCAAACCATTTGTAATTTCCATCAGCCTTGCAAACATTTCAGATATAGATTCTTCTGGTTTCATCATGAATAATTCATAATCACGGACCAAAAGATTTGCTTTGGTCTCCTTTACTTCAGAAGTTCCTTCATAGATCAAGCGTAACTTGTCCCACATTTCCTGCGCAGAAGCACACATAGAAATTCGTGAGTATTCGTTTGGATGAATAGCACACTGAATTATATTCATGGCCTTAAAGTTTGCTGAACAATGTCCGATATGTTCATCATCCCAATCATCCTCATTTTCAGGTAACTTATAAGGACCTTTATTTATCACATTCCACACATCATACTCTTGAGCACGCAGAAACACATACATCCTATTTTTCCAATAAGTATAATTAGTTCCATCGAAAAATGGAGGTCTGTGAACAGAATGCCCTTCAGGCATCATCCCTCTATTTGCCATAACTGGGATCGTACTCTTCGACCGTGTGGTCGAAACAACCAGAGACCAAAGCTCTGATACCAATTGTTGAGTCCCGGAAGATGGCAATCAAGAGGGGAGGGGTGAATTGATTGGCTAGTTAAAAACTTTTCCTCAATAAAACATGATTAATTACGCATACAAGCACTAATCCTTACACGAACATGATCTCACTTGTGAAGTCACGGGAAAAGGGTGTATGAAAAAAAGATATAAACAGTGTACACTCAACTCACCGAGAAGCCCACTCGTCAAGATAACGAATATGCATACCACAATTGAAAGCACGGACTTTTTAGGTGGTTCGGGTACACTGCAGTGTCCCCTACGTCCACCCCTCACACTTGAGGATTAAGACTACACTATGAGTGAGCCACACACACGCTGTGAAGAACAGCAACACCACATCCGGTAACCAACTTTGGTCACCACACACAGCTCGTATCTCATATACGAGCACACACACTTACAAAATCATGTGATGAGTTTAACAAATAACAACAATAATTCCACACAAGATATGGAAATGAAAAGATCAAATTAGGAGGCAAGTGATGTGATTTAGAGCTCCCCCTTTCTCTTTTTCAAATGAGCTTTAACACTTCTGCAGGTTGATGAAGCTTCTGGAAGAAGAGGAAGATGAACAGTAGTTGATCTTCTATTTGTAAGCTTGAATCTTGAACCAGCTTCACGTAATCAGATGATTGAAGGCTTGAGACCCTTCTTTCCCTTCACGTATAGGTACAGATCTGAGTGGCAGCACCTCTGTGTGAAGCGTGAACCGCACCACTCTCGTCTCTTCCACCTCTGATTTATCACGATCTGTTCTCTTCTCTTATTAGAGCCTAATTAAAAAATATTTAATAGCCTGAATAGTCAACAAACATGATTAGAACCAGATCCACAATTTACGGAATTGAATGAGCTCAATTTGACTGAAGAATGGCACTTTCGGCGCTGAACCGCGAAAGTCGTAAAGGACGTGCCGAACATGATAAAAAAAATAATATAACAACAACAACAAGTGTCGACACATGTGTCGACACCATTGTCGACACATGTGTCGACACATGTGTCGACAACAAAAATAAAACTACGCCTAAACATGATATAACAGATAAAACAAGATTTAACAAATGATTAACACAATGATTATAACTAAACAAAACTTAATAAGATGCAAAACAACATGTGTCGACACTAGTGTCGACACCTAGTGTCGACACACATATAGCAGAGTAGCAGAGGCGGCCGGCAGCAACACGTGTCGACACAGGTGTCGACACACAAATACAATGGCACGAAGACTGTACAACAGGAATGAAATGTGTACAGTACGTGTCGACTCCGGAGTCGACACATGCTGTAGACTTACAAACCAAATACCAACAAGCCCCACAATAAGTGAAATAAATTAAAACAAGTTACCAATGATGTGAAGACATTTAAGATTGATGATCTTCAGGCCTGTAGAACAGATTACTTGAATCAATATTCGTTCAATTTAGTTTCACATATATTATCAAACACAAGTATCATGGTGATAAAAGAATATGCATTACATGAGTAATATAATGAACAACGTAGTTATGTAAATCACCACGTACCTCTGGACTTACCTTACTCCATCGTTGATATACAAGAGTTTGGATCTTTAAACCAATTGGGTAAGGAGTTGATTCACTCACATCTCATAAGATAACCACTCATAGTAATTATTCATCATCAAAACAATCCACACATCATACCTTGGGGTTAAACACTGTTCTTTTCGTTCTGCTGTTCTTTTCTCATTAATGCCCCCGGACTGGGGTGTATTTCTCTTAACGTGCCCCCTAGGTTGGGAGGGTATGCCTCTTTGCTTCCATGCCCCCAGGTGGGGTGTATTCTTTATGACTTCTATGCCCCTAGGCGGGGTGTATACTTCTTCTTCAAATGCCCCTAAGCCGGGGTATATTCTTTTATGGCTTCTATGCCCCCGTGGCGGGGTGTATATTTCTTCTTCAAATGCCCCTAAGTCGGGGTGTATTTTTTTATGGCTTCTATGCCCCAAGGCAGGGTTTGTTTCTTCTTCAAATGCCCCTAAGCCGGGGTGTATTCTTTTATGGCTTCTATGCCCTCAGGCGGGGTGTATTTCTTCTTCAAATGGCCTTAAGCCGGGGTCTATTCTTTTATAGCTTCTATGCCCCCAGGCGGGGTGGGTTTTGCTCCTTTGCTTCTGTGCCCCCTACTTGGGGTGTATGTTGCTTCATGTGCCCTCAAGTCGGGGTGCACTTCTCTTCATGTGCCCCTTGGTTGGGGTGTAGCTTCTTTCTCCTTATGCTCCCAGGCTGGGGTGGATTCTGCCTCTTCTACCCCCCCAAGCGGGGTGTATTTCTCTTCATATGCCCTGGAATGGGGTGTGTCTTTTGCTTCTTATGCCCCAAGATCAGGGTGGATTCTTCTGCTTCCTATACCCCAAGAGCGGGGTGTGTTTTTTACTTCTTATGCCCCCAGACCGGGGTGGACTATTCTGCTTCTTATGTGCCCAGGGCGGAGTATATTTCTCTTCATATGCCCCCATACCGGGGTAGATTCTGCTTCTTCTACCCCTCAAGACGAGGCGTATTTCTCTTCATTTGCCCCCCGGAGCGGGTGCAGCTTCTTGCCTCTTATGCCCCCATGGCGGGATATAGTCCTTGCTTCTTATGCCCCCATGGCGGGGTAGAGTCTTTGCTTCTTATGCCCCCGGACCGGGGTAGAGTCTTTGCTTCTTATGCCCCCATGGAGGGGGGAGGGTCTTTGCTTATTATGCCCCCATGGCGGGGTAGAGTCTTTCCTTCTTATGCCCCCATGGCGGGGTAGGGTCTTTACTTCTTATGCCCCCATGGTGGGGGTAGGGTCTTTGCTTTTTATGCCCCCATGGCAGGGGTAGGGTCTTTGCTTCTTATGCCCCCATGGCAGGGGTAGATTCTTCCTATGCCCCCAGAGCGGGGTGTATGTTTGGGAAGCTGCTCATGGAGCGTCTTTTACTTCGGCTAGCTTGGTTTTTCCATGGCGAGTCATGTTGGCCAAGCAGTAGTGAGGGAGGACAGTCGCGAGGCCCCCCCAATATCTTCTTCTTTAACTTCGGCCGCCTGGACGGGCCTTTCTTTGCTTCCTTTCATGAAAAGTCATGCCTCAAAAGGGAGGTGGTATGCAAGCGTCCCAAGTGAGTGTATTCGGTTGATTCCTTTTCCCTCCCCACATTAGGGTGTTTGGTGCATTGGCGGAGGCTGGAGGACGCCCTGCCGCTGTGCTTTGATAGTCAGTCCCTTGGCAGGGCCATCTTCATGTTCCTGGCTCGCATTAGGTGTATATCGAAATGTCGTTTGTTTGTTTTTTTTGGCGATCCCGGGAAGGGAATATGCTGCTAAATGTCCTCAGGCGAATTAAATTTCCCGCGAAGGTTGATTGCTCTATTGCCCCCCCCCCTTTTTTTCACATGCAGTGACCCCTTGGGGGGGGCTGTGAAGGGGTGGATGCGTGTTCTCTTCGAGAGTTGTGTCTGTGCTTGACTTCATTACTATAAAGCATTCCCCGCAGTGGGCAGGAATTCATCAAGCTACAGTTGCGGTTTGTTGGATCTTCGAACAGCCACTCGAGGGGCCGTCTTATGTCAGATAGGGGCAGCAGAAAGGTGAAATGGACCAGGGCATTGCACCACGGACTTGGACCCTCCTAGAGCCGGGCGGGATGCTGGCCTTCTTCTTGTTCTCTTGGTCGGCAATGCCTGCCAACTTTTCTTTTTGTCCTTTTTCTTCTTATTTTTTGTGTGTAATAAACCAAGGTAGGTGCGCTGGAGAGCGCTCACCCCCTCAGGGAGGGGATGAGTGGTTTGCTCCACCACATCAATCCCGCAGTGGTAATCTTTGTTCAGCACGGGTCTCGACGAATATGGCTATACAACCTTCTCTCGCCAATTCTTTCTCTTCCTTTTTGTTTCTTTCTTTTCTTCTTTTCTTTCTTTTCTTCTCCTTAGGGATGGGGGGGGGGGTTGATTTCCCCTCCCTTCTTCTTTCTTTCTTTTTCTCCAGCGGCCTTCCTGATCTTGGAAGCTGCAGGTGTCTCGGAGTAACTTCTTTAAGGCCACAAGGATAAATTCGCCTAGTCCGGCCTTTCCCCCCATAGGGCTAACGAAGATAGCACCTACAATTCATCAAAGCAGACAAACATCATTTATTAGGGAGTCATGAGGCCCTGAATCTCGACGAAGAGATGAAGGGGCTCTGGTCCCACCGGGCGTGCTAGACTTGTAGACGCACTTTTTATTAGATCTATTGTTTATACGTGTGTTAGGTTCATTTATTGGTTTATTAAGTGCGTGGGCGAGCCAGTCACAAAGTGACGATTTATTATGCTCTCGATCTGACTAATCAGATGATCGTGTGGTTCGTGTCGGGACCAAAACCCGTCACGCCATAAAGGTCACGGCGTCATTTATATCCCCTCAGAAAGGGGAACACCCTTGATTAATCGCCAGGAATAAAGACCTCTTGGCCTGAAGAATTATATCGAGAGAAACATGACGATAGGGATCTTGAATCAGCTGGAAAGCCCTATGTCTACGGAAACAAGCGTTCGAAACATGTCGGTCACTCAAGAGACCATTTAATATTCGGACGAGTGTCCGGCTTGAGACTATCGTAATCATCACGGGAAAATCGGAGCATATGTATGCCGAGGTGCGGAAAATTTATTGTTCAGAGGGATGAGAAACATTCGGTTAAATCCTGGATAGAGTGGTCAAAAATCTATAAGTTTATCGGCCCAGTGGAGGATCGAGCAGCGACCATACTGGGGGAGGCTCCTGCGGTCGAAGCAAGGCTTGCATGGGCATCATCAATATTTCCGGTGCGAAAGGGCAGCGGAAAAATGTCTCAGGATTTGATCCCAAAACAAAGACATGTTCGAAGATAGCAGGCTATAAGCCTAGGATATGGGTCAGACAACGACCATGATTGGGATGAGCCCGAGGTCCAAGCGTGACCCATAGAGGCCTTATCAATATTCCCACGCGTAGGGTCTGAGGATGACGTGAGCCATATCGTTCTAATCATTATTATTATTATTATTATCATTATTTATAGTTATTATTATTTATCTATTTATTCTTTTTATGTTGTCCACTGATTCTTTTATTATTACTAGTATTATTATTATGTTTTTTTATTATACTATTGCATTTTAGGTGTATAGCGAGTCGGGAGTGTGCCGGGCAAAGGGGCTGGGCAGTGTGCCGGATAAAAAGCCACGGCAGGGTGCACCGTGTGAGATTGAATGGTAGGTTGGTTCAGCTGCAAGGCAGGTCAGTGCAACTGAGTTGCTAAGGTTAGGGTGCCTCGAGGCAGGTCGGTGCAACTGGGCTACCAAGGCTGGTATGATTCGAGGTAGGTTGATGTGACTGAGGTTCATGCATGAAGGTAGGTCGGTGCACATACAGGCCAGAGCTGAGTGCATGTCAGAACACATGGAGATCAGGTCGGTGCAGCTGCAGCTGAGGTCGATGCACATCTGGAAATGTGTAATGGGTTGGAGGCAAAGGTCGATGCACAAGTGAAATGTGCCAAGGGGCTGCCCGCCAAGGTCAATTCACATCTGGAAATTTGTGATGGGTTGGAGGCAGAGTCTGCCAAGGGCTGTGCATACTTGAATTTAGACCTGTAGACGGAGCAGATACGGAGCGGATAGTCTGATATCTGAATTTGTATCCGATTATAATCGGTCGGATATCCGAATCCGACACATTCTATTAGGGTGAATTTTTGTCACTATCCGAATTTGAATTCGACAGATACTATCCGGATTCGGATATATCCAACTATCCGATTAGGTGCTATTTGAAACTTAATTAATTCAAACTCGACTCAACTTGTGGAAGCCATATATAGGCATTTTGATCAATATTATATAAGGAGACCATGTGCCTGAGCATATATATTACTTGAATGTGGAAGCTTAAACAAGGCGATAGGTGAACTGAAAATCCATGTTAACAATTCTCTGATTGGTTGTATCTGCCAGCTAAATGTGTCGTTTGAAGTCTTGACCAAGTTCCCAAAACTACTACCTGAAGGAGGTTTAATTATATGTTAGATTTATTACACAGTGGAGACGTTTCCCATTCTCTTTTTTTTTTGGGGGGGGGGGGGAGGCAGAAGGCTTGACCGCTTTGTAAAAGTAATCTCAGCCTTATAGTTTTAAGAAAACATTCACCATCAAAGACAACGGCAGATTAATTAGCTAGACTGCATTGAGTTCCACATTGTGACACTGAATGCGATTATGTGAATAGATGAAGTGTATTATGTGAAGTTGTGAACTGTGAAGCATAGGAGACACGTATGATGGACTCATGGATGATGGACTCACGGAGATAGGAGGAGAGTCCATGACTCTTCTTCTCCTACCAAGACTCTTCGTCTCCTACCCAGTCATGATAAAATGATCATTTATTACCATAGGAGGAGACAGTAGACACGGATGATGGACTCACAGAGATAAAAGGAGAGTCCATGACTCTTCTTCTCCTATCAAGACTCTTCGTCTCCTACCCAGTCATGATAAAATGATCATTTATTACCATAATAAATTCCATCTAAAAACATGCAGTAGAGCAACATTGCGCTGTGGTCATTTCAAATTGCAATCCTCTGTAATATCTGATTCTCTATTTCCCAATGCTTCAGTGATTTTCTCACATTTTTATTAAAAATAAAATTATAAGATTTATGCATAATCGTAAAAAATTCCATGTTTATATTCGGTCGGATAATATCCGATGCGGATACTTAAATATCCGAATCCGTATCCGATTAATAATTGGATATCTGATATCCGATTAAATTATCCGTCGGATATTTTATTCGGATAATTATCCGACCAAACGAATACGAATTCGAATCGAATTTTAAACGGATAATTGTCGGGTCTACTTGAAATATATGAAGGGCTGGTTGGCCAAGGTTGATACACATCGGGAATGTGTAGAGGGCAAGGTCTGCCAAGGTCTGTGTACATGTGAGATATGTGAAGGGCTAGTTAGCGAGGGTCGATGTACATGTGAGAATGTGTAAAGGGCAGGGCCTGCCAAGGTCGATGCACATTGGGAAATGTGTAGAGGGCGAGGTGGCCAAGGTCTATGCGAATTGGGAATGTGTGAAGGGCCAATTGGTTATGGTCGATGCACATTTGAGATGTGTGAAGGGCAAGGTCTGCCAAGGTCGATTGATGAGGACATCATGAGCTTATGGATTGTATTAGTGTGTATTAGCTTGTATAGGTGTGTTTTATGGGTTGTATTAGCTTGAAAGTGTGTAATTTTTGATTTCCTTCTTTTGGGCCATCCTTGTAAGGCTTAATTAAGCCAATGGGCCTCTTTCTAGGAAGAGTCCATAACTAGGTAGCATGTTTAAGGTCCATTTAAGATGGCTCCTTCATATTGGGCCATTTGGTTTCAAAGTGGGTCATTAAGGCTCTTAAAGCCCAAATGGGATTCCATCCTCTCATGGGCCATCAAAGTGGGAATGGCCCATGCCTAGCATGCCATATGGAGTGGCTCTTGGCCCAAGAATGGGCTTGGCCCAAGAAGGGGGGCGCATGCTCTTTTGGCCTTATTAGGCTTGGTAGTTGTAGTTAGGTTGTGTTTGAATGGAATTACACCAAGTTTGAACACATGTGGTCAATTTGATTAAACTAATGTATTCAATGTGGGATTCTCATTGTATCCCAGCCATCCAATCCAAACCCCTAGATCCAAGGGTTGAGATTGAGTTTGGTTGGCATCCTATATAAGGTTGTAATTTTCATTTTGAATGAATTAATGAAGAAGAAATTAGCATTTTGCCTCCTTGAAGCTTGTGCCCCTCTCCCCTCTCTCCCTGGTGTTCTTCCACCTCCAGCCCATTTCTAGAGTGTAATCCCCTCCCCCTTGATCCCCTCCAACTTCTGAAGCAGCTCCGGTGATCGCCGCCGCCGCCGTCTCGCCGCCGACGCGTCTTCACCAACGAATTCGGTTTTCTGTCCACTCTGGACAGACCTCTCTTCTCCGAATTGTCTCTCTCTCTTCCCTCATCTTCTGAAGCTCCAATTTTCAGGGTTGGTTCCCCTCTTGAACCCTTACCTCCACAAGAAATTTCAGGCAAAAATTCGTCCTTTAGATATTTTTAGATTTTCGTCCAAGTTCAAATTTCAGTTCTGTCCAGGTTCTGTCTACTGTTCATCAGTTCTGAGTCTACCTTTTTCGACCCATGTTTTGAATTTTTTTGGGGCTCTAAAAATTACTGAGACTTCTTTCCACATATGTCTACCACCATGAATTTTCTTAATTTTTGATAAGGTCTCTAGGTATTTTTCAAAATTCGTACCAGTTCCTGTGAGCAATTTTTCCACAGTGTCCCAGATCCGACCCAGGTCCACTAAAAAAATCCCATAAAATCCATTTCCTATCCAAATCAAAAACCAAAAATAGTCCCGGTTTTCTATCTCAGAGATCTTCAACTTTTCTGAAGAACTCATCTCCATATTCCAAGGTCCTCCCACCGGTCAACGGTGATTTTCAGAGAAGTCAGAACCTGCCCCTGCAGTTCTGGCCTGTTTACAGCAAGGGTGTAAATTCCATAAGTCAGATATACGTATCTGATTATTTTTTCTGAAGGCCCCTACGTCGAAGTATTTGGAGTCCTCTTTCCAACGGCGCCGAGCTCGTTGCATTCCGACGACGGGGTTGATCACAGCAGCCGATCTCGCCGGACAGCGCGCGAGAAGACAGCAAGTGCAGACTTGTGGCCGGTTTCCCGCGAGCGTCGTCCGAGGGCCGCCCGGCGTCCGGCGGTCGTTCCAGCAACTCGCCATCCTAGGGGAGCGCTTCCCAAGTGTACCCACACCAGAGGAGGCATCAGGTCCCACACGACCCCTCCGGTCCACACGTGGGCCCCACTAGCACGAGTACGCGCGAAGCCGAAGCCGTGCCCGGAAACCGCCCGTCAACCCGGAATTGGTCCTCCCGGGCCCCCTTGTGTCGCCCGTTACCTCCCTGCGTGGAGTGGGCTTACTTGTATTGCTGTAATCTTAATGTATTAAGTTCCCGGGAGTACGAGTTTCGGCCGGGTGCCATCTTCGCCACGCCGAGCGCGTGGAGGTATCGTATTCGCTCCTTGCTTGGCATTCCGCTTATTTCTATATATGCTTGTTTATGCCGCTGCTAGAGAGCTTGTGTAGGGTTACCTAGCTCGCTTTTAATTTATCATATCACTGCTGCGAGTGAGAGAGTGACCGTCCCGTGACCCGATCCGGGCACAATTGAGAGCCGACCACCCTAGCTCACTGCCGGTTGTTCAACCGCGCACATCCGACGCTTCCCTCGCTAAGGGACGACCGCTAGCTTATCGTGTCCGTGGTCCCGTCCCGCATCAATTTGGTATCAGAGCCAGGTTGAGTCTAGGGTGTCAAAAAAAAAAAAAAGAGTGTCATTTACGTCTAGTCATCATTCGGTCTAAGTCGTGTTTAGGGTCATCATTGTTTTAAAACACAAAAAAGAGTGTCTTTTCGCATACATCCCTTTACTCGGTATATAGAAAGGTGTTGTCCGACCGTTAGGTTACGCCTATCGGGAAGGCCGCACACTTGTGCGAGTGACCTTCGGGTCGATTATCTCCGCCGCGTACCGAGTTTTGGTTAAGTCTAGGCGCATCATTTTGCATTAGTGTGTTTTGCTCTAGTCGGTGTGTTTGCATGCCCACTCGTCGGGGTACTCAGTACTCACCCCCACCCCCACCTATGGCCAACCCACGGGATACCTCGGGAGACTTCCACTCCCTACAAGAGGCGATGATGGCCATTATGGCTAGGTTGGACCAATCCGATGCTAACTTTCGGACCTTCTCCGAGAATATGGATGGTCGCCTTAGGGCCATGGAAGGACGCATGGAGAACTCCGATAGGTCGGTCCAAGACCTCGTTGGGCGGTTAGATAGGATGTCACACGGGGACCCTCCTGGGGCAGCCCAAGGTCCACCCGCACCTCCTCCCGCGGGGGCCCAAGTCCAACCCGCTCCCATGGCCCAAGTCCAGGCCGCTCCCGCGGCCCAAAACCAGCCACCACTGGTTCCTCCACCCGCCCCTCCTCGGGTTCCCCAACTATCACACCGTGACCTTGGTCTCGAGGACTATGGGTCCGACAATGCCTACGAGGGGTATGGTCAACGCCGTCGTGGTTTTCAGCCACAACGAGATGAGGATGATGATCGGGTCCTTAAGACCGTGCGAGCGGATCCTCCCGCCTTTTACGGGTCTTTGGATCCGAAAGTCTACCTAGATTGGGAGTTTGGCATGGACCGTTATTTTGAATGGTATGATATGTCGGAGCGTCGAAGGGTCCGATTTGCCACCATGAAACTCATGGGGCAGGCACAAACCTATTGGAAGAATGTGGAGAGCCTGCTACTTCAGCGGCTAGAACCCCCGATCGACACATGGGCCGAGATGAAGAATAAACTTCGGCAAAAGTACCTTCCTCCCACATACCGCCAGCGACTCATCGATAGATGGCAAAGTCTTAGCCAGGGAGACCGGTCCGTCTCCGAATACATCGCGGAGTTTGATGAGTACTTTCTACGATGTGGTGTCACGGAGGAGAGTACCATGCCCGTGTCCCGCTTTCGACGTGGTTTGCGGCCACACTACCAGTATGAGCTTTTCCGCCGCAATGCCAAGACGTTGGAAGAGGCATACCAGGTTGCTCTCGAGATGGAGCAATTTGAGGGAGAGTTCGAGTCTAACCATCGGTTGGGCCCCACCCCTCTCCGTAGTACCGAGCCCCGTCACTCTATAGGCCCACATCAGCGGCCTCCCATGGCTCGACCTCAGGAGCCCACCCGTCAGGAGCACTTCGCTCCACGGCCTCGCCCTCCTCCACCCCGGGATCTATTTCCATCCCAACCACCGGCACCCTTTGCCCGTTCCCCAGCTCCTATAGCCCGTCCTCTGGCACCGGCACCCCCTCCACTCTTGTCCAAGGCACCTACACCTCCCCCATTGTTGCCTACACCCCCTACCCGGCGGGATGATAAGGGTAAGGCCCCTCTTATCGGGGAGAGTAGTCGATCGCGAATACAGTGTTTCCACTGTCACGGGTATGGCCACATTGCTAGTGAGTGTCCCGCTCGCACCACCCTAGCCTTAGGTGTTGGCGGATCCGCACCTCCCGAGCTTGAGCATGTCGATTACGAGGCCGATGAGGCACTGGCCGATGAATATTATGCCATGGGGGAAGAGCTGGGCGACCCTTCGGCCGCCCAGGATGTCACCACCTAGTGGGCTTGATGCTACCACCTTAGTCTAGAGTCATGCATGAGTCGGTGTGTTTTTCTTTGTGTGGTCTGTTTGTGTGGTGATTTTGAGTCGATTGTTTGCGTGGTTTGCATTTGTATGTCAGTTCATGGTGGGTCAGCATGTGTCTTGTGCAAGCTCGTTGTCGTTCTTTTATGAGTGTGAAGCGAGTCGACTCACTTGACGAGTATGGGATCGGTTTACTTCTATACCCGGATCAGTCACCTATAGGGACTCAGCAGTGATTCCTAGTGAGTCTTTAAACTGTTTCCTTCCGTTGAGAGTGCCCCTTCGGAGTGACCACCTTTGGCCATAGCAGTGCGCATATCGAGTATATGTGGAACGAGCAGGTGCCGATCACTTGGAGCGGAGCATACCCGCGCTACTTGGCACGGTGACGGATCCGCCAGAGTACTCGAGCAGCCATACCCCTACTCGACGGGGTCGAGTTTCTCCCACCCGGGGAGAATTGATGAGGACATCATGAGCTTATGGATTGTATTAGTGTGTATTAGCTTGTATAGGTGTGTTTTATGGGTTGTATTAGCTTGAAAGTGTGTAATTTTTGATTTCCTTCTTTTGGGCCATCCTTGTAAGGCTTAATTAAGCCAATGGGCCTCTTTCTAGGAAGAGTCCATAACTAGGTAGCATGTTTAAGGTCCATTTAAGATGGCTCCTTCATATTGGGCCATTTGGTTTCAAAGTGGGTCATTAAGGCTCTTAAAGCCCAAATGGGATTCCATCCTCTCATGGGCCATCAAAGTGGGAATGGCCCATGCCTAGCATGCCATATGGAGTGGCTCTTGGCCCAAGAATGGGCTTGGCCCAAGAAGGGGGGCGCATGCTCTTTTGGCCTTATTAGGCTTGGTAGTTGTAGTTAGGTTGTGTTTGAATGGAATTACACCAAGTTTGAACACATGTGGTCAATTTGATTAAACTAATGTATTCAATGTGGGATTCTCATTGTATCCCAGCCATCCAATCCAAACCCCTAGATCCAAGGGTTGAGATTGAGTTTGGTTGGCATCCTATATAAGGTTGTAATTTTCATTTTGAATGAATTAATGAAGAAGAAATTAGCATTTTGCCTCCTTGAAGCTTGTGCCCCTCTCCCCTCTCTCCCTGGTGTTCTTCCACCTCCAGCCCATTTCTAGAGTGTAATCCCCTCCCCCTTGATCCCCTCCAACTTCTGAAGCAGCTCCGGTGATCGCCGCCGCCGCCGTCTCGCCGCCGACGCGTCTTCACCAACGAATTCGGTTTTCTGTCCACTCTGGACAGACCTCTCTTCTCCGAATTGTCTCTCTCTCTTCCCTCATCTTCTGAAGCTCCAATTTTCAGGGTTGGTTCCCCTCTTGAACCCTTACCTCCACAAGAAATTTCAGGCAAAAATTCGTCCTTTAGATATTTTTAGATTTTCGTCCAAGTTCAAATTTCAGTTCTGTCCAGGTTCTGTCTACTGTTCATCAGTTCTGAGTCTACCTTTTTCGACCCATGTTTTGAATTTTGTTGGGGCTCTAAAAATTACTGAGACTTCTTTCCACATATGTCTACCACCATGAATTTTCTTAATTTTTGATAAGGTCTCTAGGTATTTTTCAA
The DNA here is from genome assembly GCA_022559845.1 of Amorphophallus konjac. Classification (NCBI taxonomy): domain Eukaryota; kingdom Viridiplantae; phylum Streptophyta; class Magnoliopsida; order Alismatales; family Araceae; genus Amorphophallus; species Amorphophallus konjac. The sequence goes on along the minus strand of CM040121.1, from coordinate 546,661,873 downwards.
AATTCGTACCAGTTCCTGTGAGCAATTTTTCCACAGTGTCCCAGATCCGACCCAGGTCCACTAAAAAAATCCCATAAAATCCATTTCCTATCCAAATCAAAAACCAAAAATAGTCCCGGTTTTCTATCTCAGAGATCTTCAACTTTTCTGAAGAACTCATCTCCATATTCCAAGGTCCTCCCACCGGTCAACGGTGATTTTCAGAGAAGTCAGAACCTGCCCCTGCAGTTCTGGCCTGTTTACAGCAAGGGTGTAAATTCCATAAGTCAGATATACGTATCTGATTATTTTTTCTGAAGGCCCCTACGTCGAAGTATTTGGAGTCCTCTTTCCAACGGCGCCGAGCTCGTTGCATTCCGACGACGGGGTTGATCACAGCAGCCGATCTCGCCGGACAGCGCGCGAGAAGACAGCAAGTGCAGACTTGTGGCCGGTTTCCCGCGAGCGTCGTCCGAGGGCCGCCCGGCGTCCGGCGGTCGTTCCAGCAACTCGCCATCCTAGGGGAGCGCTTCCCAAGTGTACCCACACCAGAGGAGGCATCAGGTCCCACACGACCCCTCCGGTCCACACGTGGGCCCCACTAGCACGAGTACGCGCGAAGCCGAAGCCGTGCCCGGAAACCGCCCGTCAACCCGGAATTGGTCCTCCCGGGCCCCCTTGTGTCGCCCGTTACCTCCCTGCGTGGAGTGGGCTTACTTGTATTGCTGTAATCTTAATGTATTAAGTTCCCGGGAGTACGAGTTTCGGCCGGGTGCCATCTTCGCCACGCCGAGCGCGTGGAGGTATCGTATTCGCTCCTTGCTTGGCATTCCGCTTATTTCTATATATGCTTGTTTATGCCGCTGCTAGAGAGCTTGTGTAGGGTTACCTAGCTCGCTTTTAATTTATCATATCACTGCTGCGAGTGAGAGAGTGACCGTCCCGTGACCCGATCCGGGCACAATTGAGAGCCGACCACCCTAGCTCACTGCCGGTTGTTCAACCGCGCACATCCGACGCTTCCCTCGCTAAGGGACGACCGCTAGCTTATCGTGTCCGTGGTCCCGTCCCGCATCATCGATGCACATCTGGAAATGTGTCATGGGTTGGAGGCAGAGTCTGCCAAGGGCTGTGCATACATGAAATATATGAAGGGCTGGTTGGCCAAGGTTGATGCACATCAGGAATGTGTAGACGGCAAGGTCTGCCAAGGTCTATGCACATTGGGAATGTATGGAGGAAGGTTGATGCACATGCGGGCAGGGTCTGTGCAAGCTTGGGATGAAGTCCGTGCAGCTTTTGGGCCTGAGTTTCATGCACGTGAGCAGGGTCGGTGTAGCTGCAGCCATGCAGGAATGAGGTCTATGTGTGCCGGCAGGGACAGACCAAAGGGTGTGCCGGGCAGGAAGAGGTTGGGGTGTGCTGGGTAAGGGGACTGAAGGGTGTGCCGGTAGGGACAAGCCATGGGTGTGCCGGGCAGGGATAAGTTAGTGTGTCGGGCAAAGGAGGCTAAGTGCGCTGGGCAAGGGCGGACTAGGGTGTGCCGGGCAGGGCAAGCCAAGAGTGTGCTGGGCTAGAATGGGTTGAAGTGTGTCAGGCAGGGCAAGCCAAGAGTGTGCCGGACTAGTTGGATTAGAGGTGCACCGGTTGGAGGGGCAGGTTGGTTCTAGGGTCAATGCAGCTTGGGTAAGGTCTATGCAGGTGGGGTAAGGCCAAGGGGAGGTCCCCTTATTCATGAGGCTCATGTGAAGAGTTTTCTTTTCTTTTCATGAAATGTATGCATGGAGCTTTGATTTGGTTTTCTTTTATTCATGTAGATCATGTTTATGGCTATGTTCGACAGTCCGTCATAATGATGCGGGTGTACAGTTATTCGGGATCTCTGGGTTTTTTTTTTTTTATTTCTGCAAAGCCGCTTCATTGTTGTTTATTTTATTTATTTGTTGTTTCCTTTTTCATTATGGCTCTTCTTTTATTATTATTGTTATTATGTTTATTCTGGTGAAAATTCGGCAGCATCTCCCCTTGACCCAAGAGCTGGGGGTGTAAGGGGTACACGCCCACAATGAGTGGCATGACCCGACAAGTCAAGGTGTGAGCATATTCAGCAACACCTTCAAGAAAACTCTGAAAAACACAGAAGTCAGCAAGCGGGAAAACACTGGGCTAAAAATAGGCTGAGGGTGCACCGGATAGAGGGCAAGTTGGGTGCACCGGATGGAGGTGGCCCAAAGGTGTGCCGGATAGAGAGCAGGTTGAGGTGTGAGGCAGGCTAGGCGTGTCGGGCAAGGCGCAGAGATGGGTGCGCCGTGCAAAAGGGGCTGAGGGACTGCACCGGTCATGGGTGCCCAAGAGTGTGCCGGCTGGGGAAGTGCAAGTGCACTGGGTACTTGGGTGAGGGGTTGACCTAGATGTACCGGATGAGGATGACCATGTTATAGAAACCATTGGAAGGAGGCCAGCCTCATGCCATCATGCCAGAGACACTACCCATTGAATTGGATAGACTCTGTAACGTTTAGAGAACAGGCAAACCAAAAGACAAGAGAACCGAAAAGAAGAAGAAAACAAACCACCATATGAACCATAGGGTGAAGGCCGAACGAGACAAAACAAAAGGGGTATTTTTATTCACAGGGAACGGGGTGGTATGAACCATGGCCAACGGGCCAGATACAGTGCAGTGCAACAAATCAAAAGGGTACAAGAGACACAGAGAGAGTTGAAGACCCTCGCTCCAAGAAGGAGAGGAGAAACAAGGACAAAGAAAAGGAGAACATCTGAGGAGAGTGATGGGATCAAGGAAGGGGCAAAGTCTCCTTTCTCTCTCCCATCCCCTCCTGCTACACTCAGAACCCCTCTTTCTCTCTTCCTCTCTCTTCACACTGACGGTAGTGGGTGGAGCAGGAGGCTCTTCTTCTCTTCGCACGGGCGGCAATGGTCGGAGCGGCAGGCTCTCCTTCTTTCTTCTTCTCTTCTCCCTCTTACTCTTCTCTTGAATGGGTGGAGCCTCTCACAGCATAGCCCAAGGTCTCCCTCCCCTTCGTGAGCCACTGCCCCCCTTTTTTTCCTCTTCCTTTTTTTCCTCCTTGTCGTGAGGGGTTTATATGCATGCCCCGCCGCGTTGACCTCGCTGATGATGGGAGTTAATGTGGATTGACCCCAGTCCTGTCTCCAAGTAGGGGGGCTTGTGTGGGTGCTTTTGGCGTTGACAGCTGAGCAAGCTCCCAACTGTTTGGACGTGATCCTGCTATGTGCCAAGGATCACGCGTAGTGACTGCCGGGTTTGTTGCCGTTGGCACCGGTCCAACTGCTGCAACGCGTCACCGGGTGAGGGAAAAGAATGCTGCCCCAGGTGGGGGGCTTCACGGCCTTGCCAGGTGATGAGCAAAGTGTGCCGGTGGAGGGTCCTGGGTAGTGCACCGATGGAGGGGCGCAAGGTAGTGTGCCGGTGGAGGGGCACAGGGCAATGTGCCGATGGATGGGCACAGGGCAGTGTGCCGCTGGAGGGGCGCTGAGCAGTGTACCGCTGGACAATGCTTGGCAGTGTGCCGTTGGAGAGGCCAATAAGGCGTGCCGTTGGAGAAGCCAACGGGGCGTGCCGTTGGAGAAGCCCATTGTTTGATACGCCCGTGCAAGTACAAGGGCTTGCCGGGCAGAAGCTTTTCTTCGGAGTTCGAGCGTCCACCTTCTCTGGGGTCTCCTTTCTTCAGTCCCATTTCTGACTCGGAACCCCCAGGGAGCACGGGCATGAGATTTTACGCGTCCACAATTCACGACAGCGTTGTCGTGATGTCTTCTCTGGCAGCGTAGCCAGAGGTCTTTCCGTTAGACCGATGCTTTCCCGACTTGAGATCGGGGCGTGTTTTCTACTATAGTAGGAGTAGCTGTAGAGCCGAGATTTTACCGGCCACTGGGTTTACTATTTCTATTATTGTTGCTGCTTTCCGTTACTATCATTGTTTACGGTTAGGATTCTGCATGATCCCTACTGAGCCAGTGACAGGAGTCTCACCCCTACTTTTGAGGTGCGGCGGTTCTTCCTCGAGGTTCGAGGGTGCTGTGCGGAGGTTCTTAGTTGTCAGTTTACCGGGCTGAGTATTCACTTGGCATTGGGTACGTTCTTCTTCCTTAGACTGTACTTTCTGTTGGACTGGACTCTGTTGTAGTTGTTATTTATTTCTGTTAATTATTGAATTATCATGCTTTATTTCCTATTTATTTGTGCCTCGACACTCCTTTTTAGCCCTTTCGAGCCCCGGCTTGTGGGCGACGGGCCAGGATTCGAATGGTATTGGGTTCCTATTCCGGTATCTGGATCTTGGGTCGTTACAGGGAGGGTGATGGAAGGGGAGGGGAGGGGGATGAGGGGAATGTGTATGTGAATTATTTTATTTGACAGGTGTGGATGCCGATGAGAATGTGTATGTGAATGCGGATATGATTTTTTTTCAAGAAGATGATTTCGATGTCAATGTGTGTGTGTGAATATGGACCTGAAAGTGGATGTGGATATGAATGTGTATGTGAATGTGGATCCGAATTTTTGTTTGCAGGTGATGATGTCAATGTGAATGTGTGAGAATGTGGATGGGAAGGGGGATGTGGATATAAATGTGTGTACGTAAATGTGGATATGACCCTTTTTTTTTATTTTTGCCCATTCATGACTTTTGTTATGATATATGTGATTAGTATGCTTGGATACTAATGACATATATCGAACACAAAGTCCTGAATTGTCCTGTTGGATAGTCTATGGATATTTGATCATTCGGTGTTGTTTATTATATGTGCTTCATGATTATCTTAAAATTTCGGTAGCATCTTCCCTCTCTTCTCCAATATACCTACTAATTTTGACTGCTCTTGTGGTCATTTGCATTTTATGTGGTGGCCGTTAGAGGAATGTTAAAATTAGTAAATTATGGTTGTATATTAGAGAAGTGTGGGGAGATGCTATCAAAATTTTAAGGTAATTGTGACGCACATATAATAAACAACATCGAACTGATGGGGACATCACCAGCAATCCCATTTGTTCGAGGATCCCGATGCTCGCCAACTGTGCTTCATCTTGTTCGCCACTTTATTTCGAGTCATATGATGTAATTTTCATTTTCTTATCATGTACTTTTCCTTTTATTTAAGTCCAGTACCTAGGTTAATGAGTCATCTACCTAAGTCTTAAGTCATTATGTTAGTTTGGTAGGTTAATAGGCCCAATTCAATGGGCTAGGCCCATGGGCACCCCCCCTTCCCTTGGTTTCTTGTTATTAGTCCAAAAGTCAGGGACTTATGTTAAATGCTGGGATTCCTATAAATAGGACCCCAATCCCCCATTTGAGAAGTAATGAATGAATGAACATTTGAATGAAAGGAAGTTTTCCACCAAAATTCTCTCTCTCTCTCTCTCTCTAAAGGGGGTGAACCCCTCTCTCTCTCCTCCATCTCTCTCTCCCAATTTTGCCCTCCCCTCTCTCTCCTCCCTTTGCCACATCATCCTCCACCTCAGCCCAACCCTTCACCTTCCCAAGGTCCACTTAAGTCCACCATTACTCACACCAAGTCCCAAGCATACCTTCACCTTCCAAGACAACCTTTCCCTTTCCCAAGCCACCCCTCCATCTCCCAAGGGAGAATCCCACCTCCCCAAGTACCTCTCCACATCCCCAACACACCTCTTCCCCTTCCCAAGACCACATTAACCAACCCCACATTAAACCAAGTTCAAATTTCCCTCTCCCTCCAAGCCACTTGCGCCCCCCCCCCTCTCTCTCACCCTCCACCCTTGGCCGCACCTCCCTCCCCCTCCACCTACTAACTGTGACCCCAGCCACCTCCAACACATCCTCCTTGCCACAGCCACCCTCCACCATCCCCCACAACCAATACCCCCGCCCCTTGCTGTATTGGCCCCCCTATCCGACTCCATTTACCTTCATCAAGTTGCAGTTCCAGTAACAGTTTGCAACAGCAGAGTACCCCAGAGTTGCAGAGGCTTCCTCTTCATCATCGCGAGTCTTCTGGTGGTGTATCCTACATTGCCGGAAAGCTCTTCCAGTCGTCTTCGCAAGCGAGGTGATCCCGCCCGATCCGAGTTCGGAGCTGCGCGGGAGAGCGATTCTTCCACGACTGCGTAAAGTTGCTCTACCGGGGAACCAGAAGCCAAGAAAAGAAGTGACCACGGCTTATCCAGGAAGAATTTAGATGTGATTCTTTCGCAGACGTCTTCTCCTACAATCCTCCTAACATATCCAAGAAACGGAGCACCGTTTGAAGCCCTAAGCACAAAGTTCTTATTTTTCTACCCAAGGTGCGCAGGTCTGTCCTGTCAGGGCCTGACAGACACCTCTTCACTCTACAGGCTCTATCTATCTGCTCCGACCTCCTCTTGCCTTCTTTCTGGTTGCTTTTTGAAGAGGACCCTCCCACGGTCATATCGATAAGCTACGTTGCCTTCGGAGCTCGCGAGTGTTCATGGCAGCTTCATCTTCCTGCTGCAGTGGCCTGGAGCCAATCAGAGCCTGAAAGAGGTGGCCCAGTCCCAGAGCCGGCCCCAGCCCCTGACGACGTCCGGAGGTTACACAAAAATTCAGGAGTCATCCTGGACCAGTCAGTGACGATTTGGCACTGGTTTCATCGGCTTTTAAGTTCTGGAGCGTCCTCGGGAGCGTCAACAGCGAGCACCTATCAGACGGGCAGACAGGCGGGCAGAACCACGTTTGGTCATTCTGCTTCTTCCTTAGCCCCACTCCCCGCCCCGCCTGGCCGGCTTACCGCCCCTCCCTATGTGGAGGTAGTGTTTGCTTGTACCCTACTCTCCCCACCCCGAGTTCCCCCTCCTGCGTGAGGAGTAGTGCATGTATTAGCAGGTCCTCGGCCGAAGCGTCATCGGCGCGGCGTGCGGGTAGCCCACGCTTCCCCGCTCGCCCTCGTCTCTGGCCGGGATCGGTGTCTTCACACCGATCAGGTGAGCTTTGTACCACTCTCCTCTGCTGGTTTCTTACCTTTTCTTAGCTTAGTATTATCTCTAGTTGCGTCGTCGGCAGTGAGAGAGGGCTCGTTCCAACTTTCCATCTAATCGAGTGCCACTGCGGGTGAGTTGTGAGGGAGACACTACATCCCACGCCCTTGGCGTGCCGGCCGCCCTTGAAATTGGGCATCCCTAGCCCATTGGGGTCCATCCCCAGCCAGCCATACTCTTGGAACCCCAAGGTCCAACCTCGAACCCTCACCATCATCGCCGGTCCACCTACGGACCCGGGTGCGCGCGACGCGAGTGAACCCGCTTGTGAGATATCGTCGTTCGGTCCGATTGCTTGTAAATTTAGGTCCAAGGGGTCGTGTCACATCAATTTGGTATCAGAGCAAGTTCTAGACTTGTCTCTACTAAGTCTTGTCCTAGGGCCATTGCATGCATCACCCTTGTCCACCATCATGACTACCTCATACTTGGCATATTCGCCACTCTTAGGCCCATTAGAAGCCTTTGTGTTTGATGGATCCCGCCCTAGCATATATCTAGAATGGGAGAAGTCCATAGACTGACACTTTGGGAGGTTTACCCTGTCAGGGCCTATCCAAGTCAACTATGCCAAGAGTTTGCTCTGGCGCCAAGCTAGGAAAGAATGGGAGAACATTGTAGGATTGAGAGAAGGCAAAGGGGAAGCACCCATTGAATCTTGGGATGAAATGAGGGCCGATCTTAAAAAGATCTACGCACCACAATCCAAACTTCTTCAACCAACCGATCTTCCACCCCCGACCCCAACTCCAACCCAAGAACTTTCCCGACCAAGCCCAACCCAAGTCCACCCATGTTCACCACCCCGAGAGTACCATGCACCGACCATTATCACTCCACCCACCATAGACTTTCCTACCCCATTATCCTTGGAAGTTGTGACCCACACACATACCCAAGTGGAGATGGATGCCAATCCGGATCCACCTCCCACCATAGAGGACATCCTCAACCCATCTCCCAAAAACTTTGGCCCAATCATTCTACTAGAGGAGGAGGATCCACCACCATACTGTGAGGACCTTGAGGATGACTCACCACTATGTGAGGACCATGAGGACATAGAGTTACTCTCCCTAGGTGACCCTTACTATGACCCCTACTATCCCTTCCTAAACCCGCCCACCAAAAACTTTGGCCCAATCATTCTACTAGAGGAGGAGGATCCACCACCATAATGTAAGGACCTTGAGGATGTTGAGATAAACATAGAGCTCCTTTCCCCCGGGTACACTTATGTCGATCCTTTTGACCCCTCCCAATGGGAACCCGGGAACCCATGTGGTCCACCCACATCATTTATCACCCACTCCTTCCTACCCTCACCCACCATGTTGGACCAAGCCCATCTCTCCCAAGACTCAGATTACACCATGGGAGCCATGACTTTGGGCAATACACACTTAGGGATCGAGGAAGTGCCCCACTTCATGATATCCACCTTCCTAGACCCCTTTGACCCATTCCAATGGAGGTCCAAAAGCCCACACATAGGAGACATCTTTGGTACAAAAGTGCATAAGTCTTGGCGTACAACACCACTTGATATGATTCTTAAGTCGGGTCCACTCGTTCATATCACCCACATGTCAAGTAGGATGCATGATTGGTTCATATTCGGGTGTATCGGCCCTCCCTCATTTAACATTGGTCATACACATGTCAAAGGCATCTATAGATGTCCGAGTCCCCCGATATTTATCACCACTTTGCATGATAGGTACACCTATGGGTCCCCTGGCCCACCTAGGTTGACCAAAGTCTACACGGCATCATTGCATGATAGGTCCACTTATGGATGCCCCGGTCCTCCCAATTCCATCAAAGTCTTCTTGGCGTCAAAGCATGACTAGTCTACATATGGTTGTCCCGGTCCACCTTTACACACCAAGCTTTTCACACCCACACCGCATCATAGTGCATAGCATATGCATTCATGCAAGCATCTAGCAACGAGCGGTGAGGTTTACAAAGAGCGGGCAAAAACTTGCGAGCGCCACTTGGAATTCCAAGTAGGCAACTTATCGATGGTGACATTGGAGTGGCTCTACCCTAGGGTCACCTCCAACTTGGGGGCACGAGGACTTGTACCTTGCCAATTTCCGAGTGGCTTTGGCAACTCGGCTTACGGGTTGGACTTACTAATGGGTTTTGGGATTCACCCCATTTCCCACGTGGCGGATCTGGCAACCTATATGGGCACCGCGGTGGATCCTAGTGAGTACCTTGAGCCTATATCTTCCCTTGTGAGTGATACCCTCGGAGAGCCACCAAAAATTAGCATGAGAGCTCGACGTGTGCACACAGAGGCAAGACTAGGCAAGCAGGGTACCATCGCCAGCAAGAGGGTGTGCCCAAGCCACCGTGAGAGGATGAAGGACCGTCCCCTGGTTGCAGACGCAAGGTTGAGTTTGGAGGTTGAGGTTCACCCTGAGCTGCTTTACAGGATCACTTCCCCGGTGGACCCATACTCGACGGAGTCGAGTTCTCCGCACCCCGGGGGTATGATGGGGACATCACCAGCAATCTCATTTGTTCGAGGATCCCGATGCTCGCCAACTGTGCTTCATCTTGTTCGCCACTTTATTTCGAGTCATATGATGTAATTTTCATTTTTTTATCATGTACTTTTCCTTTTATTTAAGTTCAGTACCTAGGTTAATGAGTCATCTACCTAAGTCTTGAGTCATTATGTTAGTTTGGTAGGTTAATAGGCCCAATTCAATGGGCTAGGCCCATGGGCACCCCCCCTTCCCTTGGTTTCTTGTTATTAGTCCAAAAGTCAGGGACTTATGTTAAATTGTGGGATTCCTATAAATAACCCCAATCCCCCATTTGAGAAGTAATGAATGAATGAACATTTGAATGAAAATAAGTTTTCCACCAAAATTCTCTCTCTCTCTCTCTCTCTCCTCCCTCTCTCTCTCCCAATTTTGCCCTTCCCTCTCTCTCCTCCCTTTGCCACATCATCCTCCACCTCAGCCCAACCCTTCACCTTCCCAAGGTCCACTTAATTCCACCATTACTCACACCAAGCCCCAAGCATCCCTTCACCTTCCAAGACAACCTTTCCCTTTCCCAAGCCACCCCTCCATCTCCCAAGGGAGAATCCAACCTCCCCAAGCACCTCTCCACATCCCCAACACACCTCTTCCCCTTCCCAAGACCACATTAACCAACCCCACGTTAAACCAAGTTCAAATTTCCCTCTCCCTCCAAGCCACTTGCGCCCCCCCCCCTCTCTCTCACCCTCCACCCTTGGCCGCACCTCCCTCCCCCTCCACCTACTAGCTGCGACCCCAGCCACCTCCAACACATCCTCCTTGCCACAGCCACCCTCCACCATCCCCCACAACCAATACCCCCACCCCTTGCTGTATTGGCCCCCCTATCAGACTCCATTTACCTTCATCAAGTTGCAGTTCCAGTAACAGTTTGCAACAGCAGAGTACCCCAGAGTTGTAGAGGCTTCCTCTTCATCATCATGAGTTTTCTGGTGGTGTATCCTACATTTCCGGAAAGCTCTTCCAGTCGTCTTCGCAAGCGAGGTGATCCCGCCCCGATCCGAGTTTGGAGCTGCGCGGGAGAGCAATTCTTCCATGACTGCGTAAAGCTGCTCTGCCGGGGAACCAGAAGCCAAGAAAAGAAGCGACCACGGCTTATCCAGGAAGAATTTGGATGTGATTTTTTCTCAAACGTCTTCTCCTACAAGCCTCCTAACATCTCCAAGAAACGGAGCACCGTTTGAAGCCCGAAGCACAAAGTTCTGATTTTTCTACCCAAGGTGCGCAGGTCTGTCCTGTTAGGCCCTGACAGACACCTCTTCACTCTACGGGCTCTATCTGTCTGCTCCGACCTCCTCTTGCCTTCTTTCTGGTTGATTCTCGAAGAGGACCCTCCCACGGTCATATCGATATAAGCTACGTTGCCTTCGGAGCTCGGGAGTGTTTGTGGCAGCTTCATCTTCCTGATACAGTGGCCTGGAGTTAGTCAGAGCCTGAACAAGGTGGCCCAGTCCCAGAGCCGGCCCCAGCCCATGACGACATCCGGAGGTTACACCAAAATTCAGGAGTCATCCTGGACCAGTCAGTGACGATTTGGCGCTGGTTTCGTTGGTTTCTAAGTTCGAGAGTGTCCTCGGGAGCGTCAACAGCGAGCACCTATCAGACGGGCAGACAGGCGGGCAGAACCACGTTGGGTCATTCGGCTTCTTCCTTAGCCCCACTCCCCGCCCCGCCTGGCCGGCTTACTGCCCCTCCCTGTGTGGAGGTAGTGTTTGCTTGTACCCTACTCTCCCCACCCCGAGTTCCCCCTCCTGCGTGAGGAGTAGTGCTTGTATTAGCAGGTCCTCGGCCGAAGCATCATCGGCGCGGCGTGCGGGTAGCCCACGCTTCCCCGCTCGCCCTCGTCTCCGGCCGGGATCAGTGTCTTCACACCGATCAGGTGAGCTTCGGACCACTCTCCTCTACTGGTTTCTTACCTTTGCTTAGCTTAGTATTATCTCTAGTTGCGCCGTCGGCAGTGAGAGATGGCTCGTTCCAACTTTCCATCTAATCAAGTGCCACCGCGAGTGAGTTGTGAGGGAGACACTACATCCCACGCCCTCGGCATGCCGGCCGCCCTTGAAATTGGGCATCCCTAGCCCATTGGGGTCCATCCCCAGCCAGCCATACTCTTGGAACCCCAAGGTCCAACCTCGGACCCTCACCATCATCGCCGGTCCGCCTACGGACCCGGGTGCGCGCGACGCGGGTGAACCCGCTTGTGAGATATCGCCGTTCGGTCCGGTTGCTTGCAAATTTAGGTCTAAGGGGTTGTGTCACATCAAGAACAATCAAATATCCATAGATGGGCATTTTATTTCATGTAGGTACCCCATGAATATTATGGATATGAATGTATATGTGACCAAACAGGATGTACAAATGTGAAAAATAGTCAATTTTTAGGGGAGATACTGTTGAAATTTTTTTAGAAGTTTAATATTGCATATTGATATGATTTTTTTATTTTGAATGGCCAAAGGAGAGGGTGGGATGGAGGGGAAATTTTTTTAAAAATTTGAATGTGTGTGTGATATTTTTTTTTAAATGAGAGAGGGAAGGGGGCGGGGAGGGGAGGGTGGGAGGGTCATAGGAGGGGAGGGGAGAGGGATGAGGGGAATGTGTATGGGAATTATTTTTTTTTGACAGGTGTGTATGCCGATATGAATGCGTATGTGAATGCGGGTATGCTTTTTTTTTCCAGAAGTTGATGTCCATGTCAATGTAGATATGGATGTATATGTGAATAAACATGATGTACAAATGTGAAAAATAGTCAATTTTTAGGGGAGATGTTGTCAAATTTTTTTTAGAAGTTTAATATGACATATTGATATGATTTTTTTAATTTGTTAGGTAAATATGGCTAGACTTGATTGTTCATGGATGAATCATAAAGTAGTTGACGGAGTGGTGTCAGAGGAATTTATAGATGGAGTTGATAGTTTTATTCAGTTTGCATTGGGGCATCCAACAGCAGTGGACGAGCGTGGTTACATTCGATGTCCTTGTTTACTTTGTAAAAACAAGAGATTTCTTTCGCTATGAGATGTGTAACATCATTTATAAGGGAAAGGGTTCACAAAAGGTTATTTGAATTGGGTGTGTCATAGTGAGGACGTCTAGTCGTATGAGCCCACCAATGTTGCAGGCACAAGTACCTATGTAGACATGGTAATCGATGTTGCTGGCCCTATCTTTAATGTACAAGGGGAATACGTGTACAACGAAGAACCACGAAACAAGATGACAGAAAGATTTTATCAATTACTTCGGAATGTTGATGAGCCACTGTAGGATGGTTGTGAAAATCACACTCGGTTGTCTGCTGTCTCACAGTTGTTGAATTTGAAATCCGAATTTCACCTTAGTGAGAGTTGTTTTGACCGTATGCTCCTCCTTATCAAGAGTATGCTACCTCGAGATGAGAAGCTGCCTGAAAATTTTTACCGTGCAAAGAAGATATTCAATGAGTTAGGGCTTGGATACCAAAAAATAGATGCATTCCCTAATCACTGTATACTATTTTATCAAGGTAATGTAGAAAAAAGATCATGTGATATTTTTCAGCATGATAGATTTAAACCTAAGCGAGGAGACAATTCAAAGCAGAAGGATGTGCCTTAGAAGTCACTACGATACTTCCCTCTCACGCCCAGATTGCAGTGGATGTATATGTCGTCAAAGATAGCTCGACATATGATATGGCACACGGAAAGAGTACGTCGTGCAGATGATATAATGAGTCATCCCGCCGATGGTGAAGCTTGGGCTCATTTCAATCGTACGTATACTGCTTTTGCTCACGAGCCACGGAATGTTAGGCTGGATTTATGCACAGATGGCTTCAGCCCATTTGGAGGTTCAGTTGTGTCTTACTCATGTTGGCCAGTGTTCATGTCACCGTACAACCTTTCGTTGGGCATGTGCATGAAGCGAGAGAACCTTTTCTTAACTTTGGTGATTTCAGGTCCAAAAAATCTAGGAAAAAATTTGGACATATATCTCAGACTACTGATTGATGAGTTGAAAAAATTATGGAATGATGGAGTTGTTACTTATGATGAGTATAGAAAATAAAATTTCACTATGAAGGCTGCATTGATGTGGATAATAAGTGACTTCCCTGCATATGGAATGCTATCTGGCTGGAGCACACACAGAAGATTGGCATGTCCTTACTGTATGGCTGATACCAAATCATTTGTCCTGAAATATGGTAAGAAATCATGCTGGTTCGATTGTCATTGACGGTTTCTACCAATTGACCATCCTTTCCAAAGGTAAAAGGACTCATTCATTGAGAACACAGTTGAAATGGATGAAGTAGACTTGGAACAGATGTCTGGTTGACAAATGACGACACATGTGTAAAACTTATCAGATATAGTGCAATTTTCAGGTAGTACACGACATCTTCGTGGATTTGGAGAGGATCACAACTAGGTGAAGAAAAGTATCTTATGAGAATTGCCTTATTGGTCAGCCCTTTTGATATGGCACAACCTGGACGGCATGCATGTTGAGAAGAATCACTACAAGGAAAACAGGTTTTTTCGACGTCCATATTCCGTCGTAAATACGTCGAAAATACGTCAGAAAGTGAATTTCGATGGATTTCAGACGTATTTGCGACAGAATATGGACGTCGGCACGATTACGTCGCCAATTCATTAGCAATCACTGACAAAAAGATGCTATTGAAATTTTCGTCGATATTTATGTCGGTAATTAATAATAAGAAAATTAATTAATATTTACGACGGAACATAATTTGGTCAAAATTATGTCTGAACTTTTCTACTTATTTCTGACTAAAACTTATTCCGTCGGAAAACTACGGTCCAAATTATTTCCGACGAGTCGGTTATTCCGAAGTATTTCCGACTTTAAGTAACTACGTTAGAAACCTATGGGGCAAATAATTTCCAACGAAAGAAAACCATTTAGCAAACCGCACAACTGAAATGATGGAGTGATCTCTTCGTCCCTCCTCTGGAAGGGCGAGCACTCTCCTATGTGCCCACGCGAACCCCACCGGGCTCTCCCTGAATAAAAGAAAACCAAATCAAAGCTCCATGCATACATTTCATGAAAAGAAAAGGAAACTCCTCACATGAGCCTCATGAATAAGGGGATCTCCCCTTGGCCTTACCCCACCTGCATAGACCTTACCCCACCTGCATTGACCCTAGAACCAACCTGCCCCTCCAACCGGCGCACCTCTAATCCAACTAGCCCAGCACACTCTCGGCTTGCCCAGCCCGGCACACTTCAACCCATTCTAGCCCGACACGCTCTTGGCTTGCCCTACCTGGCACACTTGAACCCTTTCTAGCCCGGCACACTCTTGGCTTGCCCAGCCCGGCACACCCTAGTCCGCCCTTACCCGGCGCACGTAGCCTCCTTTGCCCGGGACACTAACTTATCCCTGCCCGGCACACCCATGGTTTGTCCCTGCCGGCACACGCTTCAGTCCCCTTACCCAGCACACACCAACCTCTTCCTGCCCGGCACACCCTTTGTCCTGTCCCTGCCGGCACACATAGACCTCATCCATGCATGGCTACAGCTGCACCGACCCTACTCACGTGCATGAAACTTAGGCCCAAAATCTGCACAGACTTCATCCCATGCTTGCACAGACCCTACCCGCATGTGCATCGACCTTCCTCCACACATTCCCAATGTGCATAGACCTTGGCAGACCGTGCCCTCTACACATTCCCGATGTGCATCAACCTTGGCAAACCAGCCCTTCATATATTTCAGTATGCACAGCCCTTGGTAGACTCTGCCTCCAACCCATCAAACATTTCCAGATGTGCATCGACCTTGGCAGACCTTGCCATTCACATATCTCAAATGTGCATCGACCTTGGCCAATTGGCCCTTCACACATTCCCAATATGCATAGTCCTTGACAGACCTTGCCCTTCACACATCTCAAATGTGCATCGACCTTGGACAATTGGCCCTTCACGCATTCCCAATGCGCATAGACCTTGGCCACCTTGCCATCTACACATTTCCCAATGTGCATCGACCTTGGAAGGCCCTGCCCTTTACACATTCTCACATGTGCATCGACCCTCGCCAACTGGCCCTTCACATATCTCACATGTGCACAGACCCTGGCAGACCTTGCCCTCTACACATTCCCGATGTGCATCAACCTTGGCCAACCAGCCCTTCATATATTTCAAGTATGCACAGCCCTTGGCAGACTCTGCCTCCAACCCATCACACATTTCCAGATGTGCATCGACCATGGCGGGTAGCCCCTTGGCACATTTCACATGTGCATCAACCATTGCCTCCAAACCATTACACATTTCCAGATGTGCATCAACCTCAGCTGCAGCTGCACCGACCTGATCTCCATGTGTTCTGACCTACACTCAGCTCTGGCCTGTATGTGCACCGACCTACCTTCATGCATGAACCTCAGTCACATCAACCTACCTCGAAGCATCCCAGCCTTGGTAGCCCAGTTGCACCGACCAGCCTCGACGCACCCTAACCTTCGAAACTCAGTTGCACCGACCTGCCTTGCAGCTGTACCAACCTACCATTCCATCTCACACGGTGCACACCCGGTGGACTCCACCCAGTGCACCCTGACGTGGCTTTATCCAGCACACTGCCCAGCCCCTTTGCCCGGCGCACTCCCGGCATGCTATACACCTGAAATGCAATAGTATAATAAAAAGTATAATAATAATAATAATAATAATAAAAGAATCAATGAACAACATAAAAGGAATAAATAGATAAATAATAATAACAATAAATAATGATAATAATAATAATGAATAGAACGATACGACTCTCGTCATCCCCGGACCATACGCGTGGGAATATTGATAAGGCCTCCATCGGTCACGCTTGGACCTCGGGCTCGTCCCAATCATGGTCGTTGTCTGACCCATATCCTAGGCTTATAGCCTGCTATCTTCGAACATGTTTTTGTTTTGGGATTTAATCCCGGGACATTTTCCCGTTTCCCTTTGACACCAGAAATATTGATGATGCCCATGCAAGCCTTGCTTCGACTGCGGGAGCCTCCCCCAGTATGGTCGCGGCTCGATCCTGCACCAGGCCGATAAACTTACTGATTTTTGACCACTCTATCCGGAATTTAACCGAATGTTTCCCATCCATCTGAATAATAAATTTGCCGCACCCCGGCATACATATGCTCCGATTTTTTCGTGACGATTACGATATTCTCAAGTCGGACACTCGTCCGAATATTAAATGCTCTCCTGAGTGACCGACATGTTTCGAACGCTTCTTTCCCTAGACATAGGGCTTTCCAGTTGATCCAAGATCACTATCGTCTTGTTTCTCTCGATATAATTCTTCTGACCATGAGGCCCTTATTCCTAGCGATTAATCAAGGGTGTTCTCCTCTCCGAGGGGATATAAATGACGTCATGACCTTTATGACGCGGCGGATTTTGATCCCAACACGAACCACACGATCATCTGATTAGTCAGATCGAGCGCACAATAAATCGTCACTTTGTGACTAGCACGCCCACGAACTTAATAAACCAATAAACGAATCCAACAAACGCATAAACAATAGATCTAATAAAAAGTGCATCCACATGAACCTAACACCGTCTCGAGAAATCCCTCGGTGACGCTTACAGGAAACCCTAGACCTCTACCTCGGGAACTCACCCGAAAACTACACGTAAAATCACGTCTCGCAGATGGGAAACGGAAACTCGAGTCACGTGAAACTCACATCAAGTGACAGGAGCACTGCCCACCAGAAGCAAAGCCGGATGCGTCCACTGATGACTTAGTACGCGCCTCAAGTGTCTCGCTGCGACGCCCCAGGCGGAGATAGAGACACTACAGTAACCCGTACTACGAGCAAGGACTAGCTGGGTCACGTTCGTCAGCACGGGTCCGACAGCCCCCAACTAAGTGTGCACATACAGACCATACATCCTAGGTCAGATCCTCTAGCTGGTTCTTCCCCCGAAGCCCACACTCAGGCTGCGGGTGGAGGCCCTACGGTAACCAGCCTAAAAATCGTCTCTCTCGGGTAAGCCACTCCACCACTCCCCGGTGGGTCAGCATACGCGTGCCGTAAGAAGGCTACGACCAGTGGGAGATCACTAAACGTGAACACGGAATGCCACTCACGCACCCATCGCGAGTAACACAGAGTAACAGGTGGCACGACGCCACCATACTCTGGACAATCCATTAGACATACTAAGTCCAACGGTCTTTGAGTCACAGACTCGGGTCAAGACCGTCATACACAACGGCACAACACCGTTAATATAGCCTAATCCCTAAGTCTAAAACCATAATAGCACAAATACCGAGGTAGCTCACAAGCCGCCAAGTCAATCTCTTATCCAAGGGAAAAGCGGGAAACCTCCAGCTCCAGGTTGGGTGACTGGAGTCACCGTCCAAGGGTCAAACCCATAGCCCACTCGAAAACACTTACCGGGAACCCAATGACGTGGGGGAATAACCCACCGCACACATGCCGATATACGGCGACTCGTTCTAGTGAGAACACAAAAGATCGGATCACATGGGGTCACCCGGACCCACCAAACCTACAGGCACACTAACCGGGGTAACACGATACCTCCAGACACCCAGAAACACGGACACAGAACCCATGGGGTGTCCGAAACATCCACGAGGCCGAAGGTCAACCACTGGATCACAATCGGGTCGACCGGAGAGCGACACATCGCAAAACGGGCGCGGCAAGCACGAAAAACCACCTAGCAGTCCTCTCTGGACTGTTAGGGAGCCTAGCGGTCTCCTCCGGACCGCAAGGGCTGGCCTGGCGGTCCAGCCAGGACCGCAAAGGACCCAAAACACTGAAACCTCAAGCGGTCATCCCGAGACCGCCAAGGAGGGTGGCGGTCGTCCAGCTGACCGCTAGGCTAGCCTAGCGGTCAGTCGCGAGGCCGCTACCCCACCGATCTTGACTGACCAAAACATGGACAAACGGTCATGCCCTGACTGTAAAACAGAGCCTAGCGGTCCATCGTGCGATGGCAAGGCTCGAATCGACATACGGGACCTCTAGCAGTCTCCACATGACCGCTTAACACCCTAGTGGTCGCCGGAGCGACCGCTAGGTCGTCCCGAGCCCGAAAACAACAAAAATAGTGGGAAACCTCATTCCACGCCCCGTTTACACCCATGTCAAAGGGAAAATAAAGAGAAACTAGTCCTCAACCTCTCTAGCACTGAAAGGGCCCATTTAAACCCCAAAAATATGGTCAAAACGCTAGATCCGGCTCACACCCCAAAAATATGCATTTACCCCAAAATGCTCAAATAAGCCCGCTCGACTCACCACGGCCTACAAAACTCACGAGAAATAGAGTACAGAGGTTAAGGATCTGTCCCCCTACCTCCATTGAAGATTCCGCGCGCTGAGGACGTCGATCCATGAAGAAAACACCGTGAAACCCTCTCCGAGCACCCGAACGCGCATCCGAGCTCGCCGTGCCTCCACAGCCTCGATCCTCGCCCCATCCTCACGCTCCTCGCCATCATGACGTCCCTGCCTCGCCCACCCTCGCCCCCGTCGACTGCCCGGAGGTGAGGGGGAGAGAAAGAGAAGAGAGAGAGTGAGTGAGAAAGAGAGAATGAGAGAAAGAGAAGGGGTGGGGGCGATTATTAATGGAAAAACAAAAAAAATCTAGAAATTAAAAAAAATATGAAAAATTACCTCCGCGATCCTTGGGAAGAGCACAACGTTCCGGAACCGTCCCAGAGTCGGAGAACGCAACGGTTCACCCTGCACAGAGTTCCGAAGGCACATCAGGGAAAAACACGCGTAAAGCACAGAACACACCCCGGGACCCACGAAAGCAATCCGAAACCCACGGATCCTGATCCGACAAATAATCCAAAAAAATCCAGGGCGTTACACTCCCACCCTCCATGTGTCTATGTGTGCATGTGTCTATGTATGAGAGTGAGAGTAAGAGAGGGCGGGAGCAGGGAGAGGGGGCCGAGCCCTTCCCCCTCCCTGTGTCTATGTGTGGCCCCTCCCCTCCCCTCCCATCACCCTCACACCCTCCCTATGTCTGTGTGTGCGTGTGTCTGTGTGTGAGAGTGAGAGTGAGAGAGGGCGAGAGATGGGAGAGGGGGTCGAGCACCTCCCCCTCCCTGTGTCTGTGTGTGGCCCCTCCCCTCCCCTCCCATCCTATCACCCTCCCACCCTCCATGTGTCTGTGTGTGCGTGTATCTGTGTGTGAGAGTGAGAGAGGGCGGGAGCAGGGAGAGGGGGCTGAGCCCCTCCCCCTCCCTATGTCTGTGTGTGGCCCCTCCCCCTCCCTGTGTCTATGTGTGTGAGAGTGAGAGTGAGAGAGGGCGGGAGCAAGGAGAGGGGGTCGATCTGAATTCAATTTTTTTTTTGGGGGGGGGGGGGTTTGACACATTTTTTTATCAGTTTTTATCAGTTTCTATTCCCTGCCGATTTATTATTTGGGTTGCTAAGGGTGACAAAAGTTTCGACGGAATAATTTTTAGTCGAAAATTCTGACGTATTTCCGACAAACATACATTCCGTAAGAAATAATTTGACAAATAGCTTTCAAAGGTGACAAATAGCTTCCTAAGGGTGACAAATACGTTGCTCAGGCTGACAAATAGGTAGCTAAGGGTGACAAATAGATTTCCGATGGAAACATTTTCAGTCGAAAATACGTCAAAAATTTTTGATTCATTTTCGACTAACCTATTTCCGTCGAAAATAATTTGACATGTAGCGACAAATAGGATGGCAAATATCTTACTAAGGGTGACAAATAGGTTGCTAAGGGTGACATAGAGGTTGGTAAGGGTGACAAATAGATTTTCGACTGAAAAATTATCCGTCAAAAATACGTCAGAAATTATCGACGTATTTTCGACCAATAAACATTCTGTCGATAATAATTCGACACATAGCGACAAATAGGATGGCAAGGGTGACAAATAGATTTCCGACGAACACATCTTCATTCGAAAATACGTCGAAAAATTTCAACGTACTTCCGACCAACCTATTTTCCGTCGTAAATAATTTGGCACATAGCGATAGATATGTGACAAATAGCTTATGTGACAAATATATTTCCGACTGACAAATTTTATGTCGGAAATACGTCGGCAATTTCTGACGTATTCCCGACCAACGAACATTCCGTCGGAAATTAATTGTCACACTTATATCGAAGGTGACAATTAAATAACTTGCTAAGGGTGACAAATAGGTCAATAAGGGTGACAAATAGGTTAAGGATATCAAATAGATTTTGGACGGAAGCACTTTAAGTCGGAAATACATCGAAAATAATTTGACACATAGAGACAAATAGGTGACAAATAGATTGCTAAGGGTGACAAATAGGTCGCTAAGGCTCACACAGAGGTTGGTAAGGCTGACAAATAGATTTTCGACATAAAAATTATCCGTCGAAAATTATCGACGTATTTTCGACCAATAAACATTCTGTCGGAAATAATTTGACACATAGCGACAAATATGATGGCAGGGGTGACAAATAGATTTCCGTCGAACACATCTTCAGTCGAAAATACGTCAAAAAATTCCGACGTATTTCCGACCAACCTATTTTCCGTCGAAAATAATTTGACACATAGCGACATATAGGTGACCAATAGATTATGTGATGAATGTATTTCCGACGGACAAATTTTATGTCGGAAATACGTCGGCAATTTATGACGTATTCCCGACCAATGTACATTCCGTCGGAAATTATTTGGCACATTTATGTCAAAGGTGACAAATAACTTGCTAAGGGTGACAAATAGGTCAATAAGGGTGACAAATATGTTGTTAAGGGTGACAAATAGATTTTCGACGGAAGCACTTTAAGTCAAAAATACGTCGAAAATAATTTGACACAGAGAAACAAATAGGTGAAATATATATTATTAATGGTGACAAATAGGTCGCTAAGGGTGACAAAGAGGTCGCTAAGGGTGACAAATAGATTTCCAACGGACAAATTATCCATCGGAACGACGTTAAAAATTTTTGACGTATTTTCGACCAATATACTTTCCGTCGGAAATAATTTGACACGTAGCGCCAAATAAGATGGTAAGGGTGACAAGTAGCTTTCAATGGTGACAAATAGCTTGCTAAGGGTGGCAAATAGGTAGCTAAGGGTGACAAATAGGTTTCCGAAGGTATAATTTTCGATCGAAAATACGTCGAAACATTCTGACATATTTCCGACCAATATACTTTCCGTCGGAAATAATTTTACACATAGAGACAAATAGGATGGAAAGGTTGACAAATAGTTTTCCGACGAAGACATCTTCAGTCGAAAATACGTCAGAAATTTCATACGTATTTCCGACCAATCTATCTTCGTCGGAAATAATTTGACACATAGCGACAAATAGGTGACACATAGCTTATGTGACAAATATATTTCCGACGGAAAAATTCCAGTCGAAAATAAGTCGAAATTTTCCGACGTAATTCCGATTGAAAATTGTTCCGTCGGAAAGTTCCTCTAAATTTGCAATTTGTGGCGCCAAGATTCCGACGGAAACTTTTCCGTCCGAATATCCGTTGGAAATTCAGACAGATGTTCCGACATATACTTATCTGTCTGAAATACCGATGCAAGTTCCGACGGAATATAATACGTCCGAAATTACGACGGATATTCAGACGGAAATAAATCCGTCGGAAAATTTCATCGCTAATTCCGCTTTTTCTTGTAGTGCAAGAGGAGATGTCAACTTTCGAGTTGCGCATTACGTAGGCCGTCACTGCCCTCCTCTCCCAGGTGGGGGTTTTGTCTTCTCAAGGAGGACCCTCGACCGTAACACAACCCCCTCGTGCGAGTGTTTGTTATAATTTTAAATTTCTCATAATTTTGAGTTATGATACTCCTATTTAGTCCAAATAAATTACCATAAAAATTAACTTACTTCAGAATAACCAACAAGATCTAGGCAGTGAGAGTGACCTGAGAGAGTTAATTAATAGAATTCAAATCGGATGTTCAGTCTGGACTCCGCGCTCAAACTATTGTTGTTCAAACTGACTTTGACTTTAAAATCAAAGAACGATCGGGTGCAACAAGGCCGGGATGGTGAGAGTGACTTGTAATAGTTAGCCGACGAAATCTAATCGGATATATACATACTCGGTTAAGACGCGGCGCTTAAACTGTCTTTTTTCCAAACCAAATTAGCTTAAAATCAGAGAAATTAGATCGGGGGATCGATGTAAGATCTGAATTATCGATTTTATCAGCATATCAATTAGCACCTGCAGTGCCATGATTTATTGGTCATCCCCCTTTTGGACAGGGTGAGTTAATTAATTAGCTACTCGGTCCGGTTGTGCAACAGGCCATGCAGATCGCTGTCACAAGGAGACACTGATCGAGAATCTAAGTTAGGTGGCGTCACGAGTTAGGTGTGTGTCCTAGTCTTTGGTCCCACTAATTAACAAAACGACAGTCCGCTGGTAAGCCAGAGAACAATGAACACTACCCACGCTGGCCCGGCCCGATCGAAAATCCAAGTCCGAGTCCGAGGTTCGACGAGAACAATGGCTCACGAGTACTACCTTTGGAGAAGATACATACTAATTTCTTAATTACAGAGTAGTATGATCGACATCAGATTCGACGCATGCAAGGCCACGTGATTCATTATTGGAAATAGAAAATCTTCCACCCGTACGTTGTTCTCTGTCATTACATCCATGGCGCTGCTAAATCTAAAATTGTTCAGCCATGAAACAATATAATTACCTCCCGTGAACTTCCTTGTACATACAACGTACCTTCCATCCGGCGTGATCATATATCACTCAACTTCTTGTACACCCTATGTCAAGTCGCGCGGGCCCGCCCAACACACGTATGTAGGTGTGGAGTACCGTGCGCTCCCAAACATAGGAAATGTGGCCTTCAACTTTCGACGTGACAAATGAGGTTTGATCCGGAACATTAGTTAGTATATATCTCGGAGCGAGGTCACGGGTTTCAATTAATGCTCCCAGTACGTGTGTCGTTGAGAGAGAGATTACAAGATTTTGATCTCCATCGACTACTCTCCCTAGCTGCGCTATTACTATGCATAATATTACGGGGTCCACGTAGCAGCATATATGTATATTGGTGCTAGACATCACATCTCGATCGTCCCTGGGACTAAACACCATAACTTATATAGATGTGGAGTTAATGCAATATCAAGTACAATAAATACGGTATGCTTTCGCTATCAACTCATGATCAAGCTTCCGTGGAGCATTAGTGGTTGGGACTTGATCCACAAAATAAACATTATATTGTTGAAGAACCTTTACCCACGAGAGGATCATGTTTGCATGTTTTAGGTGATGTCAATAATTTGCGTATAAATAACGGTATAGGATATATATATATATATATATATATATATATATAGCGCAGGAACTTAAAAATAATCACAGAATTGATCCCAGCTTCATTGGCATGCCTCATACAATTTAAGAAACAACTAAAGTACTTCTTTGAATAAATATGTAACCAATTAAGATAATATATATTCTTACAAATTAAATGAAGATACAAGAGGGTTAATAATTAGTTTTATGATTAATTCTTTCAAAAAGAATGCAATATATTTTTAGTTTTCAACCCCTAGCTAGAATCATTCATATTATATATTATTATCCTCTTCTAATTTAGATATTTATTTATAAAATCTCGGGTTATTTAGTGAAACACGTACCCCATGTCATCAAGAATGAGAGTCCCCCATGAAGTGTTAATGAAAAGGTCCCTAATAATTAAGGTACTTGTCATATAAAATATAATTATAAATATTTACAAATGTATATCAGTACTAGATGGGCTGATACATGAATGCTAAAGATTACACAATTAAGTTGAGAACCAATTAAAATCTCAAAGAAATTTAGACCCTAATTAATGATGGCCAACTGTGCCATCCCGGCCATCAGTACCCCATGCATCATGATGTGTCTAAGATCTCCCATGCATCATGCATGGACTTGGCATCGTTCAAGGAACCTGCTAGCTGTGTAACTACTACGGTCTCGTTCCGTTTCCGCCCCCACCTTCCCCCCCCCCATCCACCTGCCCTTGCTCTCCATAAATAGATGCTCATAGTCTCTGCTTGCTTCACCCAGCACAGCCACCCGTTGAGAGTACCGCATCTCCCCTGGCAGCGTGCACACACCATGAACCGCTCGATCGTCTCCATCCTGTTCGTGGCGGTAAGCAAGCAAATTATAGGAGTTCCAGTATCCCGTTCTATGTATATGCAATACCTATCTTCGAATATATTCCCCCCTCCGTACATTGCTTAGCGATCTGCAACCTGCAGATTCCTAGCTACTAGGGCTAATTAATTAACTTCCCAAGATGTTTTTCCGTTCAGATCCTGGTAGGAGTCACCCATGCAGCTTTAACTGCTCGAGAGTTCTGGGAGACAACCATGAATGGCAGCCCCATGCCCGCTTCCATTCGGGACCTGTTGCAGCCAGGTGTCGCTCTGATCGCTCTCCTCGACACACAGCTAGCTTGCCCTAATTAACTTTTGCCCACTGGTTAAGTAATTCTTGATCAGATCTCACGTACGCGCGATCCCTTGCTGGTATATTCTGCATGCGTTCGCAGGTATGGCTGTAAGAACTCGGGGATTCGGCTGCACTCTAGGCGACAGTCGTTGGTTGAGAAATCACCCTAAGAGCAGCAGCGGCGCCGCCACTGCTGACATGCCGCAGGAAGACATCTTCTTCCTGCAGAAGGACCTGCGCCCCGGTGCAACGATGAGGCTGGACACCACCAGGAGCTGCCCAGCAGCACCCTTCATACCCCGTGGAGAGGCCAGCGTCATCCCTTTCTCCTCCGAGAAGCTCCCCGACCTGGTAGCCCGTTTCTCCGTCCATCCCAACTCCGCGGACGCGCAGGCCATGAAGGAGACCCTGCAGGATTGCGAGGCGAAGGACGCCTCGGAGCAGAGCAAGTACTGCGCCACCTCGCTGGAGTCCATGGTTGATTTTGCCACCTCCGCGCTCGGCACTCGGGCTATCCGGGCCGTGTCGTCGGAGATTGCCGAGGGGGCAGCGACGCCGAAGCTTCAGGAGTACACCGTGGCGTCGTCCCCCATGCAAAAGCTGGCTGGGAGCAGCTACGTCTCTTGCCACCCAAGTCCATGGCCTCATGCCCTCTTCTACTGCCATATCTCGCCTGCTTCCCGGGCTTACATCGTGCGGCTCGTCGGCAGGGGCGGCGCACCGGAGGTTGACGCCGTCGTGGTGTGCCACGACGACACATCCAACTGGGACCCTGCCCACCTGGCCTTCCAGATGCTGAAGGTGAAGCCGGGGACGCTCCCAATATGCCACTTCCTGCCCATGGGTCACATATTATTTGGCCTGTCTCAGGAGGGCGCTCTGATCATCTGACGCCCTGCTGATCGAAGAAGAAGAAGAAGAAGGCCCTTCCTGCTGCATGCCGGCCGTTCCCACCCCTAGATATCTGCGCCATTATCCTATATATATGTGTGTGTATGCACTTGATCACTTCCTCTATATATGATCTCCCGGGGAATCCCCGAAGATCGGAACGCACGCTTGCTTTGCTTGTTGTACATTTGTCGTAGATAAGCATATGCCTCATCTACTCTGCGTGTGCTAGCAGCTAGCTAGCCGTTTGCTTCAATTATGTACACCCTTATATGTATGGATCGGCACGGTTCAATAATAAAAGCACTTCCTGTTAAATATCCGTACTATTTTTTCATCTCGAAAATGTGTATTCAAATGTTTAATTGCCAAATTTTTATCCTGACGTGAGCTTCTGATTTACAAGTCTTCTTAAATTCTTTGTCATTAAAAAAAATATATTTCATTTAATAAACCCGATGAAATATTATAATCCGTCTGAATTAATTTATCGTCTAAGAGGAAAAAGAAAAGGAATGAGAGGGATGTGGTCAGGAGTTTCGATGGAAATTTATTCGATCGGAATTGAAATATGTCAGAATATTTTGACATATTTTCGACTGAAAGAAATCTGTCGAAAAATTCTGACGTATTACCGACGGCAAATTATTTCGTCGAAAAATAATGAAATAATTTTCCACCCTACCTATAATTAATTAATTAATATTTCGGGTGTTTTCGACGGAAAAATTATTGGTCGAAAATATGTCGGAAGATTTCGACATATTTAAAGTTGGTCGGAAATACGTCGAAAAATTCTGACGAATTTCCGACAAAAATAATATGTCTGAAATAGGTCGATAATTACCGACTGATTTTCGACATAATTATTTCCGTTATAAAGTAAAATGTTTCCGACGTATTTTCGATGGTCTTCTGTTCATCGGAAAATTTCGTCGATATTCTCGATTTTTCTTGTTGTGTCTAGTCTTAGAATCCGAATAAATTATCACCTATGTGACTGGCACACCTTCACATTTAATTAAACGTTAAAAGATAAAACGAACGAAAAAATGAATCAAAAGAATGAAAAGACTTCGAATTTAGAGTGCATCCAACACTTAGACTATTACAATATTCAATCTCTGCTTTCAGCGTACGTACCTTAGTTATCTGCAGGGCTGTTTTGCTGCTGAAAATGTGTCATATATTTCTGTTACATAAGAATATAGAATTCTGGACGCCTTCTTGCAGGTGACAAATGAAAGTCATGACAATATTATTGCCCAAAATTCCAAATTGAAATGCTGAATATCAAAATTGATTGCTTCATTTTCATCCATTTGAATAGAGCATGACTAGCAAACGACACTTGCAGCATATATAAAACCTGGCCCGATAACACACTCCTTCCAATTCTCTTTGGCCCTCTTTGATAGCGGAACAAGAGGGGGTAACCCGGCTTGACCTGTGCTATTCGATTTGGTAGCGAAATCGCCATATTCTCCGTTACGCTGGTTAAGTGTCTCGGGCACCGGATTAACTCGGGTTACCGTATGCCATATGCTGGGTGGAATATGCCTAAACCCCACCCTCTCGTGCAAGTATTGCTTGTCGTCCTCCTCCGAAACCCTACCCTCTGCTGCCTCTTCCATGTCGCCCTCCTCCGCTATAGCCTCAGTGGACCATCTGTTGGCCTGCAACGCACGCTCCGTCGTCGGCTGCCTCTTCCCTGCTCGACGCCTTCGCTATCGCTGCCCCGATCTGGCCGTCTTGCCCTCACCGCCATGTTAGTCGTCTGTTGCAGGCCGCGCTCCCACGCTCTGCTGTTTCGATTTAGGAAGAGGCAGTCAACAACGGCCATTACTGCTCGTCCACCTCCTCGATCGGTTCGAATACCCTCTGCACTCTTGCGTCGAATCACCTCTGCAATCTTCTATACTCGCCCAGATCGTGTGGCTGGGGTTGGCGCCCTTCCACTTTTTCTGCTCCCCGTACCCACCTTTTGCGGAGAGGGTTTCAATCAGACAGATTACCACTGCCGCATGTGAGCCTATAGTGTTCGACGGTGTTGCCCTATTTTAACTCCTCGTCACCGATGTAATGCCCATCCCCAGCATCCTTGCCAGAAGCGGTGGCTTCTCCAGCGCCAACCAAGCGTGTCTCTTCTGCATCTTCCTCGGCCCCTTGCCGCCACTGGTTCCTTCTGTCCTGATCTTTTTTACTCATTCGACATTGCTTTGTCTCTGCTTGTTGTGCTTTTTACAACCCTGCGATGTGTCTTCCCCTTGCCTCCTTTTTACCATGCTCTGGTTCGCATTCTTCCCTTGCGCTGATTCATTTGGGCATCTGATTTTCAATACTGCAAATAAGACCTCGGTATGATCTCCTGTAACCGGAAGTTAATATCACGCATGTAACTTCACATCCCATCCTTGTTGCTGTGATTTCCCTCTCCTATTGAAGAGGGTTCCCATTTTACTTTTATGCTGGTTTGCATACTACCTTCCTACTCGTTCACCTATGCACCTGATCTGAATTATCCAACTATTTGGACCTCCGTATGATCCCTGATAATGGCCTGCAACTCCTGGTGCCTCATTTTTATGCCTCAATAATATCGTGGATCTTACAGAGTGGCTTCTTTTATACCTCAGGAAGTGCGCTAACCTGTTTGGTTTTGGTAGAATAATAATTTGTCACAGTATTTTTTTAAACTTGTTATGTTAAATAAGATGCTAGTGAATGCAATCTTTGTTAGGTTTTGGTAGAATAGCAATGACTTCATTTACATTGTCAGCTTGACTAACTTTTAGTTTTGACTAATTTGTTAATTCTAACAATAAGTTAAACCTAATACAATGTCGGCAGTGTTTCTCTCTCCTCTTTCATATAAGGCTACTCATTTTCTAGAATGATAAGTATTTCACTTTCATTTGATAGATTTTATGGGTTTACGAATAGCTGTACATAGCATTTTCCATGAAATGACTTTATTCATATAGCTGTTGTCGGGACTGCATTTTGAAGTTGTAATTAAGGCTACACACTCTAGATTAAAGTACATTCTTAAATCATTATAATTGGTAGTCCCACATTATTGACAAAATGGTCCGATAAATTAGGGAATTTGGTCTATGATGTTGCATTTGCTAGAAATGTGGACTGTGGATGATTACACTCATGACAGTAGATCTAGATTTTCCAGATAAATTTTCTTCACTGATGTGGCATATATTATACTTTCTCTGTTAACAACTTTATTTTATTGTTTATGTTACTGCATTATTTCAATACTTTCGTGCTTCTCATTAGTTTGCATTACTCCCTGAGATACCCCTACGAAATAAGATTTAATCCACAATCTCATTCTCTCCCTCATTTTAGTATCTACTGACTTATAAGAATGACTATTTGTTGTTGGCAACACCACCGAGGTAATTCCTAGATGGTTGGCAACTATACCAAATATTCTCCAGCTTCTGTGTGCTGAAGTAACAAACATATTATACTCCAAAGTTCTGAAAACTGCAAATCTCTGGTTGACCCAGGTTGACAAATGACCTTTTTACTGTGCTTCGTTGGTGTGTTACATTTCTTCTACATTTTAGTGAACCTAAATTTTGAGTGTGTTGTTTATGTGCAGCTACTTTTGTTATTATGTTGACCTTGTTGGTTGTAAGATTCTACATTATTAACCCTCTGTTGGGTAATGCCTCTCTCCATTCACATGACTATTTCTACATGACAAATCACAAATTGACTATTTCTACATGACAAATCAAAAATTGTCTATTTTGAAACTGCTTGTAAAAGACCTCTCTCCATTCACAATTTTGAGAAGAATGTTGGTGTTTATGCCAATTTAACTCATACAGGCAACCAGCTGATAGCTATTTTCTGATGTTACATGATATATGCCTCTTACTTGACAGTGAATTAAGTCTACCTGTTCATTAACATATGAGTGAAAACTCATTGATGTGTTCACTTTATCATATCTAATTATTATCTATTTTGAAATTGCTTGTATAAGACCTCTCTTCATTCACAATTTTGATATTGCCGCATGGCCTTTATGCCAATTTAACTCATATAGGCAGCCAGCTGATAGCTGTTTTCTGATGTTATAGGGTATATGCCTTTTATTTGACAGTGAATTTAAGTCTGCCTGTTCATTAACATAGAAGTGTAAACTCATTGCCATGTTCACATTATCATATCTAATTATTGTCTACTTTTTGTGTCATGGGTAATTAACCAGCTTGAAGAGGAAGAGGAGATTAACTATGTCTACATATGGTAAGTACCATCAACTCTGCATGGTTTAAGTGTTATTGCATACTTGTTGTTCTGCAATTAATTCATGTAAAATATCCACCCTTCTCTATAACTAAATTCCTCTATATGATTTATTTACTAATATTAGGAGCAATTCCAAATGACTCTGGAACCACTAGAGTTAAGGCCCGTGTGCAGAATTGGACTACGGCTCAGATAGGGTTCTCCTTCAATTATTGATCGAGCAATATGATAAGAATAATTACTCTTCTGGTATGTTCAAGCCCCATTGTTGGGCTGAGATAGTCCCGATGTTTAATCGATCGTGTAACCTGAACTACGACCGGCACCAATTAAACAACCGTTGGAAGACAATTAGAAAGATTTATGGTATTGTTGATGAGTTGCGGAATAAATCTGGATGGGGGTGGGACAGTGTGAACAATGTCCCTGTTCCCGGATATGAAGGGGCTTGGGATGAAATAATTCAGGTATTTTATCACTTACGCGGTTAATTATCCAGTTTACATTCCTCAGCTAAAGTAATTTTATAATAGTGACATCTCCAAACCCTATTTTTTTCAGACTCGATCGGAGTTTAGGTTAATTAGAGGAAAACCCTTTCTCTTCTTGCGTGAGATGGACTATCTCTGTGGGAAAAGCTGTGCAAGGGGGTTGGACGCCGATGCCTCACGGCCCCGACAAGTAATGCAACCTATGGAAGTGCATGCAAATGATTTTTTGAGTGCTTTAGGTGGTGGAATAGATGTTGGTGGGCTTGATAACATTACTGACACTATGAATGTGTCTCAATACGCACAACCTTCAAGACCTGCATTTAACACACCTCCTATAAGTAGGGATATGGAGGAAGAAGGTACTTCTACATCGGCCAATAACACACATAGCTCTGGTAAGAAGACTCGTCAAAAGAAGCTTGGAGATGAGACATTAAACAATTTTGCCGGGGCTATGCACAATAGGAGCGAGTTGGTGAGGCTCTTACGAGGTGACCGTACATCTGCCCTCCACATGGCCGATGACACCCCTTCCATGCGAGCATGCATCGAAATACTGAAGGCAGATCCAAGCCTTGATCGAACCACGTATCTCAGAGCAACAGATTTATTCAAGGATCCAATAAATAGGAAATTATTTCTGGAGCTGCCCGAAGAAGACATGATTAACTGGGTGTTAGTTCACATGATGTAAACGTCTGTCATGCACTTCTGCAATTTGGTTGAATCCCCAACCCCACCTTATCATGCGTTGTAATTTAAAACTATGTTGTTGTCTCTTCTACTTGCTTATGTAGTACGTGTTGGACCTTATCATGCGTTGTAATTTGAACTTACTTGCTGTCCCGTCTAATTGCTTATCACATTTAGTGGACCTTCTCATCCAATTTCGTACCCTAATATCATAGTCACATCTATTGTCTTTCATAATCTCTTACGTGCAGGCAATTGAAGTTTGGAAAATGGGAAGATACAAATGCTATGTAGTGTGGGTTGGGCGAGAACCCGGTATTTATTACAGCTGGCCTGAATATTTTACCCAGGTCAATGGATATCCTGGGGCTCGTTACAAGAGTTTTCACACACTAGAGGATGCACACAAGGCTATTATAAATGGGTTTGACAACAGGGGGCATACACATATTATTGATCAGTCCTAAGTCATTTCAAGGCGTATGCCTACGTCTTCTGCAAATCCCATGTCACCTAATCCAGCAATGAACCAGTCACTGCTAGAACAGAGGACACAAGGGTACACCGTGTCTTGTACTGTTGTCGTCCTATTGAGTATTCTAATAGTGTTGCTCTTGTGTATTTTAGTTACTCTCCTAGTTGTGTTGTTTAAGGTGGGGACTACGTAGGCTAAACTTTTTCACAAGTCCCGATGTTTTCAGCATTTATGTACTAGTGTTATCTCTATTTGCGGTTAGTAAAGCATGTACCAGCCCATTTATTAATGGATAATGATTTCATCAACAAATAGTGTTGCAATGGTGATGGAAATGCTTGGCCACTTGTGTAGATCTTGATCGCATTCTACTGGACTTTCTCACGGAGGATGATGAGATGATCAACAACGTTGAGGAGGCCATTCTTCAACAAGTGGACCATGATGAAATGCTGCCACCTATTCGTCGACGTATGCATTCATCAGTCCACGCGGGTCAAATGTGGGTGACAAATATTGTCAATGGACATGAGCAGAGGTGTTACAAGATGTTCAGGATGCATCCAACTATGTTTACAAGATTGACTGACATCTTGGTAGGCCGTGGTTTATTAAAGGATTCAAGATATGTATCTGCTGCTGAACAGTTGGCTATGTTCTTATATGCCACTGGTCATGGGGTGTCTAGTGGTGCCTTATGTGAGCACTTTCAACATTCCTCTCAAACAATCAGTACATATGTAAATAAAGTCATCGGTGCCATCTACGAATTGAGGGATGAATATATTGAACTACCCACACCTACACAAGCTCACGAGTGTCATCCCTACATTCGTGGCAAAGAACGCTTCTATCCATATTTTATGGTGAGATCTTTTGACGTACTCATTCATCCCCAGTACATCGGTACCTTGAACTTACCAACACAATTTTTTTTTGTAGGACGCCATTGGTGCCATAGACGGCACACACATTCCTGCAAACGTACCAATTTCAGAGCATGACCGGTTCCGCAACCGTAAGGAATGCATTACACAAAATGTAATGGCGGCTGTATCATTTGATATGCTTTTCCAGTATGTGTGTGCTGGTTGGGAAGGATCGGCTGCTGACATGAGGGTGCTAAAGTGGGCTTTAGATGAAGGGGGTTTCTCTTTACCGCCAGGGAAGTATTATTTAGTGGATTCTGGATATGGAAATTCTGCGTCTTTCTTGGCACCGTATAGGGGGGTGAAGTATCATCTGGCACAATTCCGTGGTCGTGCGAATGTGCCTTACGAAAACAAGAAGGAAAAATTCAATCATCGTCATGCGCAATTGAGGAACGTGGTGGAGCGCACATTTGGGGTATTGAAGATGCGTTTCCATACTTTGCGTGAAGGCAACATGTACCCTTGGCCGACACAAATCAAGATAGTCCTTGCATGTTGTGTGGTGCAGAACTTCATACGTCGTGAACAAGGGTATGATTGGTACTTCAATCGGGTTGGTGACGAAGATGTGGAAGGGGATGATATTGATGATCAGGAAGTTCCCACTGTATCATCCATCGGCCACCAACAGGTTGCTGCAGGAGAGCACCTTAGGAATGTCATTGTTGATATGCTTTGGGGGTTGGCATGAGATTTAGTATGTAGGATGACTTTACTTTCCTAAAACATGTACATTGGGAACATTAACTTTAGTTCTGTTATTGCTTGCTTTGTACTTGAACAATTTCCCGGTTGAAATGTAGTTTGTTTATGTAGTAGGTTTAACATGGTGCATTATAGTTGCTGTGTTTAATTAGTATTTGACTTTCATTTACATTTCAACCGTTCTTTGTGTAAAGTTTTTTTGCAGGCCAAAGCCTCCCAACCCTAGCTTCTCATACAGTTGGGTAGTTGGATGGGAAGAGGGCTTAAAGGGCAATGATGAGTAAATAATGCATTGAAAATGACAAGTCAGCAACACAGTGAATAACCTCGCAGCTATGGAGGTTCCTCGGAGCACATATGATGTGATAGCTTTGAATTGTGAGGGCTGACTTGTCTCTCAACCCCTTGCAATGTTATGACAGTTCATGGTAGCAAGAGCGGGTAGAGGGCGTGAAGGGCAATGAACATAATTCTTGTGATGGAAAAGGCATTATCTTGGTGGGTGATTGGTAATGTCAGCAACACATAACTTCACACAGCTATGGAGGTTCCTCAAAGCACATATGCTGTGATAGGTTTAAATGGTGAGGGCTGACTTGTCTCTCAACCCCTTGCAATGCTATGACTGTCCAAGTCCGAGCCTTCTCCATGTCTCTAAACCCCTTGCAATGATGTGACTGTTCATATTAGTCTGAGCCCTCTTGTGTCTTTACTTTTCGCAAAACATCCTTTTCTCAGCCCTATTCTTATTGTGTGGTCAGTTGACAGTGGAAAAATAGAGCACTCCTAATTTCTGCCAGAGTAATGTCCACTTATAGTGACAGTTACAGTTAAAATTACAGATGTGACTGTTCTCGACATTCCCTCACATCTACAATGGCCAATTACAGTGAATGTGGGTCTTGCAGAGCAAATGTGGAAAATGTTCATCTGAATCTGTCTTGGCAATTATTCATATTGTCATCCGGCTTACTGCTACATCAAGGGTATGCAACAACAAGGCATTCTACTTGACTGACATGTGGAAGAAGATTTGAATACCTACGTATGTGCAATTTTAAGGACTTGCTTGCTTCAAATACATGAAGACTGTGAGTACTTGAATGGCAAAAATCTTGAATATATGCTGATGTATGGACCCTGATATGCTAAGAAAAATTGTGGTTATGTTATCTTTCAGTTGTTACTCCTTCCATACCTTCAGCATCTGTAATGTGCTTGTGTCTGAAAGTGAACATAGTTCAGGGTGCAGGTGGTACATGGATCATGTGTCACAATGCCAGGGATCTAATATGTTACAAATTCTTGCTTGGTACCAATTGCCAGGCCGGGAGCCATTAGAGTTTTCTGTTACTTTCCTCAATATGCATGTTGTTTACAGTTTCATTCAGTGACAAATGCTATGATAATTTTGTGAACGTGTGTAATCAATCATTTTCACATGCTTTGATCGTCTGTACATGGCTGGATACCCAGAACATTAGATAATGCAATCTGTAGCCTGGAGATGAAACTGGCAGCAGCAAGATCTTCACAAATTGTCCTTCAGCATTGGTAATTTTCCTTTCATGTTGTTTGCGTAGACTCAAGCGACTCTTGTTGTGCCTGTATAACCTCCCTAAGTTGCATGTTAGTATATCTTCATGTTGCAATGGGAAAGTATTAACCGCAACCAGCACTCCAAGCTGTTTGTGCTCAAATTGGATGGGAACTTAAACATTTCATGGTATTGTTATTATGTCCCTTATCATTGCTTGGTTTGGCTCATAACATATATTTCCAGGGCTTCAGATATTTGTTTCATGTATGTATGTACATTTGTTTCATAACATTATCATAGCAACTAATACATGGTTACATTTAATTGGCTACAATTTTGGAATGTTACAGGCTTAGATAATGCAATTATTTGGGCGTTGGGTTGTCAACAAGGCTAGCTGGGTAAAATTACTTGTTCTCAGTAAATCTATCACGTGGGGTGAGTAAATTTTTTTAAGCTTTCAAGCAAGCTTTATTACGCACGCAATAAACTTTTGTTGTTGGCTATGTTCTTCTCAATATTACTCTGTCAGCTCTCTGCATGTTTCTGGTGAGTAAATGGCCATTTCTTTTGTTGTGGGCATGCTGATTTAAATGGACATTCAAAAATCTTTGCACTCTTTATCCAAACTGTAACATGACTTTTGTGGAGGCTGAGGCCGCCATTTGGTATATCAGGTGTTTGGAACTCTAGTATGGAGCTTTGTGTTTGTAATATATCAAGGTTGCACTCTTTCCCCCATGCTAGTAATTACAGGTTGAGGGTCACACGTGAGGTAAGACATGATATTGGTTTAGCGTCTGACATTGGGGAATTTATGATTTCCACTGCCCTCTCCAACTTTGGTTGTAAGCAGGTATGAAAAATGCAACTTCTTATCGCATCGAGGCATATTGCGTATACAAATGGTTGTCTATAATTGTTGCGCTTTTAATTTGTTCTGATTACTTGAATTCCGATCCCACAGTATCCGAGACTTTCTATTGTGGTTATATGGTACACCCGAGGTGGCAAATGAAGTACAGATCTGATCACTTCGTACAGTTGTTTGTGCATCTGGATGTAGAAGAGGAAATCCGAAGATGCCTTGTCCTGGCCCATGCAAGAAGCTCCAGTTGTCCGTGATGTCTCATCCCGCGTCGTCGTCCTCTCATCTATTCCTGACAAGTTCCTCGGCTCGAAGACCAACGGTTTCTAGTCCAAAGGTGGTCGCCTCGACATGGCGTTCGACAAAGAGATTATACAATCTTGTGTATTCAAGTACTGCAATGTAGGGGCTGTAAAATATGGTGCACAATGAAATGGCCTGATATTTTTTATTTTATGTATATGTAATTGTGACAGTGGATTCAGCATTTGCTTGTGTAAATTTATGTCCCAATTTTAATGCAATGCCTTGTTGATTATCAAAATGTTGACTTTATGCACATTTGTTTGTTGATTGGAGATGGAAAAAATATTATTTTTTTTGCTAGAGTGGATTTATGTGTTGAGAACGCAGTATTTTGAATGTTTATCGGCAAAAAAAGAGATTCAAGTTTCATGTAAATTTGCGTCAAACGAGAAACAAATTTTATATGTAGTGTTGTTGGGTTACGTTAAATCGTATCCGCGTTCGAGATGCATTCCGATTTAGCCACACAAGCAATGTCCATCTTTTTATTTGAGTTGAGTTGTATAGGCATATAAATCACTCTTAACCTATCTACAATTATTAGGAATTCTTGTCAAAGTAGATGGAACAAGGGAGGTTATTCTATGGGTAACCTGGGTTATGGTACATTCTTATCAAAGCAAATATAGCTTTTCTTTGGAATAAGTAAACACTGGTTAAGATATTCTCCGTAACTTATTCCGCTATCAAAGAGGGCCTTTAAGTTTCAGGTTGAACATGGAAACACAAGCAGTTCTCTGTACTAAGGGTAAACTGGAACCAGAAATGGAGATTTTCCGGAGCATCTACAAGCTCTCCAGTAAAGAATAGGATTGTTACATATTAGTCCCTATAAATTTAGTGAATTATCGATTGGTCTCTCAAATTTGACTATTATTTTAATAGTCACTATGATCTTAGTCGTTACATGTTTGAGTCACTGCCATTCATTCAGTTAACTAAACTATAGTTACCTTATACTAAAGGAAAGGAAAATACCAACTTACCTCAGGTTAAGTCTGAGTGTGTGAGAGAGAGAGATATAGAGAGAGGGAGCACTACCGTGGCGGTCGGTAGCGCTCCTGGACGGGGGACGGCGGAGGCGTCTCCCCCTCAGACGGTGACAAACGGAGGGAGAGGGAGAGAGAGAGAGGGGGGGATGGCAGACATAAAGAGGGAGAGAGAGAAGCAGTGACAGAGAGAGGGAGGGGGAGGGAGAGAGAGAGGGTGGGAGAGAGGTGAGGAGAGTGTACAGGGAGGGGAGCGCCCTCTCTGATGGTGACAGAGAGGGAGAGGGAGAGAGACAACAGAGAGATAGAGAGGGAGGGAGAGAGAGAGACGGTGAGGGAGGGGCAGGGTCGGTGACAGAGAAAGGAAAAGGGAGGGAGAGAGATGGTGGAGAGACGGAGAGTGAGGAGGAGGGAGGGGGAGAGAGAGAGACAGTGACAGGGAGAGAGAGGGAGAGGGAGGGAGAGAGGGCGAGAGGGAGAGACTGTGAAGAGAGAGAGAGAGACTATGGAGCGAGAGAGAGACGGCGAGCGAGATGTAAATCTGATCATCTGGGTCACCTCTGAACAGCAAGTAGAACTGCGTCCGATGTATGATGGAGTGACGCGGTCAGCGTCGGAGGACGGATCGACGGCAGCTTCGGGACGCAAACAGGAAGTGATAGTTGCTGTCTCGCGCAGCTCTGCCTCACACCGGGCGGTCTCTCATCGGTCGACACTCTAATCTCACAAAGAGAAGGAGGGAAGGAAAAACACAAAGGGACTTAGGCTCCTTACGTGATTGCAAAATCTTCATTCATTCATGTGGAACAACACACCCTTAGCCCCCTTTATATAGAAAGGGCTATAACAACCATACATTTTATCTTTTTCTATTTGCATATATGTCTAAGCCTAGTAAAACAAAACTCACCAACCAACATTTGACTTGGACCCTAATAAAATAAAATATTTTGACTTGGTAAAAATAAAATAAGATATGGTGGTTTAATAATACAAATACCACCGTACACACAAATACACAAATATGTATAAATATGTATTCAGGACGCCGAGTCTTCAAACGAGTCTCCGAGCCACAAGTTCGGTGCGGTCGGGGCAGTGTGGCGTCGGCTCCGAATAGTGGGTCCGGTAGTGGGCCAGGTGTCCCCACCAACCCTCTCGGGGTGACTGGAACTCGACGGAGTAAGGGGGGACACTACTGTGGTAGTGCTCCAGCAGGTCTGGATCGAGGCGCTGGAGATCTTCCCGGCTGATCCAGGAATAATGAGAAGGTGGACGGTCCCGCCCGCAGACAAGGTAGCGCTGGTACACCCTACTCCGTGTAGTCTTCACCTACTCATCCAGTATCCTCTCAATTTACTCGTGCGGTGCTCTCGAGGCTGTGGGACGCACAGGGGTGGACTCACTCACAATAGGAGGAGAAGGCTCGAAAGAGTCACTA
Source organism: Amorphophallus konjac (assembly GCA_022559845.1). Taxonomy (NCBI): domain Eukaryota; kingdom Viridiplantae; phylum Streptophyta; class Magnoliopsida; order Alismatales; family Araceae; genus Amorphophallus; species Amorphophallus konjac. The sequence goes on along the minus strand of CM040121.1, from coordinate 546,623,129 downwards.
AGAATCGATGTGGGTTCCTTGTAGGCCACTAGGTCTGCCACATTTAAGGTCAAGTTAATCCCGTATTCGGGAGGTAAGTCCACAACATACACATTGGAGCCAATCTTCTACAGAATTGGGAAAGGACCATCACTACGGGCTTGCAACTTTTTAACGACTCCCGAGGGGAGTCGTTCGGGTCGAACCCATACCATAACCATGTCACCTTCTTGAAATTCATGGTGACACTTTTGGGAATCAACCAAGCGTTTGTAAGTCTCATTACTAAGGTTGATTTACTTGCTAATTGACTCATGCAGACTTTTGACATGTTGTGCAAATTCCTCAGCGGACTTGGATGTTCTAGAGTTGAGGGGAAGGGGAATGAGATCCACAGGTTTCCTAGGTTTGTATCCATGCACGACCTCAAATGGACTCATACCTATGGACATATTGACAGAGCTATTATATGCAAATTCGGCTCGGGGTAAAAGAAGATCCCAATTGTCGGAATGTTCTCCTACAAGACACCTCAAAATGTTTCCTAAACTCCTATTGACAACCTCTGTTTGCCCATCGGTTTGTGGGTGATAGGTAGTGAAAAATTTAAGCTTAGTGCCAACTAGGTGTCAAAGTGTCTTCCAAAAGTAACTAGTGAACCAGACATCTCGGTCAGACACTATGATTTGGGGGAGATCATGCAGACGCATGACTTCATCAAAGAATAGGTGGGCTACTCTAGATGCATCCGATGTTTTGGAACATGCAATAAAATGGGCCATCTTAGAGAACCGATCAACGACCACGAAGATGGAGTCGTGTTTGTGAGCAGCACGAGGTCATCCAAGGATTAAATCCATGCTCACATCAACCCACGGTCTATCAAGAATGGGGAGAGGAGTGTAGAGACCAGTGTTTTGTTTGACCTGTTTGGCCATTGTGCATGTCCTACACTGGGCTACAATTTTGGCCACATCTTTCTTCAGGTCAGGCCAGTAAAAATGCTCCTCCACAGAATGGATGGTCTTGTTGTGTCCAAAGTGACCAGCAAGACCTCCGGCATGCATTTCCTATATCAGAAAGTCCCGAACAGAAGTCCTCGGGACACAGAGTTGTTGCCCTCGAAATAAAAAACTATCCTAGAGTAGATAGTCAGCAAAGGCTGTCGAGGATCCAGCGGACAAGGCAGAGTAGGCAGGGCCAAAGTCGGGACACTCTCCATAGAGTTCCATCATGCGGTCAAATCCAGTGACCTCTACCCGTATAGTGGATAGAATGGAGACCCTTCGACTCAAGACGTCGGCTACCTTATTCTCTTTTCCAGCCTTATGTTTTAGGACAAAGGTGAAGGACTGGAGGAATTCTACCCACCGACCATGCCTAGGGTTTAACCCCTCCTGAGAGCTAAGGAATTTCAAAGTCTCGTGGTCCGAGTATAAGGCAAACTCTTGTGGTAAGAGATAATGTCTACAGTGTTTGAGAGCTTGGACCACGGCATAGAACTCCTTATCATAGGTGGAGTAGTGAAGCTTTGCATCAGAAAGTTTCTCGCTGAAGTAAGCCACAGGGTGGCTTTTCTGGCTAAGCACTCCTCCTATTCCTACACCAGATGCATCACAGTATCTCTCGAAGACTGTGGAAAAGTCTGGTAGGCGGAGGACAGGGGCTTTGGTCATGAGCTCCTTTATGACATGAAAAGTCTGGGAGGCGGCTTTAGTGCACTCAAAATTCCCTTTACAGATGCAATCCGTAATGGGTGCCATAATGGTACTAAAACCCTGAATGAAGCGTTTGTAGAAGGTGGCTAGCCCGTGGAAACTACGAACGTCATGGCCATTCTGGGGCTCTGGCCAATCTACTAAGGCCTGGACCTTGGATTGGTCCACAGACACTCCTTGACTTGAAACCACAAATCTGAGGAAAGCGACCCGGTGTGTCATAAATTCACACTTTTTGAGATTAGCATTCATGGTTTCTCTCCTCAACGTCTCACAGACTTCCCTCAGATGCTGAATGTGGTCCTGAGGGTTGTGGCTATAGATGAGAATGTCGTCAAAGTAGACGACAACAAAGCGACTAATGAGAGGTCAAAGGACTTCCGTCATAAGTCTCATGAAAGTGCTGGGGCCATTGGATAGTCCAAACGGCATGACAAGTCACTCATACAGACATTCTTTGGTTTTGAAGGCTATCTTCCACTCATCCTCTGGTCGGATTCAGACCTGGTGGTTATCACTTTTCAAGTCAATCTTGAAAAAGATGGTGGCTCCACTCATCATGTCAAGTATGTCATCAAGACGGGGAATGGGAAACCTATACTTGACAGTGATCTTATTAATGGCGCGGCTGTCAACACACATCCGCCAGGTGCCATCCTTCTTGGGTGTGAGTAAGGCATGGACAGCACATGGACACTTGCTCACCCAGAGAAAACCATTTTTGATAAGGTCCTTGACAATTCTTTGGAGCTCAGCATGCTCCTTAGGGTTCAGTCTGTAATGGGGAAGGTTGGGTAGGGTGGACCCAGAGATAAGGTCAATAGCATGTTGTACATCACGCATGGGAGGGAGTCTAGAGGGAAAGTACTCTGGGAAAATATCTTGGAAGTCCTGCAGGATTGCCTGGACCTCAGGTGGGACTGAGACTCGGGACTCCTCGGGTGTGATGGTGACGATAACAGCCCAAACAGGGGCACCCTCGGTAACCTCGCTATTCAGCTTACGGACACCTATGAAGTTAAGGCGCCTAACTAGGTCATGACCAACCTTAGGGGCCTTAGGAATGGGTGTGGTAGTTGCTGAATAAGAGGGAATGAAAAGTTTCCCTTCAGTGGGAGTTCAGGGACTCTCCTGAATCTTGGGGGTTCTAGTGGGGGTGGAGGTGGAACTCTTTCCCAGGGTCACCTTTGGGGGTGTCGGGTACAACTGAATCTTCTTCCCATTATGGGAGAAGGAACACTGGTTGGATCGACCGAATGTATTAAGGTCTACATCATAGATCTACGGTCGTCCTAGGATGATGCTACCGACCTTCATGGGCACTACATCGCATAAGATCTGTCCTTGGTAGAACTGGAATTGGATGGGAACGACACATGTAGTGGTGACTAGGATAGACGTGTCGTTAGCCCAAGCCACATTGTATGGCCTAGGATGGGATGGGTAGGTAGACGACAAAGTCTAAAGAGACTGCATTGATGCAGCTCCCGTTGTCAAAGATCACCTTACAGGGTTGAGATTTCACCATGATATAGGTTTGGAAGATATTGTTAGACACCAGTCGTCCTCCTGGGGGTGTGTTAAGATGCAGTGAACTACACCCAGTCTTCCCTGGTTTGAACTCTTGACAATATCTCCCACTTACATGTACTCAACATGCGTTCCATCATACCCTGCATCCATTTCCTCAAACTGGGCGATGAGGTCAGGATCGGCCTCATACCTCTCAATAGATTCTCATTCCTGAGGTGGAAGCTCCACAGGCTGGGGGTCGGTGATGACTAAGGCTCGAGTGGGGCCATTGGAGGCAACATGCCCTAGGTTATGGCACCTAAAGTAACGAATTCTTAAGACAGAGACTGGTTGGGAGGTGCTTGGGATGACTCCATTTCCCTTGTCATCTCTCCTATCAGTTGGCGGAGTGTACTCCAGCCTGGGCACAACAGCGGGTACAGGTAAGGGGTTCCTCGTGAAAGGAACAGTAGGGGCAATGGCCCAAAGTGGGGTAGCAGTAGGGACATAGGAGGTGGAGGGCCCAGGCCTCTCAGAGTAGCGGACCATGGAGTTTCGAGATTCCGATTGGCGGTAGGTGGGAACCCGAGAGGGGCCACCCTTTAAAATCGCTCAACATCTCGAGCGACCTGATAGGCATGCTCGAGAGTGTTAACCTCTCGTAGGAACAGCTCCTGATGTATGCTCTCATGTAGCCAACCCTAAACCATGAGAGGGTGACAGAGACATCCTCCATGACTCGACTTCGAAGGAAGAATTCATCAAATTTGGCGATGTACTCGTCTACGGACTTTCCATCTTGGGTGAGTTTCTGCCATTGGTCTAAAAGACGCTGATAGTAGGAGGGTGGCAGATACTTCTTCCTCAGTTTCTCCTTCATTTCTTCCCACGTGCCTATGGGCTCGTCTCATCTCCTTGCTAGGAGATTTTTGATGTTGCACCAGTAGGTCTTGGCTTGACCTAGGTGTTTCATTTTGACAAACCTCAACCTTATAGCAGGGGGCATGCGGTGATGCCAGTCAAAATATTGATCCATCCCGGTCACCCAATCAAGGTATGTAGCGTGATTTAGGGACCCATCAAAACTCGGAGCGTCAATCTTGATGTTCCGTAAGATGATATCCTCATCGTCGTGGTCTCTCTCTCGAGGCGCACGGGCCTCTTGCTCTCTACCTTGGGGAGCCTGATTCTGCGGGCTTGGTCTCTCTCCTCCCTAGGATTGGCTACGGGATCGCCGCGACCATTCACTCTTCCTTCCTCTCCCTTCAGCCGTTCCTCTAAAGCCTGGATCCTCTCATATAACTCCGCTCGTAATTGGCCTATGGATTCTTCAAAGTGGGCGAAAAGGTTATGCTCGAGCTGGGCTAACATAGCACTCACACTCTTCTAATCCATTGGTGATTGTAGCGTTGAAGGGTGCTTTAGACGGGCTGATGAATTCCTAGACCAGCGTGGCATGCACGGGCTTACACCTAAATGATGCAATCCTGGGACCGAAGATTAGCACAACTTAGACCCAATTGGTTGGCTGGTAGGCAAAGGGTCAATTTGAAGGGACCGGTCAGGAAGGGTTGCTCGCCTATAGGCGGAGTAGTTGTGGAACTACCTCCTGACAATTGGTGTGCCCTAATGCGGCAGTTCTAGGGCCTTAAAGTGTAGGTGCATACAAGCTCTCTCTCTCCATCCACAGCGATGCACACAGGAGACAAGCTGCATGGATCAGACTCTCTCTCACTTCGTCGCGCAGTAATTGAAAAGATACTAAATAAGTAAGTGAAGGGAGCACGTACCTAGCTAGACTGAAGAGTCTAGCTCCGACCGGAGACGAAGGCGAGCGGGGACGTGCGTGCTCGCACGGCGTCGACGAAGCTTGGGCGGTTACAACAAATTCACTCCACGCAGGGATGGTGTAATTATTACAAAACCGCTTAATTTAAAATTTCCTGCGTAGGGGAACAAATTAATTCAGACATTCTTCACGCAGGGAGATTCTCGGACACTCACACTCCATAAATTACGGACTGTCGGTCGACGGCCGGGCGTCCTTGGCGCTAGTCGGGCCGTCGTTGTTGACTCGGGTGCCACTAATTCAATCAATAGTTATATATATATAATATTATATATCCATGATATATGATATATATAATATATATTTTTAATTCTTCCAACAACTCCCTATTTTTCATTATATATATATATATATATATATATATATATATTCAGCTCTTCTTGTGTGTGTCTCACGCGGCTGCAGAGGCGACTCGAGGTCAACACGGGCGGGCGGTCAGCCACGGCACGCGGGTGGGGCGGGGCGATCACGCAGGCGGGGTCCAGCGTGCGCCAGTGAGCGTGCGGGCAAATGCACGGGTGCACGCGAGCGCTAGCAACTGCGGGCGCTGGCAGGCTGGGCGTGGGCACTAGCGGGCGAGCGTGCGGGCGTGGGTGTGTGGCGGCGAGCGCTGGCGGCACTCGGTAGGCGGGCACGGGCATGCCGGCAGGCGAACGCTCGATGCACGGGCGACACGGGTGGAAGGCCAACCGGCACTGGCGGGCGGCTACGTGACCGGGTGGCCACTAGCGGAGGCGGGGCAGGCGCCCTGCTGACAACGCGGGTGGCAGCAGGTGGCTGGCGGCAGCGGCTTGGCGCGGCGAGGCGGGCGTGGCCGAAGGCGGCAGGCCACGGCGGCGGGGGCGAAATGTTGTGGCCAGACCCTTTTTTGAATAAGGGCACGGGTGACGATGCCCAAGCCCTGCAAACAGCTCTCTCTTTCTCTCTCTCTCTCTCTCTCTCTCTCTCTCTCTCTCTCTCTCTCTCTCTCTCTCTCAACCGAGAGAGCTTCTGTTTATTTATTTTTCCTCTCAACCAAGAGATAGGACTCCACTGCTCTTTCCTTTTTTATTTTTTTTCTTTTTGAAGCAAAGTCGATCACGTCGTGTGGGGAGATCAACGTGGACGTCGGGGTTGACGAAAATGCCGTTGTTGGGCTCTGATACCAAATTTGATGCGGCGGCATCGGATGAAGGATCGACGGCACTCCGGTGACGCGAATAGGATGGGATAACCACTACCTCACGCAGCTGGACTCACACCAGACGGTCTCTCACCGGGCAATCTCTCAAATCTCACAAAGTGCTAAGAGGGAAGGGAAGCAAGAGGGCAAGAGCTCTTACGTGGGTTTCAACTTTCTTTCAATCTATCATATGAAAACCTTACACACTAGCCCCCTTTATATAGGAATGGCTATATTACATTTGGACAACCATGCCCTTAATCTTTTTAACTAATGACATCCATGTCCTGACGTAATAAAGCAAACTACACCAACAAACTTTTGACTTGGCCAAATAAAATATAAAATAATAGAATATTTGGCCTAATAAAATAAAAGTAAATAATACATGCAATAATACATGTAGTATACACACAATACAAAATAAAATACATACTCAATACACATAATTAAATACTCAAGACGTCGAGTCTTCAAGAGGTCGAGTCTCCAAGCTAGAAGCTCGGTGGGGTCGGGGCGATGCGGTGTCGGCTCTGAGTAGTGGGTCCAAGAGGCCGAGTCACCAAGCCACAAGCTCGGTGGGGTCGGGGCGGTGCGGCGTCTGCTCCGAGTAGTGGGTCCGGTGGTGTCCCCACCACACATAGCGACAGATAGGTGACAAATAGCTTATGTGACAAATATATTTTCGATGGACAAATTTTATGTTGAAAATACGTCGGCAATTTTCGACGTATTCCTGACCAACGTACATTCCGTCGAAACTTATTTGACACATTTATATCAATGGTGACAAATAGGTTGCTAAGGGTGACAAATAAGTCAATAAGGCTAACAAATAGGTTGTTAAGGGTGATAAATAGACTAAGGTCTGTGCACATGTAGAGTATGTGCACATGTAGTGACCAAAGTCGAAGCATAATCCAACTGCATTGACCTCATTGCTCAAAGTCCTCATATGCATCGAACTTAATGAAGAAGAAGAGCCTCCCTACATAGATGCATTAACCCTACTGCGTCTAAGCACCACAAGACCTCGAGCCTCCCTACAACGATGCAATGACTACTGCATCGACGCAATAGTGCTTTTGAAGCCAGTTCAAGTCTATTTTATGTCAAATAAATTGGGTGATCCAAAGAGAGAAAATAGGTACCACAAATATTCAAATACACAGATTTTGAGATTTGGATGGGGTACCCAAGGTTGACTTTTGTCCCTGTCATCATATCACATCTAATCAACCTTTTTCTGATGGCTATGTCAGAAACTACAGCTAGGAAGGTCACTTCTCACAGTCTGCCTTTTGCTGTCACCCAAAGAAGACTTTTGTCCAGACAAAGTACATAGGACAGAGACTTCAGTCAATAAGGAGACCGCATGTCAAAGGGGCCATTTATTGTGGAGATATAAAGAGCAGGTGAAGGAAAGATATGGTCTGCTTCTTCTATAACGATCCGAGAATCCGATTACCGGGAAGGCCCGATAACCCGAGACTCGAACCGCTGCCCACGAGCTGGAAGGGCTCGAAAGGGCTAAAAGGAGTTGTGGACACCAAAAAAATTGTAAACCCAGATATCCTACTCGGCCTCGCATCAACAACGGCGCCGAGTGAAGAAGCCCGGAGAGACTGGTCGTCCGGACTCCCCAAATATGCACACTGCCGTGAAGCAGTCCCCGGAGTCACGACAGCAAAGAGAAACCAACTCCCGGGAAGCTCATAATCCATGGGGCCTCGAAGAAAATCAAATGGGTCACAACTAGTGCTCACAACGGGCTCGAAACTGCCCATTTAGCCCTTCAGCGGCACACCCTCCAGGGTGCTCCAGCGGCACACTCCTGTGAACCCCTTCAGTGGCACAGCCCCCAGCGGCATGCCCTTCAGACGCCCCAGCGGCACGGCCATTTGGCCCTCCAGCGGCACGGCCATCCAGCCCTTCTGCGGCACGCTTCATCGCACCAAGTCTATACAGCCATCAGCCCAAGTCTGTACGTTGACTGAATGAACAAATGAAGTCTGTACAGCCAAGCCCCAAGTCTGTACATTGGCTGAATGCACAAACAAAGTCTATACGTCCAAACTCCAAGTCTATACATTGGCTAGCTGTTTTGAACGTAAAGTCTATACACTCGTGTGGCAAGTCCGTACAGAGTTCTGGCAAACGCGAAGTCTATACACTGGTGAAATCTGTACATCCACCAGTTCAACGTAGAGTATGTACATCGATGAAGTCTATACATCAGCCCCTGCAAGTCTATACGTTGCAGCTAGGTGAAGTATGTACAGCCCATGCCTTGCCGAAGTCTATACACTCACTTGCCCTGGCAACCGTCCAACGGCACACCCCAGGCCGCTCAGCGGCACACCTCCCAGGGGCTTCAACGGTACACCCCCAGGGGTCCCCAGCAGCACACCCCTCAGGGTCTTCAACGGCACACCCAAGAGAGGGGCCTTCAGCGGCACACGCCCCATGGCCCTCAGCGGCACGCCCCTTTGGGCCCTCAGCGGCACACTCTTCTGGGCCTTCAGCGGCACGCCCGTTGGGTGTTCCCGCGGCATGCCCTTTTGGCCCTCCTACGGCACACTTATTCAGCCCACCAGCGGCATAGCGTTAAGCCTTTTCAACAGCTGAACGACATGGTGCCCATGCCCTACGCGTCCTTGGCGCGCAGTGAGCTCCCTAAGGTGTCAACCAACCGTTGGGCCACGCAGGCTACTCCCCTGATAGCCAGGACAGAAGATGTCAAACCCCATCATGACGGAGCTGCTTCCCACCTTCGACAGCCGTGCTCAGAAGCTCCCACGGCTGGGAGTATAAAACGACTCCCGTTCTGGCAAAAAAAAAAGGGGGGAGAGGAGGAAGAGACAGACACCCACACGCAGAGAGGGAAGAGGGGAAGAGAAGAAGAGAAAGAGAAGAAGAGAAGAAGAAGGAGAAGGGAAGAAGAAGGAAGAGAGAAAGAGAGGGGGGGAGGCCCTGCTGCTCCAGCCACCGTCGCCGTCTGCGCGAAGAGGGAAGAGAAGAAGAGAAAGAAGAAGAGGAGGGGAGGCTCTGCCTCCCCCTCCCACTGTTCCACCCACCACCGTCCGCGCGAAGGGCAGAAGAAGAGAAGAAGAGAAGAAGGAGAGGGGAGGCTCCGCCTCCCCCTTCCTGCTGCTCCGTCCACCCGCCACCGCCGTCCGCGCGAAGAGAAGAAGGATAAGAAGAGAAGAAGAGGAGCCCGTCGCTCCACCTACCACCACCGTCTGTGTGAAGAGAAGAAGAGGAGAAGAATGAGTGGAGAGAGGGAGTGAGGTCCGGGAGGGGAGGAGCCCACCGTGCTTCCCCCCACTGTATTGTCTTCTCCTCTTCATTTCCTTTCATTTCTTGTTTTGCCATCGTTGCAATGTATTAGTCCCCTCGGGGCACTCCTTTCGTGAGAATAAAAGTAGATGGCTTGCAAGTATTTTTTCTTGGACGTCTTTCTAAAGCATTTCTTCCGTGTTTGCATCCTTCGGTGTTTCACACCCCCTTTCCCTTTCTCCTTTTGTTAGGGTTTGTTTCCTCCCGGGTATTTTTGCCTTCGCTCACCCCCGGCGCCCTCAGCGGTACACCCTCCCTGATTGTGCCTCCAACGGCACGCCCTGATTGTGCCTCCAACGGCACGCCCAGTCACGCCTTCAGTGGCACACCCTGACTGCGCCCCAGCGGCACACCCCAGTCCAGCCCCAGCGGCACACCCTAGCCATGCCCCAGCGGCACGCCCCAACCAGCCTTCGCCGGCACACCCCCATCGGGCCTTTGCCGGTGCACTCTTCAACACCCTTCCCCGGCACGCCTATGATGGCCCTCGCTGGTACGCCCCTTTGGGCCTTCCTCGGCACGGCCTTCATGGGAATGTCAATAAGGCCTTCGTGGGCTATGCTGGGACCTCGGGTCCGTCCCGATTATGGTCACTGTCTGACCCATATCCTCGGCCTATAGCCCGCTCCCTTTGAACACGTTTTCAGTTTTGGAATCTAGTCCCGAGACTATTCCTTGCTCCCCTCCGGCACCGAGAATATTAATGATGCCCACGCAAGCCCCGTTTGGACCGCGGGAGGCGCCACCGGTATGGTCCCGACTCGATCTTGCACCGGGCCAACAAACTCATTGGTTTCCTGCTGCACTAACTGAGATTTAACCGAATGTTTTCAGAGTCTCGGAATAATATGTTTGCCGTGTCCCGGCATACATATGTTCTAGGTCCTTCTGCGACGATTACGGTATTCTCAAGCCGGACACCCGTCCGAATATTAAACGGTCTCCCGAATGATCGACACGTTTCGAACGTCCGCTTCCTTAGACATAGGGCTTTCCAGCCGATTCAAGGGATATTCCCTCGTTGCCCCTTTGCACCGGAAATATTAATGAGGCTCATGCAAGTCTTGTTTCGACCGCGGGGGGCCCATCGCAGTATGGTCGCAGCTTGCTCTTGCACCGGGCCAACAGATTTACCGGTTTCCGACCGCTCTAACTGAGGTTTAGCCAAACGTCTTCCGTTCTTCTTAACAGTAAATTGCCATATCCTGGCATACATATGCTCCGGTCTTCCCGCGACGATCGTGCTCTCCCCGAGACGGACACTCGTCCGAACATCAAATGGTCAGCACATGACCGACATGATCTCGAATGGTTTTCTTCTCGCCCTCGCGTGAGGATCTCAATACCTCATAATAGACTTTTCATGCAATTAATATCTTGGCCATGAGGCCCTGAATCTCGGCGATTAATCAAGGGTGTTCCCTCGTATGGGGGATGTAAATGACGTCGTGACCTTTACGGCGCGGCGGGTTTTGGTCCCGACCCGAACCACACAATCGTCTGACGAAGTCAGATCAAGCGCACCATGGGCTCTTCGGAGCCCGAATAAATTGTCACTTCTGTGACTGGCACGCCCACGCACTCAATAGACGAAACCACTTGAATAAGCGAATTTAAGTGCGTCCACAAGTCTGGCACGCCCGGTGGGACCTAAACCACCCTTCATCTCTTCGCCGGGATTTGGGGCCTCGTGGCCTCCTAATTAACGATGTTTGCCTGCTTTGATGAATGGTAGGTGCTGTCTTCGCCAGTCCTATGGGGAGAAAAGCCAGACTCGGTGCAGCTGCCTTCGTGGTCTCGGGGAGGCTGCTTCGAAGCATATGCAGCTTCCAGGAATCGTGGGGGCTGTTATAAGAAAAGGAGAAGAGAAAGAGAAGAGAAGGGAGGGGAAATTAAACACCCCCCTTTTCCTCAAAAAGAAGGATAAGAAAAGAAGAAAGGAAGAAAAGAAGAAAAGAAGAAGAGAAGAAAAGAAGAAAAGAAGAAAAAGAGAAAAGAAAGAAGCAAAAAAAAAGGAGAAAGAATTGGCAAGAGAGGGTTGTACGGTCACGTCCGCCGAGACCCGTGCTGAACAAAGATTGTCATTGTGGGGTTGATGCGGTGGAGCGAACCACTCATCCCCTCCCTGTGGGGGTGAGCGCTCTCCTGCACCCCCACCCTGGTCAATCATACAAAAAAGAAGAGAAGAGAAGATGGGACAAAAAACAAGAGAGAAGAAAAAAAAAGGGAGCAGAAAAAGAGAAAGAAGAAACGTCGGCCAACATCGCCGACTAGAAGAGCAAGAAGAAGCCGGCGTCCCGCCCGACTCTAGGAGGTTCCAAGTCCGCGGTGCAATGACCCCGCTTGTTCCTCCTTCCTGCTGCCTCCAGCCGGCACAAAACGGCCCCCGAATGATTGTTAAAAGACCCAGCTAGCCACAATTGTAGCTTGATGAATGGTTGCCCGCCGTGGGGAATGTTTTGTAGCAATAAGGCCGAGCACGGCCACCACTCCCGAAGAGAGCATGCACATACCCCGCCATGGGGATGAAAAGAATATATGTACCCTGCTACGGGGCATAGGAGGCAAAAAAAGAAATACACCCCGTTCCCAGGGGCACATGAAGAGAATCCGCCCCGACTAAGGGGCACACAAAGCAAAAGCTACACCCCGGCTTCGGAGCATTTAAAGAAGAATCCGCCCCGACCTGGGGACGTAAGAAGAAATAGAGCTGCACCCTGGCTTAGGGGCATTTGAAGAGGAAATACACCCCGATATGGGGGCACCTGAAGCAGAAGACATACCCCTCCATGGGGACATAAGAAGGAAGGGATACACCCCGGCTTGGGGACGCTCAAAGAAAAGGAGCCACACCCCGGACTGGGGGCATACAAAGAAAGAAATTCACCCCACCTTGAGGGAACAAGAAGCAAAAGATACACCCCTCGCTAGGGGCGTACGAAGAGGATACACCCCGGCCTGGGGGCATAAGAAGCAGAAGAAACATACCCCGCCAGGGGGCATAGAAGCCATAAAGAATACGCCTCGGCTTAGGGGCATTTGAAGAAGCTGCATCCCGCCCTGGGAGCATAAGAAGAAAAGAGTCCACCCCATCTTAGGGGTATTAAAAAAAAACATACCCCGCTATGGGGGCATAGAAACCATAAAAAATACGCCCCGGCTTAGGGCTATTTGAAGAAGAAGGATACCCCGCCTCGGGGGACATTGCAAGCAGCGATATACCCTGCTTGGGTGCACAGGAAGAGACCACACCCCACTCCTGGGGACACATAAAGAGAGTACACCCCGCCATGGGGGCACATGAAGAGAATCCACCCCGATTCGGGGGTACATGAAGCAACAAAGAATACACCCCGCCTTAGGGGAATCAGAAGAAGAAGCATACACCCCACCAACGGGGGCACAGGAGCCGTCGAGAATCCACCCCACTTTGGGGGCACAAGAAGCAGACATTCCCCAGCATGTCGGGGCAGAAGAAGAAGAATCCCCCTCGGGGGCATATAAAAAAAAAAAAGCAAAGATACACCTGGTGCCCGGCGCACATGAAGAGAAAGGCACCTCCCTCTGGAGGCACAACAAGCAACAAAGATACACCCCATTCCCAAGGGCACATGAAGAGAAATACACCCCTGCTCCAGGGGCATATGAGACAAAACTATACCCCGATTTAGGGGCATTTGAAGCAAAGACTTCACCCCACCTCAAGGGGGGGGCATAAGAAGCCAAGAAATATACCCCGCCACGGGGCAACAGAGGCAAAATGCATTCCCCCTGGGGGCACATAAAGCAACATACCCCTCGCCTCGGCAGCATATGAGGCCAAGAAGCTACATCCCGGCTCGGGAGCATAAGAAACAAAAGATATACCCCACGTCCGGGGCATATGAAGCCAAGAAACACACCCCCGTCTCGGGGGTATTTGAAGAAGAAGCATACCTCACCTCGAGGGCCTAGAAGCTATAAAGAACACGCCCCGACTCAGGGGCATATGAAGAGAAGTCCACCCCGGCCTAGGGGTATTTGAAGAAGAAGCATGCCCCGCCAGGGGACATAGAAGCCATAAAGAATACGCTCCGGTTTAGGGGTACTTGAAGAAGCCACATCCCGCCTTGGGAGCATGAGAAGAAAAGAGAATCCACCCCGGCTTGGGGACCTTTGAAGGAGCATACCCCAGGCTCGGAGTCCATGAAGCAACATGCACCCCCCCGGGGGGAACATCTGAAGCAGAACAAACAACATCAACCGGCTTAGGGAAGCATATGAAGAGAGGAATACACCCCGATATGGGGGCACGTAAACAAAGAAGAAGAATTCACCCCGCATCGGGTGCATAAAAAGCAAGAACCACACCCCGCATCAAAAGCGGCAATACACTCCACTCTGGGGGCACTAGAAGAGGAATACATCCCGAGCTGGGGGTATATAAAAAAAAGGGGATACCTCGCTCTGGGGCATCAGAAGCAGCAATACGCCCCACCTTGCGGGCATCAAAAGCAGCAATACACCCCACCTTGGGAGCATAAGAAGCAAACATTCCCCCCGGTGTGTCTGGGAAGAAGAAAATAATTCACCCCGGCCTAGGGGTATTTGAAGAAGAAGCATACCCCGCCAGGGGACATAGAAGCCATAAAGAATACGCCCCGACCTAGGGGTATTTGAAGAAGAAGCATACCTCACCTCGAGGGCCTAGAAGCTATAAAAGCGCATGCCCCGACTCAGGGGCATATGAAGAGAAGTCCACCCCGGCCTAGGGGTATTTGAAGAAGAAACATACCCCGCCACGGGGCATGGAAGCCATAAAGAACACGCCCCGGCTTAGGGGTATTTGAAGAAGATACATCCCGCCTCGGGAGCATTAGAAAGAGAAGAATACATCCCGTCTTAGGGATATTTGAAGAAGAAATATATCCCGCCAGAGGGCATAGAAGCCATAAAGAATATGCGCCGGCTCAGGGGCATTGGAAGAAGAAACATACCCCGCCTGGGGGACGCGAAAGCAAAGAGACAGAGTACACCTCCACCCGGGGGCGTAAAGAAGCAAAGAGACATACATCCCGACCTGGGAGCACATGAAGAAAGAATATACCCCGACCTAGGGGCATCAGAAGAAGAAACATACGCCCCAATCTAAGGACATAAGAAGCAAGAGAATACGCCATACGAAAAGGGTATAAGAAATATGAAGAACGTACCCCAGCCTAGGGGCACAAAAAGAGACACACTCCGCCCTTGGCGCATAAGAAGCAGAAGCACCTACCCCAGCCTGGGGGCACAAAAATACACTCCGCCCTTGGCGCATAAGAAGCAGAAGCATCTACCCCGACCCGGGGCACAGAAACAAAGAGACATATATCTCGATCCGGGAGCATGAGAAGAAAGATATACTCCGCCTAAGCGGCATTTGAAGAAACAACATACCCTGCGTCGGGGGCACAGAAGCCGTAAAGAGATACACCCCCGCCTCAGGGGGGCGTAAAAAGCAAAAGACACACTCCACTCTGGGGGGCATAAGAAGCAAAAGATACACCCCCATCCAGGGGGCATTTGAAGAGAGCTACGCCCCGTACCAGGGGCATATGAAGAAGAAACATACCTCGCCTCGAGGGCCTAGAAGCTATAAAGAACATGCCCCGGCTCAGGGGCATATGAAGAGAAGTCCACCCTGGCTCAGGGGTATTTGAAGAAGAGACATACCCCACCTGAGGGCATAGAAGCCGTGAAGAGTATACCACACCATGGGGGCATTTGAAGAAAGCTACACCCCGCCTCGGGGGCATTAAAAAAAAACACACCCTGGTCTGGGGACATAGAAGCCAAAAAAATACACCCCGCCTGGGGGCACAGAAGCGAAGAGGCAAAACACACCCCCCCTCAGGGGGGATGCACACCAAATGAAGCTACGCCCCAACCTGGGGCACATTAAGAGAAAAAAGAGCAGAGTAAAGAAAAAGACACGCACGAGGCAGACGTGGTCTTCGAGCCCGCCTCATCACACAAAAGAAGAGAAGAAAATCAAAAGAAGACACATGAGGCAGACGTGGTCTTCGAGCCCGCCTCATCACACAAAAGAAAAGAAGAAAAGAAAAAAGACACATAAGGCAGGCGTGGTCTTCGAGCCTGTCTGATGTGACACAACCTAAGACTTAGGCAAGCAAGCACATTCACAATCAAAAGGGCCAATTTTGGGCCGCCGCTCTCCCGTCGCTCACCCAAGCCCGGGGTGACTTGGCGATGCCAAGTGGATGATGTGGGGTTGGGCCCTTGCTGGTAGAGGGCCATCAAGGCCAAGATTTGATTCCCGATGGATGTGGAAGCCCAATTCAATGGGGCCGACAAAGTGCCAAAGGCACCGGTTGCACTTATTCCCACGGTGATCACTCAAGGCAACGGGGCTTAAGGATCGAGCTCTCACTCGCATAACCAGCGGAACTAGAACTAATATTGAAAGACAAGCACTAAATGGAGTGAGGTGTGAGCACTTACTCGACCCGTTTGAAGAAACCGGTCCCACTCGGAGACGAGGGCGAGCGGGGAGGCGAGTGGATCCCCACACGCCGCGGCGGTGTAGCTTGACCTGCCCAAATAAGTTACAACACTACACCTCTCACAGGAGAGGGACCTTGGGGTGGGGGTTAATGGATTACAACCAAAACTACCTCCGCACAGGGAGGGGCCTTCAGCCGGCCAAGCGGGGAGGGGAAACTAGGGCTAAAAGTATTGAAGAAGTGAAGACACCGGTTCTGCCTACTCTCTCTGAACAGGGACAGATAGTCGATGTTGCTGCTGCAGAACTTGCTCAAGAATTTTGCTGAAGGCGGGACCTGTGGGAAACTCTTCGGAACTGGTACTAGGACACCTCTGAATTTTGTTGATTTCTTCTGGAGCCTCTGCTGACCTGGGTGGAGGTTCGAACAGAGCACCAGATCCTCGGACTGGCAGCTTCAGACTTCTAACAGCAGGTTGCAGAGGACGCCTCGACAGCTCCCGAACTCGGAATCAAGCACCGTTGAAGTCGTTGGAACCGTGGATGAGTCCTCTTCACAGAAAAACTGACGGAAAAGCTAAAAGATGCCGGAGAAGACTTGGAGGCTCTGAACAAGGATGACTGGTCGATGCAGACTGTGGGTAGCAGAACGGCACAGCTGAGGGAGAAAAATGATAACTATGATTCACAAAAGCCGATTGAAGTTCCGTTTCTTGATTCTGAAAGTAGACAAGGCGATGAAGAACTTTACAGAAGAGCTCTCGAACTGATTCTTCTGGGGTTTGTCGTGGAAGAGCTTCTACTCAGGATCAGGTCTTCAGCAGAGACACCACTGCGCAGCTGTGGAAGGATGGAGCTCCCGGGCAGCACACAACTCGGATGAAGTCGAAACCACTTCTGTTACGATGGAGACTGGTAGACGCTTCCAACGATAGCTTTTGGGTCTTCAAACTCGTCCGGAGGAAGTCGTGGTGGTCGCTGCGAGTTTTTGGTTCACCTGTAACTTCTGAACTGCTAGCAGCAACCTAGGTATAGCTTCTGATGAATAGGGAAGAAGAAGGAGAAGGGGGCATATGGTTAAGGGGAGATGAATAAGGGGTGGATGGGGATGGAGGTGAGTTGTGGAAGGTGGCTAAGGGTAGTGGAGGGGCTGGAGGAGGAGGTGGCGCAAGGAGGTGTTCTGGTTCAGCCTAAGGGGAGGGTGAGAGGAGGGTGGAGGGTGAAGGGGAGGAAGGGGGCGAACCTAGCCTAATGGAAGGGAGTGGGGCGGCCAAAACAAGTGGAGGGAAGGGCTTTTCAAATTTGAAATGGCCTAGGAAGTTGAGGAATTATGTGGGGAAGAGGGGTGAGTGTGTTGGAATGGGGTAGATAGTGTTGGAATGGGGGAATGCTACCTTGGAACTAGGGGGGTGGAGTAAAGGTGGCTATGGGAAGTGGAGGGACTTTAATGGGGTAGGTGGGGGTTGGAAGTTGGGAGGGAGGAGGAGGAGAGAGAGAAAGGGGCGAACCCCTTAGTGGAGGAGAGAGAAGAGGGGGGGTGGGGAATCTCTCACCCTAGGGATTCTCACCCAATTGGATTCACTCCACTAAACTAAGTTTGAAATCTCAAATGGCATTTTCATTGATTGATTCATTACCTTCAAATGAAGGAAATGGGGCCCTATATATAGGAAACCCACATTTTACAATAAGTCCCTTACAAAAGACTCAATGACAAATAACCGAAGGGGTAGGGGGTGGTCTTGGGCCAAGCCCGAAGAATTGGGCCCAATAACACATTACACAATCTAATGACACTCAAACTTAGGAAAATAAATGCAAGACCAAGGGACATGACTCAAATAAAATGAAAATTACATCAAAATGACTCAAATAGATAGCACAAAAGGGATAATTGGGCCTTTATAGAGAGAAGCCCGAACTCAAACGATGCCGGAGTGTGAAGAAGACCCTAGCCAAAGGGAGTTGTGGATGATGCCTCCATCAAATCCCCTGGGCTGTGAAGAGCTCGACTCCGTCGAGTAGGGGTCCATCCGACTGTGGTACTGCTCGAGGAGGTCCGGATCCAACCGCTAGAGATCCTCCCGACTCACCCAAGAATCCTCCGAAGGAGGTCGATCCTTCCACCTGACGAGATAGCGCTCATATGCCTTGCTCCGAGTGGTAGTGACTTGTTCATCTAATATTTGTTCAATTTGTTCACGCTGGGCTCTCTTGGCTGGTGGTCTCTCCTCACGGGTGGGTGCTCTCTCAATGGAAGAAGTATGCTCAATCTCCTCACTAGGTACCACCGTGGGTCCCTTATATGGCATTAGGTCGGTGACATTGAATGTGGGACTTATTCCATACTCCTCAGGGAGATCTAACTCGTAGGCATTTGCACCAATGCGCCTCAAGACCTGGAAGGGACCAGCCCCACGTGGCCTTAGTTTAGAGTTGGCTCCCAGGGAGAGCCTCTCCGTCCTTACCATCACAAAGTCACCCACATGGAATTCTTGGTGACGCCGATGAGAGTCGGCCAGCCTTTTATAAGCCTCATTCTTTTTGCTGATGTGCTTGCGAATTTCTTCATGAAATTCTCTAATATGTTGTGCAAAAGACTCAGCTGAAATGGACACTCTAGCATGCTGGGGAAGGGGAATGAGATCGGAAGGCTTTCTTGGTTTGTATCCATGCACGGCTTCAAATGGACTCATCCCTATGGACTTATTGATGGAGTTGCTATATACAAATTTGGCCTGGGGTAAGATGAGATCCCAATTTTCGGGGCGATCCTCAACAAGACACCTAAGGAGGTTCCCTAGACTCCGATTGACAACTTCTGTTTGGCCATCCGTTTGGGGGTGGTAGGCAGTGGAGAATTTGAGGAGGGTACCCATCATGTGCCAAAGAGTTTTTCAAAAGTAGCTAGTGAATTTGACATCCCTATCGGAGACTATGGTCTTAGGTAGCCCGTGGAGACGGACAACCTCATCAAAGAACAATCGGGCCACATGGGAGGCATCGGAGGTTTTGGAGCATGGGATGAAATGGGCCATTTTGGAAAATCTATCAACCACCACATAGATGGAGTCATGCCTTTTTTGAGTCTTGGGTAATCCTAGCACAAAGTCCATGCTCAAGTCTTGCCATGGACGGTCGGGGATGGGGAGTGGGTATATAGGCCAGTGTTTTGCTTCACCTGTTTGGCCGAAGCACATGTTCGGCATTGACCCACAATCTTGCCTACATCTCTCTTGAGACTTGGCCAATAAAACTGTCCTTCAACTAGAGCAATGATTTTGTGGACTCTAAAATGACCAGCTAGCCCTCCCGCATGTAATTCCCAAATCAAGAAGTCGCGGAGTGAGGTCCGTGGGATGCAAAGCCTTGGTCCCTTGAAGAGGAACCCATCCTCTATGACAAATCCCTCATGTTACTTGCTAGAATGGGTGGTCAAGGTGGTATAGATGTGCCCAAAGTCGGGGCAGTTAGGGTACTCATCCTTGATCCTATCAAATCCGCTCACTTCCACTTGGATAGTGGATAACAAGGAAACTTTCCTACTAAGGGCATCCGCTGCTCGATTCTCACTCCCGGCTTTGTGTTTGATGACAAAAGTGTAGGATTGGATGAACTCAACCCATCGGGCATGTCGGGCATTTAGCTTTTGTTGGGAGTTGAGGTATTTGAGGGCCTCATGGTCGGAAAAGATGACAAATTCTTTGGGCAACAAGTCGTGCCTCCAATGTCGGAGGGACTGCACCACGGCATAGACCTCCTTGTCATAAGTGGAGTATCTTGTCCTAACATCACATAGCTTCTCACTAAAGAAGGCTATCGGGTGTCCCTCTTGACTAAGGATCCCTCCTATCCCTATCCCGGATGCATCACATGTGACTTCAAAGACTTTAGAGAAATCGGGAAGGCATAGGACCGGGGCTTGGGTCAACTTCTCCTTAAGTTCTTGGAAGGCTTTGGAGGCTGATTTGGTCCACACAAAAGTTCCCTTCTTGAGACAATCGGTGATTGGGCAGGTGATAGTGCTAAATCCACGAATGAACCTCATATAGAATGTTACCAATCCATGAAAACTTCGGACCTCATGAAGGGTGTGGGGTTCCGGCCAATCAAGAATAGCTTGGACCTTGTCGGGGTCCATGGAGACACCCTTGGTGGACACCACAAATCCTAGGAAGGTGATGGATGTGGTCATGAAGTGGCACTTTCCTAAGTTGGCAAATAGGCTCTCTTGTCGGAGGACGGTACAAACTTGCCTAAGGTGGTCAAGGTGGGCCTCTTGGGATTGACTGTAGATGAGTATATCATCAAAGTAGACCACTAGAAAGATCCCAATGAAAGGCCTAAGGACCTCCGTCATAAGACGCATGAAAGTACTTAAGGCATTTGAAAGCCCAAAAGGCATGACTAACCATTCAAAGAGGCCATCTTTGGTTTTGAAAGCCGTTTTCCACTCATCCTCGGGCCTTATCCTAACTTGGTGATAGCCACTCTTAAGGTCATTTTTGGAGAAAATGGTGACTCCGGCTAACATATCAAGCATGTCATCAAGCCTAGGGATGGGAAACATATACTTGACGGTGATTTTGTTAATGGCCCGACTATCCACACACATTCGCCATGACCCATCCTTTTTGGGAGTTAGGAGGGCCGGGACGGCACATGGGCTTTTGCTAATGCGATTGAAGCCCTTCCTAATGAGTTCCTCTATTTGCCTCCTAAGTTCGGCATGTTCCGTAGGATTGAGGCGATAATGAGGAAGGTTTGGGAGAGTGGCTCCCGGGACTAGATCAATTGCATGTTGCACATCCCGCATGGGAGGGAGTTGGTCCGGGAGCTCCGTTGGGAACACATCATGGAATTCTTCTAGGAGTTGTTGGATTGCTATGGGATGTGGATTGGTGGAAGTGGGTTCTCCTAGACAAATGATCACCGCACATAGTGGTACTCCTTGAACTATCTCCTTTTCAAGTTCCTTCCTAGTGATGAGATGAAGACCCTTGGTCAACCCCGAGGTCCCACTTTGTTTGGGAGTTTGGGTGAGGGATGGGGTTGGAGGGGTGGAGTTCCCCGAGACTTGTGTGGTGGTGGGATGTTGTCCTTGAGGGAGAGTGTCCCTCTTGGCCATGGGACGTGGTGGGGAGGGGTTAAGACGGATGGTCTTACCCTCATGTTCAAAGGTGCATATGTTGCTCCTACCCAAGATGGTGGCATCTACATCATAAAGCCAAGGTCTTCCTAGAAGGATGCTACCTACTTCCATGGGTATGACATCACACCATATTTGACCAAGGTATGAAGAGAAGGTGAGGGGTACAAGACATTGGGTGTTGACCGGGATGGAGTTGTTGTTGATCCATGAGACCCGATATGGATTTGGGTGGGGAGTGATAGTAAGCCCAAGGGGCTTGACGGTATCGGGGGATACGGCATTGACACAACTCCCACTATCCAAGATCACTTTCCTTACATGGCTCCCTATTTTGACAAAAGTGTGAAAGATTGAAGTTCGACGCCAATCCTCTTCTTGGGGTTTGGTGAGGGTGCATCTAATCACTCCTAGATGGGAGTTGGTAGATGGAGTGATGTGATCTAGACCCGATTCAAGGTATTGGGTCTCATACTCTTCCTCCCAATCTAGTGAGGCTTCATGGTCCTCAACAATACTCTCAAGTTCCTTTTGGGGTGGGGGAGCTTCTTCCTCAATAAGCAAGCTAGATAATCCCTTGGATGGACATTGCCCCGCAAAGTGGCCAAACCCTTGACACCTAAAGCATTGTTGTCGCCCGCTACCCGGAGTGTTTCCTACACTTGGGCCTTTGGGATTGTCTTCCCTCCGTGGGAGAGGGTGACTAGGGGTGGGCTTGTTTGGAGTGATGGTGGGAGGGGGGTTGTAAGGCCTTAATAGGATACTCCCACTTGGATTTGGGGCTTTCATGGGGGTGGCCGGGATGGGTCGTGGTCCCATGTTTTTGGGATCGGCCGGTCGGGGAGTAGCAAATCGAGGGATCCTAGAGAATCTTTCTACATCTCTTGCTATTTGATAGGCTAGCTCAAGGTTATCAACATCTCTCATCAAAAGCTCTCTCTTGATGTGACTTTGAAGTCCATTCCTAAAGCGAGACAAGGTAACGGCTGGGTCCTCATGAACTCCGCACTTCAAAAGATAGGAGTCAAACTTCTCAATATATTCTACCACGGTCTTCCCTTCTTGGGTGAGGTTTTGCCATTCATCTAAGAGCATTTGATGGTAGGATTGGGGAAGGTATTTGTTCCTAAGTTGATTCTTCATACCCTCCCAAGTATCAATAGGCTCTTCCCGCCTAATCCTTCTTAAACCCTCTTGGTTTAGCCAATAAGTTTTGGCTAATTTAGTGAGATGCATTTTGGCCAATCTTACCCTCCTTTGGTCGGTCATAGGGTACCATTCAAAGTATTGGTCCATGGCGGTCTCCCATTCTAAGTAGACACTTGGTTCATGGGATCCATCAAAGTTTGGGGCCTCTACTTTAATCATCCTTAAGAGAGGGTCATCCGGGTCGTCCCATGGACGCCTTTCATGAATAGGATGGTGGCGGGGTCTCTCATGGTCATGGTAAGGGTCAAGATCCAAGTCCTCCCTATAGATTTCAGCATGTGGATGATAGGCTCTTGGTCCATGGTTCCTTGGATGGAACTCGTCCCTATGAGGCTCAACATGTGGAGGGTAGACTCTTGGGTCATTGTTCCTTGGGTGGAACTCATTCCTATGCAACTCACCATGTGGTGGATGAACTCTTGGTTCATTATTCCTTGGAAGAGGGTCTTCCCTATGAGGCTCAACATGTGGAGGGTGGACTCTAGGCTCATTGTTCCTTGGGTGGAACTCATGCTCTTCTAGCCGGGCAATTCGAGTGGTAAGGGATTCAAGTTGGGCAAGAATGTTTGTGAGGGCAGCATCTACCCTATTCATTTGGCCTTGAGGTTCCTCCCTAGGAGTATCTTGATTGAGTTGAGGATTGGGATCCATGGGTGGATTTGAAGATGATGGATCGGATCGGTAACTAGCACCACTACGGGTGGACATGCAAGACAAGGGGCAAATGATGTTGGACACACAATGCAAAGGTCCTAGGACTTAGACTTGATAGAGACAAGTCAAAGACTTGCTCTGATACCAATTGATGTGACACAACCTAAGACTTAGGCAAGCAAGCACATTCACAATCAAAAGGGCCAATTTTGGGCCGCCGCTCTCCCGTCGCTCACCCAAGCCCGGGGTGACTTGGCGATGCCAAGTGGATGATGTGGGGTTGGGCCCTTGCTGGTAGAGGGCCATCATGGCCAAGATTTGATTCCCGATGGATGTGGAAGCCCAATTCAATGGGGCCGACAAAGTGCCGAAGGCACCGGTTGCACTTATTCCCACGGTGATCACTCAAGGCAACGGGGCTTGAGGATCGAGCTCTCACTCGCATAACCAGCGGAACTAGAACTAATATTGAAAGACAAGTACTAAATGGAGTGAGGTGTGAGCACTTACTCGACCGGTTTGAAGAAACCGGTCCCGATCGGAGACGAGGGTGAGCGGGGAGGCGAGTAGATCCCCACACGCCGCGGCGGTGTAGCTTGACCTGCCCAAATAAGTTACAACACTACACCTCTCGCAGGAGGGGGACCTTGGGATGGGGGTTAATGGATTACAACCAAAACTACCTCCGCACAGGGAGGGGCCTTCAGCCGGCCAAGCGGGGAGGGGAAACTAGGGCTAAAAGTATTGAAGAGGTGAAGACACCGGTTCTGCCTACTCTCTCTGAATAGGGACATATAGTCGATGTTGCTGCTGCAGAACTTGCTCAAGAATTTTTCTGAAGGCGGGACCTGCGGGAAACTCTTTGGGACTGGTACTGGGACACCTCTGAATTTTGTTGATTTCTTCTGGAGCCGCTGCTGACCTGGGTGGAGGTTCGAACAGAGCACCAGATCCTCAGTTTGGTAGCTTCAGACTTCTACCAGCAGGTTGCAGAGGACGCCCCGATAGCTCCCGAACTCGGAATCAAGCACCGTCAGAGTCGTTGGAACCGTGGATGAGTCCTCTTCACAGAA
Organism: Amorphophallus konjac; assembly: GCA_022559845.1. NCBI lineage: Eukaryota > Viridiplantae > Streptophyta > Magnoliopsida > Alismatales > Araceae > Amorphophallus > Amorphophallus konjac. Next base: position 546,599,001 of record CM040121.1, on the reverse strand, counting down.
ACATTAACGGGAAAGTCAAAAGATGCCAGAGAAGGCTTGGAGGCTCTGAACAAGGATGAATGGTCGGTGCAGACTGTGGGTAGCAGAACGGCGCAGCTGAGGGAGAAAAATGATAACTCTGATTCCCGAAAGCCGATTGAAGTTCCGTTTCTTGATTCTGAAAGTAGACAAGGCGATAAAGAACTTTGCAGAAGAGCTCTCGAACTGATTATTCTGGGGTTTGTTGTGGCAGAGATTCTACTCAGGATCAGGTCTTCAGCAGAGGCACCACTGCGCAGCTGTGGGAGGATGGAGTTCCCGGGTAGGACACAACTCGGATGAAGTTGAAACCACTTCTGTTGCGATGGAGACTGGTAGACTCTTCCAACGATAGCTTTTGGGTCTTCAAACTCATCCGGAGGAAGTCGTGGTGGTTGCTGCAAGTTGCTAGTTCACCTGCAACTTCTGAACTGCTAGCAGCAACCTAGGTATAGCTTCTAATGAATAGGGAAGAAGAAGGAGAAGGGGGCATATGGTTAAGGGGAGATGAATAAGGGGTGGATGGGGATGGAGGTGAGTTGTGGAAGGTGGCTAAGGGTAGTGGAGGGGCTGGAGGAGGAGGTGGGGCAAGGAGGTGTTCTGGTTCAGCCTAAGGGGAGGGTGAGAGGAGGGTGGAGGGTGAAGGGGAGGAAGGGGGCGAACCTAGCCTAATGGAAGGGAGTGGGGCGGCCAAAACAAGTGGAGGGAAGGGCTTTTCAAATTTGAAATGGCCTAGGAAGTTGAGGAATTATGTGGGGAAGAGGGGTGAGTGTGTTGGAATGGGGAAGATTTTGTTGGAATGGGGTAGATAGTGTTGGAATGGGGGAATGCTACCTTGGAACTAGGGGGGTGGAGTAATGGTGGCTATGGGAAGTGGAGGGACTTTAATGGGGTAGGTGGGGGTTGGAAGTTGGGAGGGAGGAGGAGGAGAGAGAGAAAGGGGTGAACCCCTTAGTGGAGGAGAGAGAAGAGAGAGAGGGGGGTGGGGAATCTCTCACCCTAGGGCTTCTCACCCAATTGGATTCACTCCACTAAACTAAGTTTGAAATCTCAAATGGCATTTTCATTGATTGATTCATTACCTTCAAATGAAGGAAATGGGGCCCTATATATAGGAAACCCACATTTTACAATAAGTCCCTTACAAAAGACTCAATGATAAATAACCGAAGGGGTAGGGGGTGGTCTTGGGCCAAGCCCAAAGAATTGGGCCCAATAACACATTACACAATCTAATGACACTAAAACTTAGGAAAATAAATGAAAGACCTAGGGACATGACTCAAATAAAATGAAAATTACATCAAAATGACTCAAATAGATAGCACAAAAGGGATAATTGGGCCTTTATAGAGAGAAGCCCGAACTCAAACGATGCCGGAGTGTGAATAAGACCCTAGCCAAAGGGAGTTGTGGATGATGCCTCCATCACCGTCTCATCACACAAAAGAAAAGAAGAAAAGGAAGAAAAGACACATGAGGCAGACGTGATCTTCGAGCCCGCCTCATCACGCAAAAGAAGAGAAGAAAAGGAAGAAGAGACACATGAGGCAGACGTGGTCCCTGAACCCGTCTCTTCACATAAAGGAAGAAGAGCAGAACCAAAAGAAGACACATGAGGCAGACGTGGTCTTCGAGCCTGCCTCATCACACAAAAGAAGAGAAGGAAAGAAAGAATGCACATGAGGCGAACACGGTCTCTGCACCTGCCTCTCTACAAAAAAAGAGAGAAAGAGTCACGAGACGAACATGGTCTCTGCACCTGCCTCTCTACAAAAGAAGAAGAGAAGAAGAAAAAAAGAGAGTCACGAGGCAGACGCGGTCTGTGCACCCGCCTCTCCATGAAAGAAGAAGAGAAGAAGAGAAAGAACAATCACGGGGCGAACACGGTCTCTGCACCTGCCTCTCCATGAAAGAAGAAGAGAAGAAGAGAAAGAAAAATCACGGGGTGAACATGGTCTCTGCACCTGCCTCTCTACAAAAGAAGAAGAGAAGAAAAAAGAGAGTCACGAGGTAGAAGCGGTCTTTGCACCCGCCTCTCCATAAAAGAAGAAGAGAAGAAGAGAAAGAACAATCACGGGGCGAACACGGTCTCTGCACCCGCCTCTCCCTAAAAGAAGAAGAGAAGAAGAGAAAGAACAATTACGGGGCGAACATGGTCCTTGCACATGTCTCTCCATAAAAGAAGAAGAGAAGAAGAGAAAGAACAATCATGGGGCGAACATGGTCCTTGCACCTGCCTCTCCATAAAAGAAGAAGAGAAAGAACAATCACGGGGCGAACATGGTCTCTGCACCTGCCTCTCTACAAAAGAAGAAGAGAAGAAAAAAAGAGAGTCACGAGGCAGACGCGGTCTTTGCCCCTGAATGTCCATAAAATAAGAAGAGAAGAAGAGAAAGAACAGCCATCGGGGCGTTAAACCAAAAAAATATTCAGCCATCGGGGCTTCAAGCCGATAGATATTCCGCCAATGGGGTGTTAAACTGGAAAATATTTCACCGACGGGGCGTTAAACCAAAAAAAATATTCAGACATCGGGGCTTCAAGCCGACAGATATTCAGCCATCGGGGCTTCAAGCCGATAGATATTCAGCCATCGGGGCTTGAAGCCGACAGATACTCAGCCATCGGGGCTTTAAACCGACTAGACCACCCGCCGACGGGGCGTTAAACCGACTAAACCTTCCGTTGACGGGGTGTTAAACCGACTAGACCTTCCGCTGACGGGGCGTTAAACCGACTAGACCTTCCGCCGATGGGGCGTTAAACTGACTAAACCTTCCGCCGACGGGGCTTTAAATCGACTAAACCTTCCGCCGATGGGGCGTTAAACCGACTAGACCTTCCGCCGACGGGGCGTTAAACCGACTAGACCTTCTGCCGACGGGGCATTAAACCGACTACACCTTCCGCCGACGGGGCGTTAAACCGACTAAACCCTCCGTCGACGGGGCGTTAAACCGACTAAGCCTTCCGCCAACGGGGCGTTAAACCGACTAAACCCTCCGCCGACGGGGCGTTAAACCAACTAAGCCTTCCGCCAACGGGGCGTTAAACCGACTAGACCTTCCGCCGACGGGGCGCTAAACCGACCAACTTTCAGCCATCAGGGCTTCAAGTCGACAACTACCCCTTCATCGGCCTTCGGGTCGACAGCTATTTAATTATCGGCCTTTGAGCTGACAGCTACTTCATCATCGACTCTTAGCCGACAGCTACCTCACTATCGGCCTTTGAGCCGACAGCTACCTCATCATCGGCTCTTAGCCGACAGCTACCTCATCATCGGCTCTTGGCCGATGGCTACCCCTTCATCGTCCTTCGAGTCGACAGCTATATAATCATCGGCTCCTAGCCGACAGCTACTTCATCATTGGCACCTCAGCCGACAGCTTCCCAGTTAAAAAAAATAATAGACCTCTCACTTTGGTTCGGATCCTTCCCCGGCCAGAGGATAATAGAATAAACCTTTCACTTTGGTCCGGACCCTTCCCCGGCCAGAGAACAAAAGAGACCCGTCTCTTCGACTCTCACATCCCGCTACCCAACGCCCCGCTGCAGGGCCATTTCAGCCGGGGCCCACTATCAGGGTTAATCCATCTGTCCCACCGCGCTTCCCTTAACTTCGGCTCCTGCAACCCGCTTCCTAATTTCGGCCCTTATGGCCCACTCCCCTAATGTCCCTTGGGTTCTATAGCCCGCTTCCCCAATACCCTTTCAGCTGTTCGCGATCTGCTTCCCTAATACCTTTACTACCACTACACATATACGTAACAACAATATTTTCCTATGCAAAAAAAAAGAAACAACAACAACAAAACAACAAAAAAAACAACAAAACAAACACACACAAAAAATAAAAAAAGAGAATGCATGATTGCCCTGCTTGCATGGTTGCTTAATATAGAATAATACACCTCATTTGAATTTTCTAGGACCGTGCTTCCTTGCTAAATAATATCGCCCTGATTCCGGATGCATGGGCGTCACGGTGCACGCTCAAAGGGAACCCAATTATGGTAGGTGCACGCGTCAAGGGGAAGAGTCATGGCTGAATCGCTGAGCCCAGCTCACAAAATAAACCTGAGACAACGCTCCCACACTTAGCACTTAATGTGTTCAATAGCCTTCGACTATAGGGATTGCCCGAATTTCTTCTTAGCACTCTACGGAGACTTGAATTCCTGCACTCGCGTGAAAGGTAATCGTGAGGAAAAAGCTGTCTACCCCCATTGTTAAAAAAAAAAGAGAGAAAAGAGAGAAAAAAAGAGAGGGACACGTGAACCCGAGTAGCCGGGAATCCCCATTGAGACACATGAGGAGACTCGCGCGAAATGGTGAAGCGAATTATAATAAGGACGAATCCTAGTAGCCGGGAATCCCCATTGAGACACATGGGGAGACTCGCGCCAAACGGTGGAATCCATAATAGAATTATAATAAGGATGAATCCTAGTAGCCGGGAATCCCCATTGAGACACATGAGGAGACTCGCGCCGAACGGTGAAATCCGCTACCAAAATAAACAGATGGGGGCTGTGTGAAGCTACCGAAAGTCGAAAGCCCGGAACTACTATGTAGGCGCTAGAGTGATCCTTGAGTGTCACCAGGAAAACCTGCATATCCCTATGGTTAGGGCCCTTTGTTCACACATTTACACTGCCACGCCACAGAGAATTGCCTCGGGTGAAATGCGTGAATTTAGGCTATGCATGCAAGACATGCAATATCCTCTTGACGGGTGCACTACCCCTCAGTTGTGTCTCGCAGCCCGCACCGCATCTACGAATTACGGGCGATGTCCCTATCCTATCCCCTATAGGGGGAGCTGCCTTACTTATATCTATGTTTTGCCTGCTAATGAATGCTTGCATGCTTGAATAAAAAATATATATAATAAAATAATAATAATAATAATAAATAATAAAAATGTGCGTATGCAATAAACTCAATTCTGGCCATCGAAGCCTACGTTCCCAGCTACGGCTCGTAGAGCCAATCTTGGCCCCCATGGCCTAGATCCTGCCCTCACGGCTCATTAATCTCCCAATTCCGGCTCCTGTAGCCTGCTTCCCAACTTCGGCTCTAGCAATCGGCTTACCTTTGGCCTTCGCAGCCTGCTCTCCCAATTCCGGCTCTTGTAGCCTGCTTCCCAACTTCGGCTCTAGCAGCCGACTTACCTTTGGCCTGCGCAGCCTGCTCCCCAATTCCGACTCTTGCAGCCTGCTTCCCAACTTCGGCTCTAGCAGCCTGCTCGCCTTTGGCCTTCGCAGCCTGCTCCCAATTCTGGCTCTCGCAGCCTGCTTCCCAATTCTGGCCCTCGTGGCTTGCTTCCCAATATCTTTGGCTCTTGCAGCCTGCTTACCTTTGGCCTTCGCGGCCTGCTCCCCGATTATGGCTCCCGTAGCCTGCTTCCCCGATTCGGCTCTTGCGGCCCGCTTCCCAACATCCCTGGCCCTTTACGGCCTGCTTCCCAGAATCTGGCCTGCACGGCCCGCTTCTGTAACGCCAACTTTGGCCCTCGCGGCCCACTCTCCCGAGTCCGGGTTTCATAACTGATATCCCCGGCGCATTTTTGAATCAACAAACTCTTCTCTCCGTCCCTTCGGACGACGAACATCTCAGTTGCCTCTGGCCTTGGCTGTTTCGGCCTCACTTACTGGCTCCCGTGCCAACAACTTTCAATTATCAGCCGCTGTGCCTACAACTCTTATATCATTGGCATCTATGCCAACAGCCACCTGGAGTTCTTCAAAAAAAAGGAAAGAGAAAAAAAAAGAAGGGAAAAGAAGGGAAGAAGAGAAGAAACAAAAAAAACAACAATAAAAAGGACAAAAAAGAAGAGATGACAAAAGAGAAGAAAAGAAAAAAAAAGAGAAGAAGAGGAAAGAAAGAAGAAAAGAAAGAGAAGAGATGAAGAGACCAACATATCACTTCAGTCCCCGGCACCCCGTCGGCACTAATGAAGAGACCAACATACCACTTCAGTCCTCGGCACCCCGTCGGCACTGATGAAGAGACCAACATACAACTTCAGTCCCCGGCACCACGTCGGCACTGATGAAGAGACCAATATACAGCTTCAGTTCCCGGCATCCCGTCGGCGCTGATGAAGAGACAAAGAGACCAACAAACCAGGTCAGCTCCCGACACCCTGTCCGCACTGACGAAGAGACAAAGAGACCAACATGTCATGTCAGTCCCGACACCCTGTCGGCACTGACGAAGAGACAAAGAGACCAACAAGCTAGGTCAGTTCCTGACACCCTGTCGGCACTTACGAAGAGACAAAGAGACAACAAGCCAGGTCAGCTCCCGACGCCTTGTCGGCGTTGACGAAGAGACAAAGAGACCAACAAATCAGGTCAGCTCCCGACGCCCTGTCAGCACTGACGAAGAGACCAAGATACCAACATACCATGTCAGCGCCCGGCACCCTATCGGCACTGACTAAGAGACAAAGAGATCAACAAACCCGGTCAGCCCCCGGCATCCTGTCGGCACTGACGAAGAGAAAAAGAGACAAAGAGACCAACAAAGCATGTCAGCTCCCGACACCCTGTCGGCACTGACAAAGAGACAAAGAGACCAGCAAACCAGGTCGGCTCCCGGCACCCTGTCGGCACTGACGAAGAGACAAAGAGACCAACAAACCGTGTCAGCTCTCGACACCCCATCGGCGCTGATCAAGAGGCAAAGAGACTAACATACTGCTTTAGTTCCCGACACCCCGTCGACACTGATGAAGAGACAAAGAGACCAATATGCTGCTTCTGTTCCCGACACCATGTCGGCACTGACGAAGAGACTAAGAGATAAACAGACCATGTCAACTCCTGGCACCCTGTCGGCACTGGCGAAGAGAAGAAAAGACTAACACATACCATGTCAACGCCCGACACCCTATCAGGCATTGGCAAAGAGCAGAAGAGACAAACAAACCGCGTCGGTCCCCCGGCACCTTGTCGGTACTGACGAAGAGAAGAAGAGAACAAGTAAACCATGTCAACGCCCGACACCTCGTCGGCACTGACGAAGAGAAGAAGAGACCAACATGCCATGTCAGTCCCCGACACCCCATCGGCACTGACGAAGAGAAGAAGAGGCCAACATGCTACGCCAGCTCCCAACACCCCGGCGACACCGACGAAGAGGAAAAAAGGCCAGTACACCCGCGGGCACCGCCCGGCTCATCCTTCGCCCGCGCTACCCGTGGGTGGGGGGCATTTGTGGACACCAAAAAATTGCAAACCCAAATATCCTACTCGGCCTCGCATCAACAACGGCGCCGAGTGAAGAAGCCCCGGAGAGACTGGTCGTTCGGACTCCCCAAATATGCACACTGCCGTGAAGCCATCCCCGGAGTCACGACAGTAAAGAGAAACCAACTCCCGGGAAGCTCATAATCCATGGGGCCTCGAAGAAAATCAAATGGGCCACAACTAGTGCTCACAACGGGCTCAAAACTACACATTTAGCCCTTCAGCGGAACGCCCCTGGAGCCCTTTAGCGGCACACCCTCCAAGGTGCTCCAGCGGCACGCTCCCGTGAACCCCTTCAGCGGCACAGCCCCCAGCGGCACGCCCTTCAGACGCCCCAGCAGCACGGCCATTTGGCCCTCCAGCGGCATGGCCATCCAGCCCTTCTGTGGCACGCTTCATCGCACCAAGTCTATACATTCATCAGCCCAAGTCTGTACGTTGACTGAATGAACAAATGGAGTCTGTACAGCCAAGCCCCAAGTCTGTACATTGGCTGAATGCACAAACAAAGTCTATACGTCCAAACTCCAAGTCTATACATTGGCTGGCTATTTTGAACGCAAAGTCTATACACTCGTGTGGCAAGTCCGTACAGAGTTCTGGCAAACACGAAGTCTATACACTGGTGAAATCTGTACATCCACCAGTTCAACGCAAAGTATGTACATCGATGAAGTCTATACACCAGCCCCTGCAAGTCTATACGTTGCAGCTAGGTGAAGTATGTACAGCCCATGCCTTGCCGAAGTCTATACACTCACTTGCCCTGGCAACCGTCCAACGGCACACCCCAGGCCGCTCAGCGGCACACCTCCCAGGGGCTTCAACGGTACACCCCTAGGGGTCCCCAGTGGCACACCCCTCAGGGTCTTCAACGGCACACCCAAGAGAGGGGCCTTCAGCGGCACACGCCCCATGGCCCTCAGTGGCACGCCCCTTTGGGCCCTCAGCGGCACACTCTTCTGGGCCTTCAGCGGCACGCCCGTTGGGTGTTCCCGCGGCACGCCCTTTTGGCCCTCCTACGGCACACTTATTCAGCCCACCAGCGGCACAGCGTTAAGCCTTTTCAACGGCTGAATGACGTGGTGCCCATGCCCTACGCTTCCTTGGCGCGCAGTGAGCTCCCTGAGGTGTCAACCAACCATTGGGCCATGCAGGCTACTCCCCTGATATCCAGGACAGAAGACGTCAAACCCCATCATGACAGAGCTGCTTCCCGCCTTCGACAGCCGTGCTTAGAAGCTCCCGCGGCTGGGAGTATAAAACAACTCCCGTTCCGACAAAAAAAAGGGGGGGAGAGGAGGAAGAGACAGACACCCACACGCAGAGAGGGAAGAGGAGAAGAGAAGAAGAGAAAGAGAAGAAGAGAAGAAGAAGGAGAAGGGAAGAAGAGGGAAGAGAGGAAGAGAGGGGGGGAGGCCCCGCTGCTCCAGCCACCGTCGCCGTCTGCGCGAAGAGGGAAGAGAAGAAGAGAAAGAAGAAGAGGAGGGGAGGCTCTGCCTCCCCCTCCCGCTGTTCCGCCCACCGCCGTCCGCGCGAAGGGCAGAAGAAGAGAAGAAGAAGAGGGGAGGCTCCACCTCCCCCTTCCTGCTACTCCGTCCACCCGCCACCGCCGTCCGCGCGAAGAGAAGAAGGATAAGAAGAGAAGAAGAGGAGCCCGTCGCTCCACCTACCACCACCGTTTGTGTGAAGAGAAGAAGAGGAGAAGAATGAGTGGAGAGAGGGAGTGAGGTCCGGGAGGGGAGGAGCCCACCGTGCTTCCCCCCCCCCCACTGTATTTTCTTCTCCTCTTCATTTCCTTTCATTTCTTGTTTTGCCATCGTTGCAATGTATTAGTCCCCTCGAGGCACTCCTTTCGTGAGAATAAAAGTAGACGGCTTGCAAGTATTTTTTCTTGGACGTCTTTCTAAAGCATTTCTTCCGTGTTTGCATCCTTCGGTGTTTGACGCCCCCTTTCCCTTTCTCCTTTTGTTAGGGTTTGTTTTCTCCTGGGTATTTTTGCCTTCGCTCACCCCCGGGCGCCCTCAGCGGTACACCCTCCCTGATTGTGCCTCCATCGGCACGCCCCGTCGTCCCTTCAGCGGCACGCCCTGATTGTGCCTCCAACAGCACGCCCAGTCATGCCTTCAGCGGCACACCCTAATAGCGCCCCAGCGGCACACCCTAGTCCAGCCCCAGCGGCACACCCTAGCCGTGCCCCAGCGGCACGCCCCAACCAGCCTTCGCCGGCACACCCCCATCGGGCCTTTGCCGGTGCACTCTTCAACACCCTTCCCCGGCACGCCTATGATGGCCCTCTCCGGTACGCCCCTTTGGGCCTTCCTCAGCACGGCCTTCATGGCCTTCACCACCATACCCTTGGCCCCCTTGGCCCGGCACACTTTCCCTTCCTTCTTGCCCGATGCATTCCCCCCTCAGCCAGTCCTAGAGTAGCCTTCCACTCGCCGTTCCCTCCGAGTTTTCTGAGGTTTATAAAGGTGTTGCCGCTCTTGGGCGCCCACCTCCAGTTGTCGGGTTCCGCCACTCCATGTGGGCGCGTTCCCTGTATCTCCCTTACGCTCGGGTCAAGGGGAGATGCTGCCGATTTTTTGTTAGAAACAATAACACATCAAAAAGACCAAAGGAAGCAACAAACAAATGGAACAACAACACAAATTAAAAGGACTAAAAGGAAACCACAAATAAACGAAAAGAACAACGGTAAAAATGCTTTCACCAAAGTAAATGGAACCGCAATCAATTCAAAGAGGACCGAATCGAACGACAACTAAACAACTTGAACATCCGCCCTCACAAAAGAAAGAATGAAAATTAATCAAGAGAAGAAAAGAAGAAACCCATGCAAACTTAATAAAATCAATAAAAGAAGAAAAGAAAAGCCTTAAAAACAAATAATAGAAGATCCCAACCTTCACCGACGCGCTTTGTTGTGACCCTAGCGGCACACTCCAATAACCTTCACCGGTACACCTTCATCCCTTTCCCACTACCTCATTCTCCCCTTCGCCGGCACACTTCCCTCAGCGCCTTCAACGGTGCACTCATCTGGCCCTTCGCCGGCACACTCTACCGCCCCATCCTAACCCCCAGCGGCACACCCCTGCTTAGCCCCAGCGGTACACTCTCATTACCCTCAGCGGTACACCCTTGTTACCCCCAGCGGCACACCCCTCTTTGCACCCAGTGGTACACCCCATTCCCCAGCGGTACACCCCATCTCCCTTCGCCGGTACACTATATATGTGTATATATATATATACATATGCATAGCATGATAATAACAACAACAGTAGCAAATGAATTAATGAAACTTATGCTAATTAAAGGACTCCAAATGTGTAGCAGTGATAATGATAGTAAAAGGAGGGGGTAAGAAAATAATGATAATAGTAATAAATAAAAGAAGAGAAATCATTCGGGACAAAATGCATGAAGAAGTAATAAACGGCAGAGGAAAGAGAGGAACATATAACTAAGAAAATCCCAGATAAAAAAAGATGTCGGGGCCCACATTGCAACCCCATCTCTCCCCGTGGCCCGACGCAAAAGGAACAACAACGCCGCCCTCTCAGGCTGGGCCTGAGTCTTGGGAATCATCCCGAACTGGCCGCGACCCAACCTCGCCTCGGGCTGACATTTCGATTAAACCGGATTCATTTCTCCGGCCGGATCCCTTCCGAGCCGCTACTAAAATTACCGCATGCTCGGCAGACATTTGAACGGGTTCACCTCGATTTTCGCCACATTTCTATTACGGACCTGTGTTTGAATATGAAAAGACCCGTGAGCAACCAATATGGCTGACGGCTCCCTCCCCGACATGGTAGTGAGCCGGCATTGCTCCGGGTCGATAGCCCGTTAAATCGGATTCATTCTAATGGGATTCGTTCCTGTTCTTTCATTGAAACTGCCATGAGCTCGGTGTACGTTTGTACGGGGTTGCTTCCATCTACGTCGTACCTTTAATATGGGCACTTGTCCGAATATCAAGTGGTCCGCAAGCGACCGACAGAAATCGGAATAGAACGGGACGGCTCCCGTCATCCCTGGACCCTACACATGGGAATGTCAATAAGGCCTTCGTGGGCTATGCTGGGACCTCGGGTCCGTCCCGATTATGGTCACTGTCTGACCCATATCCTCGGCCTATAGCCCGCTCCCTTTGAACACATTTTCAGTTTTGGAATCTAGTCCTGGGACTCTTCCTCGCTCCCCTCCGGCACCGAGAACATTAATGATGCCCACGCAAGCCCCGTTTGGACCGCGGGAGGCGCCACCGGTATGGTCCCGACTCGATCTTGCACCGGGCCAACAAACTCATTGGTTTCCTGCTGCACTAACCGAGATTTAACCGAATGTTTTCAGAGTCTCGGAATAATATGTTTGCCGTGTCCCGGCATACATATGTTCTAGGTCCTTCTGCGATGATTACGGTATTCTCAAGCCGGACACCCGTCCGAATATTAAACGGTCTCCCGAATGACCGACACGTTTCAAACGTCCGCTTCCTTAGACATAGGGCTTTCCAGCCGATTCAAGGGATATTCCCTCGTCGCCCCTTTGCACCAGAAATATTAATGACGCTCATGCAAGTCTTGTTTCGACCGCGGGGGGCCCACCGCTGTATGATCGCAGCTTGCTCTTGCACCGGGCCAACAGATTTACCGATTTTCGACCGCTCTAACTGAGGTTTAGCCAAACATCTTCCGTTCTTCTGAACAGTAAATTTCCATATCCTGGCATACATATGCTCCGGTCTTCCCGCGACGATCGCGCTCTCCCCGAGACGGACACTCGTCCGAACATCAAATGGTCAGCACATGACCGACATGATCTCGAATGATTTTCTTCTCGCCCTCGCGTGAGGATCTCAATACCTCGTAATAGACTTTTCATGCAATTAATCTCTTGGCCATGAGGCCCTGAATCTCGGTGATTAATCAAGGGTGTTCCCTCGTATGGGGGATGTAAATGACGTCGTGACCTTGACGGGTTTTGGTCTCGACCCGAACCACACAATCGTCTGACGAAGTCAGATCGAGCGCACCATGGGCTCTTCGGAGCCCGAATAAATTGTCACTTCTGTGACTGGCATGCCCACGCACTCAATAGACGAAACAACTTGAATAAGCGAATTTAAGTGCGTCCACAGGAGTGTGGAGGCACAAAGAAATAGGAAATAAAGTAGGACAACCAACAACAACTAGCTGAAAGAAAGAACAACTACAGCTACAACAGAGTCCTGTCCAATAGAAAGTACAGTCAAAAGTAGTAAAAACATACCACATGCCGAGTGAACACTCGGCCCGACGAGCTGGCAACTGAGAACCTCCGAACAGCAACCTCGAACCTCGAGGAAGAACCGCCACACCTGAAAAGTAGGGAGTGAGTCTCCTAAACAGAGACTCAGCAGGGATCCCGCAGAACTCCACCCAGAACCTAACGGCGGCGCAGAAAGCTGTAACTACAAGAGCAACAGTAACAGCAGGAACAGTAAACCCGGTGGCCGGTCGAAACACGGCACTACAACTACTCCTACTGTACCAGAAGGCACACCTCGAGCTCGCAGTCGAGGTTACCCAACCACACCAGTACCACCTACCGAAGTAAAAGCCCACGGTAATCGCACCGCAGAGGCCTGTCTCTCAGGACACTGCCAACCTGGACACGCTGTCCAAGGTACAACCCCGACCACGTGGTCACGGGTACCGTACAGCAAGACGCAACCTCGGTAAAGCTACGAGCACTAGTCTCACGGCATGAGAACCGACACACGCGCCACCGTGAGACCACCGAAACTCAATGGTCAACACGACTAAACCCGAAGTTCGAAGCCACAAGACTGACAGTCTGCCACTCCTGACTCGACAGGAGCACCTCCCACTAGAAGCAAGGCCGGTTGCATCCCCTGACGACTTACACCACAACGCAGGTGAACTGCCTAGCATGGTAGCGCCTACCAGAGGCACAGACACCGAACAAGAACCACAACGAGTGACTAGCTGGGGTCACGCCCGTCGGTGTGGGTCCAATCGCCCCCAACCACGTGTGCACACACAGATCATGCGTCCTAGGTCTGGCCCTCTGACCGATTTTCCCCTATAGCCGGACTCTGGATAACGATGAGGGGCCTGACGGAAACCAGTCCAAAACCTGTTATGTAGTGGACAACGGATCTAGAGGGGAGGGGTGAATAGATCTGCCCCTCTTCTCGAAATGTAATCCTCTATATAGCTAGTTAAAAATAATTACAGCGGAACACAACTAGCTTAGCGACGTATAAACTGATTTGCTTAGAAATATGATTTCACAATATGGAGATTGAACCTAAGCATGCATCTAAAACAAATCAACCGCACAATCAAATCACAACACAAAAGATTTTAAGGTGGTTTGGACTGAATCCCCAGTCCTACGTCCACCCCTCACCAAATCCGGTGAGGCTCCACTAGTGCCACGCACTGAACCGTAAATCGGAAAGACCTCCGATTGCCTTCCTACTAACCACAGGTAGGGACGTCAACACCGCAGATCGGACAACTTCCGATTGCCTTCCTACTAACCACCGGTAGGGACGATCTTCAGTTTCAGTTGTTTGTATGAAATGAAAAAGAACAAATATGAAAACACTCAATCATCAAACAAGATATAGAATATGCTCATGAAGAAAAATCTTGTCTGAGATTACTGGAGCTTGAGTTGGATGCTTCAATGGTGTCTTCTTCCTTGAGAGATGATCTTCCTTGAGTTGATGAAGAAGACTATGAATGTAGCTTTGATCTTCCTTTTGATCTTCTTGAGTTGATGAAGAGTTTGATGCAGTTTAGATCACCCTTGAGAGCCTTGATTGCTTCTTGCTTCCTTGGAGGTTGAGATGGCTTCAGATCTAGGCTTGAATCCCTTGAAAGGATGAAGAACTTCTTCCCGGAGTACTGTTCATAGCTACAGTACTCGAACTCCTCTCACCCTTGTAGCCTCCTTTGATCTCCCTTGGATTCACAAATGATCAACTAGGGTTTCTAACCCTATTGCATGTGTTTTATAACCTTTGAATGGTCCTTAGACATCCCCCAGACCAGATCCACAATCTATGGAAGATTGGGTGACTTTGGGGTTAAACAAATACAAGGAAAGGGGCTGGCCTCGAGGTGGAAATCAAAGTCAAACATGGCTACATCGGGGCTGGCGGTCGACCTACAGCTGCGGGCGGTCGACCGCTACTGAGAAACGCTGTAGTTGGATGTTCCCTGGGATTTTCTGTCGACCGCTACTGGCTGGCGGTCGACTGCCACTGAAAGAACTGCAGACGGTGGGCTGCAGGCTGGGGCGGTTGTTTGCGATGGGTTTTATCCGACCATCTTATTGCTTTATTTCATGTATGTATGTACATATGTACATGGATACATGTCTTATTTCACGTGTCGATCAACCAATTAACTAACTGGTAATTAACTGACTAATTGACGACAGCATCTCCCTTGAACAAAATTGGACAGCATCTCCCTTGAACCTGAAGAGTTGCAGGGGAGAAGCGGGATCATGCTCACCTGTGGAACAAGCCCCTAAACCGCCGGTGTACGCGGAGGCACCCAGCAAACCCCATCGGATAGGATACCCCGAGGACTAGCCTACGAGGGGCACCAAGGCTCCGTAAGGGGAAAGATAGAGAGATGAGGTCATTGATGATGGGAGCATCACCCCGAGGGCTAGCCTGCGAGGGGTGGACAACCCACAGCTTATGACTCATCCCGTGGATGAACCGACCACCAAGAGGGTGAAGCTCCGAGGGCTGGCCTACGAGGAGCATACATCTCTCGGCCTCGATTGGGTCTCAGATTGTCGGGGCTAAGCCTGTTAGGCTAAGGCCCCTGTTGCTATCTACTATGGCCTTGGGGAAACATCTACCATTGAGGGGTAGAGTTCTCGATCGCCCAGCAGCTGTGTGAAGTAACGGGGAATGTCCCCCTCCCCGGATGATTAAGACGAAATAAGGAATCTCGGAACGGTTCACATGACTACAATGCAGAGGGGTAATCAATGCACAGACGAGACGAGCCAAACATAGAGGCATATGCTCGAACAGTTACGGCGCAATGTTAAGTTGATGCATCTTGCAATCCCAAGAACGACTCCCACCTCGCGAGCCACAGGGCAACAGGAAGAGAGGAATTGAGGGGACTTAATCCCTTGACAATACGGTAGAAAGAAGCATATGCAGAAGCGCAGCTCTGTCCACGGAGGGTATGCGGAGACCCTTAAATCAGACACGAGCACGGTCGAAAGGGAAAACCCCGGGGAGGGGTGTTTCTGTAGCCCACGGTGCTTCGGGGCATGATCGGGGCTTCGGGGAAACCAGGATCAGAGAAAACGCACGAAGACCTTAAACATACACATCGATGTAGATAGAGAAGGAGACAGAAGTTTCAAATCACTCATTTGACCTGCTGGTCCAGACATTCAAATACACATTGCCATCCCAGAAACAGGAATGGGCCACTCATTTACACGTTAAGAATCCGGCGCCGGCATCATTGCTCGGTCGCCGTTCATCATTCGCAGGGGAAAATATAGTAAAGAGAAGAAAACGTAGAGGAGGGGAGGGGTCGGCTCATATCATTGCCATCCCTCCCCTCTCTTGCTTACAGTTGGTAGACGGAGATTCCGAAAGAGGAAAATTCACGAAAAGTAGAGAGAGATAGATGCCGGCGCCCACCTGTTCTCAAAACAGAGTATCGGCCCGCTTCTCCTTCTCCGGCTCCGGAGGACTTCAACCAGAACAGAGGAAGACGGCCGTCGAAGGACGCTCGGACAGAAACTTCTCTTCCAAGAAAGCTCTCTCTCCCCTCGGAAGGCCTCTCTCGAAAGACACTCTTCTTAACCTTCTGTCTGCTCCCTCTTTCTGTTTCTCAGCCCCCCTCTTCTTTTTGTTTTCGAATAGCCATCTGTATATATACATGATCGAGCCCCAAGCCTCATACGGCGTGAAGAACTACGCGCCGGGAAGGGCTTCATGGGTCTTTGCGCGCCGGAATCGCCAGGCCCTGGATGGGGGTGCAGCGCGCCAGGATAGAGTGCATCAAGTGAGGGGCGCGCCGGTTTAGGGCGCGCCGGGCTAATGCTCCTCGTGCGCTTCGAGCCAGTTGATGAGTCCGGGGATGATTCCGGGGTTCACCATGAACATTTATCTTTCCAATCCTCCTCGAAACTTCGACGAGATGTCTTGTAGAAGCTCCCAGGTTGACGTACGGCCATTCTCGAGACTCCAGATAGCTTTGATTTGATCATACGGGCTTTCCGCTGACACGGCCTTCGGCTCTATGATTCATGCTGCTGGCTCGGTCTGGCTCGTGCCCAAAGCTCCTTAGGGGGTGGTGTAACACCAGGGATAGTTCCGCTTGAGCTGGGTGATCATTCGGCCACTAATGGGCCCGTCTTGGCGGGAAGCTGTACCCGTGCCGGGTGATCGAGATCTTCTGCCGTCAAAGCTTTCGGTCCTCCTTCTCGGGGAACCAGGGGGGCTCCTTCATCTTCAGGAGAGCCTTTCATAAGGCGGGAAGCCACTGGGTAGACCGTCGTCCTTGATCAGACAACGGGTGTAGTGTATGCGGCACGACAGAGTCGATGCCAGTTCATTGGGCAGGCTTGATCGCACTGCCGGTTGGTTGTGAGTTTGTCTCGGCTCTCCTGAGGTGAAGTCCCCGTGTCCATACGGGGTGACTCGAGGCTCTGGCAGCTTGAGAAATCTTCAATATGTTGATCTTTATCAACTTCCGTGCTTCAGCGGGCCGGGTCATTCATCCTTATGGCTTGGTCACCGACGATCATATTTTGAGTGCCAACAAATGCCCCCCAGACGTGGGTGTTGCGAGCAAGGCACGAGTGCAGCAAGGCCGACGGATGAATTTCATCCGGACTGACCCCTTCTTTGATTGGCGGGCGCCTGGGATGGCCCTTAATTCGGCACGAGCGTTAACCCGGCACCGTTTAGATGTTAGTACGGCGCGGCCTGTGACCCTTGGGCTTTTAATCCGGCGCGGCTGTTGACGTTCATGCTTTGACCCGGTGCGCCTTTTACCGGCGCACCTTTCGCTTAAAGGGTTGTTAATCCGACGCGCTAAATAGCGCGCCGGTTTAGCGATGCGGGACTCCCCCTATTTATCTTCTCTCCTCTTTGTTTTTTCTTCATTGCCCTTCATTCGCACCAACTCTTCCTCTCTCTTCCCTTTCTTCTCTCCCTTTGGCGTCGAGAGCGGCGATTTCTTCCTTCGGGTGAGTGGAGGTGCTGTCAATTTGGGTCTCGAAACCCATTCTTTGGACCCCGGGAGGGTTCTAGCAGGGCTTGCCCTAGGAGCTATTCCCCCGGGTGTTCCTCTGGCCTCGGTGTAATGTCGATGGCCGCCTTTTAGGGACCGTTCCTCAGTGGACGCGTTCCCGCTTTTCTTTGCCAATTCCCTGTGCTGGGGAGACTCTGCCGAAATTTTGTCAGAAGTTCGCCTTTGATTAGCCATTTTCTGACTTTGCTTTTGTTTGGTATGCCTCTTTTTGCATCTATCATGGCATCCAGCTCTTCTTCTCGTGCCGTAGTGACATGGGAGAACGTCAATTCCCTCGACTGGGGGCACGGCCAGGTGGCCATAGTTGCGGAGTCTTCGGATTCAGAGACAGACACTGTGGACAGCAGCCGTCTCCTTATCCTCGGGGGTGACTCCTTTCATTATAACAGAGAGGGTGTGACCAGGAGGGATTATCCCAAGGACAAGCACCTAATGTCCCTTCTTCAACGCTTCAACCTTCAGGGGAAGATGGGATGTGTTCGCCGTTCGGAAGGTCGAGCAGGCCTTGCTGGTGGAGAGAGACAGCCTGGCCGAATGTGTGATGTGGGGAAGACCCATCTATCTCCCCGGGGAGGTCAGGAAATGGAGCGCTGTGCTGGGGCTGCAAGACCTGGCTCCGACAGACAGGTTGCTGACTAGAGCTCCCGAGTTCATACCCGCTCGGTGGAATGACTCCGCGGGCAGAGTGGATCGGGAGAAACCGATCTTTGGTCTATTCCTTGCCCCGTTGAGATGGGGATATAGAGACGAATCGTTCTTGCTGGATTGCTTGGCGGTTCGCTTCAAGCACCAGATATCGGTGGGGTGGTTTGCTGAACTGGAAGTTACAGATGCTCATGCATTCAGACCCGGAGAAGTAGAGTTCACAGACTACGTGCTGCAGCATTACGCTCCTCTTCTGACCAGGGCCGGCGTATATCACGGCGTGTACGCTTCAAGGTACCGGTACCCAATCTCATGGGGCCTGTGTTGTGGAATGATCGAGGTATTTTGCCCCGAATATAACATTTTCTACACTTCAGAGGGGGAGACCTCTTTAGACTTGTGGAGTCTATCGCAGCTCAGCGGCCTACCCATTGACGGGGAGTCGTATGAAGAAGTCTGCTGGCCTGACTGGTTGAAAGACCAGACCGACGGTGACGGTCGGTATTTGGCGGGCTACGCCTATCGGTATCTGATGAAGGCGTATCGCACCCTCTTTCATTCATCGCACGACACGAGGGAAGCTCGGAAGCCGGGCGAGAAGCGAAGAGTGCGGATGGGCGCCTGGCTTCAATATTTCTTCCAGGGGAAGAATAAGTATGAAGATTTTCCTCCAATAGCGCCCGTGGCCCAGAAGCGGAAGAAGAGGGTGCGACGCCAGGCCGCTTCATCATCTTCTTCGAAAGGAGGGCAGGGAGAAAACCCGAACCCTACTGGTGTTGATGCAGTCACTCACTGTGCTGCATATCTAGTTTATTGGCTTTGTTCGTTCGCTCTTCCTCAAGGTGACGAGAGCGTGATTAGGGCGGAGGCTATTTACCCGGCCTGTCTTATGGCTTGGGGCATCAAGCTATCCCTTTGCCCAGTGGCTTTGTGCCTCATTTACAAGATGTTGGGAGACTTGCACAAGACGCGTCTCCCCAGAAGCCTTCGGACGGTTGGTCCGTTACATTTCTTTAATGCTTGGGTCTGCACCCTGTTTTCGGAGGCAGCTCCTCGGGCATTACAAGCGGTTCCTCTGGTCCCGCGTATGATAGAGTTTGCGAGTGCCGAGCCATCTTTACTTGCGGAGCAACTCTACGCCATTCGGGGTAAATTGGCCCGCATTCCCATGGATTCGCCTGGGGTTCTTCATTTCTAGAGCTTAGCTGCCCATTCGAGCCCGCTGACGAACAGGACGAGGCAGTGCAAGCTGTTTGAGACTGAAGAGTACATCCATCCGATTTCCAAGGCCAAATATACCAAGCCTATTCTGGAGCCGGAGTTGATTGATTGGGCACTGGCCATCAGGCCTAGTGTCCTTGTATTTCGCAAGAGCGGCATTCTGTGGTTGGAGCCGTATTACCCGTTCCGCTTCAGCCGGAACTTTGGCTACGACCAGCAGATTCCACATTCCTCTTCACAATTTACATTGCCCAACAGGCATAGGGCTGGGCAAGTTTCAAATGATGACGCCCGAATATGGTGGGACTTTTTCCATCGTCGTGAAGACGTTTCTTTTCGGGTGCCTGCCCCTGCGCGCTTCCCTCGCGTCACGCCTGAGTACGTCAAGTGGTGGAATGCGCGGACGGGATTTTACAGGAACTCTCGGAGAGAGTGCTGGGCTGTGGCAGAGCACAGGTTTTTAGCTTCCCAGCCGGAGCTGGTTCTTGACATTGAAGCCTCTTATATGAAGAAGTTGAAGTCTTGGACCAATACAGAAGTGAAGGCCTACATGGAGGCCCGCAAGATTGTGAAAAGCCGCAAGACGAAAGTTGAACCGAAGCTGCCCCCGATCAACAAGGATGATTATGTGAAGACCCTTCGGGGTTTATGCCGGGTCAGCAGTGAGAGGGTGATTCTCCAGCAACTCCCTTTACCGGTAGAGGAGCCCATCGCGGCTGTGGCCGACTGGCGTCCCGAGGTGGATAGGTTGTATCCCTATCGGACTTTCATTCGCAAGGAAGACAGGCGGAATGCCTTGTACGACAACACTCCCTGGCTATTTGCACTCCTTCGGTTGCATGGCCTGTCGGTGGGTGGTCCGAGTGAAGCCATCCTGGACCATCCTCTACAGATTTCATTCAAATATGCAGACAGGTGGGGGCTGGACCATCTGAGCCTGTATTATCTCCTATCCTCTCGTGGTCATGAGGACCTGGCACTGCTGGCCGAACCGAGCGAAAAGATTGGAGATCTATGCTGGCTTATTCGCGAGGCGGCTTCGAGGGACAAAACGCCATCGCTATTTTATTGGCCTCTCTTTCCCTTTTATACGGGACCGGCAAGTATGTTTCATTTCTTCTTTCAGGCCTTTTGGCCAGCTTCTTCTTTTCATTATGGTGTGTCATTCTCACCTTTGTGCATGTGCAGTCCGACCGACTTCGGAGGAGACCCGGCACTTTAGGGAACTGATCATAAAGACCCAAAAGCCCACATATTTTGAAGTCCCTGAGCCTGCTCCGACCACGACGCCACTGCCTCCTGGGGATTCGAGGAAGAGGACTCGGTCCCAGCTGAGAGAGGCCGTCGGGAAGGCGAAAGCGGCGGTGACCCGGGTGACACGGGCACGCCGAAAGAAAGCTGCAGAGAAGGAGTCGGCAACCGTCCTTCCTTCGGTTGTATCTTTTGAAGAGTTTGAAGCTTCCCACGCACAAGGGCTAGAGGCTGAAGGTAGGCTCCTTTTCTCTTCGAAGTGCATTGGCTTGTTTTGATTGCCTCGGCTAGCCCATGATGACGGTTGCTGACACAGTCGCCATGGTCGTCGGGCTGGAGGCGACGGTAGATGTAGCGGCTAGGGACGGGGCAGAGGAAGTCCCTACTGCTCCCGTAGAAAGGGATCTGCCCTCTCCAACACCCAAGCAGGAGATGGAAGGTAATCTATAGTTTAATCGTGATAGCACCGCAAATCTTTATGTCTTTGGCTAGCTTGACCCCTTCTTGCCGTAAATTGTAGTTGATATACAACCGTCGTTGCTTCCGGGCTCGGAGGGTATAGAGGAGGCGATCCCCTCGGGGCAGGGCGGACCTGCTCTTGAGGTATCATCTATGGTTGCCCCTGGCGCGGAGAGCACTGGGGAAGTTCCCGCCGAGGGTGATGCTCCTGCTGGCGAGGCTCCTGCTCCGACGGCGGAGCGTCCTGAGAGAGCAGAGGGGTCCTCTTCCTCTGAGTAGGTAGATTATGGTGGCGGCTCCAGTGACGAGGAGCTCTCACTGATTGATCTCGAGACCGATGACGCCGGGGCGTCCTCGGCCTATGAAAGTGATTATCTGACTTTCAGCCCGGCCCGATTGTCATGGGGTGGTCCCGAGCCGTCATTATCGCTTGAGAGTGAAGAGGCCGGTGCCGGGGGAGCTGCTCTTAAAGATTTGAGCTTAGTACCCGCTGAGGTAAGGACCTGCCCAGGGTCGGTGTCTGCTGTTCTTCTTTATCTTCCCTCCAGCCTCGTTGTTTTTTTTTAAATGTATATATATTTCTGATGCAGGCTGAGGTGGTGCTGCCAACCATGACGGTGCAGGTACCACTCCCGGCTCTGGGAACGGGCCATGCAACTCTTCCGTCCGTCCTGCGACCTATCGCATTGCGATACCCCAAGGACTATGCAGCGGCAATGGTTCCAGTCGGAC
This sequence comes from Amorphophallus konjac, assembly GCA_022559845.1. Classification (NCBI taxonomy): domain Eukaryota; kingdom Viridiplantae; phylum Streptophyta; class Magnoliopsida; order Alismatales; family Araceae; genus Amorphophallus; species Amorphophallus konjac. The sequence continues at coordinate 546,577,079 of CM040121.1, read as the reverse complement.
CCGGAGCACTTGTGGAAGTTGGTAGTTCGGCGGCAACCGGGGATTCTTAGCCAATGGAGGCTGCACAGCAATCAACTCTGGAAAAGAGTGGTCTTCCTGAAATAGAAGCCGGAGAGATCTTTGAAGAGCAGATGTCTTCGGCTCTCGATGTTTCTGTTGTACCTCCATCCCAGGGGACAGGAAAAGAGATTGCTGTTATTGAGGCTCCGGCCACCGTACCTGCCAGCACGCTTGTTCCTCACAGCAGTGGACTGCAGCTCATGCCATCGTCATCTTCCGGGACGGCCGATGACATCTGGGCTACCGTGGATAGCAAAGTGGAATTTGAACTGCCCGAGACGTCGCCACTTGGTCTTCAATCTTCAAGTGACTTTGTGTGGCAGTTTCTGGGGACCCTCTAGCAGACCGTAACGGCCAACAGGGATTTAACTTATGTTCAGCTAAGGGGCTTGATAGAGCATCTATCCCGCTCGCTGTTGGCCTTTGGTTGTCCCATGGACGACTGGACTCCACGGGTGATCCTGCTCCTGAAGTATGTAAACAGGAGGGAATTTCTAGGCCGGGAAGCAGCTGACCAGCTGGTGGCCATGTCATTGGAGTGGGCTGAAAGCCGGGCGGCTCTCATTTCTTTGCAAGAGACTGCGGCGAGGATGAGGGATGAAGCCAAGGCCTCTTTACAACGTCGAAGCTTCCTGACGGCCCGGATGGCGGCATTGCAGGCCGAACTTTCAAGGGTAGAGGCTGAACTTGAAGAAGTAGATCGCCTGGGAGTCCAGAAGGCGGAGGATGCAGAGATGGCCAAGGGACAAGCTGCTTCCCTCGAGGAGAAGCTATCTGAGCTGGAGGCCACCGAGTTCCGATTGCAGGAACTGACCCACCATCCTTCCCTGGGTATTCCTGTACTGGAGGACATCTTTCGACGCCCTCTGCCATAGTCTCCCTTTTTTTATTTGCTCCCTTTTTTACGCACTTCATGTACTCTGGGGGATGGCCCGTGTAACATGTACCTTTTACTTCATAGTAATGGAAAATCTCCATTGTGCTTTTTGAATGAAGACTCCATCTTGTCACTACTCTTTTCTCTTCCATTCGCCCGTTGTTTCTAATCCAAGCGTATGAGTCACTAGGGCAGGAGAGCGCTCACGCCTTCAGCAAAGGGGTGAGGTGTTCGCTCCACCGCGCCGTGACTTTTCTCGAGACTAACAACGGCCTATGCCAGCCGAGAGTCCGGTGGACTCAAAAGGGTATATCCAAACTGACGGGTAAGCGGTCCTGCCGAGGATGGCAAGAACGGGATAGGGTAGCGATCGATCTTGCCTGGTGACAAGGGTCGAAAAGGGTAGACGGTCTTGCCGATGGTGACAAAAACTGAAAAGGGTAGCGACCGGTCTTGCCGATGGTGACAAGGGTCGAAAAGGGTAGACGGTATTGCCGATGGTGACAAAAACCGGGTAGGGTAGTGACCCATCTTGCCGATGGTGACAAGCGTCGAAAAGGGTAGACGGTATTGCTGATGGTGCCAAAAACCGAGAAGGGTAGCGACCGGTCTTGCCGATGGTGGCAAGGGTCAAAAAGGGTAGACGGTCTTGCCGATGGTGACAAAAACTGAGTAGGGTAGTGACCGGTCTTGTCGATGGTGGCAAGGGTCGAAAAGGGTAGACGGTCTTGCCGATGGTGACAAAAATTGAGTAGGTTAGCGACCGATCTTGTCGATGGTGACAAGGGTCGAAAAGGGTAGACGGTCTTGCCGATGGTGACAAAAACTGAGTAGGGTAGTGACCGGTCTTGCCGATGGTGGTAAGGGTCGAAAAGGGTAGACGGTCTTGCCGATGGTGACAAAAATCGAGTAGGGTAGTGACCGATCTTGCCGATGGTGACAAGGGTCGAAAAGGGTAGACGGTCTTGCCGATGGTGACAAAAACCGAGTAGGGTAGCGACCGATCTTGCCGATGGTGACAAGAGTCGAAAAGGGTAGACAATAGATGTATATAGGTGGGATATCGGATGAAGACTCCGCCTCGACCTCGAAAGGGGTCTTCCGGACAGAGAATGAATCATCACTATTCATCATTCAATCTTTTTTTTATATTCACATTACTGACCTAAGCGCCCTTTCGGGTTTTCGCTGAGGCCAGCCCCCTCTTGCTTTTGCCCGCGCGCCCTTTCGGGTTTTCACCCGGTGGGGTACCCGATTTTGCCTGCGACGCCCTTTCGGGTTTTCGCCACAGCTGGGTTATAGCCATTTTTGCATTTGTCCTGATATAAGAACAAGTCTGGCGGGGTATCTCTATTTTTAACCCCATTTTCTTTTCTTTTTTTTTATTTGTATAGGATACAGAAGAACTGGACCGTGAAAATGTTGACAGACCTTGTCGATGATGACAAGGATTGAACCCTGCTTCGGTTCGTTGACACCGGCTAGATGTCGAAGCAAAGGATATGGTCTATTAACAAGGATGTAAGATTCGAGTTAGGGGTAAATATCGACCGATCTCGCCGATGATGACGAGGGTCAAACACATGTTTATTAACCAGCATAGGTTATCGCCGAAACAAAGGTGGGTTTATTAGCAAGGACGGAAGGTCCAAGCTTAGGGGTAGGGATTGACCGATCTCGCCGATGATGACGATGGTCGACCATGGGTTTATTCATCAGCATGGGTCACATGCCGAAGCAAAGACGGGATTATCAACAGGGACGTAAGGTCCAAGTGAAGGGTAGAGATCGCCCGATCTCGCCGATGATGACGAAGGCCGAACATGGGTTTATTCAAGGATTTCCGGTGGGACTTTTGAGGGTTGTCCCTTGTGGAGTTTTATCAGGCGGCAAACAGAAGAGGAATTTGGAAATTATCACTTTACTGACTTAAGCGCCCTTTCGGGTTTTCGCCGAAGCCAGCCCCCTCTTGCTTTTGCCCGCGCGCCCTTTCGGGTTTTCACGCGGCGGAGTACCCGATTTTGCCTGCGACGCCCTTTCGGGTTTTCGCCACAGCTGGGTTATAGCCATTTTTGCACTTGTCCGAATATAGAAGCAAGTCTGGCGGGGTATCTCTATTTTTTTAACCCCACTTCTTTTCTTTCTCTTTTTTTTTTGATATGTATAGGGTGGCAGGTCGAACTGTGATGTTCGACTCCTGGTTGACAGTAGATGGCTGTCGGCCGGAGCACCAGACCTTGCGCCGAACAGAACAGTTCATTCGTTAGCAAGGGCTGAATGCTAACGCAATGGAGTGATCTCTCGCTGATTTGGGCGTAAGGCCTGTAACGGCAACAGCGTGGTGTATTCTTTCGGGAGCTTGGTCAGGGCAAAATGCCACTAACCAAGGCAGGGTAGCTCGGCTAAGGTAAAGTGCCATTAACCAAGGAGAAGGTAGCTCGATTAGGGCGGAATGCCACCGAACCGAGGGGAGGTAGCTTGATTAGGGCGGAATGTCGCTAACCAAGGAGAGGGTAGCTTGATTAGGGCGGAATGCCGCTAACCAAGGAGAGGTAGCTCGATTAGGGCGGAATGCCGCTAACCAAGGAGAGGGTAGTTTGATTAGGGCGGAATGCCGCTAACTAAGGAGAAGGTAGCTCGATTAGGGCGGAATGTCCCTAAACCGAGGGGGAGTAGCTTGATTAGGGCGGAATGCCACTAACCAAGGAGAGGGTAGCTTGATTAGGACGAAATGCCGCTAACCAAGGAGAGGTAGCTCGATTAGGGCGGAATGCCGCTGACCGAGGAGAAAGTAGCTCGATTAGAGCGGAATGCCGCTAGCCGAGGAGAAGTAGCTTGATTAGGGTGGAATGCCACTAACCAAGGAGAGGGTAGCTTGATTAGGGCGGAATGCCGCTAACCAAGGAGAGGTAGCTCGATTAGGGCGGAATGCCGTTGACCGAGGAGAAAGTAGCTCGATTAGGGCGGAATGCCGCTGGCTGAGGAGAAGTAGCTTGATTAGGGCGGAATGCCGCTAACCAAGGAGAGGGTAGCTTGATTAGGGCAGAATGCAGCTAACCAAGGAGAGGTAGCTCGATTAGGGCGGAATGCCGCTGACCGAGGAGAAAGTAGCTTGATTAGGGCGGAATGCCGCTAGCCGAGGAGAAAGTCGCTCGATTAGGGCGGAATGCCACTAACCAAGGAGAGGGTAGCCTGATTAGGGTGGAATGCCGCTAACCAAGGAGAGGTCATTCCGACCGATCACTCGGGAAATGTTGGTTGCGTTGTATGATACAACTTTATATGTTTTCCGTTGAGGGGAGAGAACTGGACGACTCCTTTGTGGTCCACCAGGACATAGGCACCCCCTTCATATACTCGGCGGATGATATACGGCCCGACCCAATTTTCGACCAGCTTCCCTTTGGGGTTGGAGGCCATCACTTCTTTTCTTTTGACCATTACCAGGTCTCCTTTCTTGAATTCTCGACCCTTGACTAGCTTGTCAAAAGCACGGGCCATGCGAGCTTGGTAGAGTTGGATGTTTTGCTGCGCCCGGAGGCATTTTCCTTCGAGCTCAGCGAGCTCTTCCAATCTTCTTTCTGCATTGGTCTGCTCACCATTGACTAGTCCGTGCTGGATGGCAACTCGCAATGAAGGAACTTCAAGTTCAATTGGCACCACAGCTTCTGACCCGTAGACAAGGGAGAAGGGTGAACAGCCGGTTGGGGTCTTGTAGACAGTACGATAGGCCCAAAGTGCTTTGTACATCTTCTCTTCCCAATCTTTTTTATTAGACTTGACAGTCTTTGCCAGCAATGTGCATAAAGTCTTGTTAAAGGCTTCTGCAAGTCCATTGGCTTGAGGGTTGTAGGGGGACGATGTCCTCCAGTCGATTTTGTATTTGTCGACCAGCCGTTAAACCTTCTGGTTCCTAAAGTGACTGCCATTATCAGAGATGATTCGGCTGGGGATCCCGAACCGAAATATTACATTCTGCCGGAAGAATCTTGCAACTAGTTCTCCCGTCACATCTCTTAGTGCTACTGCCTCCGCCCATCTGGAGAAGTAGTCCGTAGCTGCTAAGATGTATCTGCACCCTGATGAGGATGCTGGTAGCGGCCCTACTACGTCCGTGCTCCACTGAGCAAACGGCCAGCTTGGTAGGGTGGGATGCAATGGCACTGGAGGTCTCCTTGCCACATTAGCATGTTCTTGACACTTCTGACAAGCTTTGGCAAACCTGCAGCAATCGTCAAATATAGTGGGCCAATAGTAACCCAGTTTCTTTATCTCAATTTTCATTTTCGGACCAGCCTGGTGTGCTCCAGCTTGTAGATTCTAATTAGAAAATCCACTTAAAGAAAATATTAAGAATAAATGATAACAATAATAAGCATGAGCACGAGGTGCTAAGGGGAGTGTGTGTGATCGCCAGAGACACGAAGGCCTCAAAAGATCATAATGAAAATCATGGAGGGATCACGAAAATACCTTTAAAGTGCGGGGATGTGAGTGCTTTCCTTTCCCTTCAAATCGGCCGGCCGATGAAGAGAGTTCTTCAATTGATTACCCTTGCAAAAAAAAGACAAACACTAATAAAAGAAATTGCATTAGAATATGTGGTGAGTGTAGCATCAAATTCTATATGTAAAGATGAGCACGATAACGTGGTGAAGAACACACCTTAAGGGTGGTTGCCCTTAAACCCCTATGCAAAGAGGGTGTGGGGAGATATGATGAATGCATGCAAAAGATGATATAAGATAGGAATAAGGGAAAGAGCGCAAGAGATGCACTGTGGGGAAAGCCTCAACGTGGTTGAGTTAAAGGAAATGAATACTATGAATATGCATGTATGTAACGATGCAATAAAAAGAATAATAAAAATAAAAGAACAAAGGAGCCTGTTGCTTTTGGTTTCGATATTCAATGGGGAAAGAACTTCCGATAGGATGAAGACTTGATGAAGCAATGGAGCCTCTCCTTAGCCGAGCAACAGCAACCTGCGAAGGAAAAGAAAAAGGAAAACAAAGCCAAAGAAAAATAAAACAGAACCAGAAGAAGAACTGAGGGAGCAACAGAAGAAGACAGCGGAGGGGAAGGAAGGGGGAAGAGTCCAACCGGTTAACAGAGCTCGGAAACTCTATTAATAAGATAGAAAAGGGATAAGAAGGAAAGAGTCCAAGGTAAGGAAAGATAAGAACGGGCAAGAGCCCAAAGAGGGGAGAATAAGACTGGGCAAGAGTCCAAACGAAGCAGGGACTCTCTGGGGAAAGGCTGCGTCCGTTCGGAACACAAAAATGAAACACGACCTTGACAAAGGCGTCAATTCAAGAATTGACGACCTGCCAAAGGGCGTCTTTTAAAAACACGACTTAGATTAGGGCGTTAATTCAAAAATCAAATTTTAGAATTTATTTGAAAATTGTGAAACACGTCTGAGTGAAAGGCGTTAATTAAAACGCGCCTTAACAAAGGACGTTAATTCAAAATATTCGAAATAGGGTTATTTTTTATTTCTCAATATTATTTTCTCATTTTTTAGGTGGAGGTGCATCTCGTCGCCCTGATTCCAACGACTATTTTTGCGAATTTTTCTGACATCCGGAAGGCCACCAAATCACCTCTGGAAGGGGTTGAAAAATAATATTAAAATATTCAATTTGAAAGACACGCCCTCACGTACATCGAATTTGATTTTCTATTTTTTTTATTCTTTTCGAATTCAAAATAACGCCCATGGTTAAGTCGTTAATTCCTCAAAAAAATCCAAAAAATTCTCAAAAAAATCCAGAAAAATAGAAATTTGAAAGAATGGACGCCCTCCACTATAGTCGTTAATTTTTTAAGAAACGCCCATGTATAAGTCGTTATTTAAAAGATGCCCCACGTCAAGCCGTTATTTCAGAAAAATAGGGGAAAATACCCAAAAAAACCAGAAAAATCCAGAAAAATCCAAAAAAATAGGGGAAAATAGGAAAAGAGATAAAAAGGGGAGAAATCCAAGAAAAGTGGGGAAAACCACTCAAACAAAGCTAATTTGAGGGTCAAATTGGGGCGTTACAAGGTAATATGAGGTGTACTCAGAGTAACGTCAATTTTGGCGTGTCTACTGCTGCCCCGCCTTGGCGTCTGCTTTGCAAGGGAACAGAGCAAACTGAAAAGTAGATGCCAAGGTGTGATGAGACACGCAATCAACATCACTTGATGAGAATGAAATCAAAAGCTCGAGATGAAACAAATCTCGGGAAATCCAACGAAATCAATAATGTTTGAATAAAATGGGGAGATGTGTACGAGGGCACGAAGGAGAATGATCAACTTCCAGCGCGGTGGAAGTACCTCAGGTCACAAACCTGTAGGTTTCACCATTGGGGAGCGGTTACCAGCCAGTGGACGTGCTGCAGCCAAGGTGGATCAAGGGAAAAGGATAAAAATAAGATGATAGAAATCCAAACAAGGTGCTTTCGAGAAAATGACCCAAAACAGCGACAAAACGAACTAAGGATTCCATTCAGCAATGAAAATCTCATATCTCGAAGATTAAGATCAATTCAACCCTCAAAACAGCTTATGAGAATGATTTTTCACAATTGATTCAAATTCCTACATGAATGCATGTTGGGTTTAAAGGAAAAATATAAATCAAACGAAAATATAAGACAATCAAGGATAATATTGTTAAACTGCCAAGACTGGGTCAAGAAACCAATTTCGCGAGCTGATACTAAGCCGAAGCCCGTTTATCCACGCACCAATTCGCAAAAGGGAACCATCGTCCCCAATCTTGGATGGCTCAACGGCCTATCCGTGTGATTAAGACTCCTCTGAAATCATCATTATTTTTGATGAAGGGGAACTCAAATCTCAGATTTACCAAAGCCACAAGGTCCTTGATATAATCTAGTAGCGTATGTAACATATAGTAAAAATACATACAGGAGATGGTGATATCAATAAGCATGGGAACTGAGAACTGAGGTGCAAGCACCGCGGGGCTTTGATGATGATGCCCAGTCGGCGGGACCAAGAGCTTCTTATCCTGCGCTCAAAATTCATTAGCCAAGATATAATGAAGATAACAAGCAATGAATGAGGCATCATAGCATGTATATGGCATGTATAGCACGAGTTAAATCACGGCATTGCAAAAGCATCATTGTTTGTTGTTTTATCATGAGGATGCCAATCTTGGCTAATCAAGATTTGGAGTTGAATGATCAGAATGATATAATGCCCAGTGGCAAAAAGATCAGCAAGATTTGATAATGCACATTGGCAAAGTGATCAACAGGAGTTGATTAAAAAGATCTGGAGATGAACGATAATCAGGATGATAATCAGGAGATATAACCAAAATGATATACGGAGGTGATAACCAAAAAATGCCCAGGGTGGCATGTCATGAGAATATCGGGAGAATCAATAGATTGATAGCAATGAGTGGAGATAGGACTCATCCCGTGCTTTTGGTCCTTGCAAAGCTGTTCCTGCAAAACACCATCAGAAAATATAATGCAATTTTTTTAGATTTTAGAAATATGCAAATTTTTATGAGTTTTGAAAATATTTGAATTTTTATGGGTTTTTTTGGAAAATATTCAATTTTTGTTTGGATTTTGGCTTAGACATTGTTAATGCAGCATCAAAGGGTTGTTTTGAACCACTGACTAGGGGTCCTCGTTCCTTCCCCTTTTCGCTAAAACTGCCCACAGCTGGGCGTGCATTGAAAGTGGCATCCTATAACCGACCGTCTTTGATTAACGGTGCCCCTACCAAGGCCATACCCGAGAAACATTCCGTCTTAGAGGGAGAAGAGAAGAATAATTGGAGATAAGCTTTATACAGGATGGGAGATATTGGGACTTGAATTCTTTCCAAGGTTTTAGCCCTCAAAGAGGTAGTCTGTTGCGCCGGGGCTTTGTGCCTTTGATTTTTAGACCCTTGACATGCATACGACCAGGGTTTTCCCTGCGGAGACTTTGCCACTCTTGACATGCCATAATTCATACTTTTGCTTTTATCGAAATTTTGACTTAATTCTCATAATAGCCCTTTTTGGCGAGATGTATATCGTGAACACTCATATTGATTTCGGGTCAAGACTGCCCCTATTTGAGACTCCTCTCGTATTGGGGATTACCTAGGTTGGTCATCTCATCCGTCAACCTCTTGCCCCTGCATGTGGCCGAATAAAGAAGAGAAAAGACTTTCAGATATACTCATGGCATGGCCAAGGTAGCAACGGTGTCTAACCAAGGAGCCGGCTAAGGACGCCGTGAAGTGTGTGAGGTGCCCAACTAAGGGTTGCTCTTAACAAGCGGGGAGAGAATATTGAATTCCCAGCGCGGGTTTCTTTATAACCCAAGGTGCTGCAAAAAACAAGCCTAAAGGACTCTTTTGAGAATGATTTCAATTAAACAAAAGCTTAAGATAAAGGTTTAAAACACCACTCTTAATCTCGTTAAGAAGCACTTGATTTTGAAAATCATGCGTGAAGTAATGAGAAAATGATATCATCAAAATGCATACTTACGCCAATATGTTACCTTGCAACCTCTGTAGAAGCAGTTGTCAGAGGCGAGGTTGATCATCGTGGGATTTGTCCTCTTTGGCAGTCAAAAGGATTGGAAGCAAAGGATTTTGGGAGTGGCTTAACAAGAATGAGTGGTGTTCAAACCAGACTCAGACGAATAAGGAGAAAAGAAAAGAGGCGAGGGCTAGAACTCCCTCACTAAGGCGCAGAGACCCTGATCACATGGAACAGTCTACAGAAGAAGTGGAAAATCAAGAAGAGGAGTGAGGACTAAAGCCTCGAAAGCAGTGAGAGAAAGAGCAGATGCCCAAGGCAGTGGATGTGGAAGAAGTTGGGTCGGACCCTGGATTAGGAGGAATTAGAAGAAGAAATTGGTAGATGGAAAGAGGCGGATCCGGAGGGTCCGGAGGTAGAGGAGGAGAATCGTGATAGGAGGAATCATCCAGAGGCTCCGGAGGGATGATGAAAGAAGGGACGCGATGCCCTGAAAAAAAATAGGGAAAGAGATGATGGGTAAGGAAGAAGAAAACGAATGATGTGATATTCTGGAAGATCAGAAAGATGAATTGGAAGAAAGATGGAGGGTCCGGAGGTTCCGGAGGAAGAAAATGGAAAGGGGCGTCGTGCCCGAAGGGAAGGTATGAAGGATCCGGAGGTTCCGGAGGAATGAGAAGGGAAGGGACGCGATGCCCAAAGAAGAGGGAAATAGAATCCGGAGGTTCCGGAGGATTAAGATGGAAAGGGGCGTCGTGCCCGAGGGGAAAGTCCGGAGGTTCCGGAAGAATAAGGTGGAAAGGGGCGCGATGCCCTGGGAGAAAGTCCGGAAGTTCCGGAAGAATGGAATCAGGAGGGAGAAGATGGAAAGTGGCGTCATGCCCGGGGAAAGGATAGAGAGAGTCAGATGGAGAATCCGGAGGTTCCGGAGGAATGATGGAAGGAGGGACGCGATGCCCAAAAAGGTCCGGAGGAATAGAATCAGAAAGGGCGAGATGCCCAAAGAGGAGGGATAAAATTCCTGGAGGTTCCAGGGAGATAGCAGGAAAAGGGACGTAATGTCCCAGGGAGAGTGGACAAAAAGATGAAGATGGACAGGATGAGAAATGCGGAATATCCGGAGGTACCGGAAGGCGGGGAAGATACGGGTTTGGAAACCCGGGAAGCAGGAGGTGCAAACGTATGCAAAATGATGGATGTAATGAATGCAAAGAATGGAATGAATGAATGAATGAAAAATGTATGAAATTCGAAGAAGATGAAGAATGTGAAGGGTGAGAAGGTGAGATCCTCCTCTTTTCCCTTGGAGTGGCCCATGAAGAAAAGGTGATTGAAATGGATATGGATGAAGTTGAATGAACAAGAGTGGAAGAAATAGGGGACGACCCCTTAAGACAATTGCCCCTCCACGGCAGTGAACATGTACGACCAATTGGCCCAATAAAGGAAGCTTCAATAAATGACAACCCCCTTGGAAAGCAAAGATCAATAAGGTGAGGGAGTCGTAGAGTTGGAACATGAAGCATCACCATGCCCATTGATGGTGATGAATATGGAATGTTGAATAAAATGGGCATTCGCCCCTTGTAAATGAATTCGGAATTCGAAGGTTTGAACAAAGGGTGCCCTGCCCGGCCTTCAAACGGCGTCAACGCTTGGCATCTATTGAGCAATGGCGATGACTTGGCTTCTTCGACCATGCTTGGCACAATAACCCGGATTGGCATCCGGTAAATGAATTCTTGCATCTTGAATGGCACAGTCGTGGCCAAAGTCTTCTTGCCCGGCTCTTGCTTATCCTTGGCGCAAGTAGCTGCAGAAGCACGCCCCTTCTGAGTAACAAAGGGAGGTGAGGCGGAGGCGGAAGGCTCCGTGGATGGTGGAGTTATAATGGAAGGTGTTGGCAAATGGGTGAATGGGGGCGGAGGTTCAAACACGTCGAGCTTCTCCCCTTGCTCGGAAGCAGTCGGGACGGGCTCGGATGCAAAAAGTGGTGGATCCTGCTCAGGACTAACCATGGGTAAAGGCGTAAGGCTATATGGTGGAGGAATAGGGGTCATAGGCATAGTGGAGGGTTGAAGTGATGGTAATGGTAGGCTAATTGGGGAAGTGGAGGCCGAGGTGGAGGCTAAAGGCATAATGGGGGAAGGTGTAATTGGTGGAGGTGTAACAATTGGCGGAGGTTTAACAATTAGTGGAGGCTTATTGCGGAGAAAGCGCCGAGCGGGGCGAGCGGTATTAGGAATGGGGTGAGACTCAAAATGCGCCGGCGTGGGTGATTGAAGTATCGACCCATCGTCGTAGCACCAGGAGGTCTCGGGAATAAGGGTTGGATTAGGGATGATGGCTTCGTCCTGAGCAGGGGGTTCATCAAATGAAATTGGAGGAAGTGGGAAACGAAGGAAACTCGGAAGGGGTGCCTGCATAGCTTCATCATCATATACCGGCTCAGATTCTTCAATTGCCGATTCTTGCTCGCTTGGAATATCAATGCCGTAGTCGTCCATCCTATCCTTCCATTCTCTCTCCATTCTTGTAATGTCATCCAAAGCCGCATAGAGAGGATTAACCGGAGTAGGAGGAGCGGGCCGTGAACTTGTAACCCTCTTTAATTGTTCCTCCATGGAAGTAATCTTATCAAAAATATTTTGCTGGAGGGGAGTAACATGAACAACAGAGGGTTGGCAGGGCATTGAAGGAGGGGCCGTATAAAGAGGCCGTGGAGGGGAATTAATGGGATAACCCGTAGAAGAACCTGGATGGGCCGGATTGCAAGGAATAAATGGGCATTGGGGCCGTGTTGGAAGAGGAATAGAAGGAGGCGGGTGTCGGACCACCCGAGGAGGAGTGTGAATAGGAGGAGATGGGTAATGGGCTACCCGATTAGAGGAAGAAGGTGGTAGGTGATGGGCCACCCGTATAGGAATAGCAGGAGGAGGAGATGAAGGAGATGCACCCTCAACGGCAGCCTTAAGGGCCTGGATCTGTTGAGGGGTGAGATGATCTAATGCATGCAAGATTTGAGAGACCCTCTCATCATTGGGAGGAGACGGTCCCGGAGGAATAGTGGTTCGCAATTGAGGAGGGGAACCATAAGAATGGACACTGCCCATGGGTCGGGCATGACCATGAGAATAAGGACGTGGTCCCTTGAAAGAATGGTGAGAATGCTGATTAACATGTTGAAATTGAGGATATGAAGTGCTAGGTTGTGCATCCTCATGAATTGAATTGAACATGTTTCTATCATGGTAAGCCATTATATAATCAAAATTCTCAATAATTATGCAAATAAGCACACAAGTTGGAATGATTACCGTGATTTTGAATTATTTGAACCTTGGTGAATTAATGATTTTATCAAAGTTTTGAATGATTCACACAAGGGGGGGAAACCTAGTTTCAATATGGTTTGAACTCCAATGCCAACTAGGGACCCTCTCTCACCACGTATATGGCCAACTAACTCGGGAACTTCAAGGTACAACCTGCCCGGCGTCCGTGAGGGAATCCACGGGTGCGGGGACTTACAGAGGCTTGGAAAAGGGATTTCCAGTCCAAAGAGACGGAATGCTCAATGGAGGGTCGTCCCGATTCCAAGAGGGTGTGTGGATCCTAATGAAGAGGAGGGGGGCTCCCAAACCAAAATGCAAATATAAATGCAGCAGGGAAAATCAAGCTAATCACAGCAAATGATCAATCAATAAAGATAAGCATGAATCATGATGAAAAATCACAGCCGGGAGGGTTCTGTAAACCCACAGTAAAAACACGCCCTGGCAGGGGGCGCTACTAAAAAAGGACACGACGGTGTGACTGTCGTGAATCAAAGCGAGGGGCCCAGGGCAGGGGAGACACGCCTTAGAGTGAGGCGCTATCAATAAAAGGACGCCCTGTCCAGCGGGCGTCAAATCAAAAAGACACGCCCTGATGTGGGGCGCTAATCAAGTAAAAGACGCCCTGGAGCAGGGCGTGAATTCACAGGCAGCAATATAAAGCAGGAAAACCCTCAAATATGCTGGAAAACGCCCTGTCAGAGGGCGTGAAATATGAATAAGACGCCCTGGGTTAGGGCGTTAAATCAAAAAAAATGCCTCTGCCAGGGGCGTGACTTCACTTTCTCCAGAAAAACTTCACGGCCAGCAGTAATAACACTCAATCACAACATCATGGCAATCACTAGAATAAGCATGCTCATCAAGAATTTTAAATAGGTGGAGATTCTAAGGAAGAGACAACAAAATGGCAAATCACTTAGGGAAGGGTAAAAAAACAATGGAGGGTGCCCGAGGGGCACAAAAGGGAGACGCACCGAGGGTGCAATAAGGGAGACGGCACACGCGGGTGCCTAAGGGGAAAGGGGTAATAAAGGAAGAACACAAAGGGTCCCACCGTGATCGCCAATTTGTAGATTCTAATTAGAAAATCCACTTAAAGAAAATATTAAGAATAAATGATAACAATAATAAGTATGAGCACGAGGTGCTAAGGGGAGTGTGTGTGATCGCCAGAGACACGAAGGCCTCAAAAGATAATAATGAAAATCATGGAGGGATCGCGAAAAAATACCTTTAAAGTGCGGGGATGTGAGTGCTTTCCTTTCTCTTCAAATCGGCCGGCCGATGAAGAGAGTTCTTCTATTGATTACCCTTGCAAAAAAAAAGACAAACACCAATAAAAGAAATTGCATTAGAATATGTGGTGAGTGTAGCATCAAATTCTATATGTAAAGATGAGCACGATAACGTGGTGAAGAACACACCTTAAGGGTGGTTGCCCTTAAACCCCTATGCAAAGAGGGTGTGGGGAGATATGATGAATGCATGCAAAAGATGATATAAGATAGGAATAAGGGAAAGAGCGCAAGAGATGCACTGTGGGGAAAGCCTCAACGTGGTTGAGTTAAAGGAAATGAATACTATGAATATGCATGTATGTAACGATGCAATAAAAAGAATAATAAAAATAAAAGAACAAAGGAGCCTGTTGCTTTTGGTTTCGATATTCAATGGGGAAAGAACTTCCGATAGGATGAAGACTTGATGAAGCAATGGAGCCTCTCCTTAGCCGAGCAACAGCAACCTGCGAAGGAAAAGAAAAAGGAAAACAAAGCCAAAGAAAAATAAAACAGAACCAGAAGAAGAACTGAGGGAGCAACAGAAGAAGACAGCGGAGGGGAAGGAAGGGGGAAGAGTCCAACCGGTTAACAGAGCTCGGAAACTCTATTAATAAGATAGAAAAGGGATAAGAAGGAAAGAGTCCAAGGTAAGGAAAGATAAGAACGGGCAAGAGCCCAAAGAGGGGAGAATAAGACTGGGTAAGAGTCCAAACGAAGCAGGGACTCTCTGGGGAAAGGCTGCGTCCGTTCGGAACACAAAAATGAAACACGACCTTGACAAAGGCGTCAATTCAAGAATTGACGACCTGCCAAAGGGCGTCTTTTAAAAACACGACTTAGATTAGGGCGTTAATTCAAAAATCAAATTTTAGAATTTATTTAAAAATTGTGAAACACGTCTGAGTGAAAGGCGTTAATTAAAACGCGCCTTAACAAAGGACGTTAATTCAAAATATTCGAAATAGGGCTATTTTTTATTTCTCAATATTATTTTCTCATTTTTTAGGTGGAGGTGCATCTCGTCGCCCTGATTCCAACGACTATTTTTGCGAATTTTTCTGACATCCGGAAGGCCACCAAATCACCTCTGGAAGGGGTTGAAAAATAATATTAAAATATTCAATTTGAAAGACACGCCCTCACGTACGTCGTGAATTTGATTTTCTATTTTTTTATTCTTTTCGAATTCAAAATAACGCCCATGGTTAAGTCGTTAATTCCCTAAAAAAATCTGAAAAATTCCCAGAAAAATCCAAAAAAATAGAAATTTGAAAGAATAGACGCCCTCCACTATAGTCGTTAATTTTTTAAGAAACACCCATGTATAAGTCGTTATTTAAAAGACGCCCCACGTCAAGCCGTTATTTCAGAAAAATAGGGAGAAAATGCCCAAAAAAACCAGAAAAATCCAGAAAAATAGGGAAAATAGGAAAAGAGATAAAAAGGGGAGAAATCCAAGAAAAGTGGGGAAAACCACTCAAACAAAGTTAATTTGAGGGTCAAATTGGGGCGTTACAAGGTAATATGAGGTGTACTCAGAGTAACGTCAATTTTGGCGTGTCTACACAGCTGATCCTGCATGGACCTCCTGCATCACCTGTCCTGCTTCTGCTGAAGACAAGCAACGGAGTAGGACTTTCCTTCGGGCATCTGCCATAATTCGGAACAAGGTCCCGCTTCTGATCTCGTAAGAATCTTTGATCCTCAGGAGCTTCATTCTCTGTTCCTTTTCTTTTGGAAGTTGCTGGTGTTGAAACCAGTGTAGGAGATGCTCTCGCCAATCGGGCTGCTGAACCCCTTCGATGACTGCTACTTCCATCTCTTGTTCGTCGGTCAGGACCTCTGTCACGTTGGGGACCTGTCGGCGGTTGATCACTGTTATATTCAGGCTTGTGTCTGGCGGGACTGCCAATGAACTGGCCAGCTTAGCGAGGGCGTCTGCCTGAGCATTCCGGCCTCGATTGATGTGCTTGATGCTGATGAAGTAAAATCTTGACATCAGGCGAGTTGCCAACTGGTGGTAGGGGAGGAGCTCTTACTTTCGCACATCGAACTCTCCTTCTAGCTGTTTTATAACTAACAGGGAGTCTTCGAATGCTTCCAGCATCTGAATTCCCATGGACAGGGTAATTTGCAACCCGATTATCAGGGCTTCATATTCCGCTTCATTGTTTGTTCATTGCTTGTTTATGGAACAGGATGTATGCACCACTTCTCCTTCTGGGGATTTCAGGACTATGCCTGCTCCTGCTCTGACCCTGGCTGACCCGGTGGCAGAGGTGTCAATTCTGGAAGCGCCATCAAAGTATAGTTGCCATAAGGAGGGCTGTACTTGCACGACTTCTAAGGTTTCATCTTCAGGAAGCTCCGACTCCAACGGGTAATCCCCGGGCACTGGGTGCTTAGCGAAGAAGTCTGCAATAGCTTGGCCCTTGACGGCCTTGCGCGGCACATAGGAGATATCAAACTCCATAGGGATTACCGCCCATCTGCCCAGGCGGCCTTTGAGTGCCGGTTGAGACATAATGTACTTCAGGGGATCCTCTTTGGATACCAAGCTGATTTCATGTGACAACATATAGTGTCGGAGCTTTTTAACTGCGAAGACCAGCGCCAGACAGATCTTCTCAATATAAGTATATTTCTCTTCAGTTCTGACCAGTCTCCGACTGAGGTAATAGAGGGCTTGTTCTTTCCCTTCTTCATTATTCTGGGCCTGCATTGCCCCCAGAGAATTATGTGTAGCTGCTATATACAGTATCAATGGTCGTCCTTTCACCGGTGCGCCCAACACTGGAGGAGTTTTCAGGTAGTCTTTTAGCTTGTCGAAGGCTGCATGGCAATCTTCATCCCAATAAAAGGGGACATCTTTCATCATCAACTTGTGAAAAGGCTGGCATCACCCTGACAAATTGGAAATGAAACGCCGGATATAAGCCAAACGGCCCTGTAGTGATCTCAGCTCGGAGATGTTCCTTGGCGGAGGTAACCCCTGAATCGCCTTGATCTTTGCGAGGTCTATCTCGATTCCCCGATATCGGATGATGAAGCCCAAGAATTTTCTGCTCGACACTCCGAACGCACATTTCATAGGGTTCATTTTTAGCTCATGCTGCCTCAGCCTCTGAAAAACAATCCGGAGGTCTTGCAGATGATCTTCTTTTCTTCTGGTTTTGACCACCAGGTCATCTATGTAGCACTCGACCTTGTGGTAGAGTAGTTCATCAAAAAATTTGGTCATTGCGCGCTGATAGGTTGCGCCAGCATTCTTTAGTCCGAACGGCATTCTCTTGTAATGATAGATGCCTTTAGGAGTTTGGAAAGTAGTATGGACTCGGTCATGCTCCGCAATCCAAATCTGATTGTAGCCGGAAGACCCGTCCATGAATGATAGGGCCTCATGGCCGGTTGTAGCATCAATCATGACCTCGGTTATCGGCACCGGGAAGTCATCTTTGGGACAGGCTTTATTTAGATCCCGGAAGTCGACACATATCCGGATCTGTCCATTCTTCTTTTTCACGGGGACGATATTTTCCAGCCATGTGGTGTACTGATTTTTTTCAACAAATCCCACGTCAATGAGATTATCGACTTCAGCACAAATTTGGGTGATGAGCTCTGGCCTCATGCGCCGCGGTGGTTGCTTTACCGGCTCGGCGTCAGGGCTAATTGCCAACTCATGTTGCGAGACAGCGGGGCTTAGACCTGGCATCTCTTTGTAAGTCCAGGCGAAGCAATCCCGATATTCTAGCAGTAGCTGAATGTACAGCTCCCGTTCTTCTGGGGATAGTTGGGAGCTGAGGAAGGTAGGCCTATAGTCCTTCTCATTTCCCAGGTTGACTTCTATTAGTTCATCGACTGTGGCTTGGCCTCCGTCTTCTATCTCCGGAGGTGCCGGTTAGAGGTCAACGAAGTCTCGAATGCCATCTTGAGGGTCGAGCACTTCGACTTCCTCGTCAGACACCGCCAGAGCTTCCTGAGGCTTCTTGATTTCTTGCGCCAGCGGCTGAGCGGATTGTTCTATTAGCAAATCCATTACCATCGCAGCTTCCAAGGATGAGAGAGCAGCCTTGGTGTTTGCAGATGAGATTGCATCCATGACGGGCTGGTAACTGTTTACTGCCAGGCTCGGACAGCATGCTGATTTTGTAGCGGAAGTTGAGGAAGTTTCGCCTTCTGGGACAGTTGTATCTTCCGCAGAAGTGGCTTTTTCTTCCCTGGCAGCTGGCTCCGCTTGATTGGAGTTGACCAAGGCCTCCCTGATTGGCAGAAAGGGTGTCGAAGTTGTCATTAGTATGACCTCTATGGAGGGAGATACTCCTGCTTCTTGACTGTCTTCGGCTTCGCTGCTGCTAGCCGTATCAAATTCGGCTTGAAGGGCCGCTTCTTCAGGGTGAACCTACTCCCAGCATCGGCAAGGGGCCGAGGTTTCTACTTCTTGATTTCCGGACTGAGCCAGTTCAAGATATTCGGCCCTCACCGGATACTCATGAAAGGTTGCTCCCAGAGGGCTATCTTCAATAGGGTAGAAGGCGGAGATAGTATCCACCTCGTACCGCCTACTGTAATAATATTCTTCCAGGGTGAAGCCCAACCCTGGATGTTGAGAGACACGTCTCATTTCCTTATCCAGATTTGCAGGATGCCACATCTTCTGGAAAGCTTCTTTGCGCTTTTGAGACTGATCGGGAGGAATGTGTTGCTTCTGAAACATCCTGGCCATTCGATCAGTTGTAAATGCCAGGCCTTGAACAGGAACCTGCGGGTTGGCTAGATCTTCAGGGAGGCTGCAGTCTGTGTCTTCCTGAGTGGGATGCTCCTCAGCTGTATAGAACAAGCTGCTGGGCCCATCTTCCTGTGTCACCTCCCAAGCTTTGAAAGGTTCGACAGTGGGGTCGTTGTGGCCGGAGACTGGCTTGGTGAGGCCGGCCGGGACTCCAATGCGGTCGTGCTGTCGATCGACCTGCACTTCCTTAGCTTTGGGGTATAATGCTGGGGGTGTCACCCTGCCGACATCTCCAAAAGCTGTGATGTGGGAGACCACCTTTAGCTTGACATATCCGCGCGGCGGTGGTGGATACCAACCGTCACCCGATCTATTCTTCGACGCCCCTACGGGGGCCTCAGCTTCAGAAACCTTCCGGGGAGACCCCGTATATAGGTTGGCGTCCGCCAAGTGACATTCAAATACCTCGAACGGGTGGATATCAGCAAATATCCTCTCCTCCTTCCCCTGGAGGCTGTATTTGATGCATTGGTGGAGCGTGGAGGGCACCACCATATTTTCATGCAGCCATGGGCGGCCGAGCAACGCTTTGTAGTAGGTGCGAGAGTCAATGACATGAAACTGTACCGTTGTAGTGAAATCGGCCAGGGTCAGCGTGAACTCTGCCACTCCCATAGATACTTTACATTTTTGGTTGAAGCCAGCGATACACATATCCCTGACTTTCTCGAGATGCACATTAAAGTGGTACCTCTCGTATATTCTGTATGGCAGGATGTTGACTGCGGCACCAGGATCGACCAGGATCCGGTTTAGTTCTCTTCCATTTAGGTGCCCTTTCATATATAGCGGCCTGTTGTGGCTGGCAGTAGGTAGTAGCATGTCTTCTGGAGAGAAGGTCATACTGGCTTCTGGTATAGCCTCAGCTATGCAGGCTTCAAAATGAGCAGGCGTCTGCAGAGCAGTGATGATCGCCTGTCGAGTTTCTTCACTCAAAGAGAGAATTTCCCAGATCGTAAATCGAGCGGGGAGTTTTTTGAGCAACTTCATTATTCGGCTCCCAGCCCGGACATTGGAGAGCTTCATCTCTTCAGCCCATCTCGGCTTGGGGAGGTTTTGATTTGTGGGTCCAGACGGACCTGCTTCCTCTTCCTCGGACCCGGCACCCTCTTGATTGGCACCGGCTGTCGGGTCTTCTTTGTTAGTTACCGTAGGGCAAACTCCATCTGCATTCGCATCCTCAGTAGATTGCGCTGGCTGTGGGTGAATGGCCCCGGGTGTAGGGCTAGCATCTTGGCAGGGCTGCTTCCCTTTTGACATCTTCATAAATTCAAGGAATGAAGGGACTGCCTTGCCCCCACTTTTGTTGTATAGGCCCGATGGAGGAGGGATTTGGACTCCCTTAACCTCCGGCAGAGGTGTCTTATAGGGTTGCTCCCCTCTGAACATGATGTTGTGATTGGGTAGTGGCTGGCGCCCCCATTTTCGGCCCGACCGAGTGGCATGCGCAGTAGTTGCGGCCTCTGCTTTGCCTCCCCCAGCATGGGGTGTGAAGCAAATTTCTTCTTCTTCCTCTTCTCCGGGTAGGGTAAAGAGTGCTGACAGGGTATTGCAAGAGACAACCTGTGTTTTATTGACCCCAGCGGCCTTTCTTTTCTTCTTCTTTTGCTTTCTCTTCTTTTTGGTTTCTGCGGGTGCCTGCCCCCAGAACAGGCTGCCTTCTTCAGGGGGTGCTGTTTCGGCTTCCTCCACCTGTTTGAGCGAGAGTTGTTCTAGCTCTTACCATGGGACGTGGTCCCGTACCAGCAAAGGTTTCAATTCGGGCTGCACATATTCCTCTAGCCCTTCAATCAGGTGCTGCAGTCGAAGGACTCCAGGATTGGTTTCCTTGATTACTGGCAGTGGAGTCTGTCTCCGCCTGTTAGGTGTATGTATTCTGACAGCTGTAGGTGGAGTGACCCATACGGGTGCTACCACTGGCGGAGCAGGCCGGGGTGTAATGCCACGGATATGTGCCCCCTCTTTTGGGCGGGGTGCCCTCTTCTTCTTGTGCTTTACAGGGATCTGCCGCCACCCCTGTTGTTCTTTCACGGGCCCCAGGAAATGGATTTCGTAGGTGCTCCGTGTGCTTGCTTTAGAGATCTCCTCAGGTAATGCCTGGTAGAGGGAGATCATGTTGATCGCTGCTCTCCTGAGAGGGGCTTCATGTGGCTGAGGAGGGTCTACTTTGTACTCTCCCAGCTCTATTTCATTCTTCTTTACCATTCCTTCGATGACGTCTTTGAAAACATAACAGTCTTCGATTGGATGTCCCAACATCTGGTGGTAGGGGCAGAATCTTAGACTGTCTTTTCTTTTCAGGTCCTCCGGCCTCCTTGGCTCGGGCAAAGTGACCATGCTGTATTCTGTTACCCAGTGGAACAGGACTCGGGTCTTGTCTTTTGGAAAGGAATAAGCTTTCTTCATTTTATCCCTCAGCGAAGGACCTTCTTTATCATCTAGAGCTTTTGCATGTTGCGGGGGAGCCGCCTTCTTGCCTTTCTCCTTCTGCTGTTCGAACGCCTTGATATCAAGCGCATTCGCTTCTTTAGGTGTGGGGCGCCGTTCCGCAGCCTTGCCTTTCTGGGCCGTGCTGGCAGCTGACGCCGGGACAGGCTTGGCTAGGAAAGCCTCCACTTCGGCCACTACATTATTCAGCCAGTCGAACGACCGTATTTCCATTCCAATCATCTTCTCCAGGACCTCCCTCCTGAGGTTTTGTTTGCATATTTGCACGCGTCCTCCTGATGCGGGGGCCGCTTGCATCTCATTCCGAGGTTCCTCCACCTCTTGATGTAATCAAGGGCTGTCTCATCTGCCCTTTGTTTTGTTGAGTAGAGTTCGGCCACCGTGACCTCCCTCTCTGTGACATAGAATCTTTCTCTGAACTTTCTCTACATATCCGGCCAATCACTGATTGACCCGGCCGGGAGGCTAGAGTACCATTCAAATGCGAGCCCTGTCAGCGAGGACCCGAAGTGATGGGGCATCAAAGGTGATTTCCATACACGGGTGAAGTGTATTTGTGTGTTATGGCTTGTATGAGATTGTAATTGTGTAATTTCTTTCATTTGGGCTCCTTGTAAGGCTTATATCAAGCCAATGGGCCATTTATAATGTAGAGTCCATGGCTAGGTTGCCATTAGTAGAGTTCATTAAGGAGCTTATGCCATATTGGGTCATTAGGTTTCTAATGGGTCATTAATGCACTTAAGGTCCAAATTGGGTTACACTCCCTCATGGGCCAACTAAGTTGGAAGGGTCCAAGTCTAGCATGGGCTTGTGGATGGTTCATGGCCCATGAATGGCCCTTGGCCCATGAAGGGGGGCGCCCCCTCTTTTGGCTCCATTAGGCTAGGTTGTTTAGTTTTTTTTCTTTCCTTCCTTTCTTTGACCACATGTTGTAAAAATTAGGAATTGGCTTCCTTTAAATATGTTATTTTTGTGGTTGGTCACATCCAATCCTAGCCATCCTTTCCACCATACCTAGATCTAAGGGTAGATATTGGCTTTGGCATGTAACCTATAAAGAGTTGTAATTTCTCATTTTAGTAGAATTAATGCATGAAAAATCAAAAATTTGTGAGTCTCTTGGAGCTTGGTGCGCCCCCTTCCTCTCTCCCCCTGGTTTCCTCTTCCCCAACCCCAGATCTAGAGTGTATCCCCCTTCTATCATCCCCTCTCAACCTCCGGTGATCGTTTGTGCCGCCGCCGCCGCCGTTCGTGCCGCCTTCGAGCCGCCACGGGATCGTCTTTGGTTTTCTGTCCTACTAGATAGAGCTACAGTTCGTGAATTCCTGAAACCAGCCATGAGCTTGGATTGATCTGAATTTTTTATGGTGTTTTTCGCCCTTGCATCCCAAGATCCACCTAAATTTTCACGCCATAATTCCCTATTTTAGTATTTTTACATTTTCTTCCAATCTGTCATCCCAGATCTGCCAGGTTTCTATCTACAGTGACAGAACCTCTAAGTTCTCCCCCTCCGACCATCTTTTGGATTTATCCAAACCCTCCCAATTTTACTGGTAGTTCTGTCCATCACCCTCTACCTTCAAAAATTTTCTTAATTTTGTATCAGCCTTCTAGCTATTTTTAGAAATTCGTGTTCTTCCTCTGATACAGTGTTTTTAGTCAGATCCCAGATCTGACCACCCTCTACTTAAAAAATCAAAAAAACTCACCACCACCTCAAAATCCAAATCCAAAAATAGTCCTGGTTTCCTTGTTTGATTTTCTACAACCTTTCGGAAGAACACATCATCAAATTCGGACATCTACTTCACGGTCAAAGGCAATCAACAGGAAAGTCCTCTGCAGATCTGAGTCTTCGGTTACTGTACAATAGTAGCATATAAAATTCGCCAACATAAAGTACAAATCTGGTGAATTTTTCTGAAGGCCACTAGATTGTATTACTTCGAAGCAGCTTTCCAACGGCTCTGATCTCGTCGCATTCCGACACCGGTGCTGATCGCAGCGACCGTTCTCGCCGGAGCGCGCGCTAAAATACAGAACCGGCAGATTTCCGATCGGTTTTTCCGACCGGTGCCGAACGGAGCCGCCCGGCCTCCGGCCGGCGAACCAGCGTGCCGCCAGCCCGGGGAGCGCTTCCCCAAGTGTCCCCACTACAGCGGTACCACCGGGTCCCACACGGCCCCTCCGGACAGCAAGTGGGCCCCACGGTCGTGAACACGCGTGTAGCCGAATCAACACCCGAAGCTGCCCGTCAACCCGAATTCGGTCCTCCCGGGCCCATTTGTATAGCCCTTTACCTTCCTGCGTGGAGTGGGCATGTTCCCATTGCTGTAATTATTGTGTATTAAGTTTCCCGGGAGTACGAGTTTTCGGCCGGGTCCGTCTTCCCCACGCCGAGCGCGTGGAGGTATCGCCTTCACTCCCTTACTTGGCATTTTGCTTAATTTCATATATGCTTGTTTATGCCGCTGCTAGAGAGCATGATATGGTAATTAGCTCGCTTTCTATTTATATCACCGCTGCTGCGAGAGAGAGCGTTACCGTCCTGTGACCCGATCCGGGCACGAAAGAGAGAGCCGACCACCCTAGCTCTTGCCGGTTTCTCAACCGCGCACGTCCGACGCTTCCCTCGTTAAGGGATGATCGCGAGCTTGTCGTGTCCGTGGTCCCGTCCCGCATCAATTTGGTATCAGAGCGAGTTGAGTCTAGGGTGTCAAAAAAAAAGTGTGTCATGTACGTCTAGTCATTAGTCATTGTCTAAGTCGTGTTTAGGGTCATCATTGTTTTAAAACAAACAAAAAAAGTGTCTTTTTGCATCGCATCCCTTTACTCGGTATATCAAAAGGTGTTGTCCGAACGTTAGGCCATGCCTATCGGGAAGGCTGCACACTTGTGCGAGTGATCTTCGGATCGGTTATCTCCGCCACGTACCGAGTCTTGGTTTACGTCTAGGGTCCTTAGTGTGCATGCATTCCAAACTTGCATAGTCGGTCTAGTGTCTTGTCACCGTGTGTATGCATGTCCATGTCCACTACCCATGGCCGATCCCCAAGACCATACGTCCGAGTGGTCAACTTTTGTGGCCAAAATGAATGTCCTCATGGACCGAGCCTTTGGTTTTGCCCCTCTCATTATGAAAGCCGCTCTACCCAACAAGTCCACAACGGAACTCCATTTCACCGATAGGGAGTCGGGTAATTGGGTTTCTCTTGACATCGTGGAGTCTCTCTCCAAGACAGGCGAGATTATCCGCGATGGTGATTTTACTTTTGTTGAGTTCTATAAGAGGATCGGATCTGTTCTCTACACCGATGGTGCATGGTGCAAGATCGGCACACTTGCTGGTTCATGCATCATTTTAGGGCAAAAGTGGTTAGGAGAGAGAAGGGCCAATCTTGACTGGGACAAGAGGACTTGCACCTTATGCCCACCTTACCTACCCGGTAAGATCACCCTTAGGGACCCCGTATGTCCAGCCACCCAGCCCCAGCGGCCCACTCCACCTTCGGATTCGCGCTTGGAGCCACCTCATCCCGAGCCACACGTATTTTTAACGGGTACATTATACATAGCCGAGCCGCTTCTTAGTTGGCTCAAGGATGGCTTGGTCCCACTCCCTTACCCGTCTATGGACCCTACCGTACCTTTAGTGTCCGCCAACTCCTACCATACTACGTTCCGATCTCGTCACCATGTTGACACATTGGGTGACCTTATCCTTGGTTTAGGTTGGCAATGGCAGTTGACACATATGTTGGCCCGAGGTTTCGACCAACCCACGAGTCGTAGCTTCACCCATCCGGCCTTCGGGTCCATTACCTCCGAGTGCACCGTGGGTTGTGTCACCACGGAGGTTCTTCTACTTCTCCCGCTACCGGATGAGCCCGACTTCATGACTTTGCTTCCGAGGGAGGAGTCATATTTCCTATACACGGTCCCATCTACCATGACGGAGGAAGGTGACCACCCGCCCCTTCAAGAATTTCACGATTGGGACCATGTCATGTTGGAACCCTCCATAAGGGGTCATACCTTCTTTGATCCCTTTGACCCCTTCCCTAGTGGATCCCTAGACCCTTCATATTCCCTTCACTTCTTCGGGGAAGTCCACCTTCATACCCCTTTCCTACGGGTCGGGTCCTCCATACCCACCAAGCCCGTCCACGATGCACCTACACCCGGCTCTTCCACACCCGGCTTTCCTAGCCCACTCAAGTCTCCTAAATCTAAAGGGCCGTCCATGCATGACTGGGTCATACTTGGATGTTTAGGTGTTCCCCATACCACCCATCTCCGGTTAAATAACATGCATGCATGGCACACATTCGGGTGTCCTGGTCCGCCGTCACCTATGTACGGGTCGAGCTAACAATAGGTGTGTCTAGAGTCATGCATGAGTCGGTTTCTTATTTGTGTGGTTTGTTTTGTTTGTGTGTCGTTTGTTTGTCTGCATGCGTCTTGTGCAAGCTCGTTGTCGTTCTCTTATGAGTAAGAGACGAGTGGACTCACTTGATGAGTATGGGATTGGTTCTACATCTATACCCGGATCAGTCACTTATAGGGACTCAGCGGTGATTCCTAGTGAGTCTTCGGGCTGCTTCCTTCCCTTTGAGAGTGCCCCACCCGGAGTGTCCACCTCTAGACTATGGCAGCTTGCGCATATCGAGTATATATGGAATGAGCAGGTGACGATCACTTGGAGTGGAGCGTACCCACGTTACTTGGCACGGTGACGGATCCGCCGGAGTACTCGAGCATCCATACCCCTACTCGACGGGGTCGAGTTCCTCCCACCCGGGGAGAATTGATGGGGCATCAAAGGTGATTTCCATACACGGGTGAAGTGTATTTGTGTGTTATGGCTTGTATGAGATTGTAATTGTGTAATTTCTTTCATTTTGGCTCCTTGTAAGGCTTATATCAAGCCAATGGGCCATTTGTAATGTAGAGTCCATGGCTAGGTTGCCATTAGTAGAGTCTATTAAGGAGCTTATGCCATATTGGGTCATTAGGTTTCTAATGGGTCATTAATGCACTTAAGGCCCAAATTGGGTTACACTCCCTCATGGGCCAACTAAGTTGGAAGGGTCTAAGTCTAGCATGGGCTTGTGGATGGTTCATGGCCCATGAATGGCCCTTAGCCCATGAAGGGGGGCGCCCCCTCTTTTGGCTTCATTAGGCTAGGTTGTTTAGTTTTTTTTTCTTTCCTTCCTTTCTTTGACCACATGTTGTAAAAATTAGGAATTGGCTTCCATTAAATATGTTATTTTTGTGGTTGGTCACATCCAATCCCAGCCATCCTTTCCACCATACCTAGATCTAAGGGTGGATATTGGCTTTGGCATGTAACCTATAAAGAGTTGTAATTTCTCATTTTAGTAGAATTAATGCATGAAAAATCAGAAATTTATGAGTCTCTTAGAGCTTGGTGCGCCCCCTTCCTCTCTCCCCCTGGTTTCCTCTTCCCCAACCCCAGATCTAGAGTGTATCCCCCTTCTATCATCCCCTCTCAACCTCTGGTGATCGTTTGTGCCGCCGCCGCCGCCGTTCGTACCGCCTTCGAGCCGCCACGGGATCATCTTCGGTTTTCTGTCCTGCTGGACAGAGGTGCAGTTCATGAATTCCTGAAGCCAGCCACGAGCTTAGATTGATCTGAATTTTTTATGATATTTTTCACCCTTGCATCCCAAGATCCACCTAAATTTTCACGCCATAATTCCCTCTTTTATTATTTTTACATTTTCGTCCAATCTGTCATCCCAGATCTGCCAGGTTTCTATCTACAGTGACAGAACCTCTGAGTTCTCCCCCTCCGATCATCTTTTGGATTTATCCAAATCCTCCCAATTTTACTAATAGTTTTGTCCATCACCCTCTACCTCCATAAATTTTCTTAATTTTGTATCAGCCTTCTAGCTAGTTTTAGAAATTCGTGTTCTTCCTCTGATAGAGTGTTTTTAGTCAGATCCCAGATCCGACCACCCTCCACTTAAAAAATCAAAAAAACTCACCACCACCTCAAAATCCAAATCCAAAAATAGTCCTGGTTTCCTTGTTTGATTTTCTACAACCTTTCTGAAGAACACATCTTCAAATTCGGACATTTACTTCACGGTCAAAGGTAATCAACAGGAAAGTCCTCTGCAGATCTGAGTCTTCGGTTACTGTACAACAGCAGCATATAAAATTCGCCAACATAAAGTAAAAATCTGATGAATTTTTCTGAAGGCCACTAGATTGTAGTACTTCGAAGCAGCTTTCCAACGGCTCTGATCTCGTCGCATTCCAACACCGGTGCTGATCGCAGCGACCGTTCTCGCCGGAGCGCGCGCTGAAATACAGAACCGGCTGATTTCCGATCAGTTTTTCCGACCGGTGCCGAACGGAGCCGCCCGGCCTCCGGCCGGCGAACCAGCATGCCGCCAGCCCAGGGAACACTTCCCCAAGTGTCTCCACTACAGCGGTACCACGGGGTCCCACACGGCCCCTCCGGACAGCACGTGGGCCCCACGGTCGTGAACACGCATGTAGCCGAATCAACACCCGAAGCTGCTCGTCAACCCGAATTCGGTCCTCCCGGGCCCATTTGTATAGCCCTTTACCTCCCTGCGTGGAGTGGGCATGTTCTCATTGCTGTAATTATTGTGTGCTAAGTTTTCCGGGAGTACGAGTTTTCGGCCGGGTCCGTCTTCCCCACGCCGAGCGCGTGGAGGTATCGCCTTCGCTCCCTTACTTGACATTTTACTTAATTTCATATATGCTTGTTTATGCCGCTGCTAGAGAGCATGATAGGGTAATTAGCTCGCTTTCTATTTATATCACCGCTGCTACGAGAGAGAGCGTTACCGTCCCGTGACCCGATCCGGGCACGAAAGAGAGAGCCGACCACCCTAGCTCTTGCCAGTTTCTCAACCGCGCACGTCCGACGCTTCCCTCGTTAAGGGACGATCGCGAGCTTGTCGTGTCCGTGGTCCCATCCCGCATCACGAAGAATTTCAGCAAATATGACTCGTCGGTGGCCAGATCACCCATAACGGTCATATAATATGCAATATGCTCTTTAGGGGACCCTTTCCCGTTGAATTTGTCAAACTTTGGCTGCTTGTTGACCCCGGGGGAAAGTCGTTTAGCCGCATGGTGTTGCGGGTAGGGTACTCGATAAGCATCAAATGTGACGTAGTCGCCTTCACTTTTCTCTGCGAGCTTCAGCTCGATCATCCTCTCCACCATCATCCGGTTCACGACCGTGGGGTCAACCGGTTCTGAATAGAAGTGTGCCGGCTGCAAGTATGGGATGACCAGGGTGGTCGCCTGTGGAGGACGCAACAGCGAGGGTGTCGGGTGCACCTGAGGGAACACCAGAGGTAGTAGCGGCTGAGACTGTGGTGGCCGTTGTTGTGCTGTCGCCATGCTTGGCTCTGACGGCTGAGACAGTGTATAGAGTGGTGGAGGGTCGTCATGACGAGCCGCTCCCCGAGATGACTCACCCTGGACTTCGGGTGGTTTAGAAGCTGATGAATGTTCAGTTTTTTCCATCAGCTGCTTCTTCAGAGAGTCTATCTCCCGTTGATATTTTTGTAGCAGCATCAGAACTGATGGGTCTATAGTGGTGGGGATACCCTTTGTTGTCTCCCCGGACGTACCCTCAGGCAGGATGTCGAGGAGGACGTCGTCTTCTTCTTCAGCCGTCACCACATTAGCGGTCAAGACGGGGACTTGTCATCCCAGTTGGGATAGACCTGAGGCTGTTTACCTCTAACCATCATCAGAAGCTCTTTTGCTGCTTCTGTTCTGCGGGTAGCTGGACCCGGCCGTGTGGCCAATTGAGCCAATTCTTGGGGGTCTTCAGGAAGCTCCCCATATCGGCTGGATATGCCAGCCATGTTGCAGGTAAAAACCTGCATCCTTCTCCTTTGTTGATAGACCCTCCTTCTGGCTTGCCGCGGAAAGGTCAGCCTTTCGAACACATAAACTCTTCTTCTTTCTTCCTGCTCGGGGAAGGCTTCATCGGCTTCGACCTCGAAGCCGTCATTATATCCATTGTCGTCGACTGACGACACCATCATTCTATCTTCCATACTTCCTTCTTCTGCCGCTGATGGGCAGTAACCTTCCTCAATGGCGACTGTCTGCATCAGTCGCTGTTGTCGAGTGAGGGATTGCCTAAGCCACGGAAATAATTTCTGACCAAGCAGGTCATCTCTTCCTGACCCCGCTCTTGATATAGGACGGGGGGTGATTGTCGACCTCCGGCAGGAGGGATATAGGTCATCCGAGCTCTGTCGGCTGGCAGTTGGAATCTTCATTCCGCAGCAGGGACATTGACTTGACGGGCCGCAGCCCGGAAACTTCTGTGGCGCAGAGGATCCGCAACCACCTCTTCTTCCTCCTTTTGGGGCAGGCCCCTTTCTCCTCTCACTTCCGCCTCGTCGTTCACAAGACGGCGGCGGATAGGTGTTAGCTGGTAGGCAGGTCGGGTTCGCTTGGGAACCCACACTTGTTTGAACTTCTTCGGCCTAGGTGCCAGGCTTCCTTGGCCATAGTGGCCGGTCTCTTCTATTTCCGCCCTCCTTCCAGCGAGAGCTTGATAGGCATTGTAAACAGGAATGTTGGGGATGACTCGGTCTGGGGTCACCCGTGCAGTGCGTCCGTCGAGGAAGACGCGCATACCCCCGACTAGCATAGATTTCCCGGACTGAGACAGAGTTCCGATAACTACAACAGCATTCTTGCGGACCTGGCGACGCTGGCGTCCTCCAGGGTGTTTATTGATGACATTGGGGTGGGTCCCACGTATGACGTGGTGCACCAGACAGCTACCAGCCGGGGCCAAAGTCTCGGACGAGTCTTTGCAGCAGGGAACCTTCAGAGGCTCCGCTTTCTCCACAGCTTCCTTGGCAGGCACTGGGGCTTCGACCTCCAGGATATCGACGAAGGCCAACCCCAAAAAGTTGGGGAAGCCTACAGCGGGAGGGAAGCTGCCGAATTCCATGGGTACCGCCAGATACCCTTGCGCGTGTCCAGCGACTATCGAAAGATCGAAGTCGACGCCAGTTATCCCGTAGTTCGTCATTGGTTTGCCTGCAATGTCAAACAAGGCAATAATCAGTAGCCTTTGAGAGGGCTTCGAAGCCCGAATATCTCGGCAAAGAGATGAAAGGTGACACTGGTCCCACCGGGCGTGCCAGACTGTTTGCGATGGGTTTTATCTGACCATCTTATTGCTTTATTTCATGTATGTATGTACATATGTACATGGATACATGTCTTATTTCACGTGTCGATCAACCAATTAACTAACTGGTAATTAACTGACTAATTGACGACGCGGGCGTGCCAGTCACATGAGTGACAATTTTATGATGCGCTCATTCTGACCCGTGTCGGGCGAATGTGAGGTTCGGTCAGGACCAGCAGTCCGCCATACCATAAAGGCTATGGCGTTAATTACATCCCCCACGGGAGGGAACACCTTTGATTAACTGCCGAGATAGCGGGCTGTCGAAGCCGGATTAAAAAGAGCTACATGATGATCATGACGAAGATGTGCAGGACGCATATGTTCGTCGTGCAGAAGATACATGGTTCATGGAATTATGGATCCTCGGTACGTGGCGGAGGACGTAGGTCCGAAGACCACCGTCGCGCATAGCGAAGACTTCCGACCAGACGTAATCTGGCCTTTCTGTCGACGCCATTTGATCTACCCAAGGATGTATGCATGGATGCACGCACAACGTTCATGACTATATTAAGCATGATAACGGAATTGTGGAAGCAAATGGTAGTCAACCACGTTTATTACCCCTTCTTTTGAGAAGAGTGAAGGCAGCACAAATATGATAGCGAAAGTAAAGTGCTAACGGATATGGTATTGAAGATATGATAACAATATAGCTCAGACTCGCTAGGCCCTTCTTTTATTCAATTTATTACTAGCTATGGCTTGTTGGCATCGACCCCGAGAGACGAGAATTGCCTTGGGGTAAATGAGCGATTTAAACGGCAACATGCTTCAAAACCGGCGTAACCATGTGAGAGGCAACTCATACGGCGCGATAAAACATCAGTATGGATGGCTAATACGGCGCGGCCCCATAACCGGCTAAAATGGCGCGCAAGAGGATGGGGCGCGCCGGTTTGGGGCACGCCGGAAAGTCGCAAGGAAAAAAAATTTGATTATGAGTGTGGGGTTAACCCGGCGCGGGGGGGTACCGCGCCGGTTTAAGGCGCGCCGGTTAAGACCGCGCCGTATTAACCCTGTTTTTTGTTAATTTTTGAACTTTTTTAAGTTTATTAAACTCTCATAGAACATTTTAGAGTTGTTTAGGCCAATTGACTGTTTAAATGGAGCCCATGGCCTTCTAGGAATGAGGGAGCAAGTCAGTGCGAGGTTCATACTCAAGCACTGAGGTAATTAAGTCCAGAACGAGCGTTCCATTAAGGCTTATTCAATCTTAATCTGTCCAAAATTGGACAGCATCTCCCCTGAACCTGAAGAGTTGCAGGGGAGAAGCGGGGTCATGCTCACCTGTGGAACAAGCCCCTAAACCGCCGATGTACGCGGAGGCACCCAGCAAACCCCATCGGATAGGATACCCCAAGGACTAGCTTACGAGGGGCACCAAGGCTCCGTAAGGGGAAAGATAGAGAGATGAGGTCATTGATGATGGGAGCATCACCCCGAGGGCTAGCCTACGAGGGGTGGACAACCCACGGCTTATGACTTATCCCGTGGATGAACCGACCACCAAGAGGGTGAAGCTCCGAGGGCTGGCCTACGAGGAGCATACATCTCTCGGCCTCGATTGGGTCTCAGATTGTCAGGGCTAAGCCTGTTAGGCTAAGGCCCCTGTTGCTATCTGCTATGGCCTTGGGGAAACATCTACCATTGAGGGGTAGAGTTCTCGATCGCCCAGCAGCTGTGTGAAGTAATGGGGAATGTCCCCCTCCCTGGATGATTAAGACGAAATAAAGGAATCTCGGAACGGTTCACATGACTACAATGCAGAGGGGTAATCAATGCACAGGCGAGACGAGCCAAACATAGAGGCATATGCTCGAACAGTTACGACGCAATGTTAAGTCGATGCATCTTGCAATCCCAAGAACGACTCCCACCTCGCGAGCCACAGGGTAACAGGAAGAGAGGAATCGAGGGGAGTTAATCCCTTGACAATACGGTAGAAAGAAGCATACGCAGAAGCGCAGCTCTGTCCACGGAGGGTATGCGGAGACCCTTAAATCAGACACGAGCACGGTCTAAAGGGAAAACCCCGGGGAGGGGTGTTTCTGTAGCCGACGGTGCTTCGGGGCATGATCGGGGCTTCGGGGAAACCAGGATCAGAGAAAACGCACGGAAGACCTTAAACATACACATCGATGTAGATAGAGAAGGAGACAGAAGTTTCAAATCACTCAATCGACCTGCTGGTCCAGACATTCAAATACACATTGCCATCCCAGAAACAGGAATGGGCCACTCATTTACACGTTAAGAATCCGACGCCGGCATCATTGCTCGGTCGCCGTTCATCATTCGCAGGGGAAAATATAGTAAAGAGAAGAAAATGCAGAGGAGGGGAGGGGTCGGCTCATATCATTGCCATTCCTCCCCTCTCTTTCTTACAGTTGGTAGACGGAGATTCCGAAAGAGGAAAATTCATGAAAAGCAGAGAGAGATAGACGCCGACGCCCACCTGTTCTCAAAATAGAGTATCGGCCCGCTTCTCCTTCTCCGGCTCCGGAGGACTTCAACCAGAACAGAGGAAGACGGCCGTCGAAGGACGCTCGGACAGAAACTTCTCTTCCAAGAAAGCTCTCTCTCCCCTCGGAAGGCCTCTCTCGAAAGACACTCTTCTTAACCTTCTGTCTGCTCCCTCTTTCTGTTTCTCAGCCCCCCTCTTCTTTTTGTTTTCGAATAGCCATCTGTATATATACATGATCGAGCCCCAAGCCTCATACGGCGTGAAGAACTGCGCGTCGGGAAGGGCTTCATGGGTCTTTGCACGCCGGAATCGCCAGGCCCTGGATGGGGGTGCAGCGCGCCGGGATAGAGGGCATCAAGTGAGGGGCGCGCCGGTTTAGGGCGCGCCGGGCTAATGCTCCTTGTGCGCTTCGAGCCAGTTGATGAGTCCGGGGATGATTCCGGGGGTCACCGTGAACATTTATCTTGCCAATGCTCCTCGAAACTTCGACGAGATGTCTTGTAGAAGCTCCCAGGTTGACGTACGGCCATTCTCGAGACTCCAGATAGCTTTGATTTGATCATACGGACTTTCCACTGACACGGCCTTCGGCTCTATGATTCATGCTGCTGGCTCGGTCTGGCTCGTGCCCAAAGCTCCTTAGGGGCTGGTGTAACACCAGGGATAGTTCCGCCTGAGCTGGGTGATCATTCGGCCACTAATGGGCCCGTCTTGGCGGGAAGCCGTACCCGTGCCGGGTGATCGAGATCTTCTGCCGTCAGAGCTTTCGGTCCTTCGTCTCGGGGAACCAGGGGGACTCCTTCATCTTCAGGAGAGCCTTTCATAAGGCGGGAAGCCACTGGGTAGACCGTCGTCCTTGATCGGACAACGGGTGTAGTGTATGCGGCATGACAGAGTCGATGCCGGTTCATTGGGCAGGCTTGATCGCACTGCCGGTTGGTTGTGAGTTTGTCTCAGCTCTCCTGAGGTGAAGTCCCCGTGTCCATACGGGGTGACTCGAGGCTCTGGCAGCTTGAGAAATATTCAATATGTTGATCTTTATCGACTTCCGTGCTTCAGCGGGCCGGGTCATTCATCCTTATGGCTTGGTCACCGACGATCATATTTTGAGTGCCAACAGCGGTCTACGGCCCCTATGCTGGCAGTCGACCGCCAGCTGGGCAGACCCCGGGCTTTCCCAGGTCGGTCCGTTAACCGCTTTAGCTCCATCGCTTGACTCCTTTAGCAGCCTGTTCATGTCTGTGGCATCACCCTTGACAGTCTTGAAGGTTTTTGTTGATTATATCGCTCCTATAATTAGAATTTTGTTCCGGGGGCTCCGCCCCTGGAAACCCCCACAAGGGGCGCTACCCCCTTGACCCCCGCGACCTGACCGCGCAGGTCGATCCGTGTGCGAGGGCGCAACATTGAGCTTTCACATTTGCCATCTCCACTTCATTCCTTGGCAATTCATTGTCATATCTGTCATGAACAAAACATCACATATGTCAGTCATATGAGAGTTAAAACAATAATGACTTATAGTGTTTAGCTATTATCAAAACCAAGAATATCCAATAACTCAAATGACCACAAGATGATGTCGATTGACCCAAATCACAGGAAGACTCAAATGATCACATGGGCACAACAAAACCATCCTCAGGGTAGCCTCTCCACCACTCCCTGGTGGGACCACACGCGTGTAAGCAGGCTACAACTAGTGGAGGGTCACTGAAGGAGTAGACTCTCGAGTCAACGGAAAACAACGTCTGAATCCGACGACGTACGGGGACCATCCCACGTACCGGCACCGTCGCACGGCGAGCACAGTCGGAGAAGGAACGGGACTCGCAGTCCACGGCCACGCACGCACCCTGCGTGAGAGTCGAGAAAACCCAAGTGACGCTAAGTCACTGGACTCTGGGCAGTCCTCTAGACGCACTACAGCCAACGGTCCTTGAGTCAGAATACTCGGGGTCAAGACCGTTGCACGCAACAGCACAAGGCTGTCAATCTAGTCCAATCTCTAGGTCTAAAATCACGATAGCACGTGTACCAAGAAAGCTCACGAGACGCCAAGACCATTCCCTCGGGAAGGGAACTCACAGGACTAAGGCCACACACACGGCCCACGTGAAAAGCACAGAAGCATGATTCCCAAGGCAACTTGCACACCGCCAAGCTGCAGCCCAACTCAAGGAGAAGAGGGAAGCCTCCAGCCCTAGACTGGACAACTGGGATCGCAGCCCAAGGCCTCCCACAGGACCCACTCAGGAATCGCTTTCCGGAGAAACCGACGACGCACGCCAACACACGGTGACACGAGTTGAGAACGCTACACCCGGGACTACAACGTACCACGACACCTGGCCCCGACGACGTGCATAGCATCCGTCAGGCCACGGGTCGACACGTGGTTCGAGAACCACACACCCGGGACTCAAATCGGTCAAAACGGAAACACCAGGTTAGACTGGCACATGTGCGGTTCACCCTGGGCCGCTCAAGGGATGCGCGGCTGGGGCACAACCGCTCAAGAGACATGCGGTCAGGCAGGAGCCGCACAAGGCCCTAATCGGACTAACCCAAACGGAGGATGGACGGTTAGGGCTGGACCACCCAAGGGGATGTGCGACCAAGGATCGTCCGCACAACCCAACCGACCTACTCCAGTGCCGGTCAAAAAGGTTTTGACCAAACCGCACAACTCAACCGACACTAAACTGTTGACCAAGGGTCAACTGGGATATGCGGTCAGCTCCTGGCCGCACAAGCCCACAGAAGGACAGACGGCTGGGGACCAGCTGCCCAAGGGGGAGACATGCGGTTCTCTCCGGGCCGCACATCACATGTGCGGTCTATCGTCTGACCGCACAACCCCAAAACCAAGATAAGATGAACGGACCAAAGGCAGCCGCCCATGCGATGGACGGGCCCGGTTCGACCGCCCAACCGTCACGGCGGGTAAACTAAGGGGGTCACCCGATCGTGGCCTTTCCACGCCCCGTTTGTGCCGAAACGAAGGGGATACAACCACAACCACCCTGGCAATCACATGGACTCCGACCAGAGTCAAAATGACGTACGAATCGTGAGAAACGAGCGATTCTACCGAAGTTACCCAAAAGGGTTACCGAGCTTCCCGGAGCTCATCGGTCCAACGGGACCACCAATCGAGACGAAATCAAGGGGAAAAGAACGCTCTCGCCCTAAGGAATCCGTTGACAGTAACCGGTCTGGAAACCGTCGTCGTTTCCCGACCGACCCTACGAAACCTACAAAACCACGGTTTCGCTAGAACGGACCCAAACACAGCCGTTTCCACACCGAACGATGTGCAATGGCAGGGAAAATGAGCAGAACGTAGCAGTGTTCCGTCACCCTACCTCCACCGAAGAAATCGCGCACTGAAGCGACTAATCCACGTCGAAAACTACCCGGAACGTGAACGACACCATCTTGGAATCCACCGAGGGATCGCGCCCGCAACCGACTCGATCCTCGCCCATCCTTGCCTGCATCCTCACCCACGCCGCCTCCACCTTGCCCCCGCCTCGCTCCGTCGGCCATCGGAGAAGAGAGGGGAGAAAGAGAGCGTGAGAGAAGAGAGAGGGGAGTGAGTGAGAAATGAGAGGGAAGAGAGAGAGGGGGTTTATATAGGAAAATCCAAAAATTCTGGAAAATATCAAAAAATAGAAAATCACGTTTCCGTGATCCTCGGAACGCACCGATCGCAACGGTAGCACTCGCGCCCAGGTGAACGGCCCAGTTCACCCACAACGAGGTTCTGAATGAATTACTGAAACACACACCGGGAATCGGAAAACACACGCGGAAAAGTCGCGGAACGCTTCCGGGCCTCCGAAACAACTCTAGATCGCGCCGATCCGAACACGAAAGATGTTCGAAACAAAATTTTGGACACAACGGAGTCAAACACTCCGAGAAACCAGATCCGAGACCCGAGAAGAAGGATCCAAAAAATCTGGGACATTACATCTTCTACCTGCCACCGTCCTACAGTGGGACTGACTTGGAAAAGCACTCAAGCTCACATCGGTGCATGCTTCAAGGGAAGAAGACCTTCTGACAGGAAAAGTTTCCCTGGGGTTCTCTGTTTATATGAAGCTTCCTCAAGAAGAAGCCGCTGCTGCCTAGAGAGCCACGCCCTTGAGCATCCACAAAGAACATCCTTGAGAAGCACGTGAGAGCAGCCCAACACTTGTTTGACTCAGTCCAGTGCTGTACAAGAAGAAGAAAAGAGAAGCCTTGAGAGAGAGAGAGAGAGAGAGAGAGAGAGCAGCCCTTCAGTCTACCTGGCCCTGAAGAATCAGATCTTCAGATCTGAAATTTGTAGCTGCAGTCCCCAGCTTCCAAATCATCATCTAAAGCTTCAGCTGGTGTTTTCTTCTTGCTTTTTTGGTTTTCCCACTGCACTTGCCGTGAGTTTTATCTTGTGTTTCTGTTCATCTAGAACTGTCCCTGCCGATTTTATGTGTAGGAAGATAGACGGAGGTGTGCTCCTGTTTGTGGAGAACTGTCCCTGCCGGTTTTGTGTGTAGGAAGATAGACGGAGGTGTGCTCCGGTCTATGGAGAACCGTCCCTGCCGATTTTATGTGTAGGAAGACAGACAGAGGGTGTGCTCCGGTCTGTGGTTTGGGGCTTGTCCCCGGTCAAGCTGTGTGTCAGCAGGAAAGCCTCACCGGGTTTGGTGAGGGGTGGACGTAGGTTGCAGGTTTGCAACCGAACCACCTTAAAAATCCCTGTGTTGTGGGTTGTGCACTTGTGTGATTGCTCCATATTCTCTATCCCCATTCATAGGTTGGTGTGTGCTCGCTTCATTGTTTGTAATCCGAGTTATTTCCATCACACTCTTAAGCATTGTGGTTTGTAATATTTTGTTTGCATATCATTTATCCCTTGCTTCCATTCACATTCCATTGACTGCCTACTGCACCCTTGCACACAGGCACTAGGGAGTATTCTCCAACTAATGAGGATAACCTTGTGTGCACCCACACGCACTTTGGTTGATCACCATAGCATACACTCCAGTTGACTTGGCGGGGCTCCAAGCAAACACCTTGTTCATAATAGTCAACCTGTGTAGTCTTTGGACCGCCACTTCCATTTAAGCTATTCCGTATAATTCCGATGTGCATTGTGCCTAAGTGATTCATTCACTTTATAGGAGTGGTTTATGCTTTTAGTTGCCAAGTTTTAAATAGGCCAAAGTTCTTGATAGGATCTATTCAACCCCCCCTTCTAGATCCAATTGCACTACGTGGGACCCAACCAGTGGTATCAGAGCCAAGCTCTGCCATTCCCAGATCATACGATCTGCATGGAAAGATCCCGGTGCATTTTGATAAAATGGCTTCATCTGCTACACTTGCTTCGATGGCTTCCCCGCCTACTTTTGATGGTTTCGATTTTTCTATATGGCTTGGGAGAATGTTCATTTATGTTAATTCCATAGATCCACAATTGTGGACTGTTATATACAATGGTCCTCATGAGCTGCCATCAAATAGCGATGAATGGTCAGCTGATCACGAGACCAAACAAAATGACAACCCTGCTGCATTTAACTTGATAAAAGTTGCTGTTGATTTCAGGTTATCTCATCTTGTGTCCACCTGCAGCACAACCAAGCAAATCTTGGACAGATTGATGAACATCCATGAAAAGGGAGAACTAGAGCAGGAATGCCCCATGGCCGACCGATCAGAGTAGTCAAACAATTCATCCTCATTACCAGTAAGCTCTGACTCCGAGGACTTTACTTTTGAAGAACTCATGGAGGCCTATGATGAGTTGATCAAGCAGTACAAAAAAGTGAAATCTGAAAACAAAAAAATGAAAAAGGATCTTAAGAAAAATAGTCAGAATGAGAGCTCCTTCTGTAACAATTATTCTGTTGTTGAGGAGCTGAATGACACTCTTATGACTGACATAGGTGTGCATAAAGAAAGCATAGCCTGTCTAAGAGATGAAAACAAAATT
Source organism: Amorphophallus konjac (assembly GCA_022559845.1). Lineage (NCBI taxonomy): Eukaryota > Viridiplantae > Streptophyta > Magnoliopsida > Alismatales > Araceae > Amorphophallus > Amorphophallus konjac. The sequence continues at coordinate 546,538,069 of CM040121.1, read as the reverse complement.
CTTCAAACCGAGATCAGTAGATTGGAAGAAATTGTAAGAAGGCCAAGGGATAAATCTAAATATGAAATACATGATCAAAGCTTGATTGAAAAGACGGCGCTTGCTGAAGAAAATCAAAGTCTTAAGAGAGAAAATGAAAGGCTGAAAGATCAAATAAATCTCTTGACTGAAAAGCTAGTTGCTCTTGAAAAAGGCAAACATGTTGTTGATAATTGTTCAGAAACAATGCATGCCTTAGAACAAGAAATAGAAAATTTTAAAACTGTGAACGCCATGCTCAATGAGCAATTGGCTGCATGCGAAGAGGACCTTGCTGAATCTAAACTGCACGTCTCCTTATTGGAGAATGAAAATAAAGATTTAAACAACTCTCTATCAAAATTTGTGCAAGGCCAAGACAATCTAGATAAAATTTTGGGGACTAGAGTGAACTTTTAGAAAGAAGGGTTAGGCTACAACCCAGTGATTAAAAAGGCCTATGAGAACAAATTGCATACACCTTTTGTCTCTGGCTCACATGAAGCCAGTACCTCTAGTGGTCCCCCAAAATAGTTTAGTGCCTAGAAAAATAGAAAACAAGACAGAAATCAGAAAAGGAAAACCTAAAGGCCAACACAGAAAAACAAGTTTGCTTGTGTTGATATTCATGCTAGGAAAGGCAATGTTAAATACCATGCTTTCCATAAAATGAATGTCCATTGTTTCTATTATGGTATGCTTGGTCACACTGTGCATGATTGCCTCACCTTGAAGAATGATGAGCTAAGAGCAGGCCAAAATAAAAGGAACAATGTAAAGGGCCAATGCAAAGGACAAGTCGACACTAGGACAAAGCATGATTGGCATGCTCATGCTCAGAAGCCCAGGTATGAACCTGTGCGTCGACACACCCATCAGGACAGGTCGACACACTCAAAGGCTGTCAGAAGAAACCATCCTCCTTGCTGCTTCCATTGTGGAAAGATTGGCCACACAGTCAAGGACTGTTGGTATCTGAAAGGTAAGACTCATTCTCATGGCCAACATGGTGGTATCCATGCTCACCAACTAAGGTTTAATGCACATGCACATAGGAAGAATGATAAATCATTTGTGCAATGATTTTATTGTGGTAAAAATGGACATGTGTTCGATGACTGCCATTGGATGAGAATCGATGAAATGAACATAGCCAAGAAAAGAAACTCACATGATTGTAGTGCTGCCCGAAGAACTAACCCACAAGGACCCAAGCAAGCTTGGGTACCACAAAATTCAAAATGAGAATTGTGGGTGCAAGTGCCTTGGAGCTGAGCAAAGCTCAACCAGCAAATAAATGCTCAAGGCACAGGTATGTAAATAAACTTTTTAATTCATGTTAAATCTGCATGTTAGGGTTATCATGAGTCATTGCATTTAGAATTACTCTCGCTCTAGCTCTCAATAAATCCTGCATGTCTAAAAACTTCCATGCTCCATCTAAATTCCCCCATGGTGTGAGATGAACATCTAAGCTAAATTACTTGCTTACACCCTGCTTGACCTATGGTATATCAAATGGTGCAGAGTAGAAAGGCAAGTCAAGTTTACCCGGAACTCTCACTATGCGTGAGGAGGATCTCAGATCCAAACCTTCGCCTAGTACTAGAGATCAATTAATTCAGTTGTGTAATCCATGAAAAATTTGTCATGCTAATGAAATTTATAATTGATCATTGCTTGTGTTGATGTCTGTCATAATTGCATAACATTTTCAACTCATCACTCATGTGGAGTTTCAACACGTTGGTTGAGTGTCTTGTTCTCCATAAGCATTGAACAAAGGGGGAGCTTAAGAATTAGCAATTCTGTTCAGAATGCATTGTAAATAATTTATGCTTGCATCATTTTGTTGTCTGTGGATGCACTTTTCGACACGTCTATTTATTTATTCTTTTGTTGGCCTATTAGAATGGATTTATTCGTGTAGTTTGTGCGTGGGCGTGCCAGTCACAAAGTGACGATTTATTGTGCGCTCGATCTGACTAATCAGACGATTGTGTAGTTCGTGTCGGGACTAAAACCCGTCGCGCCATGAAGGTCACGACGTCATTTACATCCCCTCGGAGAGGGGAACACCCCTGATTAATCACCGGGAATTAGGGCCTCATGGCCAGAAAATTAATTGCATAAAAATCTATTAAGAAACGTTGAAGTCCTCGTACCAGGGCATGAAGAAAGTATTTAAGCTCATGTCGGTCATGTGTTGACCATTTAATGTTCGGACGAGTGTCCGGTTTGAGAATAGCGTAATCGTCACGGGAAAACCAGAACATATGTATGTCGGGATACGACAAATTTACTGTTCAGAGGAACAGGAAACGTTCAGTTAAATCCCGGTTAGAGCGGTCGAAAATCGATAAGTTTGTCGGCCCGGTGCAAGATCAAGCTGCGGCCATACTGTGGTGGGCCCCCCGCGGTCGAAGTCAAGCTCGCGTGGGCATCGTCAATATTTCCGGTGCCAAGGGGGCAACGGGAGGATGTCCCAGGACCAGATCCGAGAACCAATATGCGTTCGAAGGGAGCGGGCTATAGGCCGAGGATATGGGTCAGATAATGACCATGATCGGGGCAGACCCGAGGTCTAGGCAAGGCCCACGGAGCCCCCATTGATATTCCCATGCAAAGGGTCCGAGGATGACGAGAGCCTTCTCATTCTATTCAGATTTTGTCGGTCACTCATGGACCACTTTATGTTCGGACAAAGGTCCGTGTTGAAGGTGCAACGTAAACGGAAATAAATTCATACAGATGTACGCCGAGTTTACGGTAATTTCAATGAAAGAGTGAAAATGAATTCCAATGGGAACGAGTCCAGTTTGACGAACAATCAGTCTGGAGCAATGTCGGATTACGGCCATGTTGGGCTGGCTCCCAAGGACCGAACCCGACTTGGAGGGGCGGCGTTAATGTTCCCTTCATACCGAGTCTTGAGGAGAACGAGGCCGCGGAGCGGATCTCATCATTTTAGTATTATTTAAATTTTTATCGTCATTATTTGTTATTTATTTATTTTTTATATATATATTTTGGGTGAGTTTGTTATTATTATTGTTTGTCGATTTTATCATAATTTATTTAATTATTATATATATATTTGAGCTTATTATCATTATTATTATTATTATTTGTTATGTTGGGAGCGTGAAACGATGGGCCAAAAGGGGCTTGAAGGGTGTACCGCTGGGGAGGTTAAAGAGTGTGCCGGGTGGAGGCTAGGGAGTGTGTCGGGCTAGGGGCTGAAAGGTGTACCGCTGGGGAGGTTAAAGAGTGTGCCGGGTGGAGGCTAAGGAGTGTGCCGGGCTAGGTTGGTCGAGGGTGTGCTGGGCAAGGGCGGCTGGGGAGTGTGCCGGGCTAGGCTAGTCGAGGGTGTGCTGGGGAAGGGCGGCTGGGGAGTGTGCTGGGCCAGGCTGGTCGAGGGTGTGCCATTGAGGGTGTCAAAGGGTGCACCGAGTAGAGGTTGGGCTGAAAATGCACCGGTTGGAGTGTACCGGTAAGGGCGAGCCAGGGGTGAGGAGTCAACGCGGCTGGGGCAAAGTTCATGTAGGTGGAGTAAGGCTTGAGAGGAGGTCCCCTTGTTCATGAGGCTCTTGTGAAGAGTCTTCTTTTTATTCACAAAATGCAGGCGTATGGATTTTTCTTTTATTCACAAAATGAGTGTGACTAGCTTTCCTTTATTCGTGGAATGCACATGGGGAATTCCTTCTTTTGTTAATCTCTTCTTTTATTCATGCAATGCACACGAGAAATGTTGATTAAGTTCCTTTTCTGTTCGTGCAGTTCGCGGGAGCGTCTTGTTGTTTCTTTTATTTGTTTGTTGCTTCCTTTTGTCTTTTAATGTGTTATCATTCCTGGCAAAAATTCGACAGCATCTCCCCTTGACCTGGATGGTAAGGGAGTGAAGGGAAACGCGCCCACAAGGAGTGGCGGAACCCCACAATTTAAGGTATGTGCCAGAGGCAGTAGCACCGTTGATAAAACTTCAGAAAACATCGGGGAAATCAACAAGTGGGAGACTCGGCTAAGATAGACTGGGAGTGCACTGGGTAGGAGGAGATGGCAACCGTGCCGGGCAAGAGGGCTCCAGGAGCGTACCGGGCTGGAAGGGTTAGAGGGTGTACCGAATAGCAAAGGGGTGACTGGCGTGCCGGTTAGGAGGATTTAAGGGGTGTGTCGGGCAGGACGGGGTCAAAGGCTGCACTGGCCAGAGAGGCTGTGCCGGGCTGAGGGTGTGCCGGTGAGGGGCTGACCAAAGTGTGACAGCCTGGAAGGGTTGCGGGTGCACCGGGCAAAGGAAACCCAAAGGTGCGTCGGGCTGGCTGAGTGAGGGAGTGTGCCGGGCAAGGAGGCTGAGGGGTGCACCGGCCTGGGGGTAGTCAAGAGTGTGCCGGCCAAGCAGGCCTGAAGGCGCACCGGGCAGGAGGAAAGGCTAAGCGTGCCGGGCTGGAAGGGCAAAGGGTGCACCGGGCTAAGAGCCTGGGGAGTGCACCAACCAAGGGGTAAGATGCAGCGCTGGTAAGGGCTATGGGTTGGCATGCCAGTGAGGAGAGAGTGTTGGCACACTGGGCTGGGTCTGAACCGGGGGGTACACCAACACGATGGAGAGAGGGATCTGAGGGTGTTGAGGTGGAGGCATTGGGCATCCACCACTTCAAAGAGAGGGGAAGACTCTATATGGAAAGCCACTCATGGAGGGCCATCCGAATGGCATTGCACCTAAAACACCGTCGATTGGATTGGGCAAGCTGGCACCATGGAAGAAAAAACAACCCAAAAGTGCTAGAAACCCGGGGAAAGGGATGAAGCAAATGACGAAAACACATCAAGAGAAGGGGCTAGCAGGAATGACAGGGAACCCAATAAGGGAACATCTTTATTCATGTGAGAAGGTGACCGGGGACGGCCACGAACATTACAAGGCCCATACGTGCTATGCCACAGACAAAGGGGGAAGAAGGATAGCATGAGAATGGGGAAAGAAGGAAGAATGAGGGGGAGTGTTGGGGTTGAGCCCTGCTCTTCCCCCACTCCCCTGCTACATGGACTCTCTCTCTTTCTCCCCCTCTCTTACTCTCCCTCCTTCGGTGGCCGTCGGAGAATCCTCAACGCCGGAGCCCTCTTCTTCCTCTTCTCTCTTCTCTCTGCATTTTCCTGAGCTTCAGTTGGTGCCCCTCTACTTGTCTCTCTGTGTGTCTCCGTTCATCTCTGTCCTCTTCTTTTTTGCATGCAGCGAAGGGAGGGGTCTTTATACCCTGGCAGCGGCAAGATCGGTCGAAGACGGGACGTCGGAGGCATTCAATGGGGATTTGACCCGTCATCCTTGGTGGTAGGGGGGACAGGCAGCGTGGCTCTCTCCCTGGGCGACACCTCAGCCAGCTCGCTGCGCGCCACGAATCGTAGGGGATGGGCATCACGTCGTTCTGCCGGTTGCACCGGGTGAAGAAGAACTAGGGTGTGCCGTTGAATGGGCAGGTAGCCATGCCGCTGGAAGGCTGCAAAAGCATACCGCTGAAGGGGCTGGCAAGCGTGCCGCTAAGGGGCTAAAAACCCGTGCCGCTGAAGGGCTCGGCAGGGTGTGCCGTTGGGGGGGGGCATGCCGCTGAAGGGCTGGCTAGAGCGTGCCGCTAGGACACTTGAAGGGCACCGGGAGCTGTGCCGTTGGAGCGGCTCTCACGAGTGTGCCACTGAGGGACACGGCCTGGGCGTGCCACTAGGTGGCTAAAGGGTGTGCCATTGGAGCGGGCGACCTGGGAGGGCCGCTGGGAGGCCCTGGGGGCGTGCCATGTGTGGGCTTCTGAAGTTTCCTTTTCTTCTCTTCCTTTCTTTTCTCCTCTTCTTTATTTCCCTGTACATAAACACTAGGTGAGAATTTTTTTTTAGTGTCCACAAATGCCCCCCACCCGTAGGTGACGCGAGTGAGGGACGAGAGAGCAGGGCCTGCGGGTGTAGACCGACCGAGAGATTTATCAACATGATGAGGAGTTCGGGGTTGCGAGAGCCAAAGTGGGGAAAAGGGTTTGTTTAGTCAGTGATCTAGACGGGAGGTCCAAATCAAATGGGCATTCGTCACCCGGAGGGACGGAGAGAAAAGATTGTTCAGTCAATGATCCAGATGGGAGGTCCAAACCAAGGTGGAGAGAGGTTTTATCCTCTAGCTGAACGGCAGGCCCGAGCTGAAGTGAAAGGATCTTTTTATTCTCTATCCGACCAGAAGGTCTGATCTAGATTGGAGAGAGTCTTTTGTTCTCTAGCCGGTCGGGAGGTCCGAACCGGGGAAAAGTCGGCTGCAAGGGCCAAAATCGGTGTTGCGGAAGTAGGACGTGAAGGCTGAAATTGGGGAAGCGGACCACGAGGGCCGCAATCGGGGAGCTGGCTACAAAAGCTGAAATTGGGGAGCAGGCTATGAGAGCCCAAATCGAGGAGGCGGACTAGGAGAGCCGCAATCGGGAAGTTGGCTACAGAAGACAAAATCGGGAAGTAGGCTGCAAGAGCCGAAGGGAAGCAAGCTGCAAGAGCCGGAATTAAGGAAAGTAGGCTACGAGAGCCAAAGATCGGGGAAGCAGGCCACGGAAGCCAAAGATAAGTGGGTTAGGAGAGCCGCAATCGCGAAGCTGGCTACATAAGCCAAAATCGAGAAATAGGCTGCAAGAGTCGGAGGGAAGCAAGCTGCAAGAGCCGAAATTAAGGAAAGTAGGCTACGAGAGCCAAAGATCGGGGAAGCAGGCCACGAGAGCCAAAGATAAGTGGGCTAGGAGAGCCGCAATCGGAAAGCTGGCTACAGAAGCCAAAATCGGGAAATAGGCTACAATAGCCGAAGGGAAGCAAGCTGCAAGAGCCGAAATTAAGGAATGTAGGCTACGAGAGCCAAAGATCGGGGAAGTAGGTCACGAGAGCCAAAGATAAGTGGGCTAGGAGAGCCGCAATCGGGAACCTGGCTACAGAAGCCAAAATCGGGAAGTAGGCTGCAAGAGCCAAAGGGAAGCAAGTTGTAAGAGCCAGAATTAAGGAAAGTAGGGTACGAGAGCCAAAGATCGGGGAAGCAGGCCACGGGAGCCAAAGATAAATGGGATAGGAGAGCCGTAATCGGGAAGCTGGCTACAGAAGCCAAAATTGGGAAGTAGGCTGCAAGAGCCGAAGGGAAGCAAGCTGCAAGAGCCGAAATTAAGGAAAATAGGCTACGAGAGCCAAAGATCGGGGAAGCAGGCCACGGGAGCCAAAATTAGAGAAGCAGGCTATGCAAGCCAAAATTTGAGGAAGCAGGCTGCAAGAGCCGGACTCTGGGAAGCGGGCTAAAGGAGCCAGAATAACAGGAAGCAGGCTGCAAGGGCCAAGATTTGGGAAGGAGGTTGTGAAAGCCCAAGTTGGGAAGCAGGCGACAAAGGCCAAGTTGGGAAGCATGCGACAAAGGCCAAAGTTGGGAGCATGCTATGGGGCCGAAGTGGGGAGCAGGCTACAAAATCCAAGAGTTGGGAAGCGGGCTGCGAAGGCCGAAATTGGGGAAGCAGGCTACAAAAGCTAAAATCAGGAAAGCGGGCTATAAGAGCCGAGCGACACTAGGAAGTAGGCTATAAAAGCCAAAATATGGGAGCGGCCTTCGAGAGCCGAGGTTTGTGAAGCAAGCTACAAGAGCCAAAATTTTGGGAAGCAGGCTCCAAGAGCTGAAATTCTAGGAAGCAGGCTGCGAGAGCCAAAATTCTGAGAAGCAGGCTACAAAAGCTAAAATTGTGAAAGCGGGCTAGGAGAGCCGAAAGTCGGGAAGCGGGCTACAAGAGCCGAGATTGGGAAGCAGGCCGTGAGAGCCGAGGTCCGTGAAGCAGGCTACAGGGAGCCGAAGTTGGGAAGCGGGCTACAAAGAGCCAAAGTTGGGAAGCAGGCTGCGAGAGCCGAGGTTCGTGAAGCAAGCTGTTGGGAGCCAAAGTTGGGAAGCGGGCTACAAAGAGCCAAAGTTGGGAAAGCGGGCTACGAGAGTCAAAATTTGGAAGCGGGCCGTGAGAGCCGAAGTGGGGAAAGCAGGCTACCAAGGCCAAAGTCTGGGAAGCAGGCTACAAGAGCCAAAGGTTGGGGAAGTAGGCTACAAAAGCCAGAGGTTGGGGAAGCAGGCTATAAAGCCAAAGATTGGGAAGCGGGTCGCGAAGGCCGAAATCAGGAAAGCGGGCTGCAAAAGCTGAAATTGGGAAGCATGTTACAAAAGCCAAAGTTGAGGAGCAGGCTGCAAAGAGCCGAAGTTGGGAAGCATGCTACAAAGGCCAAAGTTTGGAAAGCAGGCTATAAAGCCAAAGATTGGGAGGCGGGCCGTGAAGACCGAAATCAGGAAAGCGGGCCACGAAAGCCAAAATTTGGAAGTAGGCTGCGAGAGTCGCAATTGGGAAAGGCAGGCTACGGTAGCCCCCCTCTTTTTTAGCTATTATTATTACTATTCATTTCTTCACCCAAGCATGCAGGTATTCGTTAGGAGGCATAACATAAGTATATATGAGGCAGCTCCCTTTATAGGGGATGGGATAAGGACGTTGCCCATAATTCGCAAACACGGTGAGGGCCAGAAGGCACAGCTAAGGGGTGGTGCACCCATCAAGAGGATATCGCATGGTTCGCATGCGTAGCTCAAACTTATAATCTTCACCCGAGGCAATTCTCTGTGGCATGGAGGAGAAAACATGTGAACAAAAGGCCCTAAACATAGGGATATGCAAGTTTTCTAAGCAACACTCATGATGCGTCGGCGTGGGTGATTGGAGTATCAACCCATCATCATAGCACCAATAAGTCTCAGAAATGGGGGTCGGATTGGTGATGGTGGCATCATCCTGAGCAGGGGGTTCATCTAGTGGTAGTGGAGGAAGTGGAAAGCGAAGGAAACTCGGGAGGGGTGCCTTCGGGACTTTATCGTCACGTGCCATCTTGAATTCTTCAGTTGCCGATTCTTCATTATTAGGCTCGAGTGGACACCGTGGTGAAGACGTAATAATGGGTGGTGACATGTAATGGTATTACGGATGATTTTGTGCGTGCAAGTGTGTATGCGTAAGCGGTGGCGGAGGGCCATTTGAATGAATGGGGTGAATGGGTGGAAGGTGGATGGTGTCCACTTGAGCGTTGAAATCCGCCGGCTCTTGCTCACTTGAACTGTCGATGTCGTAGTCATCTCTCCTATCCTTCCAATCTTTCTCCATCTTCGTAATGTCGCTCAGGACGACGTGAAGGGAATTGATGGGAGAAGGATAAGGAGGGGCAGGCTGCGGGCTCGCAACCCTCTTAAGTTGTTCCTCCAATGAAGCGACTTTATCAAGAAGAGTTTGATGGAGGGGTGTGACCTGAGTTATGAAAGATCAGCATGATTGTCTTGGAGGGGTGGCTTGATGTAAAGGCCGTGGTGGAGGGTTAATGGGCTGACCCACGGAAGGACCTGGACGGACCGGGTTGCAAGGAATGTGTGGGCCTTGGGGCCATGGAGGAGGAGGAATAGAAGGGGATGAATGATGGATTACCCTGGAAGGAATATGTGCTGAAGAAGGGTGGGCTCCTTGAATGGGAGTGCGAATAAGAGAGGAGGGAGGACGATGAGCCACCTGTGTATGAACGGAAGGAGGTGGGTGATGGGCCACCCATGTGGGATTGGAAAAAGGATGAGAAGGAGATGGGCCCTCAACGATATCCTTAAGGGCCTGGATTTATTGAGGGGTGAGATGATCTAATGGACGGATGACTTGGGAAACCTTCTCATCATTGGGAGGAGATGGTCCCGAGGGAGTAGTGGCGTGTAGCGAATGTGAGGGACCATGAGATTGGAAATTACCCATGGGTCGGGTAATACCATAAGAGTGAGGACGCAGCCCCTTGGAAATATTGCGATAAGAGCAATGTGATTGAGGAATATAGGATGTGCTTGGTTGATTATCCTCTTGGTAATAAAAATTATTAGACATGTTGACTTGTTAATCACAGCAGAACACTATGCAAGTCCACAAGCGATTCCACTCAATAAGCAAAGATATCAAACAATGAATGTTACTCTTTTTGCTTCTATATGCACCTTGATGTGACTAAATATTTTTTTTTGACAAATTTAAGTAATTCACTCAAGGTAAGAACCTAGTTTTCAATATGGTTTAACTCCGGTGCCAACTAGGTTTACTCTCACCGCGCATAGGCCAACTAAACCCGGGGAACTTCAAGGTACAACCGGCCCGGCGTCCGTGAGGGAATTCACGGGTGCGGGGACTTACGGAGGCCTTGGAAAAGGAATTTCCAGTCCAAAGAGACGGAATGCTCAATGGAGGGTCCTTCTAATTCCAAGAAAGGGGTGTGGGATCCTAGGAGTGTAGAGAGAGGAGGTCTCCCAAACCAACGATGTTATGATGCTATGCAATGTAAGAATATCTAAACTAAGACTAGCAAATAACAAGAAAACATAGGAAAAGATGAATACATATATACAAGATGCAACCAGAGAAGATGATAATCAGAATCCGGACAAATAATTTGAACAAAAAGCTCCCGGGTAATGAACGAGCTATATGTCAGGAGCGCGATCTAAAAGAACGCGCTATGTATGTAGGGCGCGACTAAAGACAGAAAGGGAAAACCCCACAAGATAAATAATCACACACACTTTGATGAATTGACAAGACGGCAACTAAAAGAACGAACGTGGTGGCACAAAGTGTCCCACCGTGATCGCCAAAAGATGTAGATCTAAAATTAAACCTCCCCCAAATTGATGAGATGAATATGTGATGAATTGATAAGATAGAACTAAATAATGACAAAAGGGGGGTCACATGTAATAATATAAATAATTCGTGATCGCCACTGAGGCTAATAACATGCCAAATAATATAAAGATCAAAGCAAGGGCACGTTACATACCTCAGAAATTCAGAGATGGCCAAGAGGTGGCTAGGACATTAACGCGCTATATCGTGCTAGCGCCTTCTTAAGATCGGGCTCTGTGTATATGGCACGATAACAGACAGAGAGCGGGATGAATTGGGGTTCGTTCCTTCCTTGCTCCAAGGCCGGCCAAGGTGCAAGGGCTTCACGTATCCTTCTTTCAGTGCCTGCAAAACAAAATTTAGACAACAAAGAAAAGGCCCATTAGATCGTGATTAATGTAGAATCTATCCCAATTCTTAATCAAAAGCATATAAAAGGGGGCTAGATTACCTGCGCGTTTGGTGGTTTTTAAACCCCTATGGAAGGGCCAAAAATAGGTTTGGTGTGTGTGAATGCGTGTATTTTATAAAAGGAGTGATTTTGAAAACGATATGCAATGCTATGTGGGGATTAAAAGGAACAAATTGGAGAGAAAAAATAAGAACGAAGAAGAACACAATGAACCCTAAAATACTCCCTTGGATGTAGAAGGAGCGAGGAATTGTTGATTTGGAACGAGGAACAGCCTCCTCCTGATCAGGATCTCGAGTTGCATCCCCTTAGAACGATGGCCAAGGGCCAAATTTATAGGAGGAGAATGAAAAATGAACCCTAGGTCGGAGTCCGATCTAATCCAATGGTTTGGCGGCTCAAATCAAGGTAATCCTGCCAATTAATGAGGGGAAACGACTCCTATTAGGATTAAGAACCTTCCTCTATACGAATCAAGCTTTAAAACTTACCATAATAAGGACCCAGATAGAAAAGGGGAAGCTCGGGTTGGACTGGGTTTCTGTCTGATAACGCGCTAGCAGGATAGGGCGCGTTCTTCATGAACGCGCTATGACGATATAGTGCGACAATGATTGACCAGCCAAATGATTGGAAAAAAGAATAAACACTCATTGGACAATCGCTCAATCAGATATTAAGTAAGATAGAGACAGTGGATGCTGCAAAGATCTAATATCAAGAAATAGTGATTGTTTAAATGGATGTTCAATTAGTCCCATAACGCGCTATGAACAAGAAAGTGATATGAGTGAATAGCGCGAGAATGCCAAGTTCGAGACAAGATCCAAGGTACAGAAATTGAATTGCAGGGCCAAGAAAAAAGGGAAATTTCCCAGAAAATCAACCAATTATAGATCAATTGGGGCATTAACTAGGAGAACAAAGAAATTGCTCAACTTATCGACAAAAATAGGTGTCTATAGATGCCCCTCCTTGATATCCGCTTTGCAGGGGAGCGAGGCGGAGGTGAAATAGAGGTGAAACGGAGATGACACAGTGATGTGACACAACCTAGGACTTAAACAAACAAGCACAATCGCAATCAAACGGACCGATGTCGACGACTGCTCACCCGTTGCTCACCAAGACCCGGGGTAACTTGGCAATGCCAAGGTGAGGTTGAGGGGTTGGGCCCTTGCTGGTAGAGGGCCAACAAGGCCAAGATTTGAATCCCAAAGGTTGTGGATTCCCAATTCAATGGGGCCGACAAAGTGCCAAAGGCACCGGGTTACTCTCTCTTCCCACGGTGATCACTCAAAGCAACGGGGCTTGAGGATCGAGCTCTCACTCTCACGGCCAGCGGAGTTTATGAACTAATATTGAAAGAACAAGCATGAATTAGAGCAAGGTTATAGAGCACTTACTCGACCGGTTTGAAGAAACCGGTCCCGCTCGGAGACGAGGGCGAGCGGGGAAGCGTGGGTTCCCCACACTCCGCGTCGGGGTAGCTTGACCTGATCAAACCAAATTACAACACTACACCTCTCGCAGGAGGGGGATCTTGGGGTGGGGGTTAATGGATTACAATCAAACTACCTCCACGCAGGGAGGGGCCTTCAGCCGGCCAAGCGGGGTGGGGAAAACTAGGGCTAAAACGATGATGAAGTGAAGATGTCGAATCTGCCTTCTCTCGGCAATTGTGGATAGACAGTCGGTACTGTGGCTGCAGAACTTGATCAAGAATTTTTCCGAGGGCGAGACCAGTGAGGAAATCTTCGTTACTGGAACTGGAGTGGCTCTCAATTTTTCTGAATTCTTATGGGGTCGCTGCTGGCCTGGGCAGGAGCTCGAACAGGGTCGCTGATTCCCGGACTAACAGCAACTGGTTACTAATAGCAGGAAGAAGAGGTTGCCCCGGCCGCTCCCGAACTCCAAATCAGGTGCCGCCAGAACCGTTGGAACCGTGGATGGGTCCTCTTTGCAGAAGAACAAACAGGGATGCCAAACAATATCGGAGAAGAATAGTGGGTCCAGAAGAGTGAGGGGAGGTCGGTGCAGACTGTGGGGAAGTAGAGTCGCACTGCCAAGGCATAAAATTGATAACTTCTGCTAACGGATGCTGAACGGCATTCCGCTTCTTGATTCCGAAAGTAGACATGAAGGAGAAGAACTTTGTAGAAGATCTTGTGGGCTGATTCCTCCGAGGTTCATCGTGGCAGAGCTTCTAATCCGGTTCTGGTACTCAGTAGGGATAGTTCTGCGCCGTTGTGGAAGAACGAAGCTCCCGGGAAGCACACAGCTCGGATGAAGACGAAACCACTTCTGTTGTGAAGAGGACAGGGAGACGCTTCTGTGGATGCCTCTTGTACCTTCAAACTCATCCATAGGAAGTCGTGTTGGCCGCTGCAAGTTGCTGGTTCACCTGTAACTTCTGGATAGCAAACTGCAACTTCGAAGTAGCTTCCAATGACCAAGAAAGAAGAAGGGGAAGGGGGTAGATGAGTATGGGAGTGACCCCTGGTTGTAAGGGGGTCTTGGAGGGGTGTTCTAAGGTGTGGGAGGTGGAGAATAAGGTCTGGAAGAGGGTCCAACAGATGGTGGTAGTGGGGGCTGCGAATTTGGTTGGAATGGAGAGAGGGAAAGGATATTCGAAAATAGGTTTAAGGGTGGGGTTAATTTTTTGTCTTGGGAATGGGGGGGTTGTGTTGGGGAAGGGAAGGGGTGCTTGGGGTAGTAGGAAGGTTGCTTGGGAAAGTGGGAGGGGTAGTTGGGGGTTGGATGGTGAGGAGAGGATTGGTGGAGGGGGTCTTGGGAAGAGGTGGAGTATTGATGAGGGTTGTGGGGAATGGGAAGAGGCTTAAATGGGGTAGGTGGGGAGTGGAGGTGGTTGGGAAGGGAGGAGAGAGAAGAAAATTCGAATTTGGGTGTGGAGGAGAGAGAAAATGGAGTGAAAAAGAGAGATTAAGAGAGGGAAGGGTGGGGAATCTCTCCCCTAGGGTATCTCACCCAAAAAGTGGAATCTCTCCAATAGATAAGAAGTGTAAACTCTCAAAATGGCAAGTTTTTCATTCATTGATTCATTAAGTTGAAATGGGGGGAAATGGGGTCCTATATATAGGAAACTCACATTTCTACAAAAGTCCCTGACAATTGACTCAATAACAAATAACCGAGGGGGTAGGGGAGAGCCCTTGGGCCAAGTCCAATGAATTGGGCCCAATAGATAACTAGACAATCTAATGACACTCAAACTTAGGGAAATAAACACAAGACTTAGGAACATGACTCAAATAAAAGGGAAAATACATCAAATGACTCAAATAAAAAATTACATTGGACTCAAAATTAAATGACTAGACCATGCCGGATGCAAAGGGAGGTGATGTCCCCATCATACTCCCAGGGTGCGGAGAACTCGACTCCGTCGAGTAAGTGTCATTCCCTCCTTGGAGGGTGTAGAAGTGGTACCGCCCTCAAGCCTTTCGAACGAGACCGTTCCATCCACCTGTCGAGATAGCGCTCGTATACCTTGCTCCTGGTGGTAGTGACCTGTTCATCCAATATTCGTTCAATGCGCTCACGCTGGGCTCTCTTGGCTAGTGGACTCTCCTCACGGGTGGGTGCTCTCTCAACGAAGGGAATAGTCTCAATATCCTCACTAGGTACCACCGTGGGTCCCTTGTATGGTACTAGGTCGGCGACACTGAATGTGGGACTTATCCCATATTCCTCGGGGAGATCTAACTCATAGGCATGTGCACCAATACGCCTCAGGACCTGGAAGGGACCAACCCCACGTGTCCTCAATTTGGAGATGGCTCCCGGGGAGAGCCTCTCCGTTCTTACCATCATAAAGTCACCCTCATGGAATTCTTGGTGACGTCGATGAGAGTCGGCTCGCCTTTTATAAGTCACATTCTTCTTGCTAATGTGCTTGCGGATCTCTTTATGCAATGTTGTGAATGCAGACATTCCGGGGGTGATGGGTGGACCTGGGCAACCAAAAGTAGACCTATCGTGTAATGTTGCAGTGTAGACGTTGGTTAGCCTAGGTGGGCCGGGGCACCCGTAGGTGGCCCTATCATGCAAATTGGTGATAAATATAGGGGGACCCGGACATCCGCAGATGCCTTTGACATGCTTAAGACCCATGATGAATGAAGGTGGACCATGACATCCGAATATGGACCACTTATACTTTCTACTTGACATGTGGGTGATATGAATGAATGGACCCGACATAGTGTTCATGCCAAGGGGTATGGTAAACCTAGACACATGCGTGCTTTTCCCAAAGGTGACTTCCATGTGTATAGGTGTGGGACAATCTTTGGACTCCCATTAAAAAGGATCGAATGGATCTAAGAAGGTGGTCATCATGGGGTGGGGCACAACCTTATTATCTAGGGATATGTGGCCCAAGGTCATGGCTCCCAAGGTGTAACCCGTGTCTAGGAAGGGGTGGGTTTGATCCATCACGGTGGGTTGGAGTAGGGGAAGGTGGGTGGTGGATAAGGTGGTTGGGCCACATGGGTATCCGTACTCCCATTGGAATGGGTCAAAGGGATCATGGTAAGGGCTACCTAGAGAGAGGAACTCTATGTCCCCAAGGTCCTTACAAGGTGGTGAGTCATCCTCCTCCCAAGTAGTTGGTCCAAGGTCTCTAGTGGGTTGACCGTTCAAGGTACTTGGGATCTCAAGGGGTGGGGAGTAGACCGGGATGGGTTCTTCCTCCAAGGGGAGAAATAGGAGGATCTCACTAGTACAATGCCCACTTGTGCAAAGGGAGGTGATGGAACCGATGGATGGGTGGACAAAGTTGACGGTGCTAGGCTCCAATGGTCCCATGGCTAGTAGGCTGGTTAAGTGGGCTTGCCAATGTAGGCAATCCACAAGGTCTCCCAAGTCTTCCACAGAGTAGAAGTTTTGATAAGTGACATGGGGAGGTCGGGTGGGAACAATTTGGGATTTATATCCCAATGGTGGTGAGCTAGGGAGGGT
Organism: Amorphophallus konjac; assembly: GCA_022559845.1. Classification (NCBI taxonomy): domain Eukaryota; kingdom Viridiplantae; phylum Streptophyta; class Magnoliopsida; order Alismatales; family Araceae; genus Amorphophallus; species Amorphophallus konjac. Next base: position 546,521,941 of record CM040121.1, on the reverse strand, counting down.
GGGACATTGCTTGAGCCATTGGAGTATGGACTCATCTATGGTGAGGGTGCCATGTGTGACGGTGCATGGCCTTTGAGGATCCGGACCATGAGGGGTGGGGGAAGATTAAGGCTCTTCTTCTTTATTGGTGGGAGCTTGGGCTTCCTCTATGGTGATAGGAGGGTCCATATGGGCATAAATCTTCCTAAGTTCATTTCTCATCTCAACCCAAGAGTCGATTGGCTCTTGCCTTCCAACTTCCCTTAAGCTTACAATGTTTTGCCATTCATTCCTAGCTTGGCGCCATAGCAAACTTTTGGCATAGTTGACTTGCATAGACCCTGACAGGGTGAACCTCCCAAAGTGGTGATCTATGGAGCTTTCCCATTCTAGATATAAACTAGGGTGGGATCCATCAAACACAAAGGCATCTATTGGGTCCAAGCGAGACGAGTAGGCTAAGTAGAAAGTGGCCATGATGATCGAGTGATAAATGCAATGGCCCTAGGACAAGACTTAGTAGAGACAAGTCTAGAACTGGCTCTGATACCAATTGATGTGACACAACCTAGGACTTAAACAAACAAGCACAATCGCAATCAAACGGACCGATGTCGACGACTGCTCACCCGTTGCTCACCAAGACCCGGGGTAACTTGGCAATGCCAAGGTGAGGTTGAGGGGTTGGGCCCTTGCTGGTAGAGGGCCAGCAAGGCCAAGATTTGAATCCCAAAGGTTGTGGATGCCCAATTCAATGGGGCCGACAAAGTGCCAAAGGCACCGGGTTACTCTCTCTTCCCACGGTGATCACTCAAAGCAACGGGGCTTGAGGATCGAGCTCTCACTCTCACGGCCAGCGGAGTTTATGAACTAATATTGAAAGAACAAGCATGAATTAGAGCAAGGTTATAGAGCACTTACTCGACCGGTTTGAAGAAACCGGTCCCGCTCGGAGACGAGGGCGAGCGGGGAAGCGTGGGTTCCCCACACGCCGCGTCGGGGTAGCTTGACCTGATCAAACCAAATTACAACACTACACCTCTCACAGGAGGGGGATCTTGGGGTGGGGGTTAATGGATTACAATCAAACTACCTCCACGCAGGGAGGGGCCTTCAGCCGGCCAAGCGGGGTGGGGAAAACTAGGGCTAAAACGATGATGAAGTGAAGATGTCGAATCTGCCTTCTCTCGGCAATTGTGGATAGACAGTCGGTACTGTGGCTGCAGAACTTGATCAAGAATTTTTCCGAGGGCGAGACCAGTGAGGAAATCTTCGTTACTGGAACTGGAGTGCCTCTCAATTTTTCCGAATTCTTATGGGGTCGCTGCTGGCCTGGGCAGGAGCTCGAACAGGGTCGCTGATTCCCAGACTAACAGCAACTGGTTACTAATAGCAGGAAGAAGAGGTTGCCCCGGCCGCTCCCGAACTCCAAATCAGGTGCCGCCAGAACCGTTGGAACCGTGGACAGGTCCTCTTTGCAGAAGAAAAAACAGGGATGCCAAATGATACCGGAGAAGAATAGTGGGTCTAGAAGAGTGAGGGGAGGTCGGTGCAGACTGTGGGGAAGTAGAGTCGCACTACCGAGGAATAAAATTGATAACTTCTGCTAACGGATGCCGAACGGCATTCTGCTTCTTGATTCCGAAAGTGGACAGGAAGGAGAAGAACTTTGTAGAAGAGCTTATGGGCTGATTCCTCCGAGGTTCGTCGTGGCAGAGCTTCTAATCCGGTTCTGGTACTCAGCAGGGATAGTTCTGCGCCATTGTGGAAGACCGAAGCTCCCGGGCAGCACACAGCTCGGATGAAGACGAAACCACTTCTGTTGTGAAGAGCACAGGGAGACGCTTCTGTGAATGCCTCTTGTGCCTTCAAACTCGTCCGGAGGAAGTTATGGTGGCCGCTGCAAGTTGCTGGTTCACCTGCAACTTCTGGACAGCAAACTGCAACTTCGAAGTAGCTTCCAATGACCAAGAAAGAAGAAGGGGAAGGGGGTAGATGAGTATGGGAGTGACCCCTGGTTGTAAGGGGGCCTTGGAGGGGTGTTCTAAGGTGTGGGAGGTGGAGAATAAGGTCTAGAAGAGGGTCCAACAGATGGTGGTAGTGGGGGCTGCGAATTTGGTTGGAATGGAGAGAGGGAAAGGATATTCGAAAATAGGTTTAAGGGTGGGGTTAATTTTTTGTCTTGGGAATGGGGGGGTTGTGTTGGGGAAGGGAAGGGGTGCTTGGGGTAGTGGGAAGGGTGCTTGGGAAAGTGGGAGGGGTAGTTGGGGGTTGGATGGTGAGGAGAGGATTGGTGGAGGGGGTCTTGGGAAGGGGTGGAGTATTGATGAGGGTTGTGGGGAATGAGAAGAGGCTTAAATGGGGTAGGTGGGGAGTGGAGGTGGTTGGGAAGGGAGGAGAGAGAAGAAAATTCGAATTTGGGTGTGGAGGAGAGAGAAAGTGGAGTGAAAAAGAGAGATTAAGAGAGGGAGGGGTGGGGAATCTCTCCCCTAGGGTATCTCACCCAAAAAATGGAATCTCTCTAATAGATAAGAAGTGTAAACTCTCAAAATGGCAAGTTTTTCATTCATTGATTCATTAAGCTAAAATGGGGGGAAATGGGGTCCTATATATAGGAAACCCACATTTCTACAAAAGTCCCTGACAATTGACTCAATAACAAATAACCGAGGGGGTAGGGGAGAGTCCTTGGGCCAAGTCTAATGAATTGGGCCCAATAGCTAACTAGACAATCTAATGACACTCAAACTTAGGGAAATAAACACAAGACTTAGGAACATGACTCAAATAAAAGGGAAAATACATCAAATGACTCAAATAAAAAATTACATTGGACTCAAAATTAAATGACTAGACCATGCCGGATGCAAAGGGAGGTGATGTCCCCATCACACAGAGTGGTAGCGAAGGAGAGATGATGTGAAATTATAGTGGAGCGGACTGATAAGTTGATATCAAGGAAAAAGAGACACCCGTCATAACCGACAAGTGATAGGAATAATCCAGAAAACTCCGAGCTAACCACAAGGTCAAGCTAGCACCAGAGACTCTTGCCTAGAATGACAGGCGTGGAATAAAGAAAAGGAAGTTGATCAACCTCTTGCACAAAAGAGGCATCCGTAGTGCGTAGCAATTGTGGATTTCACTCAGTTAGTGGAATAGACGCGAGTCTGGCGAATTTGTCGACGCCATCGTGCGGTTCACAACTAATGAGTGGAACAAAAAGGGATAATTGGAATTGTATTGAAAGGAGATAGACAAGTTCCAGGCAAGGGTCACACTGACCAACGAGGTCTAGCGTTCAACCAGGAGCAATCTTTCAAATTCAGAATGGAATTGAATTTCATTATTCGAGAACTTAAGCATTATTGATCTTCATTTGGGAAGAAAAATTGGGCATTTTGCGAGTCATGAATGCGAAAAAGGGGATGATGCATGCAGGGCTAAAAATAAAAGAAATCATTAAAACAAATGCAAAGAAAGAATAAAATATAAGATACTCAAGGATAATATTGTTAAATCAAACAGCCTCCTGTCAAGAGTCATCCGCAACCACGGCATACGAGATAAAGTCCGTCGTCCCCAAGGCTATCCAACCTGACGGCCTATCCGACGATTAACTACATGTTTCTAGATCATCACTATTTTTGGTAGAGGGGAACTCAGATCCTGAAACATACAGAGAATCGACCAGTCCTTGAGATAATATAGCAATGTAAGTATCATATAGTAATGCAATAAGGGAAGGGACAAAGAGATACTTACCTGATGGCGTGCCATTTACCCTTTCTTTTCCTGGGAACAAGATGTTAAGTGATAATATAACAAGTGCAAATTCAGGCACACAATATTATTTGAGCAAGACAATACAAGCTTTATTCACTTAAAATATTTTTATCGTGTTGATCCTTTTTCCCTTTAGTTATTTTCATTTTTCTTTCTTCATTTGCTTTTTTTTATGTTTTAATGGACGCGCTATATATAAATGTAGTTCTTTACTTCTATGCCCCTAGGTGAGGCGTGTTTCTTCTTCAAAAAGCCCCTAAGCCGGGGTGTATTCTTTTGCTCTTTATGCCCCTAGGTCGGGGTGAAACTCTGTTGCTTCTTATGCCCCCTAGGTGGAGGTGCACATCTTCGCCGAATACCCCTAAGCCAAGGTGTAACTTTTGCTTTATGTGACCCTGAGTCGGGGTTTGTTATTTATGCTTTCTATGTCTTCTGGCAGGGTGTGTTTCTTCTTCAAATGCCCCTAAGCCGGGGTTTGTTCTTTCGCTTCTTATGCCCCCAGGGACGAAGTGTATGCCGGTTCATGTGCCCCCCGTGGCGAGGTACATTTCTTCTTCAAATACCCCTAAGCCGGGGTGCATTCTTTGTCCCATATGTCCCCCGAGTCGGGGTGTGTTTTGCTTCTTGTGCACCCCGGGGAGTGTATTCTGCTTCTTCTACCCCTCAAGGCGGGGTGTGTGTCTTATCATATATCCCCGGAGCAGGTGTAGTTTCTTCTTCAGATGCCCCAAGGTCGGGGTGTAACATTTGCTTTATGTGCCCCCGAGTCGGGGTGGATTCTCTTCATGTGCCCCCAGGCCGGGGTGTAGCTCTGTTTCTTCTTATGCCCCCAGGTCGGGGTAGATTCTTCTCACATGCCCCCCGAGTCAGGGTGTGTTCTCTTCATGTACCCCCTAAGCAGGGTGTATGTTTAACTATCATTTGTCCCAGAGCGGGGTGGATTCTTCTTTTTCTACCCCAACACGCTAGGGGGGATGTTTGCTTCTTATGCACCCAAGGTGGGGTGTATTGCTGCTTTTGATGCTCCCAAGGTGGGGTGTATTACTGCTTCTGGTGCCCCCAAGGTGGGGTGTATTACTGCTTCTGGTGCCTCCACGGTGGGGTATTGTGCACACCAAAAATTGCATGCCCAGATATCCTGTTCGGCCCAGCATCAATAATGGAACCGAGTGAAGAAACCCCGGAGAGACTGGTCATTCGGATTCCACGAACATGCACACACTGCCGTGAGGCTGTCTCCAGAGTCACGACAGTGAAGAGGGCATTAAACTGACTAAACCTTCCGCCGACGGGGTGTTAAAGCGACTAAACCTTCCGCCGACGGGGCGTTAAATCGACAGGTATGTCTTCTGCTTCTTATGCCCCCATGGCGGGGTATGTTTCTTCTTCTTATCCCCCCCTGGCGGAGTGATGCGGGACGGGACCACGGACACGATAAGCTAGCGGTCGTCCCTTAGCGAGGGAAGCGTCGGATGTGCGCGGTTGAACAACCGGCAAGAGCTAGGGTGGTCGGCTCGCACTTTCGTGCCCGGATCGGGTCACGGGACGGTCACTCTCTCACTCGCAGCAGTGATATGATAAATTAAAAGCGAGCTAGGTAACCCTACACATGCTCTCTAGCAGCGGCATAAACAAGCATATATAGAAATAAGCGGAATGCCAAGCAAGGAGCGAATACGATACCTCCACGCGCTCGGCGTGGCGAAGATGGCACCCGGCCGAAACTCGTACTCCCGGGAACTTAATACATTAATATTACAGCAATACAAGTAAGCCCACTCCACGCAGGGAGGTAACGGGCGACACAAGGGGGCCCGGGAGGACCAATTCCGGGTTGACGGGCGGTTTCCGGGCACGGCTTCGGCTTCGCGCGTACTCGTGCTAGTGGGGCCCACGTGTGGACCGGAGGGGTCGTGTGGGACCTGATGCCTCCTTTGGTGTGGGTACACTTGGGAAGCGCTCCCCTAGGATGGCGAGTTGCTGGAACGACCGCCGGACGCCGGGCGGCCCTCGGACGACGCTCGCGGGAAACCGGCCACAAGTCTGCACTTGCTGTCTTCTCGCGCGCTGTCCGGCGAGATCGGCTGCTGTGATCAACCCCGTCGTCGGAATGCAACGAGATTGGCGCCGTTGGAAAGAGGACTCCAAATACTTCGACGTAGGGGCCTTCAGAAAAAATAATCAGATACGTATATCTGACTTATGGAATTTACACCCTTGCTGTAAACAGGCCAGAACTGCAGGGGCAGGTTCTGACTTCTCTGAAAATCACCGTTGACCGGTGGGAGGACCTTGGAATATGGAGATGAGTTCTTCAGAAAAGTTGAAGATCTCGGAGATAGAAAACCGGGACTATTTTTGGTTTTTGATTTGGATAGGAAATGGATTTTATGGGATTTTTTGAGTGGACCTGGGTCGGATCTGGGACACTGTGGAAAAATTGCTCACAGGAACTGGTACGAATTTTGAAAAATACCTAAAGACCTTATCAAAAATTAAGAAAATGCATGGTGGTAGACATATGTGGACAGAAGTCTCAGTAATTTTTAGAGCCCCAACAAAATTCAAAACATGGGTCGAACAAGGTAGACTCAGAACTGATGAACAGTAGACAGAACCTGGACAGAACTGAAATTTGAACTTGGACGAAAATATAAAAATATCTAAAGGACGAATTTTTGCCTGAAATGTTTTTTGGAGGTAAGGGTTCAAGAGGGGAACCAACCCTGAAAATTGGAGCTTCAGAAGATGAGGGAAGAGAGAGAGACAATTCGGAGAAGAGAGGTCTGTCCAGAGTGGACAGAAAACCGAATTCGTTGGTGAAGACGCGTCGGCGGCGAGACGGCGGCGGCGGCGATCACCGGAGCTGCTTCAGAAGTTGGAGGGGATCAAGAGGGGAGGTATCTCACTCTATAAATGGGCTGGAGGTGGAAGAACACCAGGGAGAGAGGGGAGAGGGGCACAAGCTTCAAGGAGGCAAAATGCTAATTTCTTCTTCATTAATCTCTAATGACACTATACATAGGCTTATATAGAAAATATCAAGGGGTGGGGGGGCTGATAATTTCGTGGGAAATATGTCATTTTCATCCCCCATGTGGTCAAAACTCAAAATAAATAAATTACATATGAATGGGCACTCCTTTGACTAGGTAGGTAAGGTAGGTGGCCTACCTTTGAAATTTTAACCCATTTGTCTCCCATGTGGTCAATTAGCATTCAAACCTTCTAGATGGCCACCTAGGATGGTTGACCAGCCCCACATGGATGAGGTGGACCAATGGGGAAGGGGAGGGGGCCCCCTAGCTGGACCTACTACACATTTGCATAAAAACCCACACAATCCATAGGAATGACTCTTTGGCTTATAAAGCCTTACATTTGCGTACATACTTTCCCAAGGATATAAACACAAACTAAAAGGACATAAATACAAAATAAAAAGTACATGCTCGGCGTCGATTCCCATCACGGAGTATATGCATGCTCTCTTCGGGAGTGGTGGTCGTACTTGGCCTCATTGCTATAAGGCATTCTCTACAGCGGGCAGTAATTCATCAAGCTACGGTTGCGGCTTGTTGGATTTTCGAACAGCCACTCGAGGGGCCGTCTTATGCCAGATAGGGGCAGTAGGAAGGTGTAGCGGACTAGGGCGTCGCACCATGGACTTGGACCCTCCTGGAGCCAGGCGGGGTGCCAGCCTTCTTCTTGTTCTCTTAGTCAGAAATACTTGCCAACTTTCTTTTTGTCATTCTTTTCCCCCCTTCTTCTTCTTTTTTTAGAATAAACCAAGGTGGGTGCGCAGGAGAGCGCTCACCCCCTCGGGGAGGGGATGCGTGGTACGCTCCACTGCATCAATCCCACAGTGATAATCTTTGTTCAGCACGGGTCCCGACGGATATGGCCGTACAACCCTCTCTTGCCAATTCTTTCCCTACTCTTTTTTTTGCTTCTTTCTTTTATTCTTTTCTTCCTTTTCTTCTTAGGGAAAAGGGGGTTTGACTTCCCCTCCCTTCTTCTCTCTTTCTCTTCTCTCTCTTTTTTTTAAGCGGCCTTCATGATTCTTGGAAGCTGCATGTGCCTCGGAGTAGCGTCCTCGAGGCCACAAAGACAGTTGCGCCTAATCCGGCTTTTCTCCCCATAAGGCTGGTGAAGACAACACCTGAAACTCATCAAAGCATGCAAACATCGTTTATTAGGGGGCCATGAGGCCCTGAATCCCAGCGAAGAGATAAAGGGTGGTTTCGGTCCCATCGGGCGTGCCAGACTTGTGGACGCACTTTTCGACATGTCTATTTATTTATTCTTTTGTTGGCCTATTAGAATGGATTTATTCGTGGATTTAGTGCGTGGGCGTGCCAGTCACAAAGTGACGATTTATTGTGCGCTCGATCTGACTAATCAGACGATTGTGTAGTTCGTGTCGGGACCAAAACCCTCCGCGCCATGAAGGTCACGGCGTCATTTACATCCCCTCGGAGAGGGGAACACCCCTGATTAATCGCTGGGAATCAGGGCCTCATGGCCAGAAAATTAATTGCATAAAAATCTATTAAGAAACACTGAAGTCCTAGTACGAGGGCGTGAAGAAAGTATTTAAGCTCCTGTCGGTCATGTGTTGACCATTTAATGTTCGGACGAGTGTCTGGCTTGAGAATAGCATAATCGTCACGGAAAAACCAGAACATATGTATGTCGAGATACGGCAAATTTACTGTTCAGAAGAATGGGAAACGTTCAGTTAAATCCCGGTTAGAGTGATCGGAAACAGACAAGCTTGTCGGCCCAGTGCAAGATCAAGTTGGGCCCATACTGCGGTGGGCCCCCCGGGTCGAAGTCAAGCTCGCGTGGGCATCGTCAATATTTCCGATGCCAAGGGGGCAATGGGAGGATGTCCCAAGACCAGATCCGAGAACCAATATGCGTTCAAAGGGAGCAGGCTATAGGCCGAGGATATGGGTCAGGCAATGACCATGATCAGGGCGGACCCGTGGTCTAGGCATGGCCCACGGAGGCCCCATTGATATTCCCATGCAAAGGGTCTGGGGATGACGAGAGCCTTCTCGTTCCATTCAGATTTTTTTGATCACTCATAGACCACTTTATGTTCGGACAAAGGTCCGTGTTGAAGGTGCGACGTAAACGGAAATAAATTCGTACAGATGTACGCCGAGTTTATGGTAATTTCAATGAAAGAGTGGAAATGAATCCCAATGTGAACGAGTCCGGCTTGACGAACTATCAGCCCGGAGTAATGTCGGATTATGGCCATATTGGGCTGGCTCCCAAGGTCCGAACCCGACTTGGAGGGGCGGCGTTAATGTTCCCTTCATACCGGGTCTTGAGGAGAACGAGGCTACGGAGCAGATCTCATCATTTTAGTATTATTTGAATTTTTATCATCATTATTTGTTATTTATTTATTATATATATATATATTTGGTGAGTTTGTTATTATTATTGTTTGTCGATTTTATCATCATTTATTTATTTATTATATATATTTTGAGCTTATTATCATTATTATTATTATTTGTTATGTTGGGAGCGTGGAACGATGGGCCAAAAGGGGCTTGAAGGGGGTACCGCTGGGGAGGTTAAAGAGTGTGCTGGGTGGAGGCTAGGGAGTGTGCCGGGCTAGGGGCTGAAAGGTGTACCTCTGGGGATGTTAAAGAGTGTGCCGGGTGGAGGCTAAGGAGTGTGTCGGGCTAGGCTGGTGGAGGGTGTGCCGGGAAAGGGTGGCTGGGGAGTGTGCTGGGCTAGGCTGGTCGATGGTGTGCCGGCGAGGGTGTCAAAGGGTGCACCGGGTAGAGGTTGGGCTGAAAGTGCACCGGTTGGAGTGTGCCGGTCAAGGCGAGCCAGGGGTGATGGGTCAACGCGGCTGGGGCAGAGTTCATGTAGGTGGAGTAAGTCTTGAGAGGAGGTCCCCTTGTTCATGAGGCTCATGTGAAGAGTCTTCTTTTTATTCACAAAATGCAGGTGTAGGGATTTTTCTTTTATTCACGAAATGCGTGTGACTAGCTTTCCTTTATTTGTGGAATGCACATGGGGAATTTCTTCTTTTGTTAATCTCTTCTTTTATTCATGCAATGCACACGAGAAATGTTGATTAAGTTCCTTTTCTGTTCGTGCAGTTTGCGGGAGCGTCTTGTTGTTTCTTTTATTTGTTTGTTGCTTCCTTTTGTCTTTTAATGTGTTATCATTCCTGGAAAAAATTCGGCAGCATCTCCCCTTGACCTGGATGGTAAGGGAGTAAAGGGGAACGCGCCCACAAGGAGTGGCGAAACCCGACAATTTGAGGTATATGCTAGAGGAAGCAGCACCTTTGATAAAACTTCAGAAAATCTCAGGGAAATGAACGAGTGGGAGACCCGGCTAAGACAGACTGGGAGTGCACTGGGTAGGAGGAGATGGCAACCGTGCCGGGCAAGAGGGCTCCAGGAGCATACCAGGCTGGAAGGGTTAGAGGGTGCACCGAATAGCAAAGGGGTGACTGGTGTTGTGCCCCTATGGTCACTTGGGTCATTCGACATCATTCTATGGTCATATGAGTTCTAATGTATTCTTGGTTTTGATAATGGCTAAACACTATTAGTCATTGATGTTTTTCACCTTCATGTGATTGACATACGTGATGTTTTTGTTCATGACAGGTGCGCTAATGAATGGACAAGGAATCAAGTGGAAATGGTGAACGTGAACGCTGAATGTTGCGCCCTCGCACGCGGATCAACCTGCGCGGTCAGGTCGCGGGGATCGAAATAAAACTTCAAGACAATCAAGGTTGATGCCACAGACATGAACGGGCGGCTAACGGACTCAAGCGACGGAGTTGGTGCGGCCAACGGACCGAACCGGGCTGACCCGGGCCCTGCCCAGCTGGCGGTCGACCGCCATCACAGGGGCGGTCGACCGCCAGCACAGGGGCGGTCGACCGCCCCAGCCAGGGACTCCCAAGTCTGCACGTCTTTCAGTGGCGGTCGACCGCCAGCCAGTGGCGGTTGACCGGATTTCCCAGGGATCGCCCGTTTGCAGGTGTTTCAGTGGCGGTCGACCGCCAGGAGCCTTAGGTCGACCGCCAGCCCCGATGCAGCCTTGTTTGACTTCGAAATCGACCTCGTGGCCAGCCCCTTTCCATGGATTTGTTTAATCAAACCTTACCTAATCTTCCATGATTTGTGGATCTGGTCTAGGGGGCATCTATGGACCATTCAAGGGTTATAAAACTAACACATGAGGGGTTAGAAACCCTAATGCTTCAAGGGGCTTCTTGTGAGATCTAGGGTGGCTGCAAGAGAGCTTGGAGACGAGCTACTATTCACGTGAACAGTAGTTCGTGAAGGTGTTCTTCATCCAATCAAAGGGGAATCAAGCTCAAATCAAAGCCAGCAAACCTCAAGGAAGATTACATCAAAGCAAGGCTATCAAAGTGATCCAAGGAAGCTGGTTTGATTCAAGTTCTTCAAAGGAAATCATCTTCATCCATTCAAGTTCTTTCCACCTCATTCAAGGTGATATTTCAAGCATTCAAACTCCTAGAAGCTAAAGAAGCAATCAAGGTTCAAGGTAGCTTCATCATCTCCTTCATTCATTCAAAGAAATTCAAAGAGAAGATCAAGAGAGAAGAATTGAAGGAAGAGGTACTGTTCACGTGAACAATACTCCGTGAAGAACATTCATCCAATCAAGGGTGAATCAAGAAGATTGAGTTGAAGCCAAGAGGAGCCTTGCTGCTGATCAACATTTCATACAAGGGCCAATTCATTTTCACTCATAACTCAATCTCTTGTCTTAGTTCATTCACATTTGTTTCATTTTCATTATTATTTAAACATTGAAAGTGTGATTCATCCCTACCGGTGGTTAGTAGGAAGGCAATTGGAGGGTGTTCCAATTTGCGGTTGACATCCCTACCAGGTGGTGAGTAGGAAGGCAATCGGTGGTTTCCGATTTGCGGTTCTGTGCGCTGCACAAGTGAAGCCTCACCGGGTTTTGGTGAGGGGTGGACGTAGGGCTGAGGATTCAGTCCGAACCACCTTAAAATCCTGTCTAGTGTGGTTTGCTTGTGTGATTGATTCGTTCTAGGTGCATGCTTAGGATCGAATTATTATATATCTTGCTTATCTTGCTAAGCAAATCATAACGCACTTGGAAGCTAGTTTCTATTCCGCTGCAATTTATTTTAACTAGCTATATAGAGGGCCACATTACGAAAAGTGGGGCTGATCTATTCACCCCTCCCCTCTAGATCCGCTATCCACTACACAACAACTGGCGTGCCGGATAGGAGGACTTAAGGGGTGTGCCGGGCAGGAGGGGGTCAAACACTGCACCCGCCAGAGAGGCTGTGCCGGGCTGAGGGTGTGCCGGTGAGGGGCTGACCAAGGTGTGCCAGCCTGGAAGGGTTGCGGGTGCACCGGGCAAAGGAAATCCAAAGGTGCGTCGGGTTGGCTGAGTGAGTGAGTGTGCCGGGTAAGGAGGCTGAGGGGTGCGCCGGCCTGGGGGTAGTCAAGGGTGTGCCGGCCAAGCAGGCCTGAAGGTGCACCGGGCAGGAGGAAAGGCGAAGCGTGCCGGGCTGGAAGGGCAAAGGGTGCACCGGGCTAAGAGGCTGGGGAGTGCAGCGGCCAAGGGGTAAGATGCAGTGCTTGTAAGGGCTATGGGTTGGCATGCCAGTGAGGAGAGGGTGTTGTCACACTGGGCTGGGTCTGAACCGGGGGTAGACCAACAGGAAGGAGAGAGGGATCTGAGGGTGTTGAGTGGAGGCATTGTGCTTCCAATGCTTCAAAGAGAGGGGAAGACTCTATATGGAAAGCCACTCATGGAGGGCCACCCGAATGGCATTGCACCCAAAACACCGTTGATTGGATTGGGCAAGCTGGCATCATGGAAGGAAAAACAACCCAAAAGAGCGAGAAACCCAGGGAAAGGGATGAAGCAAATGACGAAAACACATCGAGAGAAGGGGCTAGCGGGAATGACAAGGAACCCAAGAAGGGAACATCTTTATTCATGCGAGAAGGTGACCGGGGACGGCCACGAACATTACAAGGCCCATATGGGCTATGCTACAGACAAAGGGGGAAGAAGGATAGGATGAGAATGGGGAAAGAAGGAAGAATGAGGGGGAGTGTTGGGGTTGAGCAGGGCCGACGGCTCCCTGCTCTTCCCCCACTCCCCTGCTACACGGACTCTCTCTCTTTCTCCCCCTCTCTTACTCTCCCTCCTTCGGTGGCCGCCGGAGAATCCTCAATACCGGAGCCCTCTTCTTCCTCTTCTCTCTTCTCTCTGTGTTTTCCTGAGCTTCAGTGGGTGCCCCTCTGCTTGTCTCTCTGTGTGTCTCCGTTCGTCTCTGTCCTCTTCTTTTTTGCATGCAGCGAAGGGAGGGGTCTTTATACCCTGGGAGCAGCGAGATTGGTCAAAGGCGGGAAGCCGGAGGCATTGAGTGGGGATTTGACCTGTCGTCCTTGGTGGTAGGGGGGGCATGCAGCGTGGCTCTCTCCCTGGGTGACACCTCAGCCAGCTCGCTGCACACCACGAATCATAGGGGATGGGCATCACGTCGTTCTGTCGGTTGCCCCGGGTGAAGAAGAACCAGGGTGTGCCATTGAATGGGCAGGTAGCCATACCGCTGGAAGACTGCAAAAGCGTGCCGCTGAAGGGGCTGGCAAGCGTGCCGTTAAGGGGCTCAAAACCCGTGCCGTTGAAGGGCTCGGCAGGGTGTGCCATTGGGGGGGGATGGTGTGCCGCTGAAGGGCTGGCTAGAGCGTGCCGCTGGGACACTTGAAGGGCGCCGGGGGCTGTGCCGTTGGAGCGGCTCGCACGAGTGTGCCGTTGAGGGGCACGGCCTCGGCGTGCCACTAGGCGGCTAAAGGGTGTGCCATTGGAGCGGGCGACCTGGGCGCGCCACTGGGATGCCCTGGAGGCGTGCCATGTGTAGGCTTCTGAAGTTTCCATTTCTTCTGTTCCTTTCTTTTCTCCTCTTCTTTATTCCCCTGCACATAAACACGAGGTGAGATTTTTTTTTTTAGTGTCCACATTGTCTCATGCATTCCAATGCATAATCAATTGGCATCCCCTCTATTGCAGCAAGTGTTCATGTAAGTAATAGGCTGCATATACCATTGCCAACCCATGCATATGTTGGGGGGAAGTCAACATCAAATTTCGTCTGCATCACTGCACATTTTTGTTGACATCATGAATAGACAGCACGTTCTTAGGGGGAGCTTGTCCAGACTTGTAAACTCTGTTAAAAATCTCTTGCTGGTCTGATCTTACCCATTCCAGTATGAGTTCAATGCATACCCTCAGGGGGAGTGTTCTCTATCCATACTTGCTCTAGTTGATGCTCTCCACTCATACAAGACTCTCTGCTTGAACCAAACCACAATGGCTGATTCTGTTTGTGGTTCACCTTAGATTTGTATTTCCTTGAACTTCTTAGAGGATCTTCTATCTGTCTGTAAGCTTGCTAATCAGAGTAAATCCTTAAGAAGAATCTTCTTTTATAGAGTTTTATGACTACCTTGAACTTGAAAGCTCTTGGTTTAAAATTAATTAATGATTTCTTGAGTCTTGATGTTTAATGGTCTTGAAAATGTTTGTGTTCGGGCTTAATAGACTTTAACTAGCTTTTCATGTTTTGACATGTTCTACCTTCTTGAATCTGAAAGTTTATCCTTAGTACAAAGGCATCTTTGATTAAGAAACTTCAATCTAGTATTGTTTTTAAACATTTGTCAAAATTGAAGATTTCTAAAATGGGGCTACAATGAAAGCAATGAACTAGCCTTGCTAAGTAATTGGGGATATTGGCGTCTGGTAAACGCATATCCTTATGCAAAAAGGTGTGTGCTAAGTTCAGTGCTCTAAGGCAGAGCAATGGCATTGGGTTCACCAAGAAATCGAGTTCCTTCACCAAAGAAGTGAAGAGGACAGCGTCATGAAGTGTCATGCTACCTCTGTTCTAATAATGGCAAAATGGTAAGCTATATTGAGTAACTGGGGGTGCTAGCATCTAAACAACGTGTACCCTCAAGTAAAAGGTGTATGCTACACTTGATTACTCATAAAAATGATAATTGTTAATGCTCAACAATCTTTTGAAAATAAAAATCTGAATGTGTAGCACTCATGGATAAAATCAAAGACATCTAAGTGTTTAGCCTCAATACTTGTTGTAATCACTCTCAAGGGAGCCAATGAAATTGAATGAGTAGGTTGAGAGGAGACTAACGTGGTTTTAGTATGAATTTCTAGTTCACTTTTATTATTCTTGAATACAGATGTTCTCAAATGTTTTCATTGAGAAGATCAGAATTCATTAGCGTTAAACCAATCTGAATATAAGGGCTGCATCATTAGAATTATATAACTGGAGATTCTGAAAAATCAATATCTCTACATTTATGAACTTAGCTTCAGATTAAAGAACCTCCATCCTTTTCTTAAGACAAACTATCTTTTGATGCTCCTTCATTATTTGCCTTCTCTGGACCAATCTGCATAATTCACTTAGGCTGCCATGAAAGCATCACCATTTTCTTAACAATTGGTATCTAGCATCAGCCTTCTCATCAATTGGCAACAGGTTAATTGGTATCATGATTCCCATGCAACCGATTTCAATCTTCACATACATGGGTGGTCTACATTTTTCCATGCACTGCATAGAAAACTCAAAAATCTGAAAAATAGAAAACCATTAAAAACTTGAAAATTTTGAAACTCAAATTTGTGATGTGGCTGTTGTATTACTCTCAAATTGCATCTTGTTGCTCTTGTTTCGTGATATGCCCCTGCCATGCCAAGCTATTCAACAAGTGGTATCATTTCCCTAAAGCTATTGGCTTCAGTTCGTCCAGCATATGGTTAGTGTGCATTTTACATTTCCATGCATTGCATAGAAAATCTTAAAAATCTGAAAAATAGAAAACCAAAAATAATTGCTCTCAGATTGCATTACTTTGACATGCTCAAATCTCATGCACATGCCTGCCTCTCATGATTCACTATATGATGTTGTGCTGTGCCTTCATGGCATATGATGCCTATTTGTGTAAATATGTTTCTGCAATGCCACAAGGGGTCATTAACAATTGGTATCACTTGCCCTCTAAACACTCAGCATCACTCTCTAACAAGTGGTATCATCTCCTTGTCTGCACGGTCTTTTCTTTGCATAATACTTGCTTTACTTGCACTGATAAGGGACCCAACAAGAGAACCTTCAAGGACCCAAGAATTGTTAACTTTAATTAGTGTACAACCATTGGCATGTAATTTCACATCATTTTTAGGAACACTGAGAAGGTATCTCAGGTTGCTGTGCGTTTAATTGCTCCCTACAGGTATGTATTTACTTTTACTCTATACATCCTGTGCTAATAATCTCCTACTTTACTCCGTTCTTTCCTAACTATGCCATATATTCTCTCTATTTTGTTATTTTGATGATATCAAAGGGGGAGAGAATTATATGTGTCATTAACTAGGGTATGCATAAGGGGGAGTCTTGAATGCTTAAAGGGGAGAGGTCTTATATGGGGAGAGAATTTATATAAGTCTTTGTGCTTCAACTCATGATTATATTTCTTTGCACTTTGACTAATAATGACTCATAGTTGCCATCATCAAAAAGGAGGAGAGTGTTAGGCATGTATGTAACATGCTTAATTCTATTGTTTTGATGATGTCTAACTATGACTCATTGATAAGTCTGACCTGCATTTGATAAACACATATTCATACATTTCAGGTCATGACAACATAAGCAAGAAGATACATCTCTGTGTCATCACTGATGAGTGTAAGAAATCATGGTTGCACAGAAATCAAGACAGATGATAATAGTGTGTGTACAAAAATCTAGGCAACTGGCAGCACAGAAATCAAGCTGAAAAGCTTCATGTTGATTAGGTCGGTGCAACAACAACTGTTCATGTAGTCAGGTCGGTGCATAGCCATTGTTACTGAAGTAAGGTCGATGCTACCTCCGCCAGCACAAGACCAAGGTCAATGCACATCATGACAAGTGCAAGCAAAGGTCGATGCATATGTAGATAGTGTGTGCTAACATGTCGATGCACATGTTACTCAGGTCGGTGCACATGTAGAAGCCTTGCACTAGAAGGTCGGTGTACATTCATGTTCCTTCATTAAAGGTCGGTGCACATTCATGTCTTATGCATATAGGTCGGTGCACATGTTGAGGTACCGGTCCTGCATTGTCAAGGTCGATGCATATTGTGTTAAAAATCATATAAGGTCGATGCACATGTGTTATCAATAGGCATAAAGTCAGTGCACATGTGAAAGTTAAGGTCGATGCACATGTGTTAGCAATAGGCATAAGGTCAGTGCACATGTGAAAGTCAAGGTCGGTGCACATTGTATTAGATCTGTGCACATGTAGAGTCTGTGCACATGTAGAGTCTGT
This sequence comes from Amorphophallus konjac, assembly GCA_022559845.1. NCBI lineage: Eukaryota > Viridiplantae > Streptophyta > Magnoliopsida > Alismatales > Araceae > Amorphophallus > Amorphophallus konjac. The sequence goes on along the minus strand of CM040121.1, from coordinate 546,504,738 downwards.
GCACATATAGGTCTGTGCACATGTAGGTCTATGCACATGAATCATTTAGGTCTGTGCATATGAAGCATGTGGGTCTGTGCACATGAAGCATTTAGGTCTGTGCACATGAAGAGACCAAGGTATGTGCACATGTAGAGTATGTGCACATCTAGGTCTGTGCACATGTAGTGACCAAACTTGAAGCACAATCCAATTGCATTGAACTCACTGCTCAAAGTCCTCATATGCATCAACCTCAATGAAGAAGAAGAGCCTCCCTACATTGACGCATTAACCCTGTTGCGTCTAAGCACCACAAGACCTCGAGCCTCCCTGCATCGATGCAATGACTGCTGCATCGACGCAACAGTGCTTCTAAAGCCAGTTCAAGTCTGTTTTCTGTCAAATAAATTGGGTGATCCAAAGAGAGAAAATAGGTACCACAAATGTTCAAATACATGGATTTTGAGATTTGGATGGGGTACCCATGGTTGACTTTTGTCCCTGTCATCATATCACATCTAATCTACCTTTTTCAGATGGCTATGTCAGAAACTACAGCTAGGAAGGTCACTTCTCACAGTCTGCCTTTTACTGTCACCCAAAGAAGACTTTTGTCCATACAAAGTACATAGAACAGAGACCTCATCCAATAAGGAGACCGCATGTCAAAGGGGCCATTTATTGTGGAGATCTGAAGAGCAAGTGAAGAAAAGATATGGTCTGCTTCTTCTGTAACGACCCGAGAATCCGATTATCGGGACAGCCTGATAACCGAGACTCGAACCGCCGTCCACGAGCTGGAAGGGCTCGGAAGGGCCAAAAGGAGTGTGGAGGCACAAAGAAATAGGAAATAAAGCAGGACAACCAACAACAACTAGCTGAAAGAAAGAATAACTAAAGCTACAACAGAGTCCAGTCCAATAGAAAGTACAGTCAAAAGTAGTAAAAACGTACCACATGTCGAGTGAACACTCGGCCCGACGAGCTGGCAACTGAGAACCTCCAAACAGCAACCTCGAACCTCGAGGAAGAACCGCCACACCTGAAAAGTAGGGAGTGAGTCTCCTAAACAGAGACTCAGTAGGGATCCCGCAGAACTCCACCAAGAACCTAACGGCGGCACAGAAAGCTGTAACTACCAGAGCAACAGTAACAGCAGGAACAGTAAATCCGGTGGCCAGTCGAAACACGACACTACAACTACTCCTACTGTACCAGAAGGCGCACCTCGAGCTTGCAGTTGAGGTTACCAAACCACACCAGTACCACCTACCGAAGCAAAAGCCCACGGTAATCACACCGCAGGGGCCTGTCTCCCAGGACACGGCCAACCTGGACACGCTGTCCAAGGTACAACCCTGACCACGTGGTCACGGGTACCGCACAGCAAGACGCAACCTCGGTAAAGCTACGGGCACTAGTCTCACGGCACGAGAACCGACACACGCGCCACCGCGAGACCACAGAAACTCAACGGTCAACACGACTAAACCCGAAGGTCGAAGTCACAAGACTGACAGTCTGACACTCCCGACTCGACAGGAGCACCTCCCACTAGAAGCAAGGCCGGTTGCATCCCCCGACGACTTACACCGCAATGCAGGTGAACTGCCTAGCGTAGTAGCGCCTACCAGAGGCACGAACACCGAACAAGAACCACAATGAGTGACTTGCTGGGCTCACGCCCGTCGACGTGGGTCCAACCTCCCCAAACCACGTGTGCACACACAGATCATACGTCCTAGGTCTGGCCCTCTGACCGGTTTTCCCCCGTAGCCGGACTCTGGCTAACGACGAGGGGCCCGACGGAAACCAGTCCAAAACTTGTTGTGTAGTGGACAACGGATCTAGAGGGGAGGAGTGAATAGATCTGCCTCTCTTCTCAAAATGCAATCCTCTATATAGCTACTTAAAAATAATTGCAGCGGAATACAACTAGCTTAGCGATGTATAAAACGATTTGCTTAGAAATATGATTTCACAATATGGAGATTGAACCTAAGCATGTATCTAAAACAAATCAACCGCACAATCAAATCGACACAATAGTGCTTTTGAAGCCAGTTCAAGTCTGTTTTCTGTCAAATAACTTAGGTGATCCAGAGAGAGAAAATAGGTACCGCAAATGTTCAAATATACAGATTTCAAGGTCTAGATGGGGTACCCAATGTTGACTTTTGTCCCTATCATCATATCACATCTAATCTACCTTTTTCAGATGGCTATGTTAGAAACTACAGCTGGGAAGGTCACTTCTCACAGTCTGCCTTTTGCTGTCACCCAAAGAAGACTTTTGTCCAGATAGAGTACACAGGACAGAAAGTGGACTTCAGCCAATATGGACATTACATGTCAAAGGGGCCATTTATTGTGGAGATCTGAAGAGCAGGTGAAGGAAAGATATGGCCTGGTTCTTCTACCTGCCACCGTCCTACCATGGGACTGACTTGGAAACACACTCAAGCTCACATCGGTGCATGCTTCAAGGGAAGAAGACCTTCTGGCGGGAAAAGTTTCCCTGGGGTTCTCTATTTATATGAAGCTTCCTCAATAGAAGAAGCCGTTGCTTCCTAGAGAGCCACGCCCTTGAGCATCCATAAAGAACATCCTTGAGATGCGCGTGAGAGCAGCCCAGCACTTGTTTGACTCAGTCCAATGCTGTACAAGAAGAAGAAAAGAGAAGCCTTGAGAGAGAGAGAGAGTAGCCCTATAGTCTACCTGACCCTAAAGAATCAGATCTTCAGATATGAAATTTGTAGCTATAGCCCCCAGCTTCCAAATCATCATCTAAAGCTTCAGCTGGTGTTTTCTTCTTGCTTTTTTGGTTTTCCCATTGCACTTGCTGTGAGTTTTATCTTGTGTTTCTGTTCATCCAGAACCATCCCTGCCGGTTTTATGTGTAGGAAGACAGACGGAGGTGTGCTCTGGTCTGTGGAGAACCATCCCTGCCGGTATTGTGTGTAGGAAGACAGACGGAGGTGTGCTCCGGTCTGTGGAGAATTGTCCCTACCGATTTTGTTTGTAGGAAGATAAACAAAGGGTGTTCTCTGTTATGTGGTTTGGGACTTGTCCCTGGTCAAGCTGTGTGTCAGCAAGAAAGTCTCATCGGGTTTGGTGAGGGGTGGACGTAGGTTGCAGGTTTGCAACCGAACCACCTTAAAAATCCCTGTGTTGTGGGTTGTGCACTTGTCTGATTGCTCCATATTCTCTATCCCCATTCATAGGTTGGTGTGTGCTCGCTTCATTGTTTGTAATCCGAGTTATTTCCATCACACTCTTAAGCATTGTGGTTTGTAATATTTTGTTTGCATATCATTTATCCCTTGCTTCCATTCACATTCCCTTGGCTGCCTGCTGCACCCTTGCACACAGGCACTAGGGAGTATTCTCCAGCTAATGAGGATCACCTTGTGTGCACCCACACGCACTTTGGTTGATCACCATAGCATACACTCCAGTTGACTTGGCGGGGCTCCAAGCAAACACCTTGTTCACAATAGTCAACCTGTGTAGTCTTTGGACCGCCACTTCCATTTAAGCTATTCCGTTTAATTCCGATGTGCATTGTGCCTAAGTGATTCATTCACTTTATAGGAGTGGTTTACGCTTTTAGTTGCCAAGTTTTAAATAGGCCAAAGTTCTTGATAGGATCTATTCAACCCCCCTTCTAGATCCAATTGCACTACGTGGGACCCAACAGTGTTGTGGTCAAGGGTCCTCCTTGAGAAGACAAAACCCCCACCATGGAGAGGAGGTGTAACGACCCGGAGATCCAGATACCGATAACCCGATACCAAGAACTCGAAGACGCCACCCGAGAGGCTGATGAGGCCCCGTAAAGGTTGGGAGGATTGGTTGAGGAGGTGTATAATGAACTGGAATTACACGCGCAATTATAAAATGGCAATTTTAAGCAGAAGCAACTTAAAATAACAGAGTGATATATTTATACATATTAGTCCAGATCCATACATCACAAGTCCGACACTGCACAAAAGTCAAAATAAATGACTACACGGGGCATACCCCGGCCAAAAGAAATCAAAAGACAGACGGACCACTGCTGGCATCTAAGACTTCCCGCCAAAAGCGCGAGGAAAACTTGTGGACTGTTGCTCCGGCTCACCTGAAAAAGGAAGGGTGAGTCTCACAACAAAGACTCAGTAGGGTTCACGTGGATCCCTACCTCGCAATTAAACATATAAAAGCAATTAATCATGCAATGGCATAAAGAAATGACAGGAAATAAAGCTGTAAATGCATGAGAATAAATTATAGACAACCAACTAAAATGCCATTTAATATTCACATGAATAATTAAACTCGAGATTCGAAATCTACCAATAGAATAATAATTCAACAATTCCAAGTGACAGGAGAAAGAAAGGACCACCAGAAAGGAGACCAGACGTGTCCACTGACGACTTATACTGCGTCTCAAGTATCTACACAAGCCTAGAATGCGGCAAGTGAGACACGTAACAGTAACCAAGGTCAAGAACTAGTCAGGATCACACTCGTTAGTGTCAGTCCAAGCCCCTGACCACGTGTGCACACACATACTCAATGCCTTGAGCCAGGCCTCTAGCTAGTTTCCCCCCCCAGTAGGACGCTACTGCCAAGCAAGGGGGCCCATGGAAACTAGCTTACAAACTGTACACCGGGACTACCCCGCCACCTCTCCCAGGTGGGCCGACGCTAAAGGTTGTCGGGCTACGACTAGTGGTTCCATCACAAGGAAAGAGAAAATAATTCTATTGGGATCTAAAAATATGCCACAATTTATAAGAATATTTAAACATGGCAAACATGCAGTAAAGAATGCATAATTAAAAGAATAGGATACAATTCATATACTGCAGGAACAAATGGTCTAATGCAGGACCGTGAGGGGTTGGTAAACGGTGGAACGATTGACCGCTACCCCGGCCTATGCGGTCGTCCTCATGACCGCCAGGGCACAAATATTTCATATATTTTAAACAGGAGAAAATACGATCGTAAGCGGTCGTACGATTGACCGCGAAAGGATAGAAAATGGTCTGGTCAAAGACCGCCAGGAGTCCACTGCCTTACTTGGTCAAAGGGTATTAGCGGTCATTTACTGGGCCGCTAATGTCATAAAACGGTCGGTCGAAAGACCGCCAATGGTTGTAAACGGTCAAGGGGAAGACCGCCAAGGCCCGCCGCCTCATACCGTGTTAAAAGCGATCCCTGGAACGACCACTAGCCGCCCAGAGGACCCGAAATATGGGAAACTCGATGGAGTTCCCTCCCAATCGATCCAAATCGATGGGAAAACATCATTAAACCTGCCCTACACCATCCCACATTCATCCTACCATAATTATATGCCCGAAAACATAAAGCAATGGCCATGGGAGGATTGAAAACATAAATGACAAAGTTCATGCTTTAAAGACATACCGACGATGTTCATGCTTGTAGGCTGGCTATTAACATGCCAGGGGGTGGGGAATCAACCATAACGAGGCAAGGAAGTCATCCCCCTACCCAGTTTTAGCCGAAAGGGCCGTTCCACGTCCGTTCCACACGAGGGACGCCGCGCCTCACCACGTGGTTTCTCGCCTCCACGCTCCACGGCCCACCTCCACGACGCTGCCGCCACCCTTCCCAAGTCCCGAGCTCGCCAACACCACCACCTGCACGTCCTGCAGCGCCCCGGGGTGAGCACACCACCGAGGGAGCAAGAGGAGAGAGCGGGGTCGCACACGGGATGAAAGAGAGGGTGAGGGGAGAGAGAGAGAACCGTGGGTTCTCAAAAAAAATATTTGTTATATTATTTTTTTTTGTAAAAAAGTCTCAAATTTCAAAAAGGCTTTAAAATAAGTGATATTGCATATATGCCTTGTATGAATTCTAAAAACTTATACAAATTGGTTAAGCCCATTAAACTAGGCCCATTAAGCACAATAAAATAGCCTAAATTCATGATTATTTCCACACTTCAATACCGATAAGGATCCGCTAAGAATCCATTAACTACTGGATCTTACAGGAGGGCAACGATGGCCTAAATAATGCACAATTCGAAAGTTGACATCTCCTCTTGCACTACAAGAAAAAGTGGAATTAGCGACAAATTTTTTGACGGATTTATTTCCGTCTTAATATCCGTCATAATTTCGGACGTATTAAATTTCGTCGGAACTTGCATCGGCATTTCAGACAGATAAATATATGTCGGAACATCTGTCTGAATTTTTGACGGATATTCGGACAAAAAAGTTTCCGTCAGAATCTAGGTGCCACAAATTACAAATTTAGAGGAACTTACTGACGGAAGAATTTTTAGTCAGATTAACGTCAAAAAATTCTGACGTATTTTCAACTGAATTTTTTATGTTGGAAATATATTTGTCACATAAGCTATTTGTCACCTATTTGTCGCTATGTGTCAAATTATTTCCGACGGAGATAGATTGGTCGGAAATACGTCTTAAATTTTTGACGTATTACCGACTGAAGATGTGCTCGTCAGAAATCTATTTGTCAACCTAGCCATCCTATTTGTCGCCATGTGTAAAATTATTTCCGACGGAAAGTATATTGGTCGAAAATACGTCAGAATTTTTTGACGTATTTCTGACCAAAAATTATATCGTCGGAAACCTATTTGTCACCCTTAGCAACCTATTTGTCACCCTTAGTAAGTTATTTGTCACCATTGAAAGCTATTTGTCACCCTTACCATCCTATTTGGCGTTACGTGTCAAATTATTTTCGATGGAAAGTATATTGGTCGAAAATACGTCAAAATTTTTCGACGTCTGATGCGGGACAGACGCGACTCGACTCCAATTGGATATGCGACTCTTGGACTCTAAGCAAGCTCGCGATCGTCCCTAACGAGGGAAGCGTACGACGTGCACGGTTGAGAAATCGGTAGTGAGCTAGGGTGGTCAACTCACAAATTCGTACCCGGATCGGGTCACGGGATGGCCTCGCTCTCTCTCGCAGCAGCGGTGAAATAAATATATCGAGCTAACAGCCCTAACACATGCTCTCCAGCAGCGGCATAAACAAGTATATACGAATAAAGTAAATTCTGGGTAAAGCAGCGAACATGATACCTCCACGCGCCTGGCGTGGGGAAGACGACCCCGGCCGATCTCGTACTCCCGGAACAGTAAGTAATTAAATTACAGTAATGAATATGAATGCCCACTCCATGCAGGGAGGTAAAGGGTGACACAATGGGACCCGGGAGTAGCAGATTCGGGTTGACGGGCATCTTCTTGTGTAGCTTCGGCGGCACGCGTACTCACGACCGTGGGGCCCACGTGCTGGTCAGTGGGGCCGCGTGGGACCGGGGTGGCGCCACTGTGGTGGGGACGCCCGAAGGGGCGCTCCCTGGGAAGGCGTCACGCTGATTCGGCGGTCGGAGGCCGGGCGGCTCCGTTCTTCACTCGTCGGAGTTGCTGCCCACGAATCTGAACTACTGTTTCAGACCCACGCGTCCCGATGAAATTCGCTCCTGCGGTCACTCCCGACGTTGGATCGACGCACAAGAGGTATCGATGAAAAGTTGACTTGAAATCCTTCGATCTGTGGCTGGAGAAAGAAATTTGAATTTCCTGTTGATGGCCTTTGTCGAATATTCAAGCTGCTGGTTCACAGGATCCGAAATCTCAGGATAGAAGTACTTTTTCCTCATAGTTAGCATTGACCGTGATGTAGACGTTCGATTCAGCCTTTGAGCCCTTCATGAAAGTTGTAGAGGCCACCGAGAGAAAAACGGGGATATATCTTATGAAAGGTTTGGTAGAGATTTGACTGGGGAAAAGTATTTTCTAGTACTGGGTGATCGGATCTGGACAGCAGAAACAGAACTGAATTTGGAGAAAAGGCACAATTTCTAAAAATAGGTAGATGACTTTTGAAATTCGACAAAAATTTGTGGAGGATGGGGATGGTGGAAAGAACCTCCAGTAAAATTGGGGGTTCCAACAAAAATCAAAAAGGTGATCAAAAGGGCGAAACTCAGGGCTACTGTTACACAAGACTGAGAACTGGCAGATCTGGAGAATGGAGATGCACAAAAATGGAAAAATGGCAAACGGGGCTAGAATTGTTTTTTTATTTTTCTAGGACGTGGTGATGATCCCTAGAACTCACCCTGAAAATCTTAGCCCCAGATGATGTCGGCGATGGGAGCTAAAGTTCTCGGAGTGAATCTCTGTCCAACAAAATAGAACCTGGATAGCACTTCAGATCTTGCTTCGCGGTGGCTCGATGGCAGCACGAACGGCGGCGGCGGTGGCAGAGATAGAAATCAGAGGTGGAGGGGCTGAGGTAGAAGGGTTCTACACCCTGAAGATTGGAGGTACCGGAGGGAAATCAGAGGAAGAGAGGAGGGGGGCGCAAATTTGCTCCAATGCACACACTTTTTTTCTTCTCATTAATTCACACAAATGGAAATTACAAGCCTTATATAATAAATGGAAAATGACCACTTATGCCTTCAGATCTAGGGTTGGGAGGGGTATACAAGGTATATAACTAATTAGTTCTAATAGCCATTTTTTCAAAAATTAAAATTGGACCAAAAATGTGGGGCGCCCCCTTGACTAGGTAGGTAAGGTAGGTGGCATCTTTGAATTTTTTAACCACTTGTCTCCCATGTGTCCAATTGTCCTTCTAGATGCCACCTAGGACTTTGACCAGCCCCACATGTACCCATATAGCTTATATGGACCAATGAGGAAGGAGTGAGGGCCCCCTTGCTGGACCTACTGATATTTTACAGATAAATCCACCAAGACTTACAATTGTGTACCCATATAACACAATGGTATACATACAAATATAAAAAGACATAAATGCAAACAAAATGTGAGCGGTCTTACTTCGATGTCCCCATCAATTCTCCCGGGTGGGAAGAACTCGACCCCGTCGAGTAAAGGGGGCGACTACTCGAGTAGCTCCGGCGGATCCGTCACCGTACCAAGTAGTGCGGGTACGCTCCACTCCAAGTGATCGTCACCTGCTCATTCCGTATACACTCGATATGCGCATGCTGCTATGGGAGGAGGCTAGTGATGGAACACTCCGGGGTGGGGTCACTCTCAAGGGGAAGGAGGCGGCTCGAAGACTCACAAGGAATCACCGATGGGTCCCTATAGGTGACTAGATCCGGGACATGGATGTCAAGCTGATCCCATACTCCTCGAGCGAGTCCACTCGCCTCTCACTCATAAGAGACCGACAACGAGCTTGCACAAGACACATGCATACTCACCATGTACTAACACACATATGCAAACCACACAAATAAGCCACACAAAACAAACCAGACAAAGAAGAAACAAACCGACTCATGCATTACCCTAGACTTAATGCAATGACATCACCCACCCGGTGGCCATCATCCAAGTGCCGCATCCTGAGTGTCGGTAGGCTCCTCCAGACTTTCGTACTCATCAGCTAGTTCCGGGTCGGCCTCGTAGCTGACATGTACAAGCCTAGAAGGCGAGGCTTCTCCAGCCCCTAGGGCTAGTGTGGCACGAGTGGGACATTGGTTGGCGATATGGCCAAACCCATGACAGTGGAAACACTGCACCCGTGACCTACTAGTCTCTCCGATAAGAGGGCCCTTACCCTTATCCTCCCGACGGGCAGGGGGTGTAAGCAACAGAGGTGAGGCTGTAGGTGGCGTGGGCAATAGGGGTGGGGGTGCCGGTGCCAGAGGACAGGCAATGGGTGCCTGTGGTTGGGGTGGAGGTAGATCCCGTGGCGGGGGAGGATGAGGTCTAGGAGCAAAGTGCTCCTGACGGGCGGGGTCGTGAGGTTGAGTCATGGGACCCCTCGGGTATGGGCCTAAGTAGCTACGTGACTCGGCACTACGGAGAGGAACGGGGCCCAACCGTTGGATAGACTCGAACTCTCCCTCGAATTGCTCCATCTCGAGAGCAACTTGGTACGCATCCTCTAACTTGGCCACCTTGCGGCGGAGAAGCTCATACCGTAGGTGCGGTTGTAGACCACGTCGAAATCGGGAGACAGTAAGGGAATCCTCCTCCGTGGCATCACATCACAAATAGTATTCATCAAACTCGGTGATGTACTCAGAGATGGACCGATCTCTTTGGGTAAGACTCTGCCACCTGTCTATGAGACGCTGGCGGTAAGTGGCAGGGAGGTACTTCTTCCTAAGTTTGGACCTCATCTCTTCCCACATTTCTACCTAGGGTTCATGACGGTGAAATAGCATGTTCTCCATGTTTGTCCAAAAGGTTTGACCTTGCCCTACCAATTTCATCTTAGCAAACTTGACCTTCCGTTGGTCCGACATCTCAAACCACTCAAAATATCGGTCCATATCGACTTCCCAATCAAGATATACCCTTGGGTCTAAGGACCCGTCAAAAGTGGGAGGATCGGCACGAACGGTCCTAAGGGTCCGCTCATCCTCATCACGATTCCATTGTTGAACACGATGGTCACATCCATATCCCCTATTTTCACCCTCGGACTCATAGTCTACCACCTCGGGGAATTGACGCCTCCTAACATCTATCCCTTGAACCCTTGGGACAGCAGGTTGCTGAACCGGTTCCCGTTGACCATGTGTAGGTGGGGTGGGGGGTGCCTCAATTGGGGCTCTCGGGGGTGCCTCGGTTGGGGCTCCCTCTAATGTGGCAACTCTCCCTACCAGGACCTGAACGGACTGGTCCGACTTGACGGCCTTATCCTCTAAGGCCTTCATCCTTTCTTCCATACGGGTGCCTACGCCATTCATCCGCGTACTCAACCCGTCCATCTGATCTACCCGTGTAGTCAATGCATCCATGCGTGTACCCAACCCATCCATACGTGTAGTCAACCCTTGCATTTGTCCCATAAGGGTTTGGAACATTTCGGCCACCGACGACGCATCGAGACTAGGGGCTCGGGGATCCGCCATAGGTGGTGGTGGGGGTGAGTACTGTGTACCTCTACGAGTTGGCATGCAAAGACACACGGAGACACCGACTAATGCAAACACGGACTAAAGCAAAGAGGATGCACCTAGACCTAACCAAGACTCGGTACGTGGCGGAGTTAATCGATCCGAAGATCACTCGCGCAAGTGTGCGGCCTTCCCGATAGGCGTAGCCTAACGTTCGGACAACACCTTTTGATATACCGATTAATGGGATGCAAGTGCAACCTAGACCGACTTAGACAATGACTAGACGTAAATGACACTTTTTTTTATTTTAAACACCTTAGACTCAACCTGGCTCTGATACCAAACTGATGTGGGACGGACGCGACTCGACTCCAATTGGATATGCGACACTTGGACTCTAAGCAAGCTCGCGATCGTCCCTAACGAGGGAAGCGTACGGACGTGCACGGTTGAGAAACTGGCAGTGAGCTCGGGTGGTCAACTCACAAATTCATGCTCAGATCAGGTCACGGGACGGCCTCGCTCTCTCTCACGGCAGCGGTGAAATAAATATATTGAGCTAACGGCCCTAACACATGCTCTCTAGCAGCGGCATAAACAAGTATATACAAATAAAGTAAATGCTGGGTAAAGGAGCGAACACGATACCTCCACGCGCCTGGCGTGGGGAAGATGACCCCGGCCGATCTCGTACTCTCGGAACAGTAAGTAATTAAATTACAGCAATGAATATGAATGCCCACTCCACGCAGGGAGGTAAAGGGTGACACAATGGGACCTGGGAGTAGCGGGTTCGAGTTGACGAGCTGCTTCTTGTGTAGCTTCGGCGGCACGCGTACTCACGACCGTGGGCCCACGTGCTGGTCAGTGGGGCCGCGTGGAACCGGGGTGGCGCCACTGTGGTGGGGATGCCCGGAGGGGCGCTCCCTGGGAAGACGGCGTGCTGATTCGCCGGTCGGAGGCCGGGCGGCTCCATTCTTCACTCGTCAGAGTTGCTGCCCACGGATCTGAACTGCTGTTTCAGACCCGCGCGTCCCGACGAAATTCACTGCTGCGGTCACTCCCGATGTCGGATCGATGCACAAGAGGTACCGATGGAAAGCTAACTTGAAATCCTTCGATCTATGGCTAGAGAAAGAAATTTGAATTTCCATTGATGGCCTTTGTCGAATATTCAAGCTGCTGGTTTTCAGGATCCAAAATCTCAGGACAGAAGTACTTTTTCCTGAGAGTTGGCATTGAACGTGATGTAAACCTTTGATTCAGCCTTTGAGCCCTTCATAAAAGTTGTAGAGACCGAAGAGAGGAAAACGGGGATTTATCTTATGAAAGGTTTGGTGGAGATGTGTCTAAAGAAAAGTATTTTCTAGTATCGAGTGGTCGGATCTGGACAGCAGAAATAGAACTGAATTTGGTGAAAAGACACAATTTATAAAAATAGGTAGATGGCTTTTGAAATTCGATGAAAATTTTTAGAGGATGGGGATGGTGGACATAACCTCTAATAAAATTTGGGGTTCCAAAAAAAATCAAGAAGGCGATCAAAATGGTGAAACTCAGGGCTGCTGTTACACAGGGCGGAGAACTAGCAGATCTGGAGGATGGAGATGCACGAAAATGGAAAAATGGCAAACGGGGCTACAATTTTTTTTCAATTTTTATGGGATGTGGTGATGATCCCTAGAACTCACCTTGAAGATCTCAGCTCCATCTGATGACGGAGTTGGGAGGTAAAATTCTTGGAGTGAACCTCTATCCAATAAAATAGAACTTGGACAGCACTTCAGATCTTGCTTCGCAGTGGCTCGATGGCGTCACGAACGGCGGCGGCGGTGGCAGAGATAGAAATCAGAGGTGGAGGGGCTGAGGTAGAAGGGTTCTACACCCTGAAGATTGGAGGAACCATAGGGAAATCAATGGGAGAGAGGAGGGGGCGCAAATTTGCTCCAATGCACACAATTTTTTTCTTCTCATTAATTCACACAAATAGAAATTACATGTCTTATATAATAAATGGAAAATGACCACTTATGCCCTCAGATCTAGGGTTGGGAGCGGTATACAAGGTATAGAACTAATTATTTCTAATAGTAATTTTATTAAAAAATTAAATTGGACCAAAAATGGGGGGCGCCCCTTGACTAGGTAGGTAAGGTAGGTGGCATCTTTGAATTTTTTAACCACTTGTCTCGCATGTGTCCAATTGACCTTCTAGATGCCACCTAGGACTTTGACCAGCCCCACATGGACCCATATAGCTTATGTGGACCAATGGGGAAGGAGTGAGGGCCCCCTTGCTGGATCTACTGATATTTTGCAGATAAACTCACCAAGACTTACAATTGTGTACCCATATAACACAAGGGTATACATACAAATATAAAAGGACATAAATGCAAACAAAATGTGAGCGGTCTTGCTTCGATGTCCCCATCAACGTCGTTCCGATGGATAATTTGTCTGTTGGAAATCTATTTGTCACCCTTACCGACCTCTTTGTCACCCTTAGGGACTTATTTGTCACCCTTAACAATCTATTTGTCACCTATTTGTCTCTCTGTGTCAAATTATTTCTGACGTATTTCTGACTTAAAGTGCTTCCGTCAAAAATCTATTTGTCACCCTTAACAAGCTATTTGTCACCCTTATTAACATATTTGTCACCCTTAGCAAGTTATTTGTCACCTTTGATATAAATGTGTCAAATGATTTCCGACGGAATGTACGTTGGTTGGGAATACGTCGGAAATTGTCAACGTATTTCCGACATAAAATTTGTTCGTCGGAAATATATTTGTCACAAAAGCTATTTGTCACCTATCTGTCGCTATGTGTCAAATTATTTCCGACTAAAGATGTGTTTGTCGGAAATCTATTTGTCACCCTTGCCATGCTATTTGTCACTATGTGTCAAATTATTTCTGACAGAATGTTTATTGGTCGGAAATACGTCGACAATTTCTGACGTATTTCTGACGGATAAATTTTCTGTCGAAAATCTATTTGTCACCCTTACCAACCTCTGTGTCACCCTTAGCGACCTATTTGTCACCCTTAGCAATCTTTTTGTCACCTATTTGTCTCTGTGTCAAATTATTTATGACGTATTTTCGACTTAAAGTGCTTCTGTCAAAAATCTACTTGTCACCCTTAACAACCTATTTGTCACCCTTATTGACATATTTGTCACCCTTAGGACGCTATTTGTCACCTTTGATATAAATGTGTCAAATAATTTCCGACGGAATGTACGTTGGTCGGGAATACGTAGGAAATTTCTGACGTATTTTCGACATAAAATTTGTCCTTCAGAAATATATTTGTCACATAAGCGATTTGTCACCTATCTGTCGCTATGTGTCAAATTATTTCTGATGGAAAATAAGTTGGTCAGAAATACGTTAGAATTTTTCGACGTATTTCCGACTGAAGATGTGCTCGTCGGAAATCTATTTGTCACCCTTGCCATCCTATTTGTCGCTATGTGTCCAATTATTTTCGACGGAATGTTTATTGGTCAAAAATACGTCGATAATTTTTGACGTATTTTTGACGAATAATTTTTCCGTCGAAAATCTATTTGTCACCCTTATGGTGCGGACACCCGAGCAGTTGAGCAGCGCGATACGCCGAGCCACCGGTACTGCACACGGAGCACGACTCGAGCCACCTCAGCATCTATTTGGCTCGGAGACAGCGTGGAGACGCCCCCCTGAGTCCCGGCATTTATCATATTTAGTTAGACTTTATGTGTGTGTAAATTGTGTTTATTTCATTGTATGCGGTTTGCTATTTTGATTGTAAGAGAGGCTTATGTGCAATTTGGACCCCGTGGACCCCACGGGCCCCCCAAGCCCCATCCCATTAAGCCACCTCACCCATGGGCCCCATGTGGGGTCAGTCAACATGTCAAATGGAGGCTTCTAGATGGGTGGGCCAAGTGGGGGACAAGGGACTTGGAAAGTCCACATTTGGCCACCCACCCCCACCTACCAAGTCCACATTCTACTCCTTGGTCCAAGGGCCGCCCCCCTCCTTGTTTTTATATATTATTTTTTGTGTGTGTGTCACACTCAATCCAGGCCACTCATTCCTATCCCCTAGATCCAATGGTTGCCAATGGATTTGAGATGTAACACATAAATACTTGTAATTTCCCATTTTCATGAATTAATGCCATTTGATTCAACAAAATTCAAGAGCAAGGGCTGGTGCACCCCCCTCCTCTCTCCTCCCTCTCCCCCTTGAAGCTGTGAAGGCTTCCATTCTGAGGTGTGACGTCTCGTGTATCGGTTCCGACGATCGCCGCCGCCGCCACGAGCCGCCACCGCACCGCCATCGCCATCAACGGAGTTCTGCCCGCGCAGTACCACAAAAGCTTCCACGAATTTCCTGTCTCAGCCCCAAGCTCAGATAGATCTAGGAATTTTAGTGGGTGTTCCAGAGGTGCCAAGGACATCCCAAAAATTTTGGTTTGTCCTTCCGATCTCGTTTCATATTTTTTGATTTTCGTCCACTCTTCCCTTTCGATTCTGCCAGAGTTCTATCCAGATTCATCCACGCCCTGAGTTTCATGTCTTAGGTCCACTTTTTGATTTCGGTTGGTTCGCCCAATTTTACTGGGGGTTCCATTCATCCACCCCTTCATCCACAATTTTTATTTATTTTTCATTCACTCATCTCATATTTTCTGAAAATAGTTCTCAGTCCCATCTACAGTTCTGTCCCCCTGTTCCCAGATCTGACCACCAGTCACCCCAAAAATCATAGTAAATCACCACCACCTCCCAATCAAATTCCAAAAATATTCCCAGTTCCGTGTTTTGATTACCTACAATGCCTAAGAAGAGCTCAAGAGCTGAATCGGAGGTTTACTAGGTGGTCAACGGTGGTTCTCAGACAAGTACACTGCAGATCTGAGATTTCGGTTACTGTACAACAGGGACTTGTAAATTCAATAAAGTTCTGATCTGACCAGATCCAGCAGAGCTCTCTGGGTCTAGATCGAAGCATTTTAAGAGAGCTTTCCAACGATAGCTCATGCGTCCCGATCCGACGTCGGGATTGCTCGCAGCGGCCGTTTTCGCAGGAGCGCACGCCTGAAAACAGCAACCAAACTTCGTGGGCAGCAACTTCAAGACTTGGGAATCGGGACCGATCGAGCCCCGATCGGTGTTCCCGGCCGACCGCCGTCCGTGGAGGCATGCCACCAGGGGTCCCCATCATAGTGGGTCCCACCCCCGCAGATCCGGAGGACAGCGCCATCCGTGGGCCCCGCGGGCCAGCAGAACCCGCCGTTCGGAAAGCACGAAAACGCGAAGTTCGGCACCGCCAAGCGACATCAAGATGCTGCCCGTCAACCCAAGTTGCGTGATTCCCGGGCTCCACATGTGACCTTTTACCTCCCTACGTGAAGTGGGTCAAATCTTTGTATTGCTGTGATATTGTTTAACCGGGAGTCCGTGATTCGGCCGGGGTTGTCTTCGCCACGCCGGGTGCGTAGAGGTAAAGGTCTTAACTCCTTGGCATTACATTGCTTAGCTAGTATACGGTCTTAGGCCGCTGCCGAGAGTGTAGGTACTAGCCCGTGTGTCCATGTCACCACTGTGAGAGTGAGAGTGAGAGTGACCCGTCCCGTGACTCGATCCGAGTCAGGAAGTTGAGTCGGACTACCCTTGACCTCCGCCGGTTCCTTAACCGCGCACGGTCCGCGCTTTCCCTCGCTTGGGACGACGAGTGAGCTTCCACTTCTGTTAGCGACGTTTTGTCACTAGGAGCTCGTAGTGTCGGGCTTAGTGTCTCCCTGGTGTGTGCTGCTGGTCGCGTCTTCATCTAGAGTCCGAGGGTGGCACCTAATAGTGTCGTCTCCCGTGTCCGTCCCGCATCAGTTTGGTATCAGAGCAAGTCGAGTCTAGGGTAGTCGTTGCATAAGTCATGCATCATGGTCTAAGTCGAGTCTAGGATCATCCTTATTTTCAAAACAACAAAAAAAAGGTGTTTTCAAATTGCATTTCACCCAATAGCTCGGTATATTAAAAGGTGTTGTCCGAACGTTAGGCTACGCCTATCGGGAGGTCGCACACTTGCGGGAGTGATCTTCGGATCGATTAACTCCGCCCCGTACCGGATATTGGTTTAGGTCTAAGTGCATCATTTAGTGTGTGTTTGCATTAGTCGGTGTCTTCTAGGTCGTGTGTCAGTTGCATGCCCACCCGTCGAGGTACCCAGTACTCGCCACCACCACCTATGGCGGAGTCCCGAGCCCATAGTTCCGATGAGTCTTTCACGGCCGAGATGTTCCGGGCCATCATGGATCGTTTAGACACGCGTATGGATGGTCTTAGTACGCGTATGGATGGCATAGGGACGCGTCTAGAAGGGCGAATGAAGGTCCTCGAGGATCGGGCCGGGGTTTCGGAGCAGTCCATTCAAGGCCTTGTTGGGAGGATTGTCGTCCTAGAGAGGGGCCCAGTAGCGGCGCAACCCTCGCCGACGAACGGCCAACAGGAGCCGGTTCAGCAGCCTGCTGTGCCAAGGGCTCAGGCGGAGAATGTTGGGGTTCAACAGGTGCATGTGGTGGATGATTATGCATTTGATAATGATCAAGGGGGTAACGGTCGTCGTCATCAACGACGGAATCGTGATGACGAGGATGACGACCTCATTCTTAGGGGTGTGCGTGCGGACCCTCCCACTTTTAGCGAGTACTTGGACCCTAGGGTGTATTTAGATTGGGAGGCCGGCATGGACCGGTACTTCGAGTGGTTTGAGATGATGGACCATCGAAGAGTCCGATACGCAAAGATGAAGTTGCAAGGGCAGGCCCAAACTTATTGGATCAATGTGGAGAGCCTGCTCAACCAGCGACGTCAAGCCCAAATAGGTACTTGGGATGATATGAAGTCCAAATTGAGGGAGAAATACCTTCCCGCCTCATATCGCCAACGTCTCATAGACAAGTGGCAAAGCATTTCCCAAGGGAACCGATCCGTGACCGAGTACACCTCCGAGTTCGATGAGTATTATTTGCGGTGCGGGGTCACGGAAGAGAGCACCATGACGATATCCCGCTTTCGGAGGGGTTTGCGGCCTAATTATCAATATGAACTCTTTCGCCGCAATGCCACCACTTTGGAGCAGGCATATCAGATTGCTCTCGAATTGGAGCAGTTCGAGGCCGAGTTTGAGTCACCCTATCGGTTGGGCTCCTTTCCCCTTCGTAGTGTTGAGTCCCGTGGCTCATCTGGCACGTATTCGAGGGCCCCCATGGCACGACCTCAGGAGCCCGCTCGCCCCGAGCCCTTTGCTCCTAGGCCTCGTCCTCCACCCCCGAGGGACCTTCCTCGTCCCTAGCATCTTACGGCCCCACCCATAGCCCGTTCACCAGCACCCGCACCTCCTGCACGTCCTTTGTTGCCTACGCCTCCTATCTGTCGGGAGGATAAAGGTAAAGGACCTATGATTGGGGAGCCTAGTGGATCACGACAGCAGTGTTATCGCTGCAATGGGTTTGACCATTTCGCCAACCAGTGTCCCACCCGCCCATCTCTTCACATTGGGGACACACAGGCCGAGGATACCACCCCTACGGGCCTCGAGTTAGTCAGCTATGAGGCAGATGAAGAGTTAGCTGACGAGTACTATGAGATGGGAGGTGAGGCCCAGGATGTCCAGTAGTCGGACGATACCCACGTGGGGGTCGTCAGATGTATCCTCACCCAGCCACAGGTCAGTGATGACTGGCGTCGGACCACTATCCTTCATGTATTCTGTAGGCTGGGAAAGCAAATTTGTAAGGTGGTCATCGATAGCGGGAGTTGTATCAATGTAATCTCCACGAACGCTGTCGCTCGTCTTGGTCTCACACCCGTAGACCATCCTTGTCCCTATCAAGTATCATGGGTGGATACCACTTCCATTTCGGTCAGACTGCGGTGCTTGGTCCCGCTGCAGCTCCACTCCTACCGTGACGAGATCTGGTGTGATGTTCTCCCCATGGAAGTGGGAAGTATCATTCTTGGTAGGCCGTGGTTATTCGACCGAGATGCCACACTCCATGGTCGGTCGAACACCTGTACCTTCTACCACGATGGCCAGCGGGTCACCCTCCACCCCGTTCAGCCCAGGAGCCCATCAGTCAGGGGTCCTACTGGCCCTAGTACTCCAAAGCCTTCCGTACCCGGGCCCAATACCCCATCCCCAGCTCTGACTATGACCGTTACCTCTTGCCCAGGAGAACCCTCGACGAGGAGATTGATGATGATTAGCTCCCGGGAAATGGAGCAGGTGCTTAGTCAGGGCTGTCCGGTGTTTGCCATTACGGTCCGAGAGGTGGAGCGGGACTCCGAGGGTGAGCTCCCACCCGAGGTTGTTCCCATTCTGCAGGAGTATGCTGATGTCTTTCCCGATGAGCTTCCCGAGGGACTCCCACCTATGCGGGATATTCAGCATGCCATCGACCTTGTTCCGGGCTCTTCCTTGCCCAACCTTCCACATTATCGCATGAGTCCCACGGAGCATGCCGAGCTTAAACGGCAGGTCGATGAGTTAGTGCAGAGAGGGTCGGTTCGGGACAGCATGAGTCCATGTGCTGTACCCGCATTACTCGCCCCGAAGAAGGATGGCACGTGGAGAATGTGTATTGATAGTCGTGCCATCAACAAGATCACCGTGAAGTACACTTTCCCTCTTCCCCGCCTTAATGATATGCTAGACATGATGGCAGGTGCCACTATCTTTTCGAAGATCGATCTTAAGAGTGGCTACCATCAGGTGAGGATTAGGCCAGGTGATGAGTGGAAGACCGCATTTAAGACCAAGGACGGTCTATATGAGTGGTTGGTCATGCCTTTTGGGTTGACCAATGCCCCTAGCACTTTCATGCGGCTCATGACTCAGGTCCTTCGACCTTTCATTAGAGTATTTGTAGTGGTGTATTTTGATGATATCCTTATCTATAGCCGCACCACAGGGGACCACTTGGACCACCTTCGGCAGGTCTGTCTACTTCTTCGGCGAGAGCAGTTGTTTGCGAACCCACAGAAGTGTGCCTTCATGACACCTCAGCTTACCTTCTTGGGTTTCATTGTGTCTAGTACTGGGGTCTCCGCCGATCCGGAGAAGGTCCGGGCCATTGTTGAGTGGCCGGAACCCCGTACGGTTCATGATGTCCGCAGCTTTCATGGCCTTGCGACGTTCTACCATCGCTTCATCCGCGGATTTAGCTCCGTCACCGCCCCGATCACAGATTGCATCCGGAAGGGCACATTTGTATGGACGAAGGCCGCATCCGCCGCCTTCAAGGACATCAAGGAGCGCATGACCCAGACACATATCCTTCGACTGCCTGATTTCTCGAAGGTGTTTGAGGTCTCTTGTGATGCGTCGGGCGTGGGAATTGGAGGAGTTTTGAGTCAGGAGTCCCACCCGATCGCATATTTCAGCGAGAAGCTGAATGACGCGAAACTGCGATATTCCATGTATGATAAAGAATTCTATGCAGTTGTTCAGGCTCTTAGGCATTGGAGGCACTATCTTTTACATCAGGAGTTTGTCCTATACTCCTACCACGAGGCATTGAGGTACCTCCATTTGCAAAAGAAGCTTAACTCGCGTCAATGTCGTTGGGTCGAGTATCTCCAGCAGTTCACCTTTGTGCTGAAACATAAGGCTGGAGTGGAGAACAAGGTGGCTGATGCCTTGAGTCGGCGAGCATGTTTGCTTACCACCATGAGTGCCGAGGATAGGGTTAGAGAAGATGAAGGAGGCCTATGTTGATTGTCTTGACTTCGGTCAGATTTTTACCACCCTCTAGGCCGGACCCTCGAGAGACCTTGATGAGTATGTGCTTCAGGAGGGTTACCTCTTTCGAGGTAGCAGGCTATGTGTTCCCCGAACTTTGGTTCGAGATTTCTTAGTGTGGGAACTACATGCGGGAGGTCTAGTCGGCCACTTTGGTCAGAACAAGACTATTGAGGCAGTGGAGCATCGATTTTATTAGCCGAGCTTGAAGCGCGATTTTGCTAACATCGTGGCTCAGTGCCGTGCATGTGCTACGGCCAAGATGAAGAAGCAAAGCTCGGGCCTTTATACGCCTCTCCCCGTGCCTGATGCCCCGTGGCAGGATGTTAGCCTGGACTTTGTTTTGGGATTGCCACGTACCTCCAGGAAGCATGATTCGATCTATGTGGTGGTTGACCGTTTCTCGAAGATGGCCCTCTTTATTCCTTGCTCTAAGACGTCGGATGCTTCTAGGGTAGCCCGCCTATTCCTTACTCATGTGGTGTGCAAGTTCGGGTTGCCTCGCACTATAGTGTCTGACCGTGATGTTAGATTCACTTCCTATTTTTGGAAGACACTATGGCATATGATGGGTACTCACCTCAAGTTTTCTACTGCATATCATCCCCAGACAGATGGCCAGACTGAGGTAGTCAATAGGAGTCTGGGAGATCTTTTGAGGTGTCTAGTCAGGGACCGCATTGGGGATTGGGATCTCATTTTACCCATGGCTGAGTTTGCATACAATGATTCGGTGAATAGGTCTACCGGCATGAGTCCATTTGAAATTGTCACAGGTCGTAGGCCTAGGAAACCCATTGACTTTGTCCCCATGCCGATCCATGCTAGAGTGTCGGAGTCGGCCGAGTCGTTTGCTAGGCACGTTAGGAGTTTGCATGACGACATCCGTCGTCACATTGAGGCCAGCAATGCAAGGTACAAGGAGTTATCCGATGCCCACCGACACCACCGAGAGTTCCACGAGGGCGAATACGTCATGATCAGGGTAAGACCTGAACGGTTTCCCTCTGGAACCATTAAGAAGTTGCAAGCTCGCGGAGCCGGTCCATTCAGAGTGTTGAAACGTGTTGGATCCAATGCGTACGTTGTGGACTTGCCCGAGGAATATGATATAAGCTCTACCTTCAATGTATCGGATCTTGTTGCATATAGGGACCCAGTGGTGATCCCTAGTGAGCCTTTTAAGCCATCTCCTCCCCTTGAGAATGATCCCACACTTGAGTGTCCACTTCCACCTCCAGCCCCTTTTTCACGGCAGCGTGAGCATATAGATCATATACTGGACGAGCAAGTGACAGTTACCAGGAGTGGATCTTACCCGCGCTACCTAGTGCGATGGAGAGGACGGCCTGCTACTGAGGACACATGGATCACACATGGCGAGTTGCAGCAGATCGATCCGGACCTTTTGGAGCGATACAGGAGCGATGCAGACCCTTACTCGACAGGGTCGAGTTTCTCCCACCCGGGGAGAATTGGTGCAGACACCCGAGCAGTTGAGCGGCGCGATACGCCGAGCCACCGGTACCGCACACGGAGCATGACTCGAGCCACCTCAGCATCTATTTGGCTCGGAGACAGCCTGGAGACGCCCCCCTGAGTCCCGGCATTTATCATATTTAGTTAGACTTTATGTGTGTGTAAATTGTGTTTATTTCATTGTATGCGGTTTGCTATTTTGATTGTAAGAGGGGCTTATGTGCAATTTGGACCCCGTGGGCCCCACGGGCCCCCCAAGCCCCATCCCATTGAGCCACCTCACCCATGGACCCCATGTGGGGTTAGTCAACATGTCAAATGGAGGCTTCTAGATGGGTGGGCCAAGTGGGGGACAAGGGACTTGGAAAGTCCACATTTGGCCACCCACCCCCACCTACCAAGTCCACATTCTACTCCTTGGTCCAAGGGCCGCCCCCCTCCTTGTTTTTATATATTATTTTGTGTGTGTGTGTCACACTCAATCCAGGCCACTCATTCCCATCCCCTAGATCCAACGGTTGCCAATGGATTGGAGATGTAACACATAAATACTTGTAATTTCCCATTTTCATGAATTAATGCCATTTGATTCAACAAAATTCAAGAGCAAGGGCTGGTGCGCCCCCCTCCTCTCTCCTCCCTCTCCCCCTTGAAGCTGTGAAGGCTTCCATTCTGAGGTGTGACGCCCCGTGTATCGGTTTCGACGATCACCGCCGCCGCCACGAGCCGCCACCGCACCGCCATCGCCATCAACGGAGTTCTGCCCGCGCAGTACCACAGAAGCTTCCACGAATTTCCTGTCTCAGCCCGGAAATCAGATAGATCTGGGAATTTTAGTGGGTGTTCCAGAGGTGCCAAGGACATCCCAAAAATTTTGGTTTGTCCTTCCGATCTCGTTTCATATTTTTTGATTTTCGTCCACTCTTCCCTTTCGATTCTGCCAGAGTTCTATCTAGATTCATCCACGCCCTGAGTTTCATGTCTTAGGTCCACTTTTTGATTTCGGTTGGTTCGCCCAATTTTACTGGGGGTTCCATTCATCCACCCCTTCATCCACAATTTTTATTTATTTTTCATTCACTCATCTCATATTTTCTGAAAATAGTTCTTAGTTTCATCTACACTTCTGTCCCCCTGTTCCCAGATCTGACCACCAGTCACCCCAAAAATCATAGTAAATCACCACCACCTCCCAATCAAATTCCAAAAATATTCCCAGTTCCGTGTTTTGATTACCTACAATGCCTAAGAAGAGCTCAAGAGCTGAATCGGAGGTTTACTAGGTGGTCAACGGTGGTTCTCAGACAAGTACACTGCAGATCTGAGATTTCGGTTACTGTACAACAGGGACTTGTAAATTCAATAAAGTTCTGATCTGACCAGATCCAGCAGAGCTCTCTGGGTCTAGATCGAAGCATTTGAAGAGAGCTTTCCAACGATAGCTCATGCGTCCCGATCCGACGTCGGGATTGCTCGCAGCGGCCGTTTTCGCAGGAGCGCGCGCCTGAAAACAGCAACCAAACTTCGTGGGCAGCAACTTCAAGACTTGGGAATCGGGACCGATCGAGCCCCGATCGGTGTTCCCGGCCGACCGCCGTCCGTGGAGGCGCGCCACCAGGGGTCCCCATCATAGTGGGTCTCACCCCCGCAGATCCGGAGGACAGCGCCATCCATGGGCCCCGCGGGCCCGCAGAACCCGCCGTTCGGAAAGCACGAAAACGCGGAGTTCGGCACCACCGGGCGACATCAAGATGCTGCCCGTCAACCCGAGTTGCGTGATTCCCGGGCTCCACATGTGACCTTTTACCTCTCTGCGTGGAGTGGGTCAAATCTTTGTATTGCTGTGATATTATTTAACCGGGAGTCCGTGATTCGGCCGGGGTTGTCTTCGCCACGCCGGGTGCGTGGAGGTAAAGGTCTTAACTCCTTGGCATTACATTGCTTAGCTAGTATACGGTCTTAGGCCGCTGCCGAGAGTGTAGGTACTAGCTCGTGTGTCCATGTCACCACTGTGAGAGTGACCCGTCCCGTGACTCGATCTGAGTCAGGAAGTTGAGTCGGACTACCCTTGACCTCCGCCGGTTCCTTAATCGCGCACGGTCCGCGCTTTCCCTCGCTTGGGATGACGAGTGAGCTTCCACTTCTGTTAGCGACGTTTTGCCACTAGGAGCTCGTAGTGTCGGGCTTAGTGTCTCCCTGGTGTGTGCTGCTGGTCGCGTCTTCATCTAGAGTCCGAGGGTGGCACCTAATAGTGTCGTCTCCCGTGTCCGTCCCGCATCAGTTTGGTATCAGAGCAAGTCGAGTCTAGGGTAGTCGTTGCATAAGTCATGCATCATGGTCTAAGTCGAGTCTAGGATCATCCTTATTTTCAAAACAACAAAAAAAAGGTGTTTTCAAATTGCATTTCACCCAATAGCTCGGTATATTAAAAGGTGTTATCCGAACGTTAGGCTACGCCGATCGGGAGGTCACACACTTGCGGGAGTGATCTTGGATCGATTAACTCCGCCCCGTACCGGATATTGGTTTAGGTCTAAGTGCATCATTTAGTGTGTGTTTGCATTAGTCGGTGTCTTCTAGGTCGTGTGTCAGTTGCATGCCCACCCGTCGAGGTACCCAATACTCGCCACCACCACCTATGGCGGAGTCCTGAGCCCGTAGTTCCGATGAGTCTTCCACGGCCGAGATGTTCCGGGCCATCATGGATCGTTTAGACACGCGTATGGATGGTCTTAGTACGCGTATGGATGGCATAGGGACGCGTCTAGAAGGGCGGATGAAGGTCCTGAGGATCGGGCCGGGGTTTCGGAGCAGTCCATTCAAGGCCTTGTTGGGAGGATTGCCGTCCTAGAGAGGGGCCCAGTAGCGGCGCAACCCGCGCCGACGAACGGCCAACAGGAGCCGGTTCAGCAGCCTGCTGTGCCAAGGGCTCAGGCGGAGAATGTTGGGGTTCAACAGGTACATGTGGTGGA
Source organism: Amorphophallus konjac (assembly GCA_022559845.1). NCBI lineage: Eukaryota > Viridiplantae > Streptophyta > Magnoliopsida > Alismatales > Araceae > Amorphophallus > Amorphophallus konjac. Next base: position 546,479,589 of record CM040121.1, on the reverse strand, counting down.
TGATTATGCATCTGATAATGATCAAGGGGGTAACGGTCGTCGTCATCAACAACGGAATCGTGATGACGAGGATGACGACCGCATTCTTAGGGGTGTGCGTGCGGACCCTCCCACTTTTAGCGGGTCCTTGGACCCTAGGGTGTATTTAGATTGGTAGGCCGACGTGGACCGGTACTTCGAGTGGTTTGAGATGACGGACCACCGAAGAGTCCGATACGCAAAGATGAAGTTGCAAGGGCAGGCCCAAACTTATTGGATCAATGTGGAGAGCCTGCTCAACCAGCGACGTCAACCCCAAATAGGTACTTGGGATGATATGAAGTCCAAATTGAGGGAGAAATACCTTCCCGCCTCATATCGCCAACGTCTCATAGACAAGTGGCAAAGCATTTCCCAAGGGGGCCGATCCGTGACCGAGTACACCGCCGAGTTCGATGAGTATTATTTGCGGTGCGGGGTCACGGAAGAGAGCACCATGACGATATCCCGCTTTCGGAGGGATTTGCGGCCTAATTGTCAATATGAACTCTTTCGCCGCAATGCCACCACTTTGGAGCAGGCATATCAGATTGCTCTCGAATTGGAGCAGTTCGAGGCCGAGTTTGAGTCACCCCATCGGTTGGGCTCCTTTCCCCTTCGTAGTGTCGAGTCCCGTGGCTCATCTGGCACGTATCCGTGGGCCCCCATGGCACGACCTCAGGAGCCCGCTCGCCCCAAGCCCTTTGCTCCTAGGCCTCGTCCTCCACCCCCGAGGGACCTTCCTCGTCCCCAGCATCTTACGGCCCCACCCATAGCCCGTTCACCAGCACCCGCACCTCCTGCACGTCCTTTGTTGCCTACGCCTCCTATCCGTCGGGAGGATAAAGGTAAAGGACCTATGATTGGGGAGCCTAGTGGATCACGGTAGCAGTGTTATCGCTGCAATGGGTTTGGCCATTTCGCCAACCAGTGTCCCACCCGCCCATCTCTTCACATTGGGGACACACAGGCCGAGGATACCACCCCTACGGGCCTCGAGTTAGTCAGCTATGAGGTAGATGAAGAGTTAGCTGACGAGTACTATGAGATGGGAGGTGAGGCCCAGGATGTCCAGCAGTCGGACGATACCCACGTGGGGGTCGTCAGATGTATCCTCACCCAGCCACAGGTCAGTGATGACTGGCGTCGGACCACTATCCTTCATGTATTCTGTAGGCTGGGAAAGCAAATTTGCAAGGTGGTCATCGATAGCGGGAGTTGTATCAATGCAATCTCCACGAACGCTGTCGCTCGTCTTGGTCTCACACCCGTAGACCATCCTTGTCCCTATCAGGTATCATGGGTGGATACCACTTCCATTTCGGTCAGGCTGCAGTGCTTGGTCCCGCTGCAGCTCCACTCCTACCGTGACGAGATCTGGTGTGATGTTCTCCCCATGGAAGTGGGAAGTATCATTCTTGGTAGGCCGTGGTTATTCGACCGAGATGCCACACTCCATGGTCGGTCGAACACCTGTACCTTTGACCACGATGGCCAGCGGGTCACCCTCCACCCCGTTCAGCCCAGGAGTGCCGAGGTCATAGGGTTAGAGAAGATGAAGGAGGCCTATGTTGATTGTCCTGACTTCGGTCAGATTTTTACCACCCTCCAGGTCGGACCCTCGAGAGACCTTGATGAGTATGTGCTTCAGGAGGGTTACCTCTTTCGAGGTAGCAGGCTATGAGTTCCCCGAACTTCGGTTCGAGATTTCTTAGTGTGGGAACTACATGCGGGAGGTCTAGTCGGCCACTTTGGTCGGAACACGACTATTGAGGCAGTGGAGAATCGATTTTATTGGCCGAGCTTGAAGCGCGATGTTGCTAACATCGTGGCTCTGTGCCGTACATGTGCTACGGCCAAGATGAAGAAGTAAAGCTCGGGCCTTTATACGCCTCTCCCCGTGCCTGATGCCCCGTGGCAGGATGTTAGCATGGACTTTATTTTGGGATTGCCATGTACCTCCAGGAAGCATGATTCGGTCTATGTGGTGGTTGACCGTTTCTCGAAGATGGCCCCCTTTATTCCTTGCTCTAAGACGTCTGATGCTTCTAGGGTAGCCCGCTTATTCCATACTCATGTGGTGTGCAAGTTCGGGTTGCCTCGCACTATAGTGTCTGACCGTGATGTTAGATTCACTTCCTATTTTTGGAAGACACTATGGCATATGATGGGTACTCACCTCAAGTTTTCTACTGCATATCATCCCCTGACAGATGGCCAGACCGAGGTAGTCAATAGGAGTCTGGGAGATCTTTTGAGGTGTCTAGTCAGGGACCGCATTGGGGATTGGGATCTCATTTTACCCATGGCTGAGTTTGCATACAATGATTCGGTGAATAGGTCTACCGGTATGAGTCCATTTGAAATTGTCACAGGTCGTAGGCCTAGGAAACCCATTGACCTTGTCCCCATGCCTATCCATGCTAGAGTGTCGGAGTCGGCCGAGTCGTTTGCTAGGCACGTTAGGAGTTTGCATGACGACATCCGTCGTCACATTGAGGCCAGCAATGCACAGTACAAGGAGTTAGCCGATGCCCACCGACACCACCGAGAGTTCCACGAGGGCGAATATGTCATGATCAGGGTAAGACCTGAACGGTTTCCCTCTGGAACCGTTAAGAAGTTGCAAGCTCGTGGAGCCGGTCCATTCAGAGTGTTGAAACGCGTTGGATCCAATGCGTACGTTGTGGACTTGCCCGAGGAATATGGTATAAGCTCTGCCTTCAATGTATCGGATCTTGTTGCATATAGGGACCGAGCGGTGATCCCGAGTGAGCCTTTTGAGCCATGTTCTCCCCTTGAGAGTGATCCCACACTTGAGTGTCCACTTCCACCTCCAGCCCCTTTTTCACGGCAGCGTGAGCATATAGATCGTATATTGGACGAGCAAGTGACAGTTACCAGGAGTGGATCTTACCCGCGCTACCTAGTGCGATGGAGAGGACGGCCCGCTACTGAGGACACATGGATCACACATGGCGAGTTGCAGCAGATCGATCCGGACCTTTTGGAGCAATACAGGAGCGATGCAGGCCCTTACTCGACAGGGTCAAGTTTCTCCCACCCGGGGAGAGTTGGTGCGGACACCCGAGCAGTTGAGCGGTGCGATACGCCGAGCCACCGGTACCGCACATGGAGCACGACTCGAGCCATCTCAGCATCTATTTGGCTAGGAGACAGCCTGGAGACGCCCCCCTGAGTCTCCGCATTTATCATATTTAGTTAGACTTTATGTGTGTGTAAATTGTGTTTATTTCATTGTATGCGGTTTGCTATTTTGATTGTAAGAGGGGCTTATGTGCAATTTGGACCCCGTGGGCCCCACGGGCCCCCCAGGCCCCATCCCATTGAGCCACCTCACCCATGGGCCCCATGTGGGGTCAGTCAACATGTCAAATGGAGGCTTCTAGATGGGTGGGCCAAGTGGGGGACAAGGGACTTGGAAAGTCCACATTTGGCCACCCACCCCCACCTACCAAGTCCACATTCTACTCCTTGGTCCAAGGGCCGCCCCCCTCCTTGTTTTTATATATTATTTTTTGTGTGTGTGTCACACTCAATCCAGGCCACTCATTCCCATCCCCTAGATCCAACGGTTGCCAATGGATTTGAGATGTAACACATAAATACTTGTAATTTCCCATTTTCATGAATTAATGCCATTTGATTCAACAAAGTTCAAGAGCAAGGGCTGGTGCGCCCCCCTCCTCTCTCCTCCCTCTCCCCCTTGAAGCTGTGAAGGCTTCCATTCTGAGGTGTGACGCCTCGTGTATCAGTTCCGACGATTGCCGCCGCCGCCACGAGCCGCCACCGCACCGCCATCGCCATCAACGGAGTTCTGCCCGCGCAGTACCACAGAAGCTTCCACGAATTTCCTGTCTAAGCCCCGAGCTCAGATAGATCTGGGAATTTTAGTGGGTGTTCCAGAGGTGCCAAGGACATCCCACAAATTTTGGTTTGCCATTCAGATCTCGTTTAATATTTTTTGATTTTCGTCAACTCTTCCATTTTGGTTCTGCCAGAGTTCTGTCCCGATTCATCCCCGCCCTGAGTTTCATGTCTTAGGTCCACTTTTTGATATCTGTTGGTTCGCCCAATTTTACTGGGGGTTTCATTCATCCACTCCTTCATCCACAATTTTTCTTAATTTTTCATTCACCCATCTCATATTTTCTGAAAATCGTTCTCAGTCTCATCTACAGTTCTGTCCCCCTGTTCCCAGATCCGACCACCAGTCACCCCAAAAATCATAGTAACTCACCACCACCTCCAAATCAAATTACAAAAATAGTCCCAGTTCCGTGTTTTGATTACCTACAATTCCTAAGAAAAGCTCAAGAGCTGAATCGGAGGTTTACTAGGCGATCAATGGTGGTTCTCCGACAAGTACCCTGCAGATCTGAGATTTCGGTTACTGTACAATAGGAACTTGTAAATTCAATAAAGTTCTGATCCGACCAGATCCAGCAGATCTCTCTAGATCTAGATCGAAGCATTTGAATAGAGCTTTCCAACGATAGCTCATGCGTCCCGATCCGACGTCGGGATTGCTCGTAGCGGCCGTTTTCGCCGGAGCGCGCGCCTGAAAATAGCAACCAAACTCCGTGGGCAGCAACTTCAAGACTTGGGAATCGGGACCGATCGACCCCCGATCGGTGTTCCCGGCCGACCGCCATCCGTGGAGGCGTGCCACTAGGGGTCCCCATCATAGTGGGTCCCACCCCCGTAGATCCGGAGGACAGCGCCATCCGTGGGCCCCGCGGGCCCGCAGAACCCGCCGTTCGGAAAGCACGAAAACGCGGAGTTCGGCACCGCCGGGCGACATCAAGATGCTGCCCGTCAACCCGAGTTGCGTGATTCCTGGGCTCCACATGTGACCTTTTACCTCCCTGCGTGGAGTGAGTCAAATCTTTGTATTGATGTGATATTATTTAACCGGGAGTCCGTGATTCGGCCGTGGTTGTCTTCGCCACGCCGGGTGCGTGGAGGTAAAGGTCTTAACTTCTTGGCATTACATTGCTTAGCTAGTATACGGTCTTAGGCCGCTGCCGAGAGTGTAGGTACTACCCCGTGTGTCCATGTCACCGCCGTGAGAGTGAGAGTGACCCGTCCCGTGACTCGATCCGAGTCAGGAAGTTGAGTCGGACTACCCTTGACCTCCGCCGGTTCCTTAACTGCGCACGGTCCGCGTTTTCCATCGCTTGAGACGACGAGTGAGCTTCCACTTCTGTTAGCGACGTTTTGCCACTAGGAGCTCGTAGTGTCGGGCTTAGTGTCTCCCTGGTGTGTGCTGCTGGTCGCGTCTTCATCTAGAGTCCGAGGGTGGCAGCTAATAGTGTCGTCTCCAGTGTCCGTCCCGCATCACCTTATCAACCCTATTTGTCACCCTTAATGACCTATTTGTCACCCTTAGCAAGCTATTTGCCATCCTATTCGTCGATATGTGTCAAATTATTTCCGACGGAAATAGGTTGGTCGAAAATGCGTCAAAAATTTTTGACGTATTTTCGACTGAAAATGTTTTCGTCGAAAATCTATTTGTCACCCTTAGCTACCTATTTGTCACCCTGAGCAAGCTATTGATCACCCTCTACAAGCTATTTGTCACCTTTGAAAGCTATTTGTCAAAATATTTCTGATGGAATGTATGTTTGTCGGAAATACGTCAGAATTTTCTAACGGATTTCTGACTGAAAATTATTCCATCGGAACTTTTGTCACCCTTTACAACCTAAATAATAAATCGACGTGGAATAGAAACTAATAAAAACTGATAAAATGCGTCAAACCCCCCCCCCCCCCAAAAAAAAACTGAATTCATACTTCCCCTAGCCTCAAGAGAGATAAGGAAACCCATTGATGTAAGCAAAAAAAAAGGGGGGGGGGTCCGGTGTTGGTGTAGTCGACTCCATCTTGACATGGAGTCGACTCAGCCCACCTCTGTCATCTATATGTTACCATTGATACCCATTTGTCACCAAATTTATGCAGTTGTTAGTCAAACCATCTATTTTTCACCCTTATCTATCTATTTGTCACCACTGTTATGCATTTGTTAGCCCAAACCGTCTATTTTTCACCCTTGGAAACTATTTGTCACCCTTAGAACTCATTTGTCACCCATATGATCCATTTGTCACCCTTAGGGAAGATTTAATGGCGAATCATCCGGATTTCTTCCCTTCGACCCCGAGTAAGGGGAAACACTAAAGATGCCCTTACAAGGCATGCCCGGCTCTAGGGGATTGCCCCGTTATGGCCGTTGCACGACCTCACGCCGGGCCAAGAACTTGTGGAATTTGACCTGTTGGGACGAAATTCAATTGATTTCCGCCACTCCCTCATCTATTGAACTTGTCGTGTCCCGGCATACATATGCTCTGATCTTACCAAAATGTTTATGATGATTTTCAACCCTGACACTCGTCCGAACATAAAACGGTCAATACATGACCGATATGACTTCGAATAATTGCTCGGACCCTAATCAAGGGGATCTCATTGCTCTTCACCCAATTTCCATTCGTTTCATGAATCTTGATTTCCAGGCCATGAGGACCCATTTCTTGGCGATTAATAATAAGTTTTCTCCTCTCCGAGGGAATGTCATTAACGTCATGAGCTTTATGGCGTGGTGGGTCTCCAGTCCCGACCGGATACCCATAATCGTCCAGTTAGTCAGACGGAACGCACCCCGTGCTTCGGACCACTCTAGTCTCAAAGCCCGAACACATTGTCACACACGTGACTGGCACGCCCTCGCACGATAAAACCAATAAAAAGACACCACAATATTTTATTATTATTCTGAGTGTGTCCAACACCTTTGTGGCACGGCGGGTCTCTAGTCCCAACCCGATACCCACCATCGTCTGGTTAGTCAGACGAAGCGCACCTTGGGTTCCAGACCATCCCAGTCTTGGAACCCGAACACATTGTCACACACGTGACTGGCGCGCCCTCGCACGATAAAATCGATAAAAGATATAATGATATTTTATTATTATTCTGAGTGCGTCCAACATGTCCCCAAGAGGAGCCTACCTCCCCATCGCCGGTGCCGCTGCTCTCTCCCACTCTAACATTCACGGGTTTCAGAGCATTTCCGTGGGTCCCGTGTTAACTTTCATAAATAAAGTAGAAATGTTATAAATTACAGATCTTTGGATCTCTAAATAATAAATAATAAATTTCTTTTTTTAGATGTAATGATATTTTATGTTGATTGAGATTTTATCCTATTAGAAAAAATGAAAGAATGAGAAAAAATGACGAATGAATGAATGAAAAAATGGTGAAAATGAAAATAAAAAGAGAAAAGAAAGAGAAAAAATAACGGCAAATGAAAAAACCCCTCCTCCTTCCCCCTTCATCATTCTCTTGATCTCCCTCTCCTCTCTCACGATCTCACCCCCTCTCAATCTCTCCCCCCCCTCTCTCACCCATTCGCCCTCTCTCTCACCCTCCTTCTTCCCCAACATCGGCGACGGGCGGAGCTGCCCAGGGATGAGGGCGGGCGGGCGGCGGAGTGGCGCGGTTGGGCGGGCGCGGCGGAGCTACCCAGGGACGCCGGTGAGGGGCGAGTGGAGGCGGCAACAGCAGCGAGGGCGCAGTGGCGGCGGTAACCTCCGGCAGAGACGGAGGTGAGCTCAGGCGGACACCCCCCCCACCGCAGGTATTCCCCTCTCTTCCTCTCCCGTTCACCCCCCTCCCTCTCCTTGCTCCCGCCCTCCGTCACTCTCACTCTCACACACATACATATGCACGGCTCGGCCCCCTCTCCCTGCTCCCGCCCTCTCTCACTCTCACTCTCACTCTCACACACAGACACACGCATACACAGACATAGGGAGGGTGGGAGGGTGATGGGAGGGGAGAGGCCACACACAGACACAGGGAGGGGGAGGGGCTCAGCCCCCTCTCCCTTCTCCCACCCTCTCTCACTCTCACTCTCACACACAGACACATACACACACAGACACAGGGAGGGTAGGAGGGTGATGGGAGGGGAGGAGAGGGGGATGAGGGGAATGTGTATGTGAATTAATTTTTTTGACAGGTGTGGATGCCGATATGAATGTGTATGTAAATGCGGATATGATTTTTTTTTCCAGAAGATGATTTCAATGTCAATGTGTGTGTGTGAATATGGATGTGAAAGTGGATGTGGATATGAATGTGTATGTGAATGTGGATGCGAATTATTGTTTGCAGGTGATGATGCCGATGTGAATGTGTGTGAATGTGGATGGGAAGGGGGATGTGGATATAAATGTGTGTGCGTAAATGTGGATATGACCCTTTTTTTTATTTTTGTCCGTTCAAGACTTTGTTATGATATATGTGATTAGTATGCTTGGATACTAATGACATATATCGAACACAAAGTCTTGAATTGTCTTGTTGGAAAGTCTATGGATATTTGATCGTTCAATGTTGTTTATTATGTGCTTCATGATTATCTTAAAATTTTGGCAGCATCTTCCCTCTCTTCTCCAATATACTTGCAAATTTTGACTGCTCTTGTGGTCACTTGCATCTTATGTGAGTGGCCGTTAGAGGAATGTTAAAATTAGTAAATTATGGTGGTATATTGGAGAAGGGTGGGGAGATGTTGCCGAAATTTTAAGATAATCGTGAAGCACATATAATAAACAACATTGAACGATCAAATATCCATATATGGGCATTTTATTTGATGTAGGTACCCCATGAATATTGTGGATATGGATGCATATGTTACCCAACATGATGAACAAATGTGAAAAATAGTCAATTTATAGGGGAGATGATGTTAAAAAAAATTTAGAAGTTTAATATGGCATATTGATATGACTTTTTTAATTTGAGTGGCCAAAGGAGAGGGTGGGATGGAGGGAATTTTTTTTTTAAATTTGAGTGTGTGTGCGATACTTTTTTTTTTAATTTAGAGGGTGCGAGGATTTTTTTTTAAATGAGAGAGGGAAGGGGGCGGGGAGGGGAGGGTGGGAAGGTGATAGGAGGGGAGGGGAGAGGGATGAGGGGAATGTGTATGTGAATTAATTTTTTTGATAGGTGTGGATGCTGATATGAATGTGTATGTGAATGCGGGTATAATTTTTTTTTCCAGAAGATGATGTCGATGTCAATGTGGATATGGATGTATATGTGAATAAACATTATGTACAAATGTGAAAAATAGTCAATTTTTAGGGGAGATGTTGAATTTTTTCTAAAAGCTTAATATGACATATTGATATGATTTTTTTAATTTGTTAGGTAAATATGGCTAGACTTGCTCGTTCATGGATGAATCGTAGAGTAGTTGACGGAGTGGTGTTAGAGGAGTTTAAAGATGGAGTTGATAGTTTTATTCAGTTTGCATTGGGGCATCCAACAGCAGTGGACCAGCGTGGTTACATCCAATGTCCTTGTTTACTTTGTAAAATAAGAGATTTCTTTCGCTATGGGATGTGCAACATCATTTATACGGAAAAGAGTTTACGAAAGGTTATATGAATTAGGTGTGTCATGGTGAGGACGTCTGGTCGTATGACCCACCAATGTTGCAGGCACAAGTGACTATGCAGACATGGTAATCGATGCTACTGGCCCTAGCTTTAATGTACAAGGGGAACACGTGTACAACGAAGTACCACCAAACAAGACAGCTGAAAGATTTTATCAGTTACTTTAGGATGCTGATGAGCTGTTGTGGGATGGTTATGAAAATCACACTCGATTGTCTGCTGTCTCACAATTGTTGAATTTGAAATCTGAATTTCACCTTAGTGGGAGTTGTTTTGACCATATGCTCCTCCTTATCAAGAGTATGCTGCCTCGAGATGAGAAGCTGCCTGAAAATTTTTACCGTGCAAAGAAGATGGTCAATGACTTAGGGCTTGGATACCAAAAAATAGATGCATGTCCTAATCACTATATGCTATATTATCAAGATAATGTAGATAAAAGATCTTGTGATATTTTTCAACATAATAGATTTAAACCTAAGAGAGGGGACAATTCAAAGCAGAAGGATGTGCCTTAGAAGTCACTGCGATACTTCCCTCCCACGCCCAGATTGTAGTGGATGTATATATCATCAAAGACAGCTCGACATATGATATGGCACACGGAAAGAGTACGTCGTGCAGATGATATAATGAATCATCCCGTTGATGGTGAAGCTTGAGCTCATTTCAATCGTACGTATACTGCTTTTGCTCACGAGCCACGGAATGTTAGGCTGGGTTTATGCACAGACGGCTTCAACCCATTTGGAGATTCAGTGGCGTCTTACTCATGTTGGCCAGTGTTCATGTCGCCATACAACCTTCCGCCGGGTATGTACATGAGGCGAGAGAACGTTTTCTTAACTTTGGTGATTCCAGGTCAAAAAAATCTAGGAAAAAATTGGACATATATCTCAGGCCACTGATTGATGAGTTGAAAATTTATGGAATGATGGAGTTGTTACTTATAATGCGTATAGAAAACAAAATTTCACTATGAAGGCTACATTGATGTGGATAATAAGTGACTTCTATGGAATGCTATTTGGCTGGAGCACACACGGGAGGTTGGCATGTCCTTACTATATGGCTGATACCAAATCATTTGTCCTGAAATATGGTAAGAAATCATGCTTGTTCGATTGTCATCGACGGTTTCTACCAATTGACCATGCTTTCCAAAGGCAAAAGGACTCATTCATTAAGAACACCGTTGAAATGGATAAAGCAGACTTGGAATGGATGTCTGGTCGATAAATGGCAGCACATGTACACAACTTACCAGATATAGTGCAATTGTCGGGTAGTACACGACATCTTCGTGGATTTGGAGAGGATCACAACTGGGTGAAGAAAAGTATTTTCTGGGAATTACCTTACTGGTCAGCCCTTTTGATACGGCACAAATTGGACATCATGCATGTTGAGAAGAATGTCTTTTATAATGTGTTCAACACCATCATGAACATGAAAGGCTAAACAAAGGACAATGCCAAGGCGTGAGCGGACTTGAAGATACTTTGCAAACGACCAGAGTTGTAATTGCAACAGGTACGAGGAAAAGTTGTGCAACCTAAAGTAGCTTAGGTGTTGAAAGGCACACAGATCAATGAACTGTGCCCGTGGCTGAAGCAATTAAGATTCCCTGATGGATTTGTGTCTAACATAACCTGTTGTGTGAATGTCAATGACGGAAAAATATATAGATTGAAAAGTCATGACTGCCATGTGTTCATTGCATTCCGTGACATATTGCCAAGGCCTATATGGGGAGCATTGACCGAGTTGAGTTAGTTTTTCAGGATTATGTGTGCATCATAACTCAAACTTGGGGACATGCAAACTATCGAATAGAATGTGGTCACGATGGTATGCAAGTTGGAGAAGATATTCCCCCCTGCGTTCTTCGATTCCATGGAGCACCTGATTATCCATTTACCATATGAGGTCAAAGTTGGAGGACCGGTACAATTTTGATAGATGTATCTATTTGAGAGGTAATCATTATGTATTTATAATTTATTTGACAGTTGTTACAGGTCTCTGTGATTGTCACTGTATGTCATTGTCATATGAATTGTTGTCATAGATCTATGCATGACCTAAAAATGAAGGTTCACAGCAAAGCTAAAGTAAAGGGTTCGATTACCGGGGCATATATTATTGAAGAAATTTTGAACTTCTCTTCGATGTAATTCGAACCTGAAATTCAAACTCGCCGTACTCGACCTCCACGTAATGATGATGGAGGAGAGGTGGGTGCGCCCGACCGGTTGTCCATATTTAAGTATCCAGGACGTGCATTCAGACGCTATTCGAATCGCATATTAGAGGACAGAGAGTTGTTGGCCGTAGAGATATATGTTCTCTTGAATTGTGCTGAGATTGAACCTTATGTTGAGTAAGTCCTCAACTCTACAGGTGCTAAAATTTATAAGTTGCTTGATGTTCTTCCTCCCATTTACGGTGATGCTGCATTCACCATTGCAGGCAATTTGATTCAGAATTATTTGCTCAATGTCCATGCCTCAATGACATGGAGGTTCAAAAGGAACGCGAGAGATCTTTTTCCAGATGGCTTAAAGTTTAAGTAAGTGCCGAAGTTAAGTTCCACAAAGCTTGAGGTGTATGCCTAATTTTAAAGTAATGTGGTTTATATTCACAGGTTGAAGAAGGTTATGTTACTGATGAAAGAGTCCGGGTGATGAGTTATGGACCTTCGAAGGTCGCGCATACCTATCCAAGATTTTTTGTGAATGGTTATACATTTCACATCAGAGACTATGGATGAAATAAGTCTACGATGAATAGCGGCATATGCATGAAAGGTAGTACATACAATGAAAATGAACTTGATTACTATAGTATTCTTGAGGAGGTCATAGAATTACAGTATCTCGGACAAGACAACAATATATTTCTTTTTAAGTGTCATTGGTTTGATCCTAATTCAGTTCGAAACGACGTAATATATGGGATTGTCGATGTCAAATAAAGATCCAAATTGAATACCTATGAGCCATTGATTTTGGCCGCACAAGTCGAGCAAGTGTATTATTCAGGTTATTCATCGTCCAAGAATAAAGATTGGTGGGCATTCTTTAGGGTAAAACCAAGGCTTGTGCCTAATTATGAGTTAGATCTGACTGAAGCTGTCTCAGAGGATTCTAGTGCCGAATTTTTTCAATCAGATCACACTATAAGAAAATTGGCCTTTACTTACGTTTAAAAAACATAGGTGTAACGACCCGAGACCTGGATATCGGGAAGACCCGATACCATTCAAAGCCTGAACCGTCGCCCACGAGCCCGAACACTCAGAAGGGCTAAAAGGATAGGTGTGGTGTACATAGAAATAGGAAATAAAATATGACAATTCAACAATTAACAGAAATAAATAAGTAACTACAACAGAGTCTAGTCCAACATAAAGTACAATCTAAGGCAGAAGAATATACCCAACTCCAAGTGAACACTCAGCCTGACAAACTGGCAACTAAGAACCTCCGCACACCACCCTCGAACCTCAAGGAAGAACCACCGCACCTGAAAAGTAGGGGTGAGCCTCCTGTCACTGGCTCAGTAGGGATCCTGCGGAACCCTGTAGACACGCCAAAATTGACGCTATGTTGATCAAATCTCATGTCACTATGTTGACGCCCCAAAGTGAACTTCAATATATTCATAATATGAAGTTTTTCTATTTCTTTTGTGTGGTTTTATTTTGTTCTTGCATTTTGTGATTCGCGACCTGAGGAGGGGCGTGTTTTATATAGCGACCTAACATGGGGCGTGTTCAAAGAAAGGACGACCAAATGTCAGGGCGTCAATTCCTGGTATTATCCGGTTTCAAAATAAATTCAAAATAAATTTAAATTATTGATTAACATCCTTCCTCAGGGCGTGGTTTCAATTAACGCCTTCATCTCAGGCGTATTCTCATAATTTTCAAATGAAGTAAGTTTTATTACCAAATTTAATCCCAGAAGTGACGCCCTTGATCATGGTCGTGTTTTGAGTAACGTCTTGATGTAGGTCGTCAATTTGTGATTTGACGCCCTTCGCAAGGTCGTGTTTTCCCTTTCGTGTCCTGCTTAAACTCAACTTTCCTGGAGAGTTCCCTGCCTCCGTTGGTCTCCTTGCCTGAATTAGGAGTTAGAGTCCTGCCTTCTTTGATCATTGCCCATCCTTATCTTCCCAAATTTGAGCTTATCTTCGATTGAAATCTTATAAAAGGATGCTCTGGTCGATCTAGATAGAGGTTGACGGGTCAGAGAGTTCACAGGTTTACGGGTTACGAGTTCAGGGTTACAGAGCTTCATCTTCCTCCTGTGCGATCGTTTAGAAAAGGCTCTGCTTCCGATCAACCGCGTCCACCTTATTTCCCTTTACTGTCGTCAGGGACAGCAGGGTTTTGTTTTTTATTCTGTTTGTGTTGTTTTGTCTTCATCAACCGATCATCATCACTGTGTTCTTCTTTTACGTTTGCATTAGCTGCATCATATCTCCTCCCTCCCTATTTTCTTTAGGGGTTTTAAAATAAAAAAAAAGAGGTGCGCATGTTTTTATCCTTTTCATCATATTTTCTATTTGAGAGTTGATACTACACACTTTTGGCTGATCCACTTCTCTTGGCTTGTTTTATTGTCTTTTTTTTGCAAGGGTAATCAATAAAGGAAAACCCCCTTCATCGGCCGGCCGGTTGAAGGAGGAGGAGGAATTCACAATCCATCCCACGTTCTATTTTCCACCAGGTATTCGCGATCTTCTTTGTTTCTTCTTGAGGTAACCCCTCTGGTGATCACCCTCCTTAGTAGCACCACGTGCTTCTTTCCCTTATTATTATATCATCTCCCCCTTTATTTTTGTTATGCGTTCTCATATATAAATCTCTTCTCCATGTGTGGATTTATCATAATCTACAAATTGGCTATCACGGTGGGACATCCACTATTTTTCTTTTGATTACCATCTCCTATTGGCACCCACGTGTGCCCTTTCCTATTGGCACCCACGTGTGCCCTTTCCCCTTCGGCACCCACGTGTGCCCTTTCCCCTCGGTACCCTCGGTACCCCTCCTTTTGTGCCCCACGGGCATCCTCCCTTGTGCACCCTGCACGCTCCCCGGGATCAGCCAGTTTGTGATTGCGTATTTGCTGAATTCACGCCTCAAACAGAGGCACCTTTTCTTTTAACGCCTTCATCCAGGGCGTGTTATTACTGTGTTACGTCTTCTGTCAAGACGTCTTTCATCATTTTACTGCTTTTATCACGCTACCTGTGAATTCACGCCCTGCCCTAGGGCGTTCTTTTATTGCATAGCACCTCACCTCAAGGCGCTTTTTCAGATTTGACGCCCTCACTCAGAGGCGTCCTTTTCATATTTAGCGCCTCAACCAGAGGCGTGTCTTTGTTTCTCGCTGCTGGCTCATGGCCTCTCGCAGTGATTCACGACAGTGACCCTGTCGTTGCTTTGGTTGATAGCGACCTGCCCCAGGTCGTCTCTTTCCTGCGTTTTACAGAAGCCTGCTTCCTGTTGCTGTCTGTGATAGTTTGTTTGGTTATTACATTGCTTGCCTATATTGCTGTGATCTTATCATCTTATTTTGCATATTGTGGCATTTGGTTGAGAGACCTCCTCTCTCTACATTAGGATTCCACACACCTCTCTTGGAATCGAGACGACCCTTCATTGAGCATTCCGTCTCTTTGGACCGGAAATCCCTTTTCCAAGACCTCCGTAAGTCCCCGCACCCGTGGATTCCCTCACGGATGCCGGGCTGGTTGTACCCTTGAAGTACCCGGAGTATAGAGAACCTATCGTTGGTAAAGAGAGAGAAAGAATCTAGTTAACCCGGAGATCACACTTGGATAAACTAGGTTTCACTTTGCAAAAGAGGGAAATTCTGCAATTTAATCCACTCTAATCTCAAGCATAACACTAAAATCTTGCGTTCATCTCAACTTGGTTGCATACACTTGCTTGGATTGATTTGTTTAGACTTGTTTGGATTGAGTAGTTGTTTGTTTGATACTGCCTTTATAAAGTCGTCTCTCCTCTTAAACATGCAACTCCGTTCAGGAAAAATCATCAACATGGCAGGCTACGGGTATTCTTATGATGATGAGGATGAGAATGTTTTTGGTCAATATGAGACCCCCCCCAGGATTCCATCTATTATGAGGGAAATTACCCTCCTCCTCAGTCCCATCATCCTCAAATCCATGTGGTTGATACCACTCCTCAAGAGGTTGTGCCCTCTTCCCAAACTTTACCCTCCAACACTTCGGGGAATTCTTCTCCATCCCTCAATGTCACGGATTTAATTAATGCTTTATCTCAGTTAGATGATTCCCAGTGGCAGGCTATTCAGGCCGCTTTGAAAGGGAAGTCTGTTCCCTCTTCATCCTCCAATCCCCCTCCGGCCGAGAGTGGCCATCACCCCGTTAATGACCAAGCGGTCTTGCATAAACCTCCTTCCCGTCCACCAACGCCCGGTACGGCCATGCCGGCCCAACAGGCGAGCCACTCTGCGGTTAGGCACCAATTTCTCCAACCTCCCTGAATTTTACGGACGCCTATACCGCATTCTTTTATTCAAAACCCGGCCCCAGTCGAGTCCGACACTAATGTTCTACTGCTTCAGAAGTTGGCCAGCATGGAGGAGCAACTAAAGAAGGTCACCACGGCTAAGAATGCCCCAGAAATTTCGCTCCCTACATTGCCCGTCTTCCACTTACCACCATCTGAAATGCCGAACTTTCGGCGATATAATGGGACTGGTAATCCTTTTATTCATTTGAAGGACTTCAGGTACGAGACCTCCTTCTGGCAAGACAACAAGGCCTCTTTGGCCTACTTATTCAGGAGATCTCTGGAGGGGCCAGCCCTTGAATGGTTTTATTCACTGGATTCCGCTGATGCCGGCGACTTCGATATTGTTCAAAGGAAGTTCGTGCAGAAATACAGAGACCGGGTCGGACCATCCCTTTCGCTCACAGATCTGGTCGCGGAAAAGATGAAGCCTGAGGAGGACTTCATAATGTTTGCCGATAGATGGCGGTCTATGGCCGAAAAGTTGAAAGATACACCATCTGAACCGGAACAAGTCAAGATGATAATTTCCAATGCCACTCCTCAGTTCCGGCACATACTGGCCATGAACCGGTTAACCACCATGGAGGAGCTCTATGAGAGAGCTCGTTATATCCAGACGCAGATGAAGGATTCACCCATTATGGGCATGTTTGAGCCGAAGTCACGGCTATTCAAGAAAATCACGACTGTCAACAACAGCGGGCCCACGACGGAGGGCACTATTGCAAATGAGCAGGTTGGCGTAGTTGGCCACCCCCATCAAGCTAACCCACGTCCTAACCTTCCTCCACCACAAAGCCCCCATTTCAACTCCATCCCACAACGCCAATTCGCACCCCAACATTCCTTTGCTTCACCACCAAACCAAGCGCCCCGCGCTAACCCTCCAGCTCCGCAACAGTACCACCAGGTACCACCACCTACCAACTATGGCCAACAACAACAACGGAGACCACCACTTGGCCCCAAAAGGGACCACTACCCTCCATTACCAGAAAGTCTCCCGGATATTTTCAATGCCTTAATGGCCGCCAATTTGCTCATATTACCAAGAGAAAGAACAGCGTGGCCCGCTAATGTTGACACATCCCGTTACTGCGCTTTGAATCGTGCACCTGGTCATAACCTTGATCGTTGCTTCCACTTTAGAGATTACATTTATGACCTAAATGACCAAGGTGACATCAATTGGGATGAGATGAGACAATTCATCACCACCATGAAAGAAAGAAGGTCTCCTCGGCAGCAACAAGCTCAGCAGCCACAGCAACCAGCTCCACAGCAGCAACAACAAGCTCCAGCGCCTCAGCACGATATGGGGATTGTCCACAATCCACTGCCGGAGCACCCGCCAAACCAGCACGTAAACCCTATCACGTCTCTCTATGAGGTGGAGAGAGGGCAGGGATGGCATGAAGAAAACGCCTCTGTCGGGGCACTTTATCATAATCAAAATCAACCTCCGCACCTCTTGCGCACCCCTTCTTCTTCTACTACCCCTCAAGTGGGCCGATCTCTTCTGCGCCCCGTTAATTCACCTCCTACCGCCAATTCTCCAATCTTTCCGGTTCGCCCCCTTCTTACACGCTTATCACCTCTACAGCCTATGCCACAACAAAACCCATCCACCACCAACCCTTCGCCATTGCCATCTAGGCCACTCCTCATCCGCCCATCACCAACGCCCACTGCACCCGCCACCACTACTCCTTCACCGGAAAAGATCCTCCCACCATCGGTTCCGCCACCTTTTGTACCCAGAACCCTTCTCATTCCACCCCCCACCAATTCCCCCCGCATTCGGGTATCCCTTTCTACCTCTACGCCTCCTACCAGGGCACCAGCACCCTCTACAGGGATTCCCTCTGCGGGAACTCCCACTCCACCACTTCTTAACACCAACACACCTTCTTCTTCTTCTAATCCCCCTCCCACACTTGTCCCGACAGAGGCACGTCAAGGCGTGGCGCCGCTCTGCAGTGGACGGATGTTCCACCGTATTTTTCCACAGAGAGAGCTAGAGCCCGCGCAGGGGCCGCAAGAGCAAGAACAAGAACAAGAGTCAGTGCCAGGCACTCAGTATGATTTGCTAAAACACTTGGACCGAACACCAGCAAGGATTTCAATCCTGGAACTAATTAAAAGGTCCACCACTCATCAGCTAGCTTTGAAAGAATATCTGCAAAAGGTGATGGTTAATGAGGACATTCCAGTTGAGCAGATAGTCACGATTTTAACGCCCGCTAGCAGTCAGCCGGCAATTACTTTCCATGAACATGAACTGACGCCACTCCCAGCAAGAAAGTATGCTCTATGCATCACAGTTGACATTAATAAGGTGGCTGTTAAGCAATGTCTGGTGGACACTGGGGCATCCATCAATGTCTTGCCACCTAGCACCTTGAAGTTGTGTGGCATTCCAGAAAGCCAAATTCGGCCGTCTACTATCACAGTCACTGCATATGATAACACGAAGAAACCTCCTCTAGGCATGATTACATTAAAAGTAAGTTTGGGTCCTGCCGCCATCACGGCAGATTTCCATATTCTGGATATGGACCCGACATTTAATGGCATTCTGGGACGCCCCTACATTCAGCAACTCGATGCGGTGCCCTCCACAAATCACCAATGCCTTAAATTCCCACACAAGGGCCGCATTATTAAAGTTACCAGTATGCCGATTCTGCCAGAGGAAGATATTCATGTGGCTTCATCAGTTCCATCCATCTGGCCGGCCAACAAGCCACTATTATCTGTGCTGGACGTCCCTTGTCCACGACCAATGCCAGAAAAAGTCACAATAGTTGCTATGATACCCCCGCCTCCAAGGGGAAAAAGAAGAAAACAACGATGAACACCTCTGGCTGGAACATCTTAATGAAAATGGGGTATCAAAATGGCAAAGGTCTGGGTGCCAATTGTCAAGGCAGGATTAGGCCTGTTAAACCTCAGAAACTGATTACACGAGGTGGCCTAGGTTACAAAGGGCCAGGCAAAAACAAAGATGAACCATGGGCATTTATGACATCCACATTAAAAACAGATCGCCAACCGCTCACTTGGACATTGAAGACACATTTTGTCACGGGTGGCTTTCAAAATAATGAGCAAACTACCATAATCACTTCCATATTAGACTGTCAGGATGTTCATGCTAGACAGTTTGCTCGTCATATTGCCCCGTTGGCCACATACAAAGTCCTGGAGTCCTTAAGGCCTGACAAAAGAAGAAAAATGGATGATCCAGAATGTGACTGGTACAGGTGGTTCGATATGCAGGATATTACTATTTCTTTGAGCCGCCTCTTCATGCCGACTGACCCGGAATGGCCGCCACTTATTCATGAATTGATTGAAATGCCAGCTGCAATTACAGATAAGAGGCAGCTGCTGAGTGACTACACTGATACTGGAGAGCCAGATGTTCCGTTTGAAGAAGGATTCACTATGGACAGGCTGTGGGCCAACCTCTTTTCTCTCACTTCCATGCATCCATCTGTGCTTGCTCCTCTATATTCTCATCGATTTGGTCGCGTGCCAAGACCACCTCCGATTATAATCAATTTATCTCCAGATTCAATCCAAGTTTCTCTCACAATTCCTTCTTCGCTCCTCGAGCGATTTTCTAAACTCTCCATCACGCCCCCTCGCGGGCCATCACTGATTCAATCTTTCTCTGATCTGGCAATTTCCACTCCTCCTGCTATCCTCCCTTCACACTGCTTTCTTCTTGAAACAGAAAATAAAAATGAAGAAAAAAAATGCCAAATTCCCAAATTTCCAATCCTCTATTTCTGTTGAGGAGACCTCCTATTTCTCTTCTGAGTGCGTCCCGACCCAGGGGCCGCTCCTTCAAGATTCATTGCTAAATCTTTTCTCCCCCTCTAGTGAGGGGACTTCCTCTGTATTACCTCCTGTATCCACTTTTTCACCTCCTTCTTTTTCTTCTTCTAGTCAAGCTAGTTCTTCTTCTTCTTCTAATAAAATTCATGGGGTAGATTCTTATAAGAAATCCAAGGGTAAGCAGATTCCCCGTAGGTTTCTGTTAGAGTTAGCTATCAGATGCCATGCTTGTTTAGCCCTTCCTGAATTTATAGAGAATTCAATCATCTTGCCAGAGCTGGAATATGAGGATGCTGCTGTTGTTTCTTATGAGGGTTTGGGTGTCTATGAAATTATGAATGACGAAGACCCTATTGAAGAGGGGGATGAAAGTTATGAAGAATATGAGGACGAGGCTGATGCTTTTACTAGTGGCATAAGACGATTTGACAAACCGTCAGCCTCCGTAGAAGAGCCTACCAAAGAAATTAATTTGGGTACCGAGGAAGACCCTAGGATTGTCCTTATAAGCAAGAATTTATCGCCCTCCAAAGAGGAGGCGCTCATTTTGGTCCTGCAAGAATACAAGGACACGTTCGCATGGAGTTATGAAGATATGCCTGGTTTAGACCCTGCGCTCGTTGAACATCGCCTTACACTTAAGCCAGGGTCTGTGCCGGTCAAGCAACGGTTGAGGCGTTTCCACCCTAATATGGCTTTAAAGATGAAAGAAGAGGTCGACAAGCTCCATAAGGCTAGATTTGTTAGAGTGGTCCTCTACCCCAATTGGGTGGCTAACATCCTCTCGGTTATGAAGAAAGATGGAAAAGTTTGGATTTGTATAGACTTCCGGGATCTCAACCGTGCGTGTCCCAAGGATGACTTCCCCCTCCCTCACATTGATGTTCTGATTGATAACACGGCAGGATTTGAGACTCTCTCTTTTATGGATGGCTTCTCAGGTTACAATCAAATTCGTCTGGCTGAAGAAGATCAAGAGAAGACATCATTCACTACACCATGGGGTACTTATTGTTATGTGGTCATGCCTTTTAGACTTAAGAATGCTGGAGCCACCTATCAGAGGGCTATGATGGCGATTTTTCACGACATGATTCATATCTATATCGAGGTGTATGTGGACGACCTGGTTGTGAAATTAAGGACAAGGATTGAACATCCTGGGGTTCTAGCTAAGGTCTTACAAAGATCACGAGAGTATCAGTTGAAGATGAACCCCAAGAAGTGTGTGTTTGGCGTTTCTTCAGGGAAGTTGCTCGGTTTCATTGTTAGCAAGAGGGGAATTGAAGTTGATCCCAACAAGGCAAGGGCCATTAGAGATATGCCTCCTCCGAAGAATTTGAAGGAAGTTCGAGGATTAATCGGGAGGTTGCAATTCATTCGCCGCTTCGTCTCCCAGCATTCACAAAGATGTAGGCCGTTTTACGAGCTTACTAAGCCGAGAGTCAAGTTTAATTGGGATGACAAGTGTCAGGCAGCCTTTGACGGATTGAAGGATTATTTGGCCAATCCTCCTGTCCTGAGGCCGCCAATTCCAGGTAAACCACTTATTCTCTATGTCTCAGTCTTGGATGACTCTGTAGGTGCTGTCTTAGCTCAGGTAGATGAAGAAGGTAAGGAGAGGGCATCATACTATTTGTCTAAACTTCTTAACCCCTGTGAACAGAAGTATTCAGCTATGGAGAAAACTTGCGCTGCTTTAGTCTGGGTAGTTCAAAAGTTAAAGCACTATTTCCTAGCTCACGAGGTTCACCTCATTGCTCGCATGAATCCGATTAAATTCCTCCTTGAAAAATCTATCCTCACTGATCGATTAGCACGCTGGCAAAGCTTCCTCTCTCAGTTTGATATCACTTACATTCAACAGAAAGCTATCAAAGGTTACGCCATTGCCGAACATCTTGCCCACCACCCTCTACCGCGTTTTGATCCTGTCAATTCGGAGTTTCCAGATGAAGAACTAATGTCCATTAATCAACCCCACGATCCTATGTGGACATTACATTTTGATGGAGCTCTAAATTCCCAAGGAAGAGGGATCGGCATGGTTCTTTTAACACCAGAAGGTGTCACCATCCCATTTGCTGCTCGGCTCACTTTTCCCGCCACCAATAATATAGCTGAGTATGAAGCTCTTTTGGCCGGTCTTCAAACCGCTCATCGATATGGTGTCACCCATTTGAGGATTGTGGGTGACAGTCAGCTCATTCTGCACCAGGTGTTGGTCAAATGCCGCACTATCAATCCTAAGCTCAAACCCTACCAGGAACTTGCTTCAGCTTATGCCAAACTCTTCGCCAAATTGATCTTCGTCCATGTTCCTCGTAGACAAAATATCTTGGCCGACGCCCTTGCTTCTTTGGTCTCTGCTTTAGTCTTCCCTCCTGAGCGTGATTTTCATGTTCCTCTAATTCATCAGCGTGACACGCCAGCTATTAAGGATCGTGCATTCCTCGATATTAGGGATAAGGTGCTTGAAAAGATTAAGCAAAAGGAATCTCTTAAAGGCAAAGAGGTCATGCTTTTAGACTGGGAAGAAGAATTGGCTGACGAAGAGAAGCCTTGGTATTATGAGATTGCCAGATATTGCAATGATCAGTCCTATCCCGAGGAAGCCACTGCAGAAGAAAAGAAAGCAATTAGAAGAGTGGCTCAACGTTATGTTTTGATTGGAGGTGTGCTCTATAGGAGAGGGCTCACCGGTGTTTTATTAAGATGCCTCGACGATGATGAATCATGAAAAGTTGTGGAAGAGGCGCATTCTGGAGTGTGTGGTGGTCATGTGAATAGCCAGATGCTAGCTAAGAAGATCCTTAGGCTAGGTTTCTATTGGCCAACTCTAGAAGAGGATTGTTCCATCTATGTTCGAAGGTGTGTTAAGTGTCAACTGCACGCCGACAAGATTCATTCTTCTGCTTCTTCACTCCATCCTACGTCCTCCCCATGGCCTTTCTCCATGTGGGCTTTTGATATCATTGGACCTCTTGGTGATTCGAACCTCCTGACCAAGCAAAAATCATTCATCCTCACGGCAACGGAGTACTTCACCAAGTGGGCGGAAGCAGAAGCTTACGTGGAGATCAAAGCGTCAACCGTCTGCAAGTTTATAATGAAGAACATCATCACGAGGTTCGGCATCCCAAGCACCATCATCACCGACAATGGACCTCAATTTATCTCTCAAGAAATCAAGGATCTCTGCAACATGTATAACATTGCATTGCATCATTCTTCTCCCTATTATCCGCAGGGCAATGGCCAAGCAGAGGCAACTAACAAAACTTTGATAAAAATTGTCAAAAAGACGTGTGAGGCTAATAAATTTTTGGATTGGCCAGACAAGCTAGTTGAAGCTCTCTGGGCCTACCGAACTTCCATTCTAACCCCCACTGGGCAAACCCCTTTCGCCTTTACTTATGGAATGGAGGCGGTAGTCCCTTATGAGATTCTCGTTCCCTCTCTACGAGTACAATTGGATAAGGAATTTTCTATTAATGAGCGTCGTGATTCACTCCTCGCCCAATTGGAACTCCTAGATGAGAAGCGTCTGGTCGCCGCTGAGCATGCGCGCGTTTATCAAAACAGGCTCTCGCGTTTTTATCAAAAGAAAGTAATTGAGAGAAAATTCAAAATCGGTGAGATGGTAATTAAGAGGATTTTCGTAAAGCTGGGTGGCCCTCGCTCAAAACTCCAACCCAATTGGGAAGGACCGTTTTTTATAAAAGATGTTTTTCCAGGCAATACTTATAAATTGATTAATGCTGAAGGAGAAGAGTTAACTCACCCTTGGAATGGTTTGTATCTTAAGAAATACTACCCTTGATTCAAAATCCAAACAAAATGAAAATTATTTCAAAAAATCCAAAACAAAGTGGAATATTTCCAAAAACAAAAAAAAATAGAAATTCCAAAAAGCAAACCAAAAAAAAAATAGAAGAGATCAAAATTGGTGCCATGGCACACGAAGGATCAAGGTCGAAAGGTCAAAATTCAGAATTCATTCATCAGTCTTGCTAACTTAAAAGGGGGTTGACTCCCGCACACACTACACGCTTTATTCTTGAACTCAAGTAGTGCAAAATCTAATAGAAAGTCAAAAACCTGACTAAAAGTGAAAGGCAATACCCGTTCTTTTCTTCTTCGGCCCATAAGGGAGGAAGGGAGACCTCGAGGTAGACACGCCAAGCCTATCCGCCGCCCTAGTAGGTGGAAGTCAGGGCCCAAAAGGGAGCAAATACCATAAAAGCCCAAGTACAATTAGGTTTTTATTCATCAATGCAAATGCAAATCAATTCTGAAGTGAAAGTCAAGTTATGAAAAGAAAAGCATGTCAAGAGGGCAAAGTCCCCGCAAGGAAAATCTTGGGCGTATGCGTGCAATATAAAAAGGCAAAAAGGTAACAAATTTTCCTACGCCAAAGACCGAACCCCAACAGGCATAGGGTAGGGGAGGTAACTTTGCCTTGAGCATCTCAGAATCCCTTATGGGCTTCCCTTATATTTTCTTCCATTCTTTCTATGTGGTAAGTCACGAATTGGCAGGATGGTCAAGACGGACTAAAGAAATTGCACTGTGCGAAATCTCGAATACAAGTCAACTATGACCACGTCAACCCCCTTTTTTAATTACTCAAGAAAGGTTAATGAATTTTAGATGGTGACCGTGTAGGACCCGTGGTCTTGATAGCCTTGACAACCTTTTTGCAGAATAATTCAATTAACGCCTTTGGCTAAGGCGCTTTTTATAGAATTAACGTCCTAGATTAAGTCGTCTGTTTCAGAATAACGTCTCTGATCTGGTCGTTACTTTTTTAAAAAAATCAGATTTCCTTTTCAAATTCACGCCGTATTCTAGGGCGTCTTTGTTCGAACCACGACCTACTCTAAGGCGCATTTCTTCACGATGTATGCTTGCATGGGCATCTTTTATTTATGGCTGGCATATGCGTGCTTTGTACGAGGCATCTCCCCGCTATCAGCTATTTTATTTTTGCCTTATTTGATCAAAGGCTTGGCCCCTTGACCCCTCATTAAGGTCGGAATATTGCTATCCCTTGCTTATTGGGCAAGGGGCCAAGTCGAACAGATGAATTAACCTGTTTGTTCAAAGTGTGGATTACAGTTGCAAAAACAAGGCACAGTAAAGCAAACACGAAGGACGTGGAAAGAGGAAAGTACACAAACACAAGGCCACAACTACACAAAGTGCTCAGGTAACAAAGAAATCTCAATCATATATATATATATATACATCATGAATGTCTATCATGTACAAGTGTGAGGGTGGAGGAGTACAAGTAAGTCGCTCAGCTCTCGCCTCCACCCTCCTCTCTCCTACTCTCAACCTCCTCCTTGCTGTCCCGAGCTGGCGCTGGTGGAGGAGGCATGGGCCCCCGCGAAGAAGCTGGAAGCCGAACCTGACCCCCTGCCTCACTCCTCTCTCGGAGGGAAGAGCCCACCACAAAAGTGGAGCTGGTGAAGGAGTATCCCGCAGCTCGTGCTCGCTCGCGCCCTCGCTGGAGACGCTCCTCAGACACTCGTAGCCGCTCCTGAGAAAGGATCAACTGGGTCCTCGAGTCTGCCAGCTCTCGCTCGCGTGCTGCTACCTGCTCCTGGTACCGAGCACGCTCCGCCGGGTACTCCTCCCGCTCACGAGCACGCTCCTCGCGCTCCCGTCGCTCCAGCTCAAGAGCCACCCGCAGCTCGGCCATGTCCTGAGGCAGCTCCTCTCGTCGCCTCAGGGACCTCTCTAGCTCTGAGATCCGCTGATCACGGATCGCCAACTTGGTACGTACCGCCTAAAGCTGAGTCGTCTGCAAACAGGTAAGCAAATTATCAATTCCACAATTAAATGCAATGATCTAGCAATACAAGCGATACATGATTTAAACCACTCACCTGTGTGCTCGTCGCACGGAAGCCCTCATCAACGCAGGTAAGAGCGGCTCGAAGCTCCTCAGTCTGTAAAATGGATTTTCATCAGTGCACAATTATATAATCAATATTTGAATGGATTTGTGTTTTGGAATTTACCCGTGAAGCGAGATCACGCTCTGCTGCCTCAGCTTGTGCGATCACTCTGGCTAGCTGCCCTGCCAGTGCAGTCACCTCTGCACTGGGCCCTCTCGAGCTGGAAGCCTCTCCTGGGTCTCTCCTCACTGCTCCCTGCTGGGCACGCTGCATTCATTGAGATCGTCAGTGGCTAATCATCAATAACTCAACAAAAAGATATACACATGCATATAGGAATAATTTAAACACTCACCAGGGTCTCTAGGTCAGCCCGTGTGGCGGCCAGCTGGTCCTCCAGGCTGTGTAGGTGGGCCTGGGCATCCATCGCCGCTATGTCCCGCGCATCCTGCATTCATTACATATTAGTCACATGATAGAAACATAAGCATTTGCATTTAATTTAGAAATAATTGCATTCATACATACCCCTAAGACCCTCATCTGGGGTCGACCGGCGTAAACCTCCCAGTAGCGCCGGAGGTACTCGGAGCTGTCAGTCGCCCGGGAGGTGACTCTGGTCCCGCCTCGCTGCCAGTCGGCGTACTGCTCCTCGAACCGCACCCTCCAGTCGGTCGCCTTCGTACGACCGCGCATCTTCTTCCCGATGCCCCGCGGCTCGCTTACCTCTACCCACTCCTGGTGGAGGCCCAGTGTCCTCATCACCAACCTAAGCCGTAACGGCTCGATCTCGCTCAGGCAGTGAACCCAAAGCTCACTCTAAAAACGAGGACGGCCCGCTACAACCCACGGCTGGCCCTCGTCCGTCATCCCCTCATAGGGTCTCCACTGAACCTGCATTCATAAACATACATGTCATCATTTCATCATCATAATAAATTCAAAATAAATGTAAAAGAAAGGTGCATAACATTCATTCATACCAGCGAGGGAGGGAAGTCGCGGAACTCTCTCCGCAGCACCCACAACTCGTAGCCGAGTGGGGCTCCAAACACTATCGGCAGCCAGTGCCGTGCTAGAGGGAAAGCTCCCTCACCTCCAGGCCGTGGGTCAGCGCGCCCCATCGGCATGTATAGATGGCTCCAAACCTGCATCCATGCATCATATTAGTGAAGCATTCACCAGCATGATAAAAATAAAAGAAAAGGAAAAGAAAAATGAAAAATGCATACCTGAAGAAAAGGTGAGAAGCCACTGACGGTCGTCTCTCGACCTGTCCCCGTGGACAAGTCGGCCATCATGTGCGCCAGCAGCGCCGCTCCCCAGGCGTAGCTGCCAACTGCCTCCAGGTCCTCGAGTATCCCCAGGAATCGGCAGTTGATGACGTCGCCCTTCGTCCCGAGCAATAGCCTCCCCAGTAGCAGCAGCAGGAACCTCCTCAAGTCTCGGTCTGCTCTCTCTCTATCGGCCGGGTCCTGACAGTAGACCGCCCTAGCCCCGTCTATCAACCTCTGCGAAAACTGCTCTAAGGTCTCCCCGGACCTGTGCCTAGCATTCCCTAAGCCCATCACTGTAGTAAGGTCAGTGCGGAAGATAGTCCTACACTCGCTGGGTGTCTCGTAGACCATCTCTAGCCCTAGCAGCCTCTGGGCGAACTCAGTGTAGTCAGGGTAGGTGATCCCGCTCACAGCCTCACCGTCTACCCTCAACCCGGTAATCCTAGCCACATCCTCTAGGGTGGGAATCATGTGCCCCCATGGCATCAAGAATGCTCGGCTAGTCCTGTCCCATCTCTCCCGTAGAACCTGGATAAGTGGTAGGTCTGGCCTAACTGGCTCTATGCTAAGGAAGGCCCCGAACCCCATAGCATCTACCCTCGCTCTCTGAAACTCGGGGAGGCCGTAGTATGCTGCCCGGACCATAACCCAGGAGATCCGTGTCCTCATCAATCCCTGCATGTAAAGAAAAGAATTTTCACTTAATTATGTTGATTATTCATGCTGAATCTCATATTGATTGCCTTGGATTATGTTGATATTTGATTTAATTAACGACCATCCTCAGGTCGTGGTTTGTTAAATTAGCGCCCCTGAGGAGGGCGTGGTTCTAAGTGTGCTTTGAATTTGCGACCTGTCCTAGGTCACTGTTTATCTAAGAAACGCCTCTGTGTTGGGCGTGGTTCTATGGTTAATTTCTGAGTTCCTAAAAAATATTTCAAGTCACGCCCTTGGGTGGGGCATTTTCCAAAATGGGTCCGTTAATTTAATCAGTAATTAATGAATGGACGACCTCTGGTTTGGTCATCTGTTGTTGAATTAACGCCCCGATGGGAGGCGTTGTTTTCAAGTTTTTCAGAAAATAAAATAAAAATAATGGCATGCGAAACAAATTCATGGAAAAATATTTGAAATAATTAAAGCATGGAATTGATATAAATTAACAGCATGATATGAATTTAAATGGGCGACATGAGGTAGGGCGTGTTCTCATGGGGTTAATTATTTTTCAGGGAAATAATTTAATTAATGCCCTTGGGTTGGGCGTGTCTTTTTAAAACGTGACGCCCCTGAGGGCGTCTTCTTTCTGGGTTGCAGGGTTTATACCCGAGGGCTATGGAAATTGCATAAAAATGGAATTAAAATAAAAAAAATGGAATTAGGGTCAGGGGCCTACCTTCTTGTGCTTGGGTTCCTGTGGCTGAGGCCGTGGTTGGCGTGGTCGTCGGAGTTGGCCGGGGCGAGGACCGGTCGCCGCCGTGGGTGGCGGCTCATCGTCGTCCTCATCTTCTCCTTCTTCCCCCTCGCCCTCTTCATTTCCTCTCTGTTCGTCTCCACTATCTTCGTCTTCTTCACCTCCTTCGTTGGCCCCTTGGCCTTCTTCAGCTTCATTGCCGGCCGCCACCGTCGGTGCGTCTTCAACTGCCGCGGGAGGGACTTCCTCGCCGTGGGCATCATCGCCCAAGTCCACAACTTCTGGGGCAGCCACCCTCTGCCGCTTCAAGCCTCCGCCGGCCATAGCTTAGGGCTAGGGTGTAGAAGGGAGAGAGATAGAGAGAGAGAATGAGAGAGATTGGGGGAGGGGGTTCTCGGTTAGGGTTGCAGAAGAAAGAGAGAAAGAGGGGAAATGAACGGAGGAAGAAGAAGAAAGGAGAGAAAGTTAAGTCGAACGGTCAAAAAGAATTAACGACTTAAGGAAGGCCGCGTCTTGTGGAATCAATGACTGACATAAAGGCGCTTCTTAATAATTGACGACATTTCTTAAGGCGTTATTTTTGTTTGCATGGGGAATGATAACCGTCGTCAGACGCATTTAATGGCAATTGATTGATTTGATGGGAATAATCATTACTGTTTTTGAGTAACGACTACGATTGAGGCGTTATTTATATGAAATGTGGCTGTCCTGAAGGCGTTACTTTTGGAATCTCAACGAATATATTTTGGAATATAAATCGTATTAACGCCTTGCCTTAGGACGTTTTTCAGTTAACGCCCATTGGTGAAGGCGTCAAATTTGTGAACGGGGATGTTGAAGACGACCTGTGGTGAAGGCGTTCTTTTATGAATTCACGGCGTTGCTTGAGGCGTTATTTGCAACAGAATCAGAACGTTGGAAGAGTTGATCAGAAACACAGTAAGATGGCTCAATAAAGGAAATATCATTGAGTTATTGGAAGGAAAAGATTACAATGCTTAATGAGTCATTTTGGGCCTCAATTTTCTAAGGGCTATTACATAAGATTTCCATTCATCTCTGTCTTCATTCAAGCTTTCTACAGGTTGATGGGCCATGT
This sequence comes from Amorphophallus konjac, assembly GCA_022559845.1. Lineage (NCBI taxonomy): Eukaryota > Viridiplantae > Streptophyta > Magnoliopsida > Alismatales > Araceae > Amorphophallus > Amorphophallus konjac. The sequence continues at coordinate 546,449,934 of CM040121.1, read as the reverse complement.
TGATTTTCCATAGAGCATGAATAGTTGTGCATTCTTCTCCATCTTCATTGCTGCCAAGGTCCCGTGTCTTCATAGGAGGGAGGTGTGATGGGTCCTCGAATACTCGCCGTGGAAGCCCGAGTTGAAGGAGGCATCGATATGAATTGTACAAGACGAATTCTGAAGCGCCTATGAGACGAAGGTCCATCTCGGGAGAAAATCTTGCACGGATCTCTTGAGTCTTGAGTATTCCCGGGGCGCAAGTGAAGAGATTCTTTGGCATTACTTTGAGGTGCTCTCTCCATTCCGCTCTCTTTTTGATTTGAGGAATCCGGTTCGTCACTCTATTGCTTATCCCAAGTGAACCGGTCATATAAGAGAGTGGGCTTTTTGAGAAGATTCTCGAGGATTGTTGGGCTTCGTCACATGGATCGAACTTGAAGTGGAAATCTACCCAACTAGAGAGTGCTAGCATGCATCCGTAGATGGGCCTTCCCATCGCCGCCGAGGTAAGCCCGCTATAGAGATAGGCTAGAATAGCCGGTCCCATTCTATCTCCTTCCCATAGGCTCACTACGGCGCTTAACTGTGCCTCTTCTAGAAAGTCCTCCGTGGATGGGAATAAGATTGCTCCTGCTAAGCACACCACGAAAGCCTTTGCTACCCGCTCTATCTCTTCATCTTCTTTAGCTTGATCCGCTCTCTTGTACACCCATGAGGCGAGCTTTAGAAGATTGATTCCTTTAGTGGCTTTGATTTGATTCACTAGGTTGGGGCTAGATATCAAGCTTGTTAATAGCTCATGAGAGGCAATTGGTTTTGGCATGATGGCCACCTTTTCCTCTTCTCCTTGCTTCGTTCTCTTTAAGCCTAAGATTATCTCCAATTCTTCTAATAGGATCGTGGCTTCAAAAGTAGAGAAGAGAAAGGTATGGGTGGAAGGATGCCATATATCTACAAGAGCCCCTATAGCTGCCCAGTCAAGATGAATCTGATCATAATGTTTGGCATGGGTGACTAGACCCAGAAGATGCCATCTTGTTAAATAGACTCTCATATCTAAAGAAAATTTGGAGAGTATGAGAGGGAGCCACTTGATTTTTGTGAATCTCCTTGCTCCTGGGACATTTGGGAAGTCCTGTGAAAGAAATAAAGAAAGAAGAATTCAGAAAGAAGAATGAATATGCATACAGAAGAGAGTACAATGCTTCAGTAAAGACAAGAGAAGAACAGAAGGTTTTTCTCTCTACCTAGTTCATATAAATTCTACTGCTAATATGCCCGTTAATATCGGTCAACTTGGGAGTGAAGGACTTGGACCTTTTAATCGCCCTCTCCATCTTCGATTTGCAGAAGAAGTTCTGACGATTGCGATGCCTGCAGAAGAACAGACAGAAGAATAGGCAGAAGAACAGAGCTCCGAAGGTTGCTTTGATTGATTGGAATTGTCTTTCCTTTATAGGAGTCTGGGGAATCTTGAGGCCGTTCGGAGTAGCAAGTTGATTACCATTAGGACTGGGTTTAGTTTGCGAATCGGAAACGGAAGTTCGTGCTTAATTAACGCCTTCTGTTAGGGCGTCAATTATTGAATTGACGACCTGACTGAGGTCGTGTTTTGTGTAACGCCCTTTCCAGGGTCGTTTTCTTCTTGAACCCTTGGTGAATTTAACGCCTCAGTGAAAGGCGTGTTCATCGTTTTGACGCCCTCTTTATAAGGCACCTTCCATGTTTTGACGACGTTGGGTGCAGGCGTGAATTTGTGAACTTACGAATTTCCTTCCTTACGTGCTTTGATGAACTTAAGTGCTATTATTTCATTGAAATTTTATCTTATTAAGCACTTATGATCATGTTATACTTTGAATTGAGGATTATTTATATTGAAATTTTGAGAGAACTAACGAACTTTTGAGTGCAGAAGATTGCAGGTTTCGAGATGTCCGAATTAATGTGGAGGTATCATCATGTTGTTTTTGTAAGCATTATTACTATATGGTATCTACGTTATTATAGCATATCAAGGACCTTGTGGTTCTGATGAACCTGGAATTTGAGTTCCCCTTCATCAAAAACAGTGATAATTCCAGAAAAGTCTTGATCACACGGATAGGCCGTTGAGTCATTAAAGGTCTGGGACGATGGTTCCACTTTTCTGAGTTGATGCGTGGACAAACGGGCTTCGGCCTAGTGTCAGCTTAGAGATCTGGATTCTTGACCAAATCTAGATGTCTTAGCAATATTATCCTTGGTTATTTTCTATCTTTTAGTTTGTTTTATCTTTTCTTTTAGCCCAGCATGCATCATGTAGGACTTTGAATTTCATGCTGAAAATCTTCATATTATGGCAATAATGAAGGTCACTCGCTCTTGATTGAGTTGACATGAGATATTCCATTCCAAATTGAGTACTTTATTCTCTTTGAAGCCGCTCAGGCTGATTTCCTTAAAAATATCCCTTTGTTGGATCTCCATCTTAATTTTCTTTATTTTTCTGCAAATCCACCTTGGTTGTAGCACGTCCACGTTGGCTGGTAATGTTGGATACGGACTGAATAGATCTAGAGGGGGGGTGAATAGATCTTTCCCCCTTTTCGATGATTTACTAACTATTGACCAGATGAGCTACTGGTAATTAATGAATTATAGAACTAATGCGAATAGTAAAGATGCAAGCATACGTATAGAAAATCAAACACACACAAGCACACCACAAGAGAGGATTTTTAAGGTGGTTCAGTCTCTTCCTGAGACTTACATCCACCCCTTGCTTAACTCAAGCAAGGCTTCACTATGAGAATCTCTGATCTCAATCAAAACACAGCTGACACACAGCTTGTACCTGCTGACACACAGCTTGACTCTGCTGCCTCACAGCTTGACAATAATTGTAATCACAAATGGAAAGATGATAAGAACAGGTGATGAAAGACAGGACTGAATATTGGCATGTGTAGAAGAATAGATGTTCAGCCTGGGACTTGATCACTCTTATGAAGAAGCCTAGACTCCCTGTTGATCTTCCAGTCAGTTGCCTTCGATTGTTCTGCTGCTGGAGATCGCACAGTCTTGAGCTAAGTCTTCCTTCTGCAGCAACGAGATTGCCTTTAACCTTTCTGCAGATCTTTGATTGGTGGAGAGCTCCTTCTTCCTCTTCTGTGTATATCTTCCTTGGCTTCTATTTCGTGCTCTCTCCCTGCTTCTTTGTTCGTGATTAGTTGCCTTATATTCTTCATACCGCCTTTGAAGTTCTTCCCGCGCAATTTTCAGATCGAGCGCCAATCTGCTAGAAAACAGGGATCGGTTTAAATCCAATCGTTAGAACGAGTTTGACCACTTCTGGGCAAGATTGTTTCCTTGATTCCCGTGCGGAATCTTATCTCCTGGGCAGCCCAACAACCTGCAACAACCATCTGCAGGTTTTAAGGAACCTCAACAGAATTCGGTTAGAGTTCGGTTCTGGACGCTATAAAGCCCGTGGTCGACCATGACCCTGTCGCTGGTCGACAATGGGCATTCCCCAGACGGCCGGTTCTTCTGGCTGAAACTCACTTCGCCCGTTGGTCGACCACAGCCTGGTCACTGGTCGACAAGGAACGAATTACAGATGGCCGTCAGTTCTGTCTGATGTTCTGGCTGTTCTGTGGTCGACCAGAGGTGGGGCTTTGGTCGACAGCCAAGGTGCTTCCAGAAGACAGATGATCTGATGCTTTTCTGGTTGAGTTCGTTGGTCGACCATAACCACTTCCCTGGTCGACAAGCGGCCTTTGACACTTCTTCTGATTTGTTGATTCCACTTGAATTTCAGTGGACCTGAAATTACTTAACTTATCAGAAGTAAATTGAACTATCAGATTTATATTGAGTTGATCAGAAACATTGTTTGTCATCATCAAATGGGCATTAATTCAATGCACTATCTTTACACACATAACTAAACCATTTGCTTTAAGAGACAAGATAGAACTTAGATTAGTCAAACATATCCTATTGTCATCATCAAAACCAAGGGATGCACAACATTCTCCCCCTTTTTGATGATGACAACCATGAGTCATTGTGTCAAACAAAACCATTTGAAATAGCATTCAAGGCTTTCATAGCACAAATTTCATTCAACAAAGTATTTGATGTGCCTTTCAAAAAGCTTTCAAGAAGCAGTATAGCACTACTTACATGAGTGACAAAACTAAAGACAAAACTAAAGACACTAAGGACTAGTTGGACACATCTGGCTGCCAGAGCACTATTGAAAGGGACGATGGTGAATGGGCAGCAGTGGGGGTAGTAGGTGTAGCTTGAGGCACCACTGGTGACGGTGTGACAGCAGGGCTAACCTGTATAGGTGAATGAGATGGAGAAGAGGGTGGCACTGGATCCTTTGCTTTGCCCTTGGAAGGGAGAGTGCGCTGAACATGGTCTCCGACCTTCTTAAATCCCAAGAATGTGGTCACGAAGTGAAAATTGTAGACGTGCCATTTGGGAATGACAATGCTTGGGCTGTGAGGAGAAGGTATGTTGGCTGCTTTCAGAATAGAAGTGATATGGGCAGCAAAAGGAAGAGAATTCAGGGGATAATGTAGGATGCTTCGGAGGGAATTCAAAAGGAGTGTGGTTAGGCGAATAGGCTGGCGAGTGATGAGGCCATGGAGTATAAATAGATGGAGGCGACTTACTTGATCTCTGGCGCCTCCTCGAGGTTGTATGATGGTGGTGATGATGTGGTGAAGCAAACGATGAAGAGGAGGGAAGGTATTAGCATTGAGGTACTTGGGAAGGACCTCAGGGGCTGGCTTGCCAGTGACCACTGCATGTGCTTCTCGGAGGTCGAAGTCCTCATGATTGAAAACAGCTCCAATTCTGGGAGTCTTCAGCGTCATGTGGAGAAGCTTGACGTCGAGTCTGATGACTTTCCCTTGAACTACGGTGTATAGCTGACTGTCCACGACTTGCAGGTTGTGATAGAATTCTTGCACAAGCTGGGGCGAGTACGAATTGTGCACTGAAACGAACGTAGTCCACTCTTGAGCTTCAAAAATTGGCAGTAGATCTGGGAACATCTCCATCAGCTTGTCATCGGAGAAATCGACGATCCTGGGTTGCAAAACTGTCCGTGGCTTGAGAGCTCCAGAAACGGGATGCACTGCGGGTTCCTCTGAATCTGCTGATTGTCTGCCTGGACCAGGTGCATCAGCCGTGGTCGACCGGTGAGGGGCCGATGGCGAACCCTGCGCGGCCCGCGACTTGGATCGCTTGGACGGCATCGAAGCTGCGGCAGGGGCCTGATCTCTTCTACGCTTAGAGGAAAGTAGAGCACGCTTGGGAGACATTGTGAAGGGAAGCGAGATAGAGGCGAGAGAGAGGCGAGAAAAGAAATCTGGAGAAGATGAAGTTGAGAGAGGGCTAGAGCTGCGGATGGGAGAATTTCAGGGACCCAGCCGAGACAATTTATAGGGTAGGGCATTAGGGCTGGCTCTTAATTTTTAGGGCAGTGAACCATCGCGATGCAAAGAACGAGCGGTCAGGATTGAATCAGCATAACTCATATTTTGGGAAATTGTTGAAGTGTACCCCCTTTCTTTAATAAGACATTTAAGTAACCGTTCCCCCCTTTCTTAAAGACCACCTTGTGACCAAATCGAGTGGGTCTTGTGGTTCAAAGAATTTGAAAGTATTGCCCCAATAAATTGACTCCCCATATCCACTGTCTTACTGGTGAGGACACGCGTCACACTTTACGACGGAGTACACGGATCTCGCCGGCATCCCTTTGGCTCGGCGACCAGTTGACAGATTAGCGGAGCTATCATCACTTATTTTATGCTTTGGGCCATGTTGGGCCTTGGTTTAGTCCGTGTGTGGACAATTTTCTTTCAGTCATGGACCTTTTTTTAGGCCAATTAGGCTTTATTTGTGTTTTGTAGGCTTGCTAGAGGCTAGGGGGGGTTATTGGGCCATTTCTTGGTTCACTTCTCTGGCCCACGAAGGGCTGGCCACTTCTTTCCCCCCCTGGGCCCACCTTGGGAGGCGCGCCTTGGCTAGGGTTAGGGTTGGGGGCGGACCATTCCCTCCCCTCTTGGAGGGAGTAGCAGCCGCCCTTCCCCCCTTGCCCCCTCCCTCTTTTGGCCGCACCCCCCCACCTTTCACTCCTAGAATCTAGGAGATTTGAATGCCTTCCCCGGTTGTGGCCGCCCCCCCCATCTCCTTTCCCCCTTGGCTAGGGTTTAGACCTAGCATTTCCCCATCCCATATAAAAGACTTTGTATTTTCTTTTCAAAGGATTAATGAAGAATTTGATGCTTGTGTGTTCGTGTGGAGTGCCACATTGTGAAAAGGGGCGACCCCTTCCTCTTCCTCCTCCTTGAGGGTGCGACGCCCTCACCTCATCTCCAGTCCTTGGGTGCGACGCCCAGGGGTAGGAGATCTCCCCCAAGGGATTCCAACGCCAGCAGCCTTCATTCATCGTCCACGGCGACGAGTTCGGTGGAGCGACGGTGCACGCAGGATCGTCTTCCTCTTCCCCGGGCGTCCCTGTGCTGACAGCAGATTTGGTGTCCAGAGATCGGTCCGGTGCGTCCTCTTCCTGGCAGCGTCTCATCTGAGTTTCTTCACGACTTTCGTACCTCTTCCAGTCATCTTTCCAACCCCACCGGCCTTGGCCAAAAATTCCATCCACAGAGAAAGTTGTCTTTACAGACACTTTCATCGCTCTGTCTGCCTCCCTGGCAGTCTCACCTGTGATCCGAGACGACTTGGGTCACCGTTTGCATGCCTCTCCTTCCACCAAACCCCGCCAGTCCCTTCATAACATTTGTTCCCCTCCCAGTCACGAATCCAACCCCTCTGGTCTCGCCTTCAAACTCCATCGGGGTAAACTTTTGTCTTCAAGTACACTTTTAGTGCGCAATCCTTCGCTACAGTACCCGAGCGGGACTGTCAGCAGAGGGCCTCCAAAGGGGGTACCACTTCCCGTCCTCGGATCGATCCGCAACTTGGTAGGTCGACTCCTCACATCCCACCACACTTCCAGTAATCATCTCGGGCCGGAACTCCTTCAGTACCCTTGCGCCATCACCACCCCACCCACGGTCACAGATCGGACTGCCCTGAAGTGCTGTCTGTGCACCCCTGTTGTCACCCCCTTCGCACCCAATTCCTCCACAGGACCCCATCTGCCACCACTGCCCCTGGAGAGCCGCCCCTGTCAGCCTTCCACCAGAGAAGACGCCGCCACAAACGCTGTCCGGACGGCCGTGTACCAGCACCATCTCTGCCCGCTGTCACAGGGACCAGCCAGCAGCCTCTCGTCGGACCGACATCCTCCCTCGAGGCTGTAGCAGCAGCGTGGCCCCTCCATCCGGCTCGGCATTCCAGCAGTGCCCGCGGCGACGTGGACCTCCTCCTCAAGGGCTACTACAGGAGCGATCGGCATTGCGAGGGTCGGCATCCGGCTTCATTCCCGACCTCGGCTGCTGCCCGTCAGCCCGTGCACCGGCCGCCCCGTGTGTAGTTGTGGTTGTAGCCTATTACCTCCCTGCGAGGAGTGGGCCCTTTTGATGTTTGTATTAGTTCTCTCACGTGTGTATCGGGGTGGTTGGACTCGGCCGGGGTTCCTTCCCCACGCCTAGGCGTGGAGGTACGTGTCTCGCTCCCGCCCGTAGTACTTGCTTATCACGTATATGATTGATTGTGCCGCGTGAGTGAGTGTAGGGTCTAGCTAGTTTCATTTATTACTGCTGGTTGAGAGAGACGAGAGCTGCCCCTTTTCCCTTGGCCCTAGTCGAGCACCGAGCTCGGACTAGACTCCCGTGTCGTCCAGCGGCTTCTCGCCCGTTGTGACCCCGTTGCGCCTCCCTCCGTGGGACGGCCGTGGTTCGGAGTTCTGTTGAGAGACGCCTCCGCCCGGAGGGATTTCACGTTAGTCGGTCACACCGGCTTGCCTTGTCTCGTGCGCGTGCTGGTCGCGTTCTTTAGCGTCCTAGGTTAGCTAGCGAGTCAGTTGTCCCGCATCACTTACTCACGGCTCCTTAAACTTATAATATGGTTCATGAGATAATTTTACTAGCTGAACAAGCTGAACAGTGTTTTATGCCTCTATTTGCATATAGTGCATTAGGTCAACCATTTTTGTTGCCTTTTCATTTTGGAATATTTAAAAGCTGTGGTCAGGTTTATCACATGCTTTTCCACACGAAGAGACACGCTTTTTACACGCCAGAAACCCCGGCTACTTAGCATGCCTAACCATTCCACTTTTAACTGGGACACACTTTTTATCCGTGAGGATATACGTTTATCAGACGCCAATATCCCCAGTTACTCAGGATACCCAATTAATAATTTTGAGAGTGGCAGAGGTAGATTGAGTCTTCATGACATACATGTCTCCCACTTAATTTTTCAGCCAATTTTGCTTTGTGATGGAGAACAGTAGTTTCTCAGAACTCAGTCCATTGCTCTACCAAGTAGGCAGAATTATGGCGTATTCCATATACATTCATGCTATAGCTGCGTTTATTTTCACTGTCCAACACAGACACAGGTAGAGAAACAGTCTCATTACTAAAAACATAAGTTCTCAATAGTCTTGAGTCAGAGTCATAGTTATGGTTTGAATTTATTGCAGTAGTACAGGTCAAATTCTCATTACTACACTTAACATTTACTCTCATTGAGGACTTTGGTGATTTTCTTGTAAGAGGTGGTTAGGTTGTTCAATGGTTTATTAAGGAATGAGTTTACACTTTTTACTCCCCCTCAATTTGTGAGTCCTTGCTGAAGATAGAGAACAATAAGCTGACCACAAAGAGATATTGAGACACAAGGAATGGGAAGTGAATGAGGATGAGTGAGTGAAGCCAAAACTGAGCTCAGAGTCCAAAAAGTTCAGAAGATTTCCCACCAAAGCCAGCAGCTTGATTAGATCCAATTTCCCTTTTTCAGGTCCTTTGTCGACCATGGAGTGGCCTGTGGTCGACCTTTGTGCTGACACAGAACCTGCCTGTTGAGAAGACTGCGTTCTCACAAACCTGTTGTCGACCATTGGATCGCCTGTGGTCGACAGCTGCGAATTCCCAGAGCTAACTATTTCCTGTCCTGATGCCTTGGTCGACCAGCGCCTTGTCTGTGGTCGACCACAAGAGATGAGCCGTAGAGAACCAGTATTCTTGCTGAAGTTGCACCCGACACAAGACTTTCCAAACTCAAAAACTTGACCAGTACTAGAGACCTATAACTTAGACAGAAATGACAGAATCTATGTAGAGTACACATGAATATGATTATTTCAAGAATTTTCAGGAGAAATTCTACAAATTCCTAACTCCCTTCTTAGAGTTGAAAATCTGTCATTGTTAAGGGGTTTTGAGAAAATGTCTGCCAGTTGTTTTTCAGTTTCTACAAAATGAAGCATGAGATTTCCTTTGGAGACCTCATCTCTTAGAAAGTGATGACGGATCTCAATGTGTTTTGTCCTAGAGTGTTGAATGGGGTTTTTAGACAAATTAATAGCACTAGTGTTGTCACAGAAAATAGGTGCACATCCAAGATCTACATTGTAGTCTTGAAGCTGATGTTTTATCCACAAAACCTGTGTACCACAGCTCCCTACTGCGACATACTCAGCCTCAGCAGTGGAGAGTGCCACAGAATGCTGTTTTTTTAGAGGCCCATGATATTAAACATCCACCTAATATTTGACAATAACCACTAGTACTCTTCCTATCAATTTTGCAACCAGCATAATCAGCATCTGAATATGAAATCAAGTCTAGTTTGCAGTAAGTAGGATACCATAAACCCAATTCTTGGGTACCGGCAAGGTAACGAAAGATACGCTTGACAGCCCCTAAATGTGAATCTCTAGGGCTAGATTGATATCTAGCACACATGCATACACTGAACTGAATGTCTGGCCTAGAGGCAGTTAAATATAGTAAGGATCCGATCATACCTCTGTATTTCTTGGCATCTACCATGTTACCTTTTACATCAGCCTCCAATGTTGCATTTGTCCCCATGGGTGACTCTATTGGTTTGCAGCTCTCCATGCCAAACTTTTTCAGCATCTCCTTTATGTACTTGGATTGATTTATGAAGTAGACTTCTCTACATTGTAGAATCTGCAATCCAAGAAAGAACTGTAAATCACCCATTAAACTCATTTCAAACTCATTGGTTATTAGATTTGCAAATTCAGTACATAATGAAGCTTCAGTGGATCCAAACACAATATCATCCACATAGATTTGCACAATTAGTATATTCTTACCTTGGGTCTTGGAGAATAATGTTTGATCAATTTTACCTCTTGTGTAGCCCTTTTTGGTGAGGAATGAACTCAGTCTGTCGTACCATGCCCTAGGAGCCTGCTTTAAACCATACAAAGCCTTATGCAGTTTAAAGACATGATTAGGAAAATCATCATTTTCAAAACCAGGGGGTTGTTCCACAAAGACTTCTTCCTTTACAAAGCCATTTAGAAAGGCACTTTTTACATCCATTTGCTGCAATTTAATTCCATGGGACGCCGCAAATGCTAACAGTATTCTAATGGCTTCTAACCTTGCAACTGGAGCATATGATTCTTCAAAATCAACTCCAAATTCTTGGTTATACCCCTTAGCCACCAATCGAGCCTTGTTCCTCATAACAACTCCTTCTTCATTAAGCTTATTTTTATAAACCCATTTGGTTCCAATAACAGGATGAGATGAGGGTCTGGGAACAAGTTTCCAAACCTGATTTCTTTCAAATTGATTTAATTCTTCATGCATGGCATTTATCCAAGATTCATCTCTTAAAGCTTCCTCTACATTTTTAGGCTCAACTTGAGATACAAGGGCTAGCTGATCTAATTCATCAACTGTTTTAAGCTGAGATCTAGTTTTCCTCGGTTCATTAATTCCTCCAATGATGTTATCTAGAGGATGATCTCTGAGAAATCTCAAATTTTCAGAATTGTTACCTGGGATGATCTCTCCTTCGGGTTGATCATTGGAATCACCTTGCTTTGGTTCTGCTTCAGTCTCCATTGGTTCCTCTTTGCCTTCCAGAAATTCCCCATCTTCATCTTTGCCTACCTGTCCAGTTTTGTCAAAGTCATTATTTTCATCAAATGTGATATGTGGGGATTCTTCAACTAGCTGATCTTTGGTGTTGTAGACTCTATAGGCTCTTGATCGGTCAGAGTATCCCAAGAAGATTCCTGGGTCACTCTTTGGTTCAAATTTGTCCAATGATCTCTTGTCATTGTTATGAATAAAACACCTTACACCGAAGATCCTAAAATGAGCTAGAGATGGCTTCTTACCTTTGAACACCTCATATGGAGTTTTCGTACTAGATGGTCTTACCATTGCCCTGTTTACAATATAACATGCTGTATTGACCGCCTCAGCCCAAAATCTTCTTGGAAGATTGGCTTCAACCAACAAGGTTCTGGCCATTTCAACAAGTGTGCGATTCCTTCTCTCTACCACTCCATTTTGCTCTGGCGTCCTTGGTGATGAGAACCTGTGATTTATTCCTTTGTTCCTGCAGAATTCATCAAACTCTGAATTTTCAAATTCTCCCCCATGATCAGATATTATTGAACACACTTTGGACTTTCCATCCTGCTTCATCCTTTTGTAAAATTCCTGAAACTCAGAAAAGGCATCACTTTTATGAGATAAGAACATGACCCATGTAAATCTAGAGAAATCATCAACAAGTACATAACCGTACCTCTTACCACTAAGGCTAGCAGTTCTTGTTGGGCCAAAAAGGTCCATGTGCACAAGTTCTAGTGGTCTAGAGGATTGACTTTCAGTTCTACCTTTGAATGATTTTCTTGTTTGCTTACCTTGGGTACATGATTCACATACTTTGACATTTTGAGCAAACGAAATTTCAGGTAAACCAGATACCATTTTATTCTTAACCAATTTGTGCAGCACCCTGTAGCTAACATGCCCTAGCCTTCGGTGCCACAACCAAGTCAGGTCCTCCTTCTTGGCGGTGAGGCACAAGTTGGAGTGGGCTGGATCATCCAAGTCTATCATGTAGACATTATTTACTCTCTTGCCCATAAACTTAACTTTAGCCGAATTTGGTTCAAGAATTTTACAGATTTTAGAATCAAAGACCACTTGATGGCCTTTGTCGCATAGCTGACTGATGCTAAGAAGATTATATTCAAGGCCATCCACTAGCAGTACATCTTCAATGTTATTTGTAGATGTCTTACCTACCTTACCTTTCCCAATGATCTTGCCTTTGTTATTTCCTCCAAATGTCACATGTCCTCCATCTTTTGAGTTTAGCTCGGAGAATTTTGCCTTGTCCCCTGTCATATGTCTTGAGCAGCCACTATCTAAGTACCACTTGTTGTGTATAGCTGCCAAACACACCTGCATCACAAGTTACACAGAAACTTTTGGACCCCAATGATACCCGGGTCCAAGATGACTTGTAAAGTTATGAAATTGCTACAGTAATCCTTTGGGAACCCAGATTCTGTTAGAGCAGTGTACATTTTTATTTTTGAACTTGTTCAGATTGGGTTGCTTTTGTTCTAAAGTTTCTTTAATCTGAGTCCACCTTTGTGTATTCAAGTTTTCATTTTGTTTTACCCGAGAAAACCTGTGATTTCTGTTTGCTTGTCTGGCCATGGTCGACTTTTGGTATGTCTGTGGTCGACCATCGCGTCTCCAGAACTCAGCGTCTGTTCTGGCACCACCTCTGGTCGACATCTGGTGTACCTGTGGTCGACCACTGCTTCTCCAGTAACCAGCGCCTGTTCTGGCAGATCCTCTGGTCGACAGATGAAGGGTCTGTTGTCGACCAGCCTGTCTCCAGACACCTTGTTTTCCAGATTTATGTCCTTTAACTTGGTTTATTTGGTGATTTCTGTGAATTTGGGTTTCTTGTTTATTATTTTGAATCTTATATTGATTGACTGTTTTCTCTTTAAAATTTCTCTCTTCCTTGGTGACATTGTTCCTTTTGGAGGAGCATTCAGCTACATCCTCTTGTTTATCTTGGTATAGATTAATCAGGGGCCTTTTTCCTTTTGAGTCAGCAATCCCATTTACGGTTTTTATTTGGAATTCCTTTTTAGCCGTAGGATTGTATCCTAACCCTTCTTTTTGAAAGTTTACTTTTATTCCCAAGACAGCATTTAAGTTTTCTTGACCCTTGGTCATTTTTTCCAAGGCTTCCTGTTTATCTTCCAATTCACCTTGGATTCTTTCTATCTCTTTTAGAAGCTTACTGTTTTCTTCCTTGAGTGAATTGTTTCTTTCTTGACTTAACTTAGTTTCCTGTTCATATTCTTGAGTTTTTAGTTTTAGCTCATCAATGTCGTTTTTTAGCATTTCATTCTCTTCGGACATTCTCTTGTGGTTTTCTTCATCTAAGTCCATTTGCTTCAGCTTGTTTTCAGAGACTTGATTTCCATTTCTAGTTCAGTTTTGTTTTCCATTGAATTGCTGTCTTTATTCAGTTGACTGATCTTCTTCTTCAAATGTTTATTTTCCTTTCTTATTCTTTCATAAGTATCAAGCAATTCTGAATATACTTCTTCCCAATCCGAACTAGAGAAGTCTTGAAATGGGGAACTTACCTCAAGATCACTGTTGTCTCCCTTGGCCATCAGACAGAGCTTTCCTTCTTCTTCCTCGGAAGTTGTTTCCTCTTCACTGCTCTCTTCCTCCTCACTCCAAGTGCTAATCATCGCCTTGGGTTTCTTGCCTTTCCACTTGAAGCTTGATTTCTTAGGAGCTTCTGGACATTCAGCCTTCATATGTCCAGGCTGCCTGCAATTGTAGCAAATGAGTTTATTAGAAGAAGTCTTATGTTTATCAGATTTAAACTGGGATGACTTCCTTACCATGCCCTTTGGATTTCTGAATCCTTTACCTTCCTTTCGCAGGAATTTCTTAAATTTTCTTGTAAGCATGGCTAGCTCACCAGATTCTTCACCTGAGCTAGATGAGTCTTCATTGTCAGACACCTCAGAGGTGCTTGTCTTAGTCTTTAGGGCAAGTTGCTTATTTTTCTTCCCCTCATCTTCCTTTCTCTTCAGATTGACCTCATAGGCCATCAGGGATCCTACTAACTCATCCACTGTCATTGTTGTGAGATCCTTTGAGTCCTCAATGACTGTGGCCTTGGTATGCCACATCGATGTGAGAGACCTTAAAATCTTCCTCACTAATTCCTGCTCTTTGTATGTCTTCCCTAAGCTCTTCAAGCCATTAGTCAATTGTACTAATCTGGCATACATCTCAGAAATACTTTCATCATTTTTCATCCTAAACATCTCATATTCTGAGACTAGCATATTTGCTTTTGTCTCTCTTACCTCGGAAGTACCTTCGTAGATTACCTTTAGACGATCCCACATTTCTTTGGCTGTTGCGCATTGGGAAACTCTTGAGAATTCTGTGGGGTGTAGTGAGCACTGCATTACGTTCATGGCTCCCCAGTTGACAGTTGATTTCCTGACCTGTTCTCTGGTCCAGGTTTCTTCATCTTCCGGTAGCTCAAAAGGTCCGCGGCTCACTACCCTCCACATCTCGTGGTCTTGCGCACTTAAGAACACCTGCATACGATTTTTCCAATAAGAATAATCAGTTCCATCAAAATATGGAGGTCTAGTTACAGAGTGCCCCTCAGCTATGAGGCTTTTAGAGTTCAGTCCGCCCGGTCTCTCCTGGTTGTTAGACCACATTTTTGGAGAACCTGCTCTGATACCACATGTTGGATACGGACTGAATAGATCTAGAGGGGGGGTGAATAGATCTTTCCCCCTTTTCGATGATTTACTAACTATTGACCAGATGAGCTACTGGTAATTAATGAATTATAGAACTAATGCGAATAGTAAAGATGCAAGCATACGTATAGAAAATCAAACACACACAAGCACACCACAAGAGAGGATTTTTAAGGTGGTTCAGTCTCTTCCTGAGACTTACATCCACCCCTTGCTTAACTCAAGCAAGGCTTCACTATGAGAATCTCTGATCTCAATCAAAACACAGCTGACACACAGCTTGTACCTGCTGACACACAGCTTGACTCTGTTGCCTCACAGCTTGACAATAATTGTAATCACAAATGGAAAGATGATAAGAACAGGTGATGAAAGACAGGACTGAATATTGGCGTGTGTAGAAGAATAGATGTTCAGCCTGGGACTTGATCACTCTTATGAAGAAGCCTAGACTCCCTGTTGATCTTCCAGTCAGTTGCCTTCGATTGTTCTGCTGCTGGAGATCGCACAGTCTTGAGCTAAGTCTTCCTTCTGCAGCAACGAGATTGCCTTTAACCTTTCTGCAGATCTTTGATTGGTGGAGAGCTCCTTCTTCCTCTTCTGTGTATATCTTCCTTGGCTTCTATTTCGTGCTCTCTCCCTGCTTCTTTGTTCGTGATTAGTTGCCTTATATTCTTCATACCGCCTTTGAAGTTCTTCCCGCGCAATTTTCAGATCGAGCGCCAATCTGCTAGAAAACAGGGATCGGTTTAAATCCAATCGTTAGAACGAGTTTGACCACTTCTGGGCAAGATTGTTTCCTTGATTCCCGTGCGGAATCTTATCTCCTGGGTAGCCCAACAACCTGCAACAACCATCTGCAGGTTTTAAGGAACCTCAACAGAATTCGGTTAGAGTTCGGTTCTGGACGCTATAAAGCCCGTGGTCGACCATGACCCTGTCGCTGGTCGACAATGGGCATTCCCCAGACGGCCGGTTCTTCTGGCTGAAACTCACTTCGCCCGTTGGTCGACCACAGCCTGGTCGCTGGTCGACAAGGAACGAATTACAGATGGCCGTCAGTTCTGTCTGATGTTCTGGCTGTTCTGTGGTCGACCAGAGGTGGGGCTTTGGTCGACAGCCAAGGTGCTTCCAGAAGACAGATGATCTGATGCTTTTCTGGTTGAGTTCGTTGGTCGACCATAACCACTTCCCTGGTCGACAAGCGGCCTTTGACACTTCTTCTGATTTGTTGATTCCACTTGAATTTCAGTGGACCTGAAATTACTTAACTTATCAGAAGTAAATTGAACTATCAGATTTATATTGAGTTGATCAGAAACATTGTTTGTCATCATCAAATGGGCATTAATTCAATGCACTATCTTTACACACATAACTAAACCATTTGCTTTAAGAGACAAGATAGAACTTAGATTAGTCAAACATATCCTATTGTCATCATCAAAACCAAGGGATGCACAACAGGTAACCGCTCTCCAATGGTGTCTCCTTATCGTGCCATGCGCACATTTTTACTTGTTTAGTTTGATCTCCTTTATCCAGCAAATTGATATTTCCTTGGAATCACCCGGAGTTGTTTCGCTCAGAATCTTGGAAAGATTTCCAAACCTTAGTGTCTGGGGCGTGTCACATCACACCTTGGCATCTACTTATCAGTTCGCTCCACTTCATTCCGTTTGTTGCACTCTCACTCCATTTCGTCTCACTCCCTTGCAAAGCAGACGCCAAGGCGGGGCAGCTGTAGACACGCCAAAATTGACGCTATGTTGATCAAATCTCATGTCACTATGTTGACGCCCCAAAGTGAACTTCAATATATTCATAATATGAAGTTTTTCTATTTCTTGTGTGTGGTTTTGTTTTATTTTTGTATTTTGTGATTCGCGACCTGAGGAGGGGCGTGTTTTATATAGCGACCTAACATGGGGCGTGTTCAAAGAAAGAACGACCAAATGTCAGGGCGTCAATTCCTGGTATTATCTGATTTCAAAATAAATTCAAAATAAATTCAAATTATTGATTAACGTCCTTCCTCAGGGCGTGGTTTCAATTAACGCCTTCATCTCAGGCGTGTTCTCATAATTTTCAAATGAAGTAAGTTTTATTGCCAAATTTAATCCCAGAAGTGACGCCCTTAATCATGGTCGTGTTTTGAGTAACGTCTTGATGTAGGTCATCAATTTGTGATTTGACGCCCTTCGCAAGGTCGTATTTTCCCTTTCGTGTTCTGCTTAAACTCAACTTTCCTGGAGAGTTCCCTGCCTCCGTTGGTCTCCTTGCTTGAATTAGGAGTTAGAGTCCTGCCTTCTTTGATCATTGCCTATCCTTATCTTCCCAAATTTGAGCTTATCTTCGATTGAAATCTTATAAAAGGATGCTCTGGTCGATCTAGACAGAGGTTGACGGGTCAGAGAGTTCACAGGTTTACGGGTTACGAGTTCAGGGTTACATAGCTTCATCTTCCTCCTGTGCGATCGTTTAGAAAAGGCTCTGCTTCCTCTGCTTCCGATCAACCGCGTCCACCTTGTTTCCCTTTACTGTCGTCAGGGACAGCAGGGTTTTGTTTTTTATTCTGTTTGTGTTGTTTTGTCTTCATCAACCGATCATCATCACTGTGTTCTTCTTTTACGTTTGCATTAGCTGCATCATATCTCCTCCCTCCCTATTTTCTTTAGGGGTTTTAAAATAAAAAAAAAGAGGTGCGCATGTTTTTATCCTTTTCATCATATTTTCTATTTGAGAGTTGATACTACACACTTTTGGCTGATCCACTTCTCTTGGCTTGTTTTATTGTCTTTTTTTTTGCAAGGGTAATCAATAAAGGAAAACCCCCTTCATCGGCCGGCCGGTTGAAGGAGGAGGAGGAATTCACAATCCATCCCGCATTCTATTTTCCACCAGGTATTCGCGATCTTCTTTGTTTCTTCTTGAGGTAACCCCTCTGGCAATCACCCTCCTTAGTAGCACCACGTGCTTCTTTCCCTTATTATTATATCATCTCCCCCTTTATTTTTGTTATGCGTTCTCATATATAAATCTCTTCTCCATGTGTGGATTTATCACAATCTACAAACCCCAATTGTAAACAACGGCAGTAACGGAAAGCAGTAACGACAGCAGGAACAGTAAATCAGCGGTCGGTAAAACTCGGCACTACAGCTACTCCTACTGTACACGGAAACACACCCTGATCTCACCGTCGGGGAACCACTAGACTACAACCCACCCTGGTCACACTGCCAGGGGAAACATCACGACAACCCTGTCGTGGATCGAACACTGCCTAGGAAAAATTCGCGGTGACGCTCACCGGAACACTAGGCCTCTATCTCGGGAAACCACCCGAAAACTATGAGTAAAATCACGTCTCGCAGACATGAAACGGAACTCGAGTCGCAAAATCTCACGTCACGTGACGGGAGCACTGCCCACTAGAAACAAAGCCGGATGCGTCCACTAACGACTTAGTCCGCGCCTTAAGTGTCTCGCTGCGATGCCCCAGGTGGAGACAGAGACACTATAGTAACCAGTACCACGAACAAGGACTAGTTGGGGTCGCGCTCGTCAGTACGGGTCCTCTACCCCCAACTACGTGTGCACACACTGACCATCTGCTCTAGGTCGGGTCCTCTAGCTGGTTTCCCCCCCCAGCCGGACTCAGGCTGCAAAGGCAAGGGGCCCTACGGAAACCAGCCTAAAAACCATCTCTCTCGGGTAAGCCGCTCCACCACTCCCGGGTGGGTCAGCACACGCATGCCGTAAGAAGGCTACGACCAGTGGGCGGTCACTAAACATGAACACGAAAAGGCACGCATGCACCCATCGTAAGTAACGCGGAGTAACAGGTGACATGACGCCACCAGACTCTGGACAGCCCATTAGACCTACTAAATACAACGGTCCTTGAGTCACGAGACTCAGGGTCAAGACCGCCGTACAAGGACAGCTCCACGCCATCAATCTGCCCTATGCCTAGGTCCGATACCACGGTAGCATTAATATCGAGGTAGCTCACAAGTCGCCAAGTGGATCTCTCATCCATGGTACACATGGAAAACCTTCAGCCCCAGGCTGGTTGACTGGACTCACAGTCCAAGGCCATACACATGGCCTACTCGGAAACCACTTTCCGGAGAAAACCGCATCGTGCGGGGAAGGCCCTCTGTTGTGTCCCTGTGGTTTTGATGATGACAAACACTATAAGTCAAATGTCAAACATCATAAAAAGTCAAACACCTACACATTAAGTCTAAGCACATTTTGTTGGACTGCATATAAGGTCGATGCTATCACTGTTCATACCTTCACAAAGGTCTGTGCACATTTGCTAGTCTTCATATGAAGTCAGTGCATTTTTTTTATAGATAGCACATAACGTCGATGCACATCCTGCATCATGCACATACAGGTCGGTGCACATACTGTTCAAGTCTGTGTACATGCTATTTGAAGTCCGTGCACATTTGCAAGGACAAGTCTGAGCACATTTGCATTTGATACTACAAAGTTTGAGCACATTTTCAGCTTGCAAGGCAAGGTCCGTGCACATTCTTATACACTCATATGTCTTCAGGGTCGGTGCATGTTTTTCCTCCTTCACACAACGTCTGTGGACGTTGTGCATTATGCGAGACTAGGTCGGTGCTAGTTTTAGTTAAGTCTGCATAAGGTCGGTGCTAGTTTATGTTTCATGCACATAAGGTCTGTGTAGATTTTGTCTTGACCATACACAATGTCAGTGCAGGTTATGTTTTATACATACCAAGGTTAGTGCACATTTTCCCTTCGCACAACTGAGGTCGGTGCAAGGTTTCCTTTGTGCTTGACTAAGGTCAGTGTTAGTACGTATAGCCTTGCATGTAAGGTCGGTGCTAGTTTGCAGAGTTGCATAGAAGGTCAGTGTTAGTATGCAAGTCTTATGCATAAGGTCGGTGTTAGCAGGCGCTATCATATACTCAGGTCTATGTTAGTTGCATACTAGGGTCTGTGCAAGTTGCACATAGGTCGGTGCACATTTGTTCGTGTGCGATACAAGGTCCGTGCATATTTCACTTCGTGCCATATCAAGTCAGTGCACACTTCTTAGAACGGCATATAAGGTCTGTGCAGATTCTGTCTTGAGCAAGACAAGGTCGGTGCTAGTGCGTCAAGCCTCCATATCTAGTCAGTGCATGTTTTCATTGAATGCTTGATAGGTCTGTGCATATTATCAATAGCTAACACTCTATCTGTTATCTTGCCAGGCCAGCCAATGTTCGAGCATCTTATGTGCACCCTGTGAACTAACCTCACATGGAATTAAAAGTACCAGGTTGATGGCATGTGATCCAAGGCAAAGACCTGAACAGATGTTTCTACCTCATAGACAGCTACAGTACCACGATTCTAACGCGTGGAACCTAAAAAGATCATATGGGTGTGAAAGTTTGGGCGGGAATCGTGGCACCCACATGCCCATCGTCTGCCTATAAAAAGGGGTCGAAGGCTGGGAGAGAAGAGTGATGAAGATAGAAAAAGGGAGAGCTAGCATCTGAAGCTAGAGCCAGTACCAAAAACTTCCCCATTGGAGAAGAGAGCCAGTTCAGAAAGAGGAGAGTTTGAGTGATCGCCTGAATTAGAGTCTGAAAGCTTGCTTCTACGGAAGCTACATTGTTCTGTCTCTGAGCGATTGTTTTCTGATTGTTTTCATCTTCGAGTTTTTCTTTTGCATTTCTCAATTTCTGTCTGTTACCCTCCAAGTTCAGTTGGAGGAAGGGAGACTGTCTCCGGTTGCGAGTAGTGGTGTACTACTCGTGGTTTCCCTCCACCGTGTTTGGAGGAAGAGAGGATTGATCCTCTGGTTCATGAGTTGCTCGGAGAAATTCACAGGGTTCCCTTTGCGGTGTGCAAAGGAAGGGAGGTTGGACCTCCAATGGTTCTTCTGGTCATAGGAAGATCGAGGAGATTGTTCCTCGGGGCAAGCTGTAAGGCAGCAGATGTTGCAGACTGAGTCTACGGTTCGATTTGCTTAGTGCAAGGAAGCCTTACTCCGGAGGAGTAAGGGGTGGACGTAGATTGCAGATCGCAATCGAACCACCTTAAAAACTCTCTATCCCATTGGTGTGGTTTGCTATTTGTCTTTCATTCTGGTTTCAGCACGCCAGCTATTCGTTTGTTGCACATCGTAGCTCTCGGTTTCCTTAAGCATCTGTCTATCTGTCTGCTACGTGGCTAGACTAGAGAAGCTTCCCCACTAAATTTCTGAACTACATAAGTCCGTCTTCGAATTAATTTTTGAATTGGGGGTGATCTATTCATCCCCCCCTTCTAGCTCACCTATTGTGTGAACTATCAATTGGTATCAGAGTGGGTTACCCAACATGTGGTCCAACGACCAGGGTAAATATGGATCTAGTACTCCTCGCAGTTTCATGGCTGAGGGACTGTCTATTAGTCGCCCTCCTTTTTTCGATGGTAATAACTACTTTTATTGGAAAAATAGGATGGAGGTATTCCTGAGAGCACAGAGCCCCGAACTCTGGAGAGTGATCACCATGGGACCATATGATCTCCCTCCAAATGAAGATGCGTGGACAAAGGATCACATCAGGCTTTCTACAGTCAACTGGTTGGATCTAAACATAATTCAATGCGTAGTTCATCCAGAAGAGTACGCCAGGATCTCAGCATGCCACATAGCCAAGAAGATGTGGGATGAACTTGAACTCATCTACGAAGGTACATCCCAAGTCAAGGCCACCAAGGTAAATATGCTCACCTCTGAATATGAATTATGTAAGATGAAATCCGAGGAGAATATTACGAAAATGTATGCTAGGCTGTTGCTGATCACTAACAATCTTAGTGGGCTGGGGAAACAAGTTTTAGAATTGGATCTAGTTAGGAAAATCCTTAGGTCGTTAATAACCCCCGCATGGCACACCAAGGCCATTGTCATAGAGGAGTCTAGGGATCTGTCAAAACTGAGAGTCACTGAGCTGATAGGATCCCTAATGACTTACGAAATGAATTTCAAAAGAAATGGTGAAGGAAGTGACAAGAAGGGTAAGAACATTGCTCTCAAGGTGTCCCGCAGTAGCAGTGGCAGCAGTGGGAGTAGCAGTAGCAGTTGTAGTGGGGAGTCTGACGGGTTCTCAGATCTTGATCAAGAGGAGCAAGCTATGCTGACTAGCTAGTTTCGTAAGTTCCTGAGAACCAAGGAAAAAACATTTAGAAAAAAAGATTGTATCCTTCTGGTAAGCATTTTGATTCTAACAAGGATAAAATAGGAATACTAAGAACATACATGTTTTCATTGCAAGAGGATTGGACGCATGAAGGGGGAATGCCCCGATCTCCAGAAGAAAAGCTCCAAGGTGTAAAAGAAGAAACCTCAGGCCATGGCCTGCACATGGAGTGACGAGGAGGAAGACCTAGAGGCCAACTCTTCAGAAGAAGATGACCAAGGAATATGCCTTATGGCTAACAATGACGAAGAAGTAACCAACATTTTTAAAAATTTTACTATTGATGATTGGGAATATGCCTATGCAGAACTGTTAGCTAAGTTTAATGCTTTGAGTAAAGATCATAGGGTGTTAAAGAGAAAATGGAATGCTGCTAATGAAGAACAAGTTCAAACTGACAAAGAAAATCAGAAGGTTAAGGAAGAATTAGAAGAGATGAATTCTCTCAGAAAAGAAAATGAAAATCTTAAGTCTGAAAACCAGGAAGCTCAAAAACAACTTGATGAATTCAAAATAAAACTTCAAGAAAGCCAAAGTGAAAATAGTTTAATCACTAAAAAATATGAAGCTGTTAGGAAGGTGAACTCTGAACTTCAAGGAAATTATGAAACATTGCAAAAAGAACTGGAAGACAAATAAAGAACGCTAGAAAAATTTGTTCAAGGAAAAACAAACTTGGATGCCATTCTAGGTACTAGGATCAATTTCAATAAAGAGGGGTTAGGCTATGACCCTACACACAAGAAACCTTTTGAGTTCACAACAGTAACATTCTGCCTCGAAAAAGGGTAGGAAAAGCTTGACACACCATCCAGCTCCAACAGTGCTCAGAATGTCCAGCCACCAAGAAATAATTCATCAAATCCTACTGGACAACAACCTAAAACTGGAAAGAACAAGAACACACCTAGGCAAGCCCCTGCGTGTACCCCCCCAGAACAAGCACTTTCACAACCCAAGACACATGACCCAGAACAGAAATTCATTCTTCTATAAAAACATGGGTCAATATAAGAAAAACTGGGGAAATCATGTTCCATAGAAATTCTTTAAAGAGTATGTCTATCCTAGATAGAATGGGTACAAAAGATACCTGAAGAATGAACAGTCCAATAACAGGAACAGATTCCACACCTTTAGACCAAATGGACAGAACTCTAGTTATAATTTCAACAAAACTGTCAACAACATGGAAAAGAAACATACTGTGAAACAGTTTTGGATTCCTAAATTTCTGCTTAGAGATTTGAACAATGTCTTTGGACCCAATCTGTAGAGACCCGGATCCCGGATACCAGATGTACCCGGTAGAACTACCGAATACACGTGATACCACTTGGAACCCGCGATGCCTCCCAAGAGCGGGAAAGCTCCGAAGGGAAAAAGGCATGTGTAGAGTACATTGAAGCCACAGAGATATAACAGAAGCAATTAAATTTCATTAGATCGGTTTGCTAAAGCAGTAGAAATAAAATTACCTTTTAATTAACAGTTACAATTTAACAATTATACACCATAGTCAAGTCCAAAGCTAAAGACAGCAAGTCTAGCACAGTACAGTCGACAGAAAGGAAAGATGTACCGAAAAGTCGGGGGAAGCCTGACGCAGGTACCAGCTGGCCACAACGACACGCTACGAGCAAGCGCTCCAGGAACCACGTGGAAGCAGAACGAACGACGTCACCCCACCTGAAAAGTAAGGGTGAGCCTCGTGTCACTGGCTCAGTAGGGGTCACGCGGATCCCCACTGAAAAACACGCAGTAACACGGAACACAAAACAACAGGAAGAACAGCAGGTGTAGCAAATCGGGAAAACTACACTACAAAGCTGTAAAGCTACTCTAGAAGCCGTCGAGAACAGACGGGGAGGAGGAGTAGGGAACAAGTAAGAAAGGGGAAGAACCTGCACCAGACAAGTGGCGGCCGAACTAACCTCGGCACCCCAAACTACTCCAAACAGTGACAGAAGGGTGACTCTGACCTAACAAAGTCAGAAGTTATCGATCTGCCAACACAGCACCAGGCCTAAGATGAAGACCTGCAAGGACCGACAGACTCGACAACACACACACACGACTAGAAAGTCGTGCACACCATGCTAACCTCGAGTAGGGCCACGAGAGGGCTAACTCAGAAAGGTCACGACACGCAAGAAATGCCGAGAGTCACGTGTCACGTGACGGAAGCACCTCCTCACAAGAAAAATTGCTAGCTGCGTCCACTGACGTCTTATGCTGCGCCACAAGTGTCTCGCCTACGGTACTGCTGAAACCACGGCAGAGTCGCAGACACGCTCTGAACCAAACAGGAACAACAACAACAACAGAACAAGAGGACAAGTAACTAGTCAGGGTCACGCCCGTCGGCGTAGGTCCTCAGTCCCTGACAACGTGTGCACACACTGGCTCTAGCCTAAGCCAGGTTCTCTAGCTAGTTTTCTCCCTCGGTAGGACGCTACCATTGGCTGGGAGCCCACGGAACTAGCTTACTAACCGTATCTCGGGAACACCCCTCCGCCATCCGCAGGCGGGTCGGCAACTCAAGGGCCTTAGGGTTACAACAAACGGAGGCTCACAAGACATAGAGACTCAAAACACAAGTGCTGAAGTACAGGTAGGCAAGAACGCCCGATGGCACGCACTTCGAAGCACCAACGGCAACACAACCATTGCCGACAAACTCAGGACAAGGCAACTAGACCTACCACGTAACGATCCTATAGTCGGATGACTCAAAGGTAAGATCGTCACAGACAGCAGGACAAGCCGCCAATCGGTCTAATCCTAAGCCACGAGAAACGATGCTCCGCAGAAAACAACTCACGAAGACCTGAGGGAACACCGGAGACCCTCAGCACGCCTGGACATGCAAAACAAGGTAAGACGATACCTCGAGGCATCCATAACCAGTGTCTCTGATTGGACAGAACCGCCAAGACACCCACACAAGGTCGCCTGTCAACCATTGGGTCACCCGGGTTGACCGGAACCAAACAACGAGGACTCAACAGTAGGAAAGAGAATCCTACCACAAGCAAGAAGACTCCTAGCTTCCTTAAAACGTAGTCTTAGCCCTCATAGGATGTCAGAAGACATCCACGGGAAGACGGGTAGGCTACCAGGTCAAGCCAAGACAAGCAGAAACCAAAACGACCGAAATCAGAGCACAAAGGCTGTAACGCACCACCCCTAGACCGTTACACGAACGTGACGGTCTAACGCTGGCCGTTACATCTAACCGCGACGGACTAAAGCAGACGCGTCACAAACACGTGACGGTCAGGAGGAGAGCCGTCACACACACCGCCCTAACCAAAATCTAAACGCACAAGGCACGTAACGGCCTGCACCAGGCGTGTTACACCGCTCTAACGCGCCCGACCCAGGCCGTCAGGGCCAACAGACCTCAAGCTAAAATGACAACTCGAACCGTGTAACGCACGAGACCAAGCGCGTTACACTGCCTAACACACCAGGGCAGGCGCGTCAGGGCCAACAGGCTCAAGTCAAACAAATCACTGACCGAAAGGCACGTAACGGTCCCGATCAGACGCGTTACCGACACCTAACGCATGGGGGCGTGGCCGTTAGAGCCAACGACACAGCCACCCATACTCAGCCAAGACAGCACGTAACGGCCTGGGGCAGGCGCGTTACAACGCTATGACGCACGGGGACACCACTGTTACGCTAACCGACTAAAACGGTCCAAACTGGTCAAATGGAACGTAACGGCCTAGCTCAGGCGCGTTACACACACCTGACGCACTAGGGCAGGTGCGTCAAGGGAATCGACTTAACCAAACTACTAAACGACAAAATAAGCGTAACGCGTCACCCCGGGCGCGTCAGGAGGCTGTGACGTGCCACCCCTGGGCCGTCACACTCCCAAAACCACGAAAAGCTTAAAAACGCCCAGACGCTGTGACAGTCTGTCGTAGGGCCGTCAGAGACCTCTGACGGTCACTGAAACGACCGCTACATCGGTCACGGCGGGAAAATAGTGGATTGGCCAAATCGAGCGGTTCCACGCCCCATTCACGTCGAAGCGCAGGGGAAACAAGACTAGACGATGAAAATAACACTAGGAGGCTAAAAAGCCCACATGCACGTGTTAAAACGCTAGATCGGGGCGATTTAGACAAATCAACCCTAAACGAGCCACCGAGGTTCCTGGACTCATACCGGCCTCGAATGACTACCGATCAACACGAAACTAGCATGGATGGGATCCAGACATCCCAGTGGTCAGTTGGACACTAACCATACCGCGAATGGTTGTCGTTTTTCGGCGAACCCTGAAAACCCCAAAAACCACGGTTTTCATAAAACCGGCCCGATCTCCCCCGATCGAGCACCAAATCATGCACGGAAACAGAGGAAATGTGCAGAACAAGGTGGCGGTCCGTCTCCCTACCTCCACCGAAGAAATCATGCCCCGAAGGGACTAAACTGTGTCGAAAACCGCGCCACGAGCTCAAACACCAGCTTTGAATCCATCGTTCGGGATCACGCCAAAACCACTCCATCCTCGCCCTATCGCGCACCCAGTCAGCTCCACAACATCCCCAGCACTCGCTCCTAGGTCCTCCGTCTGTAGCCGGAGCTGAGAAAGTTCGAGAGGAGAGAAAATGGGAGAGAGAGACGGCGGCGGCAAAATGAGAAGGGAGGAGAGAGGAAGGAAAAGAAAAAGAAAACGGAAAAGAAATTAGGGATTTTCCTAATTTTTGAAAAATCCGATTTCTGGTCCTATCTCCAAAAAATACGTAAAAATAGTCGAAACGACCGGCTCGAAGAGTACATCGTCGCTGCAACATTTACGAGTCGAGAAACTGACAAATAAACTCATCGTAGGGTTCCGTAACTAGTACGAGAGAAAAACCCACACGGATCGTAAAGCTCAACTCGGAAGCCACAAAAGCGAACCGAAACTCTCCGAAACAAATCGGAAAGATCCAATAAAGATCTACCAAGAATGCGGGGCATTACACAATCTATCTTGGGTTCCAAACTACTCTTCTTGATCTATCCTCTATAGGTTAGCCTTACAGCCGAGCACAACAGGTGGTACCTAGATAGCAGCTGCTCCAGGCACATGACGGACGATCGATCCAAATTCAGCAAATTGGAAATGAAGGTAGGGGGTCTAGTCAAATTTGGAGGAAAGAATAGAGGTAAGATTGTTGGAATAAGAACAGTTGGTAAGTCCTCCACAAACTCTATTGAAAAAGTTTTGCTTGTAGAGGGTCTTCAACAGAACTTGCTAAGTATTAGTCTGTTATGTGACATGGGTCACAGAGTTGTGTTTGATGATAATGTATGCAAAATACTTGAAATAAATTCTGACAAGGTCAAGTTTGAAGCACATAGAGTCAATAATGTTTACATTGTTGATTTAAATGAAAAATCTGAATCAAATCTTTGTTTGGCAGCTGATTTTGAAAATAATGCATTTAATTGGCATAGACGTTTAGGTCATACTAGTTTCTCAACATTGAATAAACTGGTCAAGCATGATTTAGTTAGAGACATGCCTAAGATCAAATTCAGTTCCATTTCAAAAGTCTATGATGCCTGTGCTCTAAGCAAACAAACCCGCAAATCATTTAAGCTCAATCTGAGCCTTTGTCCTCCAAGCCAATGGAACTTTTGCATATGGATCTCTTTGGCCCAACTAGGACTCCGAGTCTAAATGGGAAGAGATTTGGGTTTATGATTGTAGATGATTTTACTAGATATTCATGGTTATTTTTCTTAGCAAATAAAAGTGAAGCTTTTCGGAAGTTTGAACATCTTTTTAATAAAGTCAAACAAGAAGGAGCTCACAGTATTTTCATGATTCAATCTGATCATGGAGGAGAATTTGAGAACTCTATATTTTCTAAATTATGTAACAATGAAGGACTAACTCACAGATTTTCATCTCCCAGGATTCCGGAGCAAAATGGCATAGTGGAGAGAAGAAACCGTACAATCATTGAAATGGCAAGAACTATGCTGGTGGAGAGTCAGCTTCCCAGAAGGTTTTGGGCAGAGGCAGCTAATACTGCTTGCTACATCATCAATAGAGCCTTGGTAAGACCCGTCCATAAGAAAACCCCCTATGAACTCTTGAAAGGTAAGAAGCCAAATGTCTCATATTTTAAGTTTTTTGGTTCGAAATGCTTCATTCATAACAATAATAAAAAGGACCTAGATAAATTTGATGCAAGGAGTAGCCCTGAAATTCTTCTAGGATACTCTGAAACAACTAGGGCATATAGGGTTTTTAATGTTTCAGACCAAACAGTAGAAGAATCTCCTCATGTTATATTCGATGAAACAAACACTGTCACTAACTTCGTTGATGATGGCAGGAGCTCAAGACATGATGGAAACTTTCTAGAGGAGATGGTGGACCTAAACCACCTGAAGCTTCAACTGCTCCAAGTCAAGTAAGCCCAGCTGAAACATGTAAGTCCTCAACTAATGTTAAATTCTTGAAAGATCATCCTGTGAATAATATCATAGGCAACCTAGGAGATCCCCCTAGGACTAGGTTCTATCTCAAAAATATAAATCATCAAGATCTAGTTGCTTTAGTGTCACAGATTGAGCCCAAATCTATTGATGAGGTTTTGAAAGATGAATCTTGGGTTAATGCTATGAGTGAGGAACTAGGCCAATTTGAAAGAAATAATATCTGGGAACTAGTTTCGAGACCTGAAAATATAAATATAATAGGAACCAAATGGGTCTTCAAAAATAAAATGAATGAGGATAGAATAATTTCAAGAAATAAAGCCAGACTAGTAGCCAAATGTTACTGTCAAGAATTTGGGGTTGATTTTGATGAATCATATGCACCTGTTGCAAGGATGGAGGCAATAAGGATTTTAATAGCTTTTGCATGTTCTAAAAACATAAAACTTCATCAGATGGATGTCAAAAGTGCATTTTTAAACGGTTTTATTAAAGAAAAAGTCTTTGTAGAACAACCCCCATGATTTCAATTGTCTTCACATCCTAACAAGGTTTTCAGGTTAAATAAAGCTCTATATGGTCTAAAGCAGGCTCCTCAGGCCTGGTACAGAGGCTGACAGAATTTCTAATCAGTAAGGGCTACAATAGAGGTAAGGTAGATCAAACCCTGTTTACCAAAAGTTTGAGTAAAGATCTCATCATAGTTCATGTATATGTAGATGACATAGTCTTTGGTTCAACTTGTTCTGAACTATGTAATGAATTTACTCAATTGATGTCTGCTGAATTTGAAATGAGTTTGGTAGGAGAATTGAAATACTTCCTTGGCTTGCAAGTACAACAGCAGGATGATGGATGCTTCATTAACCAGACCAAGTACACCTTGGATATCCTCAAGCGTTTTGGAATGACTAATCTGAAGCACATCTCAACTCCAATGGTTACCAACACATCATTAGATGCAAATGACTCAGGTAAAGAAGTTGATGCAAAATTATATCGAGGTATGATTGGATCCCTACTCTATTTAACTACCTCGAGACCTGATATACAATTCAGTGTAGGTATGTGTGCTAGGTATTAATCTAGGCCTACTGAATTGCATCTAGCTACTGTGAAAAGGATTTTTAGATACATATCTGCTATACACACTCTAGGTTTATAGTTTCCTGCATCATATACATTAGATCTGATTGCATATATGGATGAAGAT
Organism: Amorphophallus konjac; assembly: GCA_022559845.1. Classification (NCBI taxonomy): domain Eukaryota; kingdom Viridiplantae; phylum Streptophyta; class Magnoliopsida; order Alismatales; family Araceae; genus Amorphophallus; species Amorphophallus konjac. Next base: position 546,420,293 of record CM040121.1, on the reverse strand, counting down.
TATGCTGGGTGTAAGCTAGATAGGAAGAGCACTAGTGGTCAATGTCAATTTCTAGGTGGGTGTTTAGTTTCTTGGGCTTCCAAGAAACAACATTATGTGGCCCCCTCCACTGCAGAAGCTGAGTATGTGGCTGCAGGGAGCTGTAGTACACAAGTGATCTGGATTAAACACCAGCTTCAGGACTACCAAGTAGACCTGGGCTGCACACCCATTTACTGTGATAATACTAGTGCCATAAATCTTGCAAAAAATCCAGTTTTACATTCTCGCACCAAACATATTGAAATCAGACATCATTTTATCAGAGATGAGGTGTCTAAAAATAGTTTTGAATTGATCCATGTAGACACTGCCCATCAGATAGCTGACATCTTTACTAAGCCTCTAGACAATGACAAATTCACAACCTTAAGGAGAGAACTGGGAATCTTTAAAAACCCCTAACTTCTGGAATTTTGGAATAAAATGCTTACATGCAGTCCTCATTTGCATGAATTTTCATCTTGTGTTTGTCATTTTTTTTGGGCATGCATAACCTGTTGGTATATTAAATGATAAGCTGGGAGAAGGTCAGATTTCTTCTGACTAAAAACCCACATCATGTGTGAGGAGGTCCTCTGACCTACGTTCTCCACCTTGTACCACAGGCTCATTTCCATATAGATCAGGTTCAAGTTCATAAACTTTCATTTCTGCATTTCCATACTTTTTGCATCTCACTTGTATGCTCATATAATTCATTGTGTGAGGGGGAGGTATTATCAGTGAGTTTTCTATAGATGGCACTCACATATGTTAAGCTGATAGGTTGGAGTCCATCAGTCAGTCTAGGTGTGAGGGGGAGCTTCATGTCTGTCAGTTTGAGGTCTTAGGTGACTGATTCAAAGGATTTTGAGAGATCTTATTACTGCACCAAGCACATTGAGAACCTAAAGTAGTCTTTTTCACAAAAGCTAGTAGCTCTCAACTCTCTTAAACTTCCAACTTTGATTAACTGAAATTTAGCTACAAAGCTTCTCTCTAATAATCCTGTAAAGACCTAAATAGAGAATCTGAAGACTGTCTTCCTACATAATTATTGAACATGGATCATTGTTGACACTCTTATGTCATGAAATCTCCTAAATGTTTGAAACTTAAATCTCTGGAAGCAAACTCTCTGAGGATCAGTACATTTGGTATTGTCTTCAAATATCATATATCAAATAAAATCAATTTGTTTAGGAGAATTTCAACAGTTCAGAGCAATGTTCAGGTTTCCGAGAAACTAGATACTTCATCAAAGAAATGAATTATACTCTATGTCATGAAGTGCCAGAATATCTCTGATTAAAAAGTTTCTGAAAAATTTAAGAATTCATGGCAGAGCAATGGCATTAAAGTGTTTAGTAGCTGGGGATTCAGGCCTCTAATCAAGGTGTCTACTCACGTCAAAAGATACTTATATTGCTAACTCTGTTCTCTAAAGAGAAGTAATATGGTTATCACACTGAGAATCTGGGAATTCTGGCCTCTAATCAAGGTGTCTTCTCACATATCAATGTGTGACTTACCAAAATTACTCAGTGACTTTACTGCTCAACAAAAGAAAATTTTTTCTCACCCCTCCAAAAATTCTTTGTAGACTGTTTGTCCTCAATACCTCTGGACCATCCAACAGTCGATGAGCCTCCATTTACTTGATTAGTAAAGCATTTAGACAGCTTTCTCTTGGCATAACTGTTTCACCTTGGTCCTCATTCTTATTTCTGTACGATGATAATCTTCACTCTTATTCTGTGCCTTTCCAGCTTATTAGTTATGAGGTATTTCAGGTCTATTTAGTTACCTTACTTGGATCTTTAAGAGTTGCTTATGAGATGTTTTTTCTACTAAGTGAATTAATTGTCTATGGGCTCTCAAGCTTCATAGTACCTTACTTCTCCCTACATTCCTTTTGATGATGTCAAAGGGGGAGAAGATGTCTGAGGGTTTAGGGGGAGAATGGCTTTTGAGAATATCTTTTAGAATGAATTTGGGCATGTAGTATTTTCTAGTTGATAGTCTGCGTGTCAGGGGGAGTTAGTGTGCCTTGAGTAAAGTCTATGTGTCAGGGGGAGTCAGTGTGTGTCATTGATTGCATGTTTGATTGTTTGCATGTTTAAACACCCTCATTTTCTAATGACAGTATTAAATTTGTTTGGCTCATAGTGTTGCCATCATCAAAAAGGGGGAGACTGTTGTGTCCCTGTGGTTTTGATGATGACAAACACTATAAGTCAAATGCCAAACATCATAAAAAGTCAAACACCTACACATTAAGTCTAAGCACATTTTGTTGGACTGCATATAAGGTCGATGCTATCACTGTTCATACCTCCACAAAGGTCTGTGCACATTTGCTAGTCTTCATATGAAGTCGGTGCATTTTTTTGATAGATAGCACATAACGTCGATGCACATCCTGCATCGTGCACACACAGGTCGGTGCACATACTGTTCAAGTCTGTGCACATGCTATTTGAAGTCCGTGCACATTTGCAAGGACAAGTCTGAGCACATTTGCATTTGATACTACAAAGTCTGAGCACATTTTCAGCTTGCAAGGCAAGGTCCGTGCACATTCTTATACACTCATATGTCTTCAGGGTCGGTGCATGTTTTTCCTCCTTCACACGACGTCCGTGCACGTTGTGCATTATGCGAGACTAGGTCGGTGCTAGTTTTAGTTAAGTCTGCATAAGGTCGGTGCTAGTTTATGTTTCATGCGCATAAGGTCTGTACAGATTTTGTCTTGACCATACACAAGGTCGGTGCAGGTTATGTTTTGCACATACCAAGGTCAGTGCACATTTTCCCTTCGCACGACTGAGGTCGGTGCAAGGTTGCCTTTGTGCTTGACTAAGGTCAGTGTTATTACGTATAGCCTTGCATGTAAGGTCGGTGCTAGTTTGCAGAGTTGCATAGAAGGTCAGTGTTAGTATGCAAGTCTTGTGCATAAGGTCGGTGTTAGCAGGCGCTGTCATATACTCAGGTCTATGTTAGTTGCATACTAAGCACATAGGTCGGTGCACATTTGTCTGTGTGCGATACAAGATCCGTGCATATTTTGCTTCGTGCCATATCAAGTCAGTGCACGCTTCTTAGAACGACATATAAGGTCTGTGCAAAATATGTCTTGAGCAAGACAAGGTCGGTGCTAGTGCGTCAAGCCTCCATATCTAGTCAGTGCATGTTTTCATTGAATGCTTGATAGGTCTGTGCATATTATCAATAGCTAACACTTTGTCTGTTATCTTGCCAGGCCGGCCAATGTTAGAGCATCTTACGTGCAATATGTGAACTAACCTCACATGGAATTTAAAGTACCAAGTCGATGGCACGTGATCCAAGGCAAAGACATGAACAGATGTTTCTACAACATAGACAGCTACAGTACCACGATTATGACGCGTGGAACCTAAAAAGATCATATGGGTGTGAAAGTTTGGGCGGGAATCGTGGCACCCACATGCCCATCGTTTGCCCATAAAAAGGGGTCGAAGGTTGGGAGAGAAGAGTGCTGAAAATAGAAAAAGGGAGAGCTAGCATCTGAAGCTAGAGCCAGTACCAAAAACTTCCCCATTGGAGAAGAGAGCAAGTTCAGAAAGAGGAGAGTCTGAGTGATCGCCAGAATTAGAGTCTGAAAGCTTGCTTCTACGGAAGCTACATTGTTCTGTCTCTGAGCGATTGTTTTCTGATTGTTTTCATCTTCGAGTTTTCCTTTTGCATTTCTCAATTCCTATCTGTTACCCTCCAAGTTCAGTTGGGGGAAGGGAGACTGTCTCCGGTTGTGAGTAGTGGTGTGCTACTTGTGGTTTCCCTCCATCGTGTTTGGAGGAAGAGAGGATTGATCCTCTGGTTCGTGAGTTGCTGGGAGTAATTCACAGGGTTCCCTTTGTGGTGTGCAAAGGAAGGGAGGTTGGACCTCCAATGGTTCTTCTGGTCATAGGAAGATCAAGGAGATTGTTCTTCGGGGCAAGCTGTAAGGCAGCAGATGTTGCAGACTGAGTCTGCGGTTCGATTTGCTTAGTGCAAGGAAGCCTTACGCCGGAGGAGTAAGGGGTGGACGTAGATTGTAGATTGCAATCGAACCACCTTAAAAACTCTTTGTCCCATTGGTGTGGTTTACTATTTGTCTTTCATTCTGGTTTCAGCACGCCAGCTATTCGTTTGTTGCACATCGTAGCTCTCGATTTCCTTAAGCATCTGTCTATCTGTCTGCTATGTGGCTAGACTAGAGAAGCTTCCCCACTGCATTTCTGAACTACATAAGTCCGTCTTTGAATTAATTTTTGAATTGGGGGTGATCTACTCATCCCCCCCTTCTAGCTCACATATTGTGTGAACTATCACCCTCCACACTCAACCGACTCACGAGGACTCTCCCGAGCACCTCACAGAAATCCAAAGCGCACACAGGGTCACCCGGACCCTCCAAACATGTTGGCGTGCAAATCAGAGTAATACGGCACCTCCAGAATCATGAAGAATCACCCAGACACCTTGCCCACACATCGATATCACATACGGACACCTCGGGCAAAGGAACCACGAAGCACACGGCCCCCGGACTTGACTGGGCCGGGCGACCACCCACCTGGCTGCCCAAGGCTGGGGATGGGCGGCCAGGGCGATGGCCACCCAAGCCAAGCCACCCAGGAGGGCGGCCAGACACCTGGTCGCCCTCCCCTCTGGGAGGCCAGACCGTTGGCCGCCCAGTGACCTGGGCGGCCAGGGTCTTGGCCACCCAGACAGGGCATGGGCGGCCACTAAGGTGGCCGCCCCCTGCGTTCAACGCGGGCGGACCGAACCCCTCCGTGGGTTCGGTTCCACACCCCGTTCGTCCCCAGGCGAAGGGGAAAACATGGGGAATCCCTCCCCGGACACTCCCACAACCCAAATACACGATCAAAACAACAATCGGGCCTCGAATCGGCCGAAAATCGGCGCTCACCCTAAACATGGAATTTTCCTCAAACACGAAATAAATCCACTCTCAACCTCGCCTCGGCCTATAAAGCGTGGGGAAATGAAGAGCACGAGTTAGGGAACCATCCCCCTACTTCCACTGAAGATTCAACGCGTCGTGGACGCCAATCCACGAAGAAGCGCCTCACGAAGCCCCGCCGGTGCCCCACGCTCACCGCCGAGCTAACTCGCGCCACCACGCCTCCATCCTCGCTCCGTCCAATCCGCTCCTCACCCCACGAACGTCGCCACCTCACCCTCGTCCGTCTCCATCGGCCGCCCGGAGAGAAGAGAGGGGCAGAGGAGAGAACGCGAGAGAGAGAGAAGAGAGAGGGAGAGAGTGAGAGAAATGAGAGGAGGGAGAGGGGGTTAGGGTGGTTTAAATAGAAAATGAATTTGGGATTTTTAAAATCTGGAAAATAAAAAATAGGAAAAAATACTCCCCATGATCCTCGGGGAACGCACAACACAATGGTGACATCCCGGAGTCGGAGAACGCAATGGTTCACCCTACACGGGGTTCCGAAGGTCCGACAACCAAAAACACACGTAAAACCCAAAACACGACCCGGGGCCCACAAGGGTGCTCTCAAAATTCCAAAAAATTACCGGCGTGCTCCTCATAACGCCACGGACCCAAGGAAATTCACGGGCACACCACCAATGGGTCCGACAATCAAGTATAAAAAATCCGACGCTCACTCGGACGCGATCCGCAACCCCCGAAAAGAAGATCCGAAAAGAAGATCCGAAACCCACGGATCCTGAAATATCCAAAAAACACGGGGCATTACAGCCCTCCCCCCTTACAAGAATTTCATCCTCGAAATTCATGACAAGCACCAAGTCATAAAGGGAGAATGCCATAATCAACTGATGACGCCGTCAGAGTCCCAACCAAACCTCGATATTTACAAAAATCACTATCTTGAGGGACATGGCCAAATAATGATCACGGACAATGCCTCGCTCACGATCCAAGACACATCAATCATCAAAGCGAGCACATGCAAAGGAGTACAAGTCTGGCGTCACCTCAGACAACACAAAAACCAACCACCGGTCAACGCCCATGCTTGGCGGACCAACCAAATGTCAGCTTCACAACCCGCTGACTGAACTCACACCCTGCACTAGGGACAACCAATCACCGAGCTTCTACCAGTTCACACCCGGCAAGCAGTATGCCCACAGCAACACGACCAACTCTGCCAGAAGATAAACTTCTCACAAAGCCCATATCCAATCCAGGAAAAGGCACACCTCTTAATCAGCCGCTCAAGGCCTCGCTGGCACACATCACCCTCCATTCTCAAGCCCCAACAACCAGCATCTTCTGTCTGTGAAAGACCATCCACCGGTCACCAGACACTCGTCAACGGGGAACCCCCACCGGCCCAGCAGGCACGATCCAACTTATGACAGGCCATCCGCTGACTCATGCACAGACCGACACCACATCCAGACCTATCATCATGCCAACTCTACCCTCTCAGGGGAGCACGACGAAACCACATGACAAGGTCTCTCCTCAATCCTCACATCACTTGACTCAGACTTACGGGGAATCCTCCCTTGCTGGTCGCAGACTAAGGATCACCATCCAACGCCGACGTCTCTTCAGAGACCTCCACACACAGGCATCATCCATTCACATACAAGAGCGCAGGAGCAAGAACTTACTAGGTCATCTCCGCCCAATCCTGCCTCAAAATTCGCAAAAATATATGGGACCAGCATGTCATTTATGACGCCACAAGGCATGACAAGAACATCGGGCTTGATAAATTAGCAGCTCAACAGAAGACCTTCCGCTCACCCGAGCACAATTCTTGATTAGAACACCCGCTCTAACACCGCAAACCACAACCTTAGTAGCTCAGGGGCTGGATAAACTCAAGTTGGAGTGGCCAGACTCTATAACAGCTCCCTCAGAGCACGCTCACGGCCACTTAATGAAGAACAGTCCTAGCTAGCCACCTGACCTCGCCGCATATTCCTTGAACGCATCACCACAACAACACACGCCTGCCAGCAACTCTGCCCAACGTAGCGCAATCGGGGCCACCACCCATCGGGAAGAAATCTCTCGATCACATCCCTCGGGCCCCGCACCCGCACTCCACGAAACAGTAACCACACTCACAGCGCCAACGCCGCGCACTCAAGCTCTTGCGCAAGAAACCAAGCGAAAAATAAATACGAAACCCTATGCCAGCTGCCGACTGTACTGGACCGAATGGACTCTAATCACTATAATATCTCGAATTTCCATGTACGTCCATAACCACGCTCTGATACCAACTGTAACGACCCGAGACCCGGATATCGGGAAGACCCAATACCATTCGAATCCTGAACCGCCGCCCACGAGCCCGAAGACTCGGAAGGGCTAAAAGGATAGGTGTGGTATACTTAGAAATAGGAAATAAAGTAGAACAATTCAACAATTAACAGAAATAAATAAGTAACTACATCAGAGTTTAGTCCAACAGAAAGTACAGTCTAAGGCAGAAGAACATACCCAACGCCAGGTGAACACTCGGCCCGACGAACTGGCAACTAAGAACCTCCGCACAGCACCCTCGAACCTCGAGGAAGAACCGCCGCACCTGAAAAGTAGGGGTAAGCCTCATGTCACTGGCTCAGTAGGGATCCCGCAGAACCCCAACTGTAAACAACGGCGGTAACGGAAAGCAGCAACGATAGTAGGAACAAAAAATCGACAATCGGTAAAACTCGGCACTACTGCTACTCCTACTGTACACGAAAACTGATGGGGGATGGATGACGCGATCGGGCTAAGACGTACGACGAACTCGATGTGCATCCAGCACTAGCACACTAAGGTAAGCCTTGTGGTTGACTACCATGGCGTTCTCCGGGTGGAGACGTCGCTCAATAGAAACTCACTCTAGCCTGAAGATCATCCCTTGCGAGGGAAACGTGGGATCGCAGCAGTTAAGGAACCACTGTCGCCTAGGGTGGTGCAATCCGAGCTCGGTGCTTGACTGGAGCTAAGGAACGGTCCTCACTCTCACAATCATGATAAATTGAACCTAGCTATCGGCCCTAATCTCACAAATGCAGCATGATAAAAAATATACTAAATTAGCAATGTGAGTGTGGAACGAGGCACGTACCTCCACGACTAGCGCGTGGGGAAGAAATCCCGATCGAATCTGACAACCCCAATACACACAAATAATAATCGTACAATTTCAGAACCTAATGCCCACTCCATGCAGAGAAGTAAAGGGCTACAAACGCAAATTTGAGGTTGTTGGAATCCGAGTTGACGGGCCGTACTCGCAGGAGGCGAGGGAAGCGAGTCGGGACCGATCGGGTGAGCCGATTGGAAGCCGACTTGATTCTGCCCGCGCAGGTCACTCGGCGCAGCAAACTTGTGGAGGCCAGTACGCCAAGATCCGACGTCCGATGGGAGTGCCGTTTGTTGGAGAACGTTAGCGACAGGATGAAGATTTTCTGCTCCAAAGGAAGCGATCAGATCTTACCGTATCTGGCCGAAGCAGCAACTGTTCTTAGCCTTAGGTTCTGTGCACATAGAATTGCACAGAAGAGATAAAAATTATGGGAAATTGGTTCCCATTGTCGGAACGAGGCGCCGTTTATTGCATATCGTCGGCAACATCTAGAGGAAGGATCTGACCAAGGGGTTTGGTCAGATTGGAAAAGAAGAGGACGGGGTAGCTTCTAGAAGTCACCTCTTCTTCTAGGTCAGATCTGCACAGGGTTGTCGGCGCAGTCCCACGAGAATCTCCGTCACGGCCAGCACTGATCTCAGAACGACACGAGCTTGGCGGCAACGCGAAGAGGACAATAAAAGCTACAACGCATCAGGAACTCAGATCCAGAGGACTTGGGAGTAGATCTAGAGAAATTCAGGATCAGTAACTTGCAGATCTGGACAGCAGGCTCGGGCAGACTTGCGCGACTTCACGAGGAGAATTGTTGTCGGCGATCCAGAGCTCCGATCGACGTGAAACTAGCACCAACTTCTTCTCGACTTGCAGAAGCTTCATTGAGAATTTTCGCAGAACCAGATATGAAGAGGATAGGGAGGATAGATGGGCGAGTCACACGTCCAAAAGAATCCCGTCACAGGATTTGATCAAGGGCATCACACCCAAGAGGAGGAAGAGAATCACTCTCTTAACATAATCTTCTCTCATAAAAGCTTCATTAGCTTCTCAAATAACACTATACATGTGATTATATAGGGAATGGCAAGGGGAGGGGGCTCGGAAATGCGTGGGAGAGAGGGGAGGGAGAGGGGGGTGCGCACCTTGACTATGGGGAGAGGGGGAGACCAAGGGGGGACAAGGGGACAAGGATGCTACCTAAATTTGAAAAAATAAGGGAGGGGATTCAAAGTTGGTAGGTGGCTGCCTCCCCTTTGGACCAAGGAAGGGGGCGCCCCCTTCCACTAGCCACCAAGGCATCTTCCCATTAACCCTTTTCATACCTAGCACACCTAGCCCTTGGCCTTGTTCACGTTGATCCCCTTTTGGCCCAATTAAGGCCCAAAGGCCCATTAACTCTAGCCCAATACCTAGCCTAGCCCATTTGCCATATTTAATACAATTGTCCAACATGGACTACAATAGGGCCCAACATGGCCTAAAAATGTGAAATAAAGATGATGGCTCAGCCGATGCGTCCTCATCATCCGCAGGCCCCGACGTGTCCTCGTCCACCGGCGCGTATTGCAGCGTGTGTCCGCACCAATTCTCCCCCGGTGAGAGGAACTCGATCCCGTCGAGTAAGGGTCTCGAAGCTTGAGCTCTCTGCGTGTGATCAAGGCATCGTCTGGCACGGGGCATCCTCTCCAATGCACAAAGAAGTGTTGGTAAGCTCCGTTCTTGGTGGTGATCACCTGCTCATCCAGTATACAATCTATATGCTTGCGTTGAGGCTTGAAGAAGTGGACTCTCGGGTGGTGTGTCACTCACAACAGGAGGAGAAAGCCCAAAACTCACTAGGGATCACCGCAGGGTTCCGATATGCTACCAGATCTAAAACATTGAACGTCAAACTGATACCATAGTCGTCTGGTAGTTCAATAACATATGCATGCGAACCCACTTTTTTCATGACTCGGAAAGGGCTGGTATCGCGGGCCTGGAGTTTCTTTACGGTCCCCGAGAGGAAACCGTTCAGGTATGACCCTGATCATGACGTACTTCTCCCTTTTGAACTCACGGGCATGTCGGCGTGCATCAGCTAACCTCTTATACATGCATTGCTGGCCTTTTGTTGGGATGACTTAATGCAAACCATATGCATAAAAAAACAAACTGTAGAAACAAACAGACTCATACATGACCCTAGACAAACCTAGACACCCAAAGAAATACTCACAGACAAACAATGCAACCCAAAGTTGTGGACTCCTAGACATCCTAACATGAACCTACTGACTTCTAAATGGGAGTTCAGAGGGTTCGGAGGATCACACCCAATTGCACATTGCCCTGGGACTCAGTACCCGGGTCGGCAGCATGCTCTTCTAAAAGCTCATCAAAGAACTCTTCCGCGAGTTCTGGATCCGATTCATAGTTGACCGGCACTAGCTCCGGTGTAGGGTCGCGGGCTGGGGTGTCCGAAATAACCAAGGATTCCCAAGTGGGACACTTGGCCGCAAAGTGACCAATCCCACCACACCTATAGCACTGGTCACAGGGCCCTGTGCTAGAAGATGCTCCACCAGTCATCGGCCCCTTTCCCTTGTCTTCTCGATGGGCCGGGGGTGGTGGGAGCTGGGGTCGGGCAGGCAGTGTGGGCTGCTGGGGTGTGGGGTGGGGAATGGTGCTTGTTGGCGAGGGGAAGGGTCCCTTGGTGGGAGAGGGCGAGGCCTGAGAGCAAAGGAGTCCTGGCGAGGGGGTTCCGGAGGTTGAACCACCGAAAATCGACTATAGGAACTGGGCGTGGTACGAGAGTCAGACCCACGCTGATGGATGATCCCCGGTCGCTGGACGGAAGTGAAATCCGACTCAAACTGCTCTAACTCGAGAGCAACCTGATATGCGGCCTCTAGGGTGGTCACATTACGGCGAAAGAGTTCATACTAAAAGTGGGGCCGCAGACCACGACGGAAGCGAAAAATGGGCATCGTGCTCTCTTCCAAGACGCCACATCACAAAAAATATTCATCAAACTCTGCGATGTACTCGGGCACGGACCGATCCCCTTGGTTGAGATTCTGCCACCTATCAATGAGCCTTTAACGGTATGTGGCAGGAAGATACTTGGTTCTAAGTCTCTCCTTCATCTCATCCCAAGACTCAACCTGGGGTTCCCGACGTTGATATAGCAAGCTCTCCACATTGCACCAATGAGTTTGTGCTTGCCCTAACAGCTTCATTTTAGCGAACTTGACTCTCCAGTGGTCCGTCATCTTGAACCACTCGAAGTACCGGTCCATACAGGCCTCCCAATCAAGATAGACTTTCAGGTCCAAGGACCTGTCCAATGTGGGAGGGTCGGCTCGCACGGTCCTAAGGACTCTATCATCCTCTTCATCCCTCGGCTGTTGAAAGCCACGATGGTGTCGACCATACCCCTCGTAAGCGTTATTGGACCCATAGTCTCTGAGGCCAAGGTCATGATGTTGTGGTTCGATGGCTCGGTGAGGGGAGGGCTGAGGAGCATGTACGGGATGCTCCTGTGCCGTGGGAGCATGTTGGACCTGGGCCTTGGGAGCGATTTGGACTTGGGCCACCGCTGGAGCAGGTACGGGTGGGCCCTGGGCCGCTCCTGGAGGGGCCCCATGTGACAATCTATCCGACTGTCCAACTAGACCTTGGACAGACTTGTCGGATGACTCCATGCGTTCCTCCATGGCCCTAAGGCAACCATCCATATTATCACAGAAGCTCCGAAAGGCAGCCTCGGACTAGTCCAATCGGGCCATAATGGCCATCATCGCCTCATGCAAGGAGTGAAAGTCTCCCGAGGCGGCATCCCGTGGGTTTGCCATAGACGAAGGGCGATGGTATTGGGTACCTCGCCGGGTGGGCATGCAACAACACAAGGGTTGGAATGCACTAACTAATGTAAACTGAGGAACCTAGACTTAACCAATATCCGGTATGGGGCGGAGGTATGATCCGAAGACCAAACTCACGCAAGTGTGCAACCTTCGCAATAGGTGTAACCTATCGTTCCGGGAACACCTTTTGATATACCGAATAGAGGAATGCAAATGCAACACCTTGGACCGACTAACCGACTGCCTTACACTCGACTTAGCTCTGATACCAATTTGATGCGGGATGGATGACGCGACCGGGCTAAGACGTACGACGGACTCGATGTGCGGCCAGCACTAGCACACTAAGGTAAGCCGAGCGGATGACTACCGTGGCATTCTCCGGGTGGAGACGTCTCTCAACAGAAACTCACTCTAGCCCGACGATCGTCCCTTGCGAGGGAAACATGGGATCGCAGTGGTTAAGGAACCACTGTCTCCTAGGGTGGTGCAGTCTGAGCTCGATGCTCAACTGGAGCTAAGGAATGGTCCTCACTCTCACAATCGCGATAAATTGAACCTAGATATCGGCCCTAATCTCACAAACGCAGCATGATAAAAAATATACTAAATCAGCAATGTGAGTGTGGAACGAGGCGCGTACCTCCACGACTAGCGCGTGGGGAAGAAATCTCGGCCGAATCTGACAACCCCAATACACAGAAATAATAATCGTACAATTTCAGAACCTAATGCCCACTCCACGCAGGGAGGTAAAGGGCTAAAAATGCAAATTTGAGGTTGCTGGAATCCGGGTTGACGGGCCGCACTCGCAGGAGGCGAGGGAAGAAAGTCGGGACAAATCGGGTGAGCCGATTGGAAACCGACTTGATTCTGTCCGCGCAGGTCAATCGACGCAGCAAACTTGCGGAGGCCAGTACGCCAAGATTCGACGTCCGATCGGAGTGCCATTTGTTGGAGAACGTCGGTGACAGGATGAAGATTCTCTGCTCCGAAAGATGCGATCAGATCTTACCAGATCTAGGTGCAGCAGCAACTATTCTCGGCCTTTGGTTCTACGCACACAAAACTGCACATGAGAGATTAAAATTATGGGAATAATGGTTCTCGGTGTCAGAACGAGGCGTCGTTTGTTGCAGATCGTCGGCGACGTCTAGAGGAAGGATCTGACCAAGGGGTTTGGTCAGATCGATAAAGAAGAGGACAGGGCAGCTTCTGAAAGTCACCTCTTCTTCTAGGTCGGATCTGCACAGGGTGGTCGGCGCAGTCCCACAATAATCTCCGTAACGGCCAGCATAGATCTGAACGACACGAGCTCGGCGGCAACGCAAAGAGGACAAAAAAGCTACAACCCATCAGGAACTCAGATCCAGAGGGATTGGGAGTAGATCTAGAGAAATTCAGGATCAGTAACTTGCAGATCTGGACAGCAGGCTAGGGCAGACTTGCGCGACTTCACGAGGAGAATTGTTGTCAGCGATCCAGAGCTTCGATCGACGTGAAACTAGCACCAACTTCTTCTCGACTTGCAGAAGCTTCATTGAGAATTTTCGCAGAACCAGATATGAAGAGGATAGGGAGGATAGAGGGGCGAGTCACACGCCCAAAAAAATCCCGTCACAGGATTTGATCAAGGGCATCACACCCAAGAGGAGGAAGAGAATCACTCTCTTAACATAATCTTCTCTCATAAAAACTTCATTAGCTTCTCAAATAACACTATACATGTGATTATATAGGGAATGGCAAGGGGAGGAGGGCTGGGAAATGCGTGGGAGAGAGGGGAGGGAGAGGGGGGTGCACACCTTGACCATGGGGAGAGGGGGAGACCAAGGGGGGACAAGGGGACAAGGATGCTACCTAAATTTGACAAAATAAGGGAGGGGATTCAAAGTTGGTAGGTGGCTACCTCCCCTTTGGACCAAGGAAGGGGGCGCCCCCTTCCACTAGCCACCAAGGCATCTTCCCATTAACCCTTTTCATACCTAGCACACCTAGCCCTTGGCCTTGTTCACATTGATCCCCTTTTGGCCCAATTAAGGCCCAAAGGCCCATTAACTCTAGCCCAATACCTAGCCTAGCCCATTTGCCATATTTAATATAATTGTTCAACATGGACTACAATAGGGCCCAACATGGCCTAAAAATGTGAAATAAAGATGATGGCTCGGCCGATGCGTCCTCGTCCTCTGCGGGCCCCAGCGTGTCCTCGTCCACTGGCGCGTATTGCGGCTTGTGTCTGCACCAGAAACACTCCTCGATCTCACAGTTGGAGAACCACTAGACTACAACCCACCCTGGTCACAATGCCAGGGGAAACATCACGACAACCATGTCGTGGACCAAACACTGCCTAGGAAAAACCCTCGGTGACGTTCACCGAAACCCTAGGCCTCTATCTCGGGAAACCACCAGGAAACTACGAGTAAAATCACGTCTCGCAGACGTGAAACGGAACTTGAGTCGCAAAACCTCACATCACGTGACGGGAGCACTGCCCACCAGAAGCAAAGCTGGATGCGTCCACTGACGACTTAGTCCGCGCCCCAAGTGTCTCGCTGCGACGCCTCAGGCGGAGACAGAGACACTACAGTAACCAGTACCACGAACAAGGACTAGCTGGGGTCGCGCTCGTCAGCATGGGTCCTCTGCCCCCAACTACGTGTGCACACACAGACCATCCTCTCTAGGTCAGGTCCTCTAGCTGATTTTCCCCCCCAGCCAGACTCAGGCTGCAAAGGCGAGGGGCCCTACGAAAACCAACCTAAAAATCATCTCTCTCGGGTAAGCCGCTCCACCACTCCCGGGTGGGTCAGCACACACGTGCCGTAAGAAGACTGCGACTAGTGGGAGGTAACTAAACTTGAACACAGAAATCCACGCATGCACCCACCGCGAGTAACGCGGAGTAACATGTGACACGACGCCACCAGACACTGGATAGCCCACTAGACCTACTAAATCCAACGGTCCTTGCGTCACGAGACTCGGGGTCAAGACCGTCGTACAAGTACAGCTCCACGCCATCAATCTACCCTATGCCTAGGTCTGAAACTACGGTAACACGAATATCAAGGCAGCTCACAAGCCGCCAAGTGGCTCTCTCATCCACGTGACACATGGAAAACTTCCAGTCGCAGGCTGGTTGACTCGACTCACAGTCCAAGGCCATACACATGGCCAACTCGGAAACCACTTTTCGGAGAAACCCATATCGTGCGGGGAAGGCCCTCCGCTCACAACCGACTCACGCAGACTCTCCCGAGTACCTCACGGAAACCTAAAGCGCACACAGGGTCACCCGGACCCTCCAAACATGTTGGCATGCAAATCGGAGTAACACGGCACCTCCGGAATCACGAAGAATCACCCGGACACCTTGCCCACACATCCCTATCACATACGGACACCTCAGGCAAAGAAACCATGAAGCACACGGCCCCGAGACTTCAATGGGCTGGGTGACCACTCACCTGGCCGCCCAAGGGGCTGGGCGGCCTGGGCTATGGCCGCCCAAGCCAAGCTACCCAGGAGGGCGGCCAGATAGCTGGTCGCCCTCCCCTCTGGGCGGCCAGACCGCTGGCCGCCCAGTGACCTGGGCGGCCAGGGTCTCGGCCCCCGAGACAGGGCATGGGCGGCCACTAAGGTGGCCGCCCCCAGCGTTCACCGCGGGCAGGCCGAACCCCAGCATGGGTTTAGTTCCACGCCCCGTTTGCCCCCAGGCGAAGGGGAAAACATGGGGAATCCCTCCCCGGACACTCCCACAACCCAAATATGCGATCAAAAACTCGACCTGGCCTCGAATCGGTAGAAAATCGGCGCTCGCTCTAAACATGGAATTTCCCCCAAACGTGAAATAAACTCACTCTCGGCCTCGCCTCGGCCTATAAAACGTGGGGAAATGAAGAGCACGGGTTAGGGAACCATCCCCTTACTTCCACCAAAGATTCGACGTGCCGTGGACGCTGATCCACGAAGAAATGCCTCATTAAGCCCTGCCGGTGTCCCACGCTCGCCGCCGAGCTTCCTCGCGCCACCACGCCTCCATCCTCGCTCCGTCCACGCCGCTCCTCGCCCCATGAACGTTGCCTCCTCGCCCTCGTCCGTCTCCGTCGGCTGCCCGGAGAGAAAAGAGGGGGAGAGGAGAGAACGCGAGAGAGAGAAGAGAGAGAGAGAGTCAGAGAAATAAGAGGAGAGAGAGGGGGTTAGGGTGGTTTAAATAGAAAATGAATTTGAGATTTTTTAATCCAAAAAAATACAAAAATAGGGAAAAATACTCCCCACGATCCTCGGGGAACGCACAACGTAGTGGTGACGTTCTGGTGTTGGAGAATGCAACGGTTCACCCTACATAGGATTTCGAAGGTCCAACAGCCAAAAACACACGTAAAACCCAAAACGCGACTCGGGACCCACAAGGGCACTCTGAAAATTAAAAAAACTTACCGGCGTGCACCTCACAACACCACGGACCCAAGAAAATTCACGGGCACACCACCAATGGGTCCGACAATCTGGTATAAAAAGTTCGAAGCTCACTCGGACGCGATCCGCAACCCGAGAAAAGATGATCCGAAACCCACGGATCCTAATCCGAGGAGTACCCAGAAAACCCGGGGCATTACAGTAGGTATAGGTCCAAAAAATGTAGGTAAAGCCTTTTGCCACGTTTGCTTGTCACGCTTTCAAAGTGTGGCACTTGCTCGCGTGACGCTTTTATAGCGTAGGAATAGTCCAACAAAAAGTATAGGTAGATATCGACCTATACCTATGTTTAGAAAGCATAGAAATAGTCCCTCAAAAAGCGTAGGTTGATATCGACCTATACCTACACTTTCATAAAAAGTGTAGATTAAAAATATGCATACATACGCATATAAGAGGTTGTACCTACGTTTATAAAAATGTAGATATTACCTTTCGTCACGCAGTAAAAAAAATGTTTGAATAAGGATTAACATCACTTATTAAAAAACGTAAGAAAATGATTTAACGTCGATTAATAAAAAAAGTAGGAACATATTTTCTTTTTTTCTTTAAATCTATTAATATCTATGCTCTAATCACCTATAATAATACATCCATTCATGTTCACATTCATTGATTGTCTCGCTCACATCCATGTTCATCCACACAAAATAGACATTCATGTATTCGCATGTATTCATCCATCCAAAACGTACATTCATGTACTCACATATTCATCCACGAAGAACATACATTAATTTACTCACAGATACTAATTCTTGAACCACTATGAAAAAAATCTGACAAAAGATACTTGTTCCCATCAATTATACATAAGTCAATGACAATTATAAATGATTAACATCCTGCATAAATTAAAAAGGCAGAAAAAATATTGAAGAATGAACATCTACATCACCTTGCCCCTACCCCTACATAGGTTTCTCATTTCACAGCTAGCCACTACACAACAAGATTATCATTCTCTTTTATTTGTTCTTCCTGTGCCAATCGGGTGTGGATACAACGGGGAACTCTCAACCTTGAGAATCCATTTCACATCATCTACATAGAACAAAACCAAAAGCAAACCATGGTTGAAAAATGAAGACCCAAAACTCACATCCAAAAAATAAAATGAAATCACACCACAAATTCATAATCAGATGTTGATCAATGTAAGCATCAATACAAAAGTAGATAAAATTGACTGAATAGTTCAATAAGAAACTCCAAAGAGGAATAAGCACTTTGAATAAAGCCTCTTCATGAAGACAACCATTTCAAGCTTTAACATACAAAGAAGACCTACTTACATGACATAAGAAAAATAATCAATCTCTAGTAAAACAAATGATGACTACACCAACTCACAAACTCCAAATAAATGTTAAAAATTAGCTTTCCATCCAAGATTTAAGCTAAAAATAATAGTCGAACTTGTATTATACGAGGTAACAGTGATATACATAAGGAAAAATTAAAGAACAAGGATATAACATTTGTCACTTATGAAGCTACTAAACATGACTTGCATTAAGAGGTTGAAGAAAACTCTAGACAAACCTGTGAGAAAAACATATACAGTTATTGTATACCTAAGCAATGGCTCAAAAGACCTTATCAAAATTTCTTGAAGTTCAGACAAAAAAACAAAATCATGGAGAAAAAGTGAATAGTGAAAATTATGGTTAACATGAAATCTGGATGATACAAATCATTTCACGCCGACATTGTATGATACAAATCCATTTTCATGCAACCACTAATTTTCAAAGCCCTGACAGCAACTATCATTCCTTTTCAGATAAGAATCAAGTGATCATTATATTCAGCTCATTTCTGAGTATAAATAGTGAACCTTGCTTTTGGTGATCTGGCCTCAAACATGAAGCAAAATGGCAAGTCTGTGAAAGCTAACCAGAACCAGTTCCCAAGTGAGACCTAGGTCCCACAAATCATATTAGTTACATTACAACATTCCAAAAAAAATGGCATGCCTAAATATGAAAGGCTCCCCGTGGACATGAGAAAAGATCATACACATTTGCTTCACATGAATCATCTGTTACTGCTGTGCATAGAAACAAAAAGTTTACTTAAATTTTAGTAGACTTTATTTTGCATGTTTTGAGAATGACTTGCTGATGTGAAAAGAAATGTCAAAAAGAAGCACCAGCTATAAAAATCTTAATCATTGAAAGCTGGGGAACCCCTTGGTGGCCTCAAGTCCCCCTCACTTCTGACTACATAGGAGACAATGACATCCTATGTACAGGCAAACCAGGATAGACAAAAAAATGAAACCCATGGAGTAAATGTGGCAACAGTACATTGGACAGACAAAGTGCAAGGAAACTCTTGGGGAGTGGAAAAACAACTAAAGAGGAAAAAAATCCAAATAGATATAAGACCAACCTTCTCCTTCCTTATGAGTTTACAACCTTTAACTGGACCAGTGCTCTAGAACACCTCCTGAAGAAGGGCTTTAGTCACTTGCAGATGAATGTTACCCACAAACCTACATTGTCTCAAGAAGACAGAATACTGATTAGACAGCAAGAATCGCCAACAAAATTAGTATGTCTGATCTGAACTTTGATCAAATGTTCTGTCCAAATGAAATTAATGCAAGTTCAAGGGAATCTGTAGGTGATGGTGACCATCATATCGTTGTCAGATAAACACATTTTCAAATCAAGCCCAGTGATACACATGCTATTGTTTCTGAGAAAACTGATGAAAAAAAAACTTAATCAGAATAACAGAAAGCTATTGAGCCAGCGCTGTGTGGAAATCCCTACAAGGGTAAATGTGATTTCACCACCTGACATGTTGTCTGGATTTCAGAGTTCAACATCTCTAGAGGAACTCAACAGAAATGAAAAAAAAGTTATTTGCAGCACTTGTTTAATGAGTCTGGGCCTACCAATGCCAGAAAGACAAAACGGGGGCCATGTCAAGAAAAAATGAGGAAGGCTCTTCTTTCTCAACTGGGAAGTGTGAACTTTCAAAAACAGTGGTCATTAGCATGGAACATAGCCTGATAAGCTGACATGTCCAGATACAAATGTTTGTCAAATGAGCCAGAGCATCAAAGCCAATGGTACCATTGAAGGCCAAGATATATCCCAGCTCTTCAGAGTTGTCCTGTGCCAATGACAAAAGGCCACTTTGCATTAAGCATCACTAGTAACTGCTACATCTCAAAAAATCATCACATATGGACTGTAAGGTGCTTACCCAAGAATCTAAAACAAATCAGGTACATAGGATAACACTGAAAATAGTCTCCCATATGGAAACATGCCTACACAGACAAACATCAGCCATTTCCTTTAATAGAGGAAATAGACCGAAAAACATAGAGTGGAATGCCACTTAAAAATGTTTTGCACTAAAAAAAGGTTCATGCTCTTAGAAAAAGGCTCAAGATCAGATCACAACGCACAAAAAAACAAGTTTAACATTATACCATCTTACAGTATATAGATACATCAAAAGTAGTCATGCAAAAAAGAGGGAAATATTGACATGGTTTAACAGTATGAGTGGAGATATGCACCATAAGAGCCACCCGATGCCCTGTATATAAGAATTAGTATGCACAACTACATAAAAACAAATACGTGTATGCAAATTGAGAAACGTTAATTAACAAAACTGAAGAAGACAAACAACTACTTGTCAAGAACATGATTGTTAGAGTAAATAATTTTTAGCATAACAAAGGCTAGAAAAAAGGTACTAAGATTTGCAAAATGTCATAAGTAACAATTACTCCTAACTGTACAAATTTCAAGAATAACAAAAAGCACCTACATTGCCCAGTTTTAATGATGTATGGTTTAGCTACAAGGGCATTCTCCAAAAACTTTCTCCACTGCTGCATTAGGAGTTAGCAGTAACAGACATGATGTGCAACAATTAAATAGAGTACAACAAATATTCTACAGGACAACTTCTACTGGGTAACTCTGGTTTTGCAACAGCCGGACATTTCTTGCCTTTAAGACAATATGTGAGAGACTCTGTTGTGTGTACTATTTGATAATGCCCCAAACCTTAGAAAGGGAGACTCATGAAATAGTACGACCATAGCAAATGGAGGCAATATAAATATTTTTTGCCCACTTTTCCTACAAACAGCAAGAAAATACTTTTAGACATTGTTAGCAGAGATATAAATAACAGAAGAAACCACATGATCGAGATAGCTGAACCCACCTTCACATGTTGACTTGGAAAGGCAGAAGTTCGAAGTGTCTCTTGTGTTTCATCTGCAGATTTTCTCCTAGGTACACTCAAAACAAATGCATCCTGGTCCCAAGTTGCTGCAGTTGCAGTTATCCTATAACCATGATCCCACCTCCGGTGAATTCCTTCATTAGGGTATGGAAAGTCAACTTCAACCACCTGAAGCTTGCACATTAAAATTCAGTATACAATTACATCCACCCCACCACTATGCACAGTAAAGAAGATAACTTGAAATCAGACTTGGTCGGAAAAGCCAGCACTGCGAGATATGACAGCAGCCCATCTACTTCCTGCAGTAGCCATGGAGGTGACATAGAACCCCTCCCTCCATTTTTTGTTGATCCACTTGAAAGGAAATGAATCGCTAACCTTGTAGGACTGTTGTACATATTGTGTACCTGCATCAATAAAACGAATTAAAGTTGAACAAAAAAGAATGATGAAAAGTCAAACAAAACTAGAAGAATGTTGAAAATTCAAACAAAACAAAAGAGAAAAATAAACTTACCTTTGGACATCACAACCAAAGAACTCCCATTATTTGCACCTACTATGGCACTAATATAGTAGTTTTTTTCCCATTCTTCCATAATCCATTCCTTCAAAATAAAACCACCAGAAAAATGTAGAAGATGCCAGCATCAAAAATCTTTTAAAGATACAACATAGAGAACCACCAGAAAAGGCTTCACATATTGAAGGGAAATATTTGAATATCATGAGCAATGTAGGTTCCAAGAACTTGGAACAATGGAAATGAATAGAAGGTGGCCTGCAGAAAATAGAAAATAATAGCATGTAATTTTCTTTTATTGTTGGACCTACAAGATAACCCTGTAGAGACCTGAAGCCTTCTTAGCATACCAGTAAGAGAGAGACTATCACTTGCAGCCCACAGAACAAGGTGCATTGACAAAGTTCAAGAATATGCTTACATAAATGTGTGGACTGACATTTTAACTTAAGTTGAATTCAAGTCATGGAGATTCGGCTATTCATAGTTGAATTCAGATACAACTCAAATGGTGACATTTGGAACAAGAATATGTGAACTCGGCAAGAAACACATGAGGAAAATTCAAGACCATTAACAATGAGGAAAAGAACAAAATTCGTGGAGGCTATGAAGAAAAACCATGATCATAGAAGCAATGTTTGTGATCCACTAGGTCAGCATAGGATTAGATTATCAATGCCAAGAAAGCAATTAGGTGTTCCCCTGGAAGAAGTACAATCAAACTAGAAAAAAAAAGTGAAAATATTGAGAAGACATGAAATAAGATATCTAGAAAGTCATATACCGGAAGTTGGGTCTTTCGTTTGCCGGGCATCTCATCATCATCCTCGCCATCATCCTTGCTAATGAACAAACTATGAATTGAAGAGTTATCTGACTTACTCATTTTGTTGATCTTGAGCCTTTACCCCAACCTCTTGGAGCAGCTCTCTTGCGTACCCGGCCTCGGGTACTTTCTTCAGGCTCTTAAAGTAAGAAAAGCAGATAATAAGTTGATTGTGTGGTAGAATAAATTCTTCACCGATGAAAAGAAAGAAACTTGAAGCATAAAGTATACTATTCAGAAAGTTGGTGGTGGAGTTATCATTCCAAGTACTTTTTCTGAACCTATGAGATAGCCATTAAGGAAAATTAATGTACACAGCTGCATAATATTGGTGTTTGCCATGATGAAAATGAGGCAGAGAGTATACAAATGGGAGGTTAAATCAGGTGGCTTGCCAATCAGTAATCTGGTCAAATCCTTCAGGACAGAACAGATGCTAATCAAGCTTAGGTTAATGGTAAAGATTAGTAATAATGTTGGAGTGAGCATGAAATGGTTAGATATACAGCCTCACGAGTTTCATCGAGAACATTGGGTAGGCACATGGTTATCACATTAGTAATAATGTTGGAGTTTTTAATTATGAATTGGTGATTCATACTCTTGATAAACACCACACAGACAGAGTTTTCAATTCATAAGAAAGATCTAAGCTTATGGAAACCATATCAATATAGACAAAAAGGTCTCTGAAGCCTAATTTGAACAGAGCTAAGGTAACAATGTTGGAGCTACAAAAACAATATGATGGATGGATTACTAGAACATACAGAACCGTCAACAGCTTCATTTATGTTGAATTTCTCTGATTCATTACTTGAAGGAGAATCCACCTCATCAACTGCTAAACTTCGAACTGCAGCTGATGCAGAGACAGAAGCAGGCCTGGAAAAAAGGGAGAAATAGGTAACCAATTAACTGTCAGTAGTGACTTAAGCCTGAAATAATCATAGGGAATGAAGAACCACATCATTCAATTAGACAATGGTCCCAGTATCCTTAGTGCATCCAAAGGCAAGAGGAATACTTTCATCTTCTAGTGTAATGAATCCTTAGACAGGCACTCCATCCCCATTACCATAAAATGAGTGTATTTCACTCATCAACAAGATAGTATCTGCTTCCAAAAAGAAAAGGGGAATTCAAAGAAGGGGGAATTAAACTAAGTGTGCTTGAAGAAGTTGTGCCCATGGCCCATTCACAAAGTATCATGGGTGCTAAAGGAAAACTACACTCGTTATTGATAATAGCAATCTTCCACGGATATGTATGAACGTGAATCCATTGTGAGCAAATACTACTTGTCATGAAGAAACAAATAGGCCTTGGATTCAAGTGGTTCTATCAGACCGAAATTCTGAATTTGCTCGAAACCACATATGAATAAAGTCAAATAGGATGGATAGAATGTAAGATGGTTATGAGGACAACAAAACTATCGGAGAAGAAGAGAAAAGATGTAGTTGGTTGTGACGGGATATTACTAAGTAGAACAGCAAATGGAAGGAAAGAATACCTCTCCTTTTACACCCTTTTCTATTTAGCTCGGAGGTGCGGAAGAGGACTCGCCGTATCTAAGTCTCCTGAGTTGGTCGACCCAGCGGTCGTCGGGCACCTGCCCTACTTGTGAGATCCGGTAGTTAATAAATTCTTAGCGGATCCTTATCGGTATTGAAGTGTGAGAAGATTCACGAATTTAGGCTATTTTATTGGGCTTAATGGGCCTAGTTAAGTGGGCTTAACCAATTTGTATAAGTATTTAGAAATAAAATAAGGCATTTATGCAATTTCGCTTCTTTTAAGGCCTTATTGTAATTTGAGTTTTTTTAACAAAAAATATGATGGGAATCGACGCTGAGCATTAACTTTTATTTTTACATTTGAGTCCTTTTATTTACTTTTATATCCTTGGGAAAGTATATGTACAATTGTAAGGCTTTGTAAGCCAATGTGTCATTCCCTAGGATTGTGTGGGTTTTTATGCAAATGTGTAGTATGTCCAGTTAGGGGGCCCCCTCCCCTTCCCCATTGGTCCACCTCATCCATGTGGGGCTGGTCAACCATCCTAGGTGGCCATCTAGAAGGTTTGAATGATAATTGACCACATGGGAGACAAAGGGGTTAAAATTTCAAAGGTTGGCCACCTACCTTACCTACCTAGTCAAAGGAGTGCTCCATTCATATGTAATTTATTTTTTTTAAGTTTTGACCACATGGGGGAAGAAAATGACTTATTTCCCACGAAATTCCCAGCCCCCCACCCCTTGCCATTTTCTATATAAGCCTATGTATAGTGTCATTAGAGATTAATGAAGAAATGAAGAGAAAATCGTTGGAAAATCAAGAGTGTTCTTGAGCCCCTCCTCTCTCCCTCTGGTTTCTCTCCTCCAACCTCCAGTTCTAGAGTGATTTCTATCTTCTATCCCCTCCCCTCTATCTCCGGTGATCATCTATGCCGCCGCCGTCCGTGCCGCCATCACGCCGCCGCAGAGCCGCCTTCGGTGTTCTGTCCATCCTGGATAGAGACTTCTTGTCCGAATATCTTCTCTCCTCCACGTGAAGATCTCATGCTGCAATTTTTATGGTGTGTTCTACCCTTGCATCCCAAGTGCCACCTAAATTTTCACGCCCAAAATCCACCGTTTAGTCTTTTTACATTTTCGTCCAACCTGTCATCCCAGATCTGCCAGGTTTCTGTCTATAGTGACAGAACCTCTGAGTTCTCCCCCTCCGACCATCTTTTTGATTTGTCCAAACCCTCCCAATTTTACTGAGAGTTCTGTCCATCACCCCCTACCTCCATAAATTTTCTTAATTTTTTATCAGCCTTCTATCTATTTTTAGAAATTCGTGTTCTTCCTCTGATACAGTGTTCTTAGTCAGATCCCAGATCCGACCACCCTCCACTTCCAAAATCATAACAAATCACCACTACCTCCGAATCCAGATCCAAAAATAGTCCTGGTTTTCGATTTCCTACAACCTTGCTGAAGAACACATCTTCAAATTCTGACATCTACTTCACGGTCAAAGGCAATCAACAGGAAAGTTCTCTGCAGATCTGAGTCTTCGGTTACTGTACAACAGCAGCATATAAAATTCACCAACATAAAGTACAAATCTGGTGAATTTTTCTGAAGGCCACTAGATTTCAGTACTTCGAAGCAGCTTTCCAACGGCTCTGATCTCGTCGCATTCCGACACCGATGCTGATCGCAGCGTCCGTTCTCGCCGGAGCGCGCGCTGAAATACAGAACCGGCAGATTTTCGATCGATTTTTCCGACAGGTGCCGAACGGAGCCGCCCGGCCTCCGGCCGGTGAACCAGAGTGCCGCCAGCCCGGGGATCGCTTCCCTAAGTGTCCCCACTACAGCAGTGCCACCGGGTCCAACACGGCCCCTCCGGACAGCACGTGGGCCCCACAGTCACAAGTTCGGGTGCTGCCGAAGAGACGCGAGAGGCCGCCCGTCAACCCGAATTCGGTCCTCCCGGGCCCGTTTGTGTAGCCCTTTACCTCCCTGCGTGGAGTGGGCAGTAAGTCATTTGCTGTAATATGGTGCAATATTTATCCTGGGAGTACGAGTTTCGGCCGAGTCCGTCGTCCCCACGCCGAGCGCGTGGAGGTATCGTGTTCGCTCCTTGCCTGGCATTTTGCTTACTTCATATATATTTATTTATGCCGCTGCTAGAGAGCATGTGTAGGGATATCTAGCTCGCTTTATTTATTCATTACCGCTGCTGCGAGAGAGTGCGAGACCGTCCCGTGACCCGATCCGGGCACGAAAGTGCGAGCCGACCACCCTAGCTCTTGCTGGTTTCTCAACCGCGCACGTCCGACGCTTCCCTCGTTAAGGGACGATCGCGAGCTTGTCGTGTCCGTGTCTCATCCCGCATCAATTTGGTATCAGAGCGAGTTTGAGTCTAGGGTGTTTGCATTCACAAAAAAAAAGTGTCATTTACGTCTAGTCATTAGTCATTGTCTAAGTCGTGTTTAGGGTCATCATTGTTTTAAAACAAAAAAAAAGTGTCTTTTTGTATTTACATCCCTTTACTCGGTATATCAAAAGGTGTTATCCGATCGTTAGGCTACGCCTATCGGGAAGGCCGCACACTTGCGCTAGTGACCTTCGGGTCAATTATCTCCGCCACGTACTGAGTCTTGGTTTACGTCTAGGGTCCTTAGTGTGCATGCATTCCAACTTTGCATTACTTAGGGTCATGTCTAGTGTCTTGCCCAAATGGCCTTGCATATCCATTCCTAGGGATCCATTCCCGTATTTTGGCAACTATGGCCAACCCATGTCGACCCGTCCAAGGTGATAGGTCCGTGTCTGAGTACATTCGGGCATATCATAAGTATTGGTTGGAACATGGCTTGGGAGAGGAGAGCAACACGGCCGCATTTCAGTTCCGGAGAGGTTTACGCCTTCACTTCCAATTGGAATGTCTTATCCGCAATGCATTCTCTCTAGCGGAATCCTATTCGGTCGCTCTAGTGGTCGAACCATTTGAGTCACACTTTTCTCGGTATGGTGGCTTTCGACAAGCATCCACCTCCCAGCCGCCTACACCATGGCCTTCACCACTCGAGAGAGTTCCAATGTCATCCATCTCTATTTCCGAATTTGATTCGGAATCCTCTCATTTGGAACCACCAAGGCCCGAGCCACCCGTATTTCTAACGGGTACGCTTTTCATAGCCGAGCCGCTTCTTAGTTGGCTCAAGGATGGCTTGGTCCCACCTCCCTTCCCATCAATGGACCCCACACTACCACTAGTGTCAAGCAACTCATTTCATACCACCTTCTGGTCTCGTCACTATGTGGACACATTGGACGACCTTCTTAAAGGGTTAGACCGGCAGTTGACCTTTACACATTTATTGGCCCGAGGCTTCGACCAACCCGCTAGTCTTAGCTTCACCCATCCGGCCTATGGGTCCATTACCTTCGAGTGCACCGTGGGTTGTGTCACCACGGAGATCCTCTTACTCCTTCCCTTACCGGCCGAGCCCGAATCCATACCCTTTTGTCCGAGGGAGGAATCATACTTCTTGCTTACGGTCCCCGTCCCACCCATCACAATGCAAGAAGGTGACTATCCACACCTTCAAAACTTCTACACGTGGGACCGTGACTTGGGGGAGCCCACCACAAGGGGTCATACCTTCTTCGATCCCTTTGACCCATTCCTTAGTGGACCCCATGACCCACCTTATATAGTTCATTTCTTCAAGGGAGTCCACTATCACACTCCTACCCCACGGGCCGGGTCATTTACACCCACCAAGCCCGTCCACGATACAACAACATTCGGCCCTCCTAGCCCTCTCAAGTCCCCCAAATCCAAAGGGCCGTCCATGCATGACTGGGTCATACTTGGATGTTTAGGTGTTCCCTATACCACCCATCTCCGGTTACATAACATGCATGCATGGCACACATTCGGGTGTCCTGGTCCGCCGTCACCTATGTACGGGTCGGACTAACAATAGGTGTGTCTAAAGCCATGTATGAGTCGGTTTCTTATTTGTGTGGTTTGCATATGTGTGTTAGTGCATGGTGAGTCTGCATATGTCGTGTGCAAGCTCGTCGATGTCAGTCCCTTATGAGTGTGAAAGCGAGTAGACTCACTCGATGAGTATGAGATCGGTTCTACATCTATACCCGGATCAGTCACCTACAGGGACTCAGCGGTGATTCCTAGTGAGTCTTTGAGCTGCTTCCTTCCCTTTTGAGAGTGCCCCACCCGGAGTGTCCACCTCTAGCCCGTAGCAGCTTGTGCATATCGAGTATATATGGATTGAGCAGGTGACGGTCACTTGGCGTGGAGCATACCCACGTTACTCGGCACGGTGACGGATCTGCCGGAGTACTCGAGCATCCATACCCCTACTCGACGGGGTCGAGTTCCTCCCACCTGGGGAGAGTTGATGGGAATCGACGCAGAGCATTAACTTTTATTTTTACATTTGAGTCCTTTTATTTACTTTTATATCCTTGGGAAAGTATATGTACAATTGTAAGGCTTTGTAAACCAATGTGTCATTCCCTAGGATTGTGTGGGTTTTGTGCAAATGTGTAGTATGTCCAGTTAGGGGGCCTCCTCCCCTTCCCCATTGGTCCACCTCATCCATGTGGGGCTGGTCAACCATCCTAGGTGGCCATCTAGAAGGTTTGAATGCTAATTGACCACATGGGAGACAAAGATGTTAAAATTTCAAAGGTTGGCCACCTACCTTACCTACCTAGTCAAAGGAGTGCTCCATTCATATGTAATTTATTTTTTTTGAGTTTTGACCACATGGGGGAAGAAAATGACTTATTTCCCACGAAATTCCCAGCCCCCCACCCCTTGCCATTTTCTATATAAGCCTATGTATAGTGTCATTAGAGATTAATGAAGTAATGAAGAGAAAATCGTTAAAAAATTAAGAGTGTTCTTGAGCCCCTCCTCTCTCCCTCTGGTTTCTCTCCTCCAACCTCCAGTTCTAGAGTGATTTCTATCTTCTATCCCCTCCCCTCTATCTCCGGTGATCATCTGTGCTGCCGCCGCCGCCGTCCGTGCCGCCATCACGCCGCCGCAGAGCCGCCTTCGGTGTTCTGTCCATCCTGGACAGAGGCTTCTTGTCCGAATATCTTCTCTCCTCCACGTGAAGATCTCAAGCTGCAATTTTTATGGTGTGTTCTACCCTTGCATCCCAAGTGCCACCTAAATTTTCACGCCCAAAATCCACCGTTTAGTATTTTTACATTTTCGTCCAACCTGTCATCCCAGATCTGCCAGGTTTCTATCTATAGTGACAGAACCTCTGAGTTCTCCCCCTCCGACCATCTTTTTGATTTGTCCAAACCCTCCCAATTTTACTGAGAGTTCTGTCCATCACCCCCTACCTCCATAAATTTTCTTAATTTTTTATCAGCCTTCTATCTATTTTTAGAAATTCGTGTTCTTCCTCTGATACAGTGTTCTTAGTCAAATCCCAGATCCGACCACCCTCCACTTCCAAAATCAGAAACAATCACCACCACCTCCAAATCTAGATCCAAAAATAGTTCTGGTTTCCTTGTTCGATTTCCTACAACCTTGCTGAAGAACACATCTTCAAATTCGGACATCTACTTCACGGTCAAAGGCAATCAGCAGGAACGTTTTCTGCAGATCTGAGTCTTCGGTTACTGTACAACAGTAGCATATAAAATTCGCCAACACAAAGTACAAATCTGGTGAATTTTTCTGAAGGTCACTCGATTGTAGTACTTCGAAGCAGCTTTCCAACGGCTCTGATCTCGTCGCATTCCGACACCGGTGCTGATCGCAGCGTCCGTTCTCGCCGGAGCGCGCGCTGAAATGCAGAACCGGCAGATTTCCGATCGGTTTTTCCGACCGGTGCCGAACGGAGCCGCCCGGCCTCCGGCCGGTGAACCAGAGTGCCGCCAGCCTGGGGAGCGCTTCCCTAAGTGTCCCCACTACAGCAGTGCCACCGGGTCCCACACGGCCCCTCCGGATAGCACGTGAGGCCCACAGTCACAAGTTCGGGTGCTGCCGAAGAGACACGAGAAGTCGCCCGTCAACCCGAATTCGGTCCTCCCGGGCCCGTTTGTGTAGCCCTTTACCTCCCTGCGTGGAGTGGGCAGTAATTCATTTGCTGTAATATGGTGTAATATTTATCCCGGGAGTACGAGTTTCTGCCGGGTCCGTCGTCCCCACGCCGAGCGCGTGGAGGTATCGTGTTCGCTCCTTGCCTGGCATTTTGCTTACTTCATATATATTTATTTATGCCGCTGCTAGAGAGCATGTGTAGGGATATCTAGCTCGCTTTATTTATTCATTACCGCTGCTGCGAGAGAGTGCGAGACCGTCCCGTGACCCGATCCGGGCACGAAAGTGCGAGCCGACCACCCTAGCTCTTGCTGGTTTCTCAACCGCGCACGTCCGACTCTTCCCTCGTTAAGGGACGATCGCGAGCTTGTCGTGTCCATGTCTCGTCCCGCATCAAAATAATATATCAAATATTTTTTGAGAACCCACGAGGGTTCTCTCTCTCTCCCCTCACCCTCTCTTTCTATCCCACGTGCGTCCCCCTCTCTCCTTGCTCCCTCGGCGGTGTGCTCACCCCGGGGCGCTGCAGGATTTGCAAGTGGTGAATTCGGCAAGCTTGGGGCGTGGGAAGAGCGTGTGTGTCGTCGTGGAGGCGAGCCGTGGAGTGTGAAGGTGGGAAACCCACGTGTGGAGCGCGGCGTCCTTCGCATGGAACGGACGTGGAACGGTGTTTTTGATTTGAACCAAGTAGGGGGATGGCTTCCTTACCTCGTTAGGATTGATTCCCCATCCCTTGGCATGTTAATAGCCGGGCTATATGCATGAACATCGTCATTTATGTCTTGATAGCATGAACATTGTAATTTATGTTTTCAATCCATCCATGGCCATTGTTATATGTTTTTGGGCTTGTAATTGCTATGGAATGGATGTGGGAAGGCAGGAAACCGGTATAATCACATTTTCCCATCTATTTGAATCGATTGGGAGGGGTTCCAAATGGAATTCCCACATTTTCAGTGCTCTGGGCGGCGTATGGTCATCCCAGGGACCCTTTGCAACCTCGGGTAAGGCGGTTGACCTAAGCGGTCTTACGCTTGACCGTTTGGTATCTTAGGCGGTCATTCGACCGACTGTTTGTAGACCCTAGTGGGCCAGTAAGTGACCATTTAGTCCTTTGACCAAGTAAGGCGGTGTGAGTCTAGTGATCTTTGACCATACCATTTACCGTCCCTAAGCGGTGCATCGTGCGACCGTTTGCGATCAGGTTTCATCTGTTTAAATATCTGAAATGTTCGTGGCCAAGCGGTCATGAAGAGGACTGTTTGGGTTGGCTTAGCGGTCAATCGTCTGACCGTTTACCGTGTCCTTACGGGCCTGTAGTAGACCATTTGGACCTGCAGAGTGTGAATTTTATCCTGTTACTTTAATTATGCATTTAATACTGCATGTTCGCCATGTTTAAATTTTTTTACAAACTGTGGCCCGTTTTTAGATCCCAATAGAATTATTTTCTCTTTCCTTGTGATGGAACCACTAGTCGTAGCTCGACGACCTTTAGTGTCGGCCCACCTGGGAGAGGTGGCGAGGTAGTCCCGGTGTACGGTTTGTAAGCTAGTTCCCGTGGGCCCCCTTGCTTGGCAGTAGCGTCCTACTGGGGGGGAAAACTAGCTAGAGGTCTAGCTCAAGACATTGAGCCTGTGTGTGCACACGTGGTCAGGGGCTTGGACTGACATTGATGAGTGTGACCTTGACTAGTTCTTGACCTTGGTTACTGTTACGTGTCTCACTTGCCGCGTTCCAGGCTCGTGTAGATACTTGAGACGTAGTATAAGTCATCAGTGGACGCGTCTGGTCTTCTTTCTGGTGGTCCTTTCTTTCTCCTGTCACTTGGAATTGTTGAATTAATATTCTATTGGTAGATTACGATTCTTGAGTTTAATTATTCATGTGAATATTAAATGGCATTTCAGTTAGCTATCTTTAATTTATTCACATGCATGCACAGCTTTATTTCCTATCATTTCTTTATGCCATTGCATGATTACTTGCTTTTATATGTTTAGTTGCGAGGTAGGGATCCACGTGAACCCTACTGAGTCTATGTTGTGAGACTCACCCTTCCTTTTCAGGTGAGGCGGAGCAACAGTCTACGGGTTTTCCTCGCGCTTTTAGCGGGAAGTCATAGAGCCAGCAGTGGTCTGTTTGTCTGTCCGTCTGTCTTTTGGTTTTCTTTTGGCTGGGATGTGCCCCGTGTAGTTGTTTATTTTGACTTTTGTACAGTGTTGGACTTGTAAAGTTGGATCTAGACTAGTTTATATAAATATATCACTCTATTATTTTAAATTGCTTCCGCTTAAAATTGCCATTTTATAATTACGCGTGTAATTCCAGTTCATTATGCACCTCCTCAACTAATTCTCCCAACCCTTATGGGGCCTCATCAGCCTCTTGGGTGGCGTCTCCAAGTTCTTGGTATCGGTTTACCGGTATCCGGATCTCTGGATCGTTACAGTTGGTATCAGAGCTGTGTTGGGGTGATGTATAAGGAATTGAAATTGCAATAGTCCAGAGCAAGTCCATGTGTACCACTATTGCTGGCTTAGGTTGTTTTTCGTGGTTACTTATGGTTCTTTTGTTGTGTGTTTTCTTGTAAGTTTAGATTGCAATGCCGACTAGAGAGAGAGGCCGAGGTCGTGTCCAAGTTAATGTGCCCCGAGATGTTCCAAGGGAAGAGAGCGGTACTTCGCCTCCTCCAGTGAATGTTCGAGGGCAAGGCCATGTTGACCCTGCTGCTGGTGAAGACTTATTGCCTCAAGGTGGTCGTGGGCGAGTTCTAAAGGAGTTTCTTTTTTTCCACCCACCGACGTATGAAGGACAAGCTATCTAGATGCGGCTAGGGTTTGGCTGGATGCGACAGAGCGTGTATTCCGTTCTATGGAGTGCACTGAAGATGAGAAGGTGATGCTAGCTACTTTCCAGTTGCAGGGGGCAGCACTCGTGTGGTGGACCACGGAGTGAGAGGTGACTTTTAAGTCCCGTCCTCTTCGACTGATTACATGGAAGGAGTTCGTGACTTCGTTCGAGCATACATACAGTCCAGGTTATCTCAGAATGGACAAAATGCACTAGTTTATGGAGTTGGCTCAGGGCGAGATGAATGTCTTGAAATATCAGAACAAATTCATGGAATTGGGTCGGTATGCTCCTCATAGTCTTGCTAATGAAGGACTGAAGACTGAGCAATTTTTGCAAGGTTTGAAGCCGGAGCTGAGGCAGCCTCTAATTGCAACCAGAGTGGCAGAGTAAGATGTGGCACATCAGGCAGCAGCAGCATTAGAACTTGATATGGCAAGATCTCGAGGGTGAACCCAAGTTGAGCCGGTGTAGCATAGTGTGCAGTAGCAGCAGGCCAGTAGTCTACCACGTGTGATGGGGGTACCATCTTCTGTTAATTCTGCCAGTGGTACTTCCTCCATGAAATCTAAATTCAAGTGGATGTTCAGGAAATCCAAGAAGCAGTATGATAGGCAAGCTTCCTCTGGTAACGTGTAACAAGCATCACCCACTTCTTTTCAGTGACAGGGATCGGTGGCCAGTCAGCCGAGACCATGTCTGAGGTGCGGCGGTAATCATTTGGGGCGACCATGTTTGATGCCCGTGGTGTGTTTCAGATGTGATCAGGTGGGTCACGTGGTTCATGATTGTCTGCTGAGGCCGAAGCAACCTGCTCAGTTTTCACAGCCACAGTAGTTTTGACCTTCACCACCATCACAGTCACAACAATATTCACAGGCGTCAGTATCGTCGTCGCAGCAGTCAACAGCAGGCGAAAAGAAGCAGAAAGCCAGAGTCACGCATATGACTCGTTCTGAAGCAGTGGCGTCTCATCTTGTGGAAGGTACCATAATGATTTATGGTCATGCAGCTCGTGTTTTATTTGACTCGGGTGCTTCTCATTCATTTATTTCTGAAGATTTTGTTGCCTGTATTGAGGAGCTGACATTAGAGATGTCTTGTGAGTTACTTGTCGAATTGCCTTCTGGGGAGTTCATGTTCATGCCTTTTTGTCTTGATGCGACTCCTATAGTGATTGGGAATCAGCAGTTGCCAGCTAGGTTATATCCGTTGAAGCTGGTAGACTATGATGTTATTCTGGGCATGGATTGGTTAGAAAATTATGGAGCCATAGTTGATTGTAAATTGAAGAAAGTTTATTTTTAGCCATTTGGGAAAGTGGCATTCTATTTTCAAGGTATTCGATCTCGTTCTTCTCGCTTGTTTATTTCTGTTATTTGAGCCTGTAGATTACTTAATGCAAGTTGTTAGGGATTCTTTGCTTCCGTGGTTGCTGTCGAGGCACCACAGCAGAAGATAAATGATATTCCTGTGATTTGTGAATTTCCTGATGTGTTTCTTGATGAGTTGCCAGGCTTACCCTCACAGCGAGAGATTGAGATGGTAATTGAATTAATTCCAGGTACGGCACCTTTAGCAAAGGCACCTTACCATATGGCTCCTGCAGAATTGAAAGAATTGAGGGCACAGTCGCTAGAATTACTGGAAAAAGGCTATATCCGTCCTAGCTTTTCTCCATGGGGTTGTTGACACCTAAAATATACCAGAAGAGACGAAGTAGATTCATAGATTTGAAGACCAGTTGAGGGTACGGCTCCTGTACCATCCCTGGAAGTTCCGAGAATCAGAATAGAAGAGACCCACTATTCCTAACACTTTGTTCGGCTAAAGCCATCCCTGGCTAGGCCGCTGTCCAGTACGGCTATCATTCAGATAGTCGGGCTGATAAAACCATACCAACATTCAGGCAATCATCTGCCTGCTAAGAAGGGATGCTCAGACAGTTCTGATTCTCCGAAGGTGGGATGCACAGTGCCTCACACGTGTTTGTGAACGCAAGGTGTTAAACAAGCCCCATGAAGGATAAATACATATGCCAAGAAGCCCACTGTCGGAAGGAGCCCATTAGGTGGATCCTGTGTCGGATGACAGAAAATGGGCCAAGCCCAATGTGAACTGAGGCGCGCCGAGGGCTGCCCATGTCGGGAAGATAGACGCTGGCGCGCCGGGGAGCTCAGGCCGATAGGATGAGAGTGAAGACTTAGGAGTCAATAAATGTCTAGGTCGAGTTCATGCAATTTTCCATTTTTATTGAGTCTAGAGTTGAGTAAAGTTGTAATATTCTATGTACTTGGATCTTTATCATTTTGATTATTAATGGAAGGAGGAAGGGGAAGAAGAAGAAAATATATATCTAAGAAATATGAAGAACATTTATGAAGAGACTATGATGA
This sequence comes from Amorphophallus konjac, assembly GCA_022559845.1. Lineage (NCBI taxonomy): Eukaryota > Viridiplantae > Streptophyta > Magnoliopsida > Alismatales > Araceae > Amorphophallus > Amorphophallus konjac. The sequence goes on along the minus strand of CM040121.1, from coordinate 546,385,368 downwards.
AAAGAGGGAAATAAGAAGAAGTAAATGGAGGAAGAACAGAGCCGTCTCCTCCATCTGCTTACCCTTCTATTCCTCAAAATCCATCCTTTACTGTCCCTGCTCCCTCCCGAGAGCAGGAGTTGCTTGATAAGTGGGCCGCCATGCAGCAGTAGCTCGACTTCCTTCAAAAATGGGTTGGCCCTCATCAGGCATCCCTATCGCCCGTCCCTTCCTGCTCGCTCCATGGAGGGGAGGAGGAAGCGAACTAAGCTCCCTCCCTCCCGGGCTTTCCCCTACCTCCTCGTCCAGCTCTGCTGGTTTCTTTTTCCCCCTCGCAACAAAAGGAGTGAGCAATACATGCCAAACTTCCTACGATAAGTAAGGCAGAAAACCTGAGAAAAGATCAGTTTTCATCCTTACCTAGGGCAAGTCCCTCCGCGCTAGTGGCGTCTCCCGCCACACTTTAAGGAGGTCATAGTCGAATGGCACGATCATGGGGGTTTGACAGAAACCATACCCTCGATCGAACCAAACTCATAGAAGGAGCGAGGGATCAAATCCAAGCCAGATCTGCTCCCTTGAGAGCTACATTACTTGTGTTTCGTTTCCAGCTTTTGGCGCTGTGATTTTTCATCCTTTCTTACTTTCTTTTTATTATTTTTCCATCTTTGTTCTTCCGAAAACTCGTACTCCCGGGAAACTTAACACACAATAATTACAGTAATGGGAACATGCCCACTCCACGCAGGGAGGTAAAGGGCTATACAAATGGGCCCGGGAAGACCGAATTCGGGTTGACGGGCGGCCTCCTGATTGCGCCCGCGTGCGCTACATTCGTGCTCCCAGTAGCACTCTTGCCATCGGCACCCACGTGTGCCCCTCCACTCGGCACCCACGTGTGCCCCTCCTGATTGCGCCCCATACGTGGTTCAGGCTGTGCATCCTGGTAACGCGTACAGGCTAGTCAATGCTGAGGGAGTTGAGTTATCCCACCCTTGGAATGGGCATAGAAACAAGTTGTTTAGCAAAAAGATAAAGCTCTGCAGCCACTGAAAAGTGCTGAAGGTTGGGTTATTATCCCTTTTTTATGTTTACAATAAAAAAATGTGGCCTATTCTTTATCCTTTTTTAGAGATCTCGAATTTCAAGTCGGAGATCACGTATTTCTCAAAGTATCACCTGGACGTGGAATAAGAAGATTTGGTGCTAAGGGCAAACTTACACTAAGGTTTATCGAACCATTTGAGGTATTAGAAAGCGTTGGTGTAGCAACCCTGGTAAATTAAATCACATAGCTGGCTATGTAAACATATAGCTATGTGAACATAGCTGACTATGTAAATAATAGTTGCAATACATAAAAAAATTACCCTTATACACTTTGAATAAAAAAGAAATCAACAAAGAGAGGAAAGAAAGAAAATAAAAAGAGAAAGAGATATGTCTAATGTTAATTTTTTCCTATTATAGGATCCTCTAGCAGGTGGCAACGGAGGAGACGAGCGGGATGGGAATGAGCACATTGAGGGCATTTCTTGAATTTTTATCATATTGTAATAATTGATAGTTTTAAAATATAAGAAGGCTGCCCTTCGAAAAAGATAAGGGGAGAGAAGAAGGGGAGAGAAGAGGAAGATACAACGATAAAAAAGGGAAAAAAGCATTTAGCCACTGAAAGAAAGGGGGAGCTCGAGAGCCCTTCATAGAAGCTGAAGAAAAGAGAGAGGCAGAGGCTCGAAGGAAGAAGCCAGGTGGGGTGTGCCATTCGACGTCCCGAGTGGCTGCAGTTCCTCTCCCCCCTTTTGCTCTATCTGAATATTGTTCTCCCTTTTCGTTTGTATCTCTGCTTTCGAGCATCCTTGCTCCAGTAGCACTGAATGCCAATGTAACCCTGTTCTCGGGGATAGAGTCGGTGTGTATGTTTTTTTTTTGGGTTGGATTTTTCCTCCTGAGTTGAATTTGTGTACGCAGTTTTAGATGAAATAGTTAATGAAAGATGGGCTGAGTTATGCCCTTTCATTGTTCTTTTATTTCCGCCTCTGCATCCGAAGTTCACTACACGCTATGGATACTGATAACTATACATCTGCATATGTTCTACCATTTTGGTTTTCTAAGTCTGTTGAAGGTTCTTCTACCGCATGTTCTTTCAAACCTCATACTCACAACGAGAGCCTGAGACAGTCTATCTCATGGCTTCTCGTCCGTGAAACGAAGAAGGACGGATCCGAATCGTGCGTTTCCGTGCGTGATTCTGCTCCTAGTGAGGCCCCAGAAGGAAGGTCGTCTCCACCCTGGATCACCCTCTCTACGATCGTCCAAACTGCTCTTCAAATCGTTAAACAAACCCCCCCTTTCAAAATGCCCAAAGCTTCTGCCTCCAAACCCCCCTAAAAAACCCCATTTCAGGAAGTCTCCCGGCACGAACCCCTCTCGGCGCGAGTCTCGCCCCAAGGGATTGTCACGCCGGCTGAGCTTCTCATGTCGCGCTGAAACCCATCCTCTTCTTCGCGCTGATGCCTTCACACCTTTCGGCCACTTTGATGCGTTCGTGCCGACGCCGTCAGGCCATGCCAACCTTGCTCATCATATCATGTCCTATGGAGATGCACTACCCTTCCCTCTGTCCTCATGGGAGCCATATTAAATGGGTCAATTCCCCCACATTCTATAACCCTATCAAGTCATGGAGCCCTGCCATTGCATGTTCTCCATTGACTGTACAGGGGATATCACAACAGGGGGGATAAAGTCCCATATGATTTAGATCCCCTGGATCTCGGGCTACGCCCGGCTCTTATTTTGGTTTTCACGCCGACAGTTCGTGAGTGGAAGACCTATAATACCCTTTTGGCACACTCCCAAAATAAGGGGAGGTGCTGTCAAAATCCGTTCAGACTTTTACTCGATCACATAGTACGATGTTTTTACCGAAATTATGCATTTAGCCCCCTACTGTGTGGCAAGGAGCTGAGCTATACCATCTCATGACGCCTTGGTCACCATAGGGGAATATACATTACAGTTACATGGTCTCCTTGGACCCCCTTGTGAGTGAATCCACCCTCATCTTCTATCTCATCCAATTATTACCATGAAATCCCCATTGAATACAAAGGATCCCTTTGAACTCAAGGAAACCCTCACAATCCCTTAGAAAACCAACAAAAGATAGCTACCGGCGCCATCTTCCCCCCGGCGTCATCTCCTCCCGGCGCCACCTCATCCGATTGCCCTTCTTTCCAGCCACGTCGGTTGCCTACCGTGCCGACAGCCCTTGAGCTTCTCGTCGCGCCGGAATCCCACCGCGCCATTTGGCCCTCGCGCCGGCTCCTACCCGTGCCGTTTCATCTCAATAGCAGCTGCCATCCAAATATCTGATGTTTCAACAACTCCATTAAACCCAAATCCATTCTAGACTCAAATGTCCCATTCCTGTCAACCTCCATGCCAGCCTTCATCACTTTACAAGGGAATCATGGTTCTTCATCTAGGTCCATGGGAGATACATTAATGGGGGTCCTACGCCTACAATATACCGAATACGATGATTCTTTTGTCACCCCGCTGTGGATGCACTAAAATTCACTCGTTCAGGTAGTTCGTCTATTAAGTGCGTGGGCGTGCCAGTCACAAAGTGACAATTTATTCGGGCTCCGAAGAGTCCATGGTGCGCTCGATCTGACTCGGTCAGACGATTGTGTGGTTCATGTCGGGACCAACACCCGTCGCGCCATAAAGGTCACGGCGTCATTTACATCCCCCATACGAGGGAACACCCTTGATTAATCACCGAGATTCAGGGCCTCATGGCCAAGAAATTAATTGCACGAAAGGTCTATTAGGAAGTATCGAAACCCCCGTATGAGGGTAAGAAGAAAACATTCGCGATCATGTCGGTCGTGTACTGACCATTTAATGTTCGGATGAATGTCCGGCTCGAGAAAATCGCGGTTGTCGCCGAAAAACCGGAACGCATGTAAGCCGAGGTACGGCAAATTTATTGTTCGGAAGAGCGGAAAACGTTCAGCTGAGCCTCGGTTGGAGCGGTCAAAAACTAGTAAATCTGTTGGCCCGGTGCAAGAGCAAGCTGCGACCATACTGCGGTGGGCCCCCTGCGGTCGAAACAAGACTTGCATGACCGTCATTAATATTTTTGATGCCAAGGGGCAACGAGGGAATATCCCTTGAATCGGCTGAAAGGCCCTATGTCTAGGGAAGCGGACGTTCGAAACGTGTCGGTCATTCGGGAGACCGTTTAATATTCAGACGGGTGTCCGGCTTGAGAGTATCATAATCGTCGCAGGAGGACCTGGAACATATGTATGCTGTGATACGGCAAATACATTATTTCGAGACACTGAAAACATTCGGTTAAATCTCGATTAGTGTAGCAGGAAACTAGAGAATTTATTGGCCCGATGCGAGATCAAGTCGGGACCATACCGGGGGCGCCTCCCGCGGTCCAAACGGGGCTTGCGTGGGCATCATTAATGTTCCCGGTGCCGGAGGGCAACGGGAAAGAGTCCCGGGACTAGATTCCAAAACCCAAAACATGCTCGAAGGAAGCGAGCTATAGGCCGAGGGCGTGGGTCAGACAATGACCATAATCGGGACGGACCCGAGGTCCAAGCACAGCCCACAAAGGCCTTATTGATATTCCCGTATATAGGGTCCAGGGATGACAGGAGCCATCTCGTTCTATTCAGATTTCTGTCAGTCACTTGCGGACCACTTGATATTCGGACAAGGGTCCATATTGAAGGTGCGACGTGGATAGGAACAACCCCGTACAAGTGTATGCCGAGTTTATGGTAATTTCAATAAAAGGGCGGGAACGAATCCCGATAGGGTGAATCCGATTTGACGAGCTATCGGCCCAGAGCAATGCTGGGTCATGACCACGTCGGGGTAGGAGCCGTCGGCCATGTTGGTTGCTCACGGGTCTTTTCATGTTCAGACACAGGTCGATGATAGAAATGCGGCGAAAACTGAGGCGAACCCGTTCAAATGTTTGCCGAACGTGCAGTAATTTTAGTAGTGGCTCGGAGGGGATCCGGCCTGAGGAACGAGTCCGGTCTAATTGGAATGTCTGCCCAAGACTAGGTCGGGGCCTAGCCATGTCGGCATAATTCCCAAGACTCAGGCCCAACCTGGAAGGGCGGCATTGTTGTTCCTTCGGCATCGGGTCACGGGAGAGACGGGGCTGCAACATAGATTTTACCATTTTCTTTATCTGGGCTTTAAATTATGTGCATATATATTTTATTGCTTATTTCCCTTTTATGTATTTATTCTGGATGATTTCTCCATTTTGTTTATTATTATCACTATTATATTTTCCCTTTCCTTTTTTTACTATTATTATTATTATTTCACATTTTTTTATTTATTTCTCATATATATATATTCAGATTTATTTATTTATCATAATTTTTATTAATTTATTATCATTATTATCATTATCATTATCATGACATATTTATATATGTTTATATATATTTATTTTGGAAGGAAAAGTGGGCCGTCAGGGGCAAAAAGGGGTGTACTGCTGAAGGAAGGTAGGCAGAAAAGCGTGCCGACGAAGGGCTGGAGACGTGTGCCGTTGAAGGGCTTGAGGAGGGCGTACCGGTGAAGGCCTAAAGGAAGTGTACCGCAGGGGCGATGGCTGGAGAGTGTGTCGGTGAAGGAGGGGGATAACATAAAGTCTGTACGTTCCTCAGCCTAAAGTCTATACATTGTCTATTCAACCAGCACACAAAGTCTATACGTCCTTTAGTCTAAAGTCTGTACATTGCGGCTCAAAGTCTATACATTGTCCATTGGCTGCAGTCCAGAGTCTATACATTATCTATTGGCTGCAGCTCGAAGTCTATACATTGATAACCCCAAAGTCTATACGTTGCAGCTCAAAGTCTATACATTGGCCAGCATTCATCAGCTCAAAGTCTGTACATTGGCCAGCATAAAGTCTATACATTGCAGCTCAAAGTCTGTACATTGTCCATTGGCTGCAGTTCAAAGTCTATACATTATCTTTTGGCAACAGCTCGAAGTCTATACATTGATAACCCCAAAGTCACGTTGCAGCGCAAAGTCTATACATTGGCCAGCATTCATCAGCTCAAAGTCTGTACATTGGCCAGCATAAAGTCTATACATTGCAGCTCAAAGTCTGTACGTTGTCCCTTGGCTGCAGTTCAAAGTCTGTACATTGCAGCTCGAAGTCTATACGTTGTCCATTGGCTGCAGTTCAAAGTCTATACGTTGGCCAACCCACAGTCTGTACGTTGGCCAGCTCAAAGTCTGTACATTGCAGCTCAAAGTCTATACATTATCCATTGGCTGCAGTTCAAAGTCTATACATTGGCCAGCCCAAAGTCTGTACATTTGGCCAACTCAAAGTCTATACATTGTTCATCTCAAAGTCTGTGCATTACAGCTCAAAGTCTGTACATTGCAACTCAAAGTCTATACGTTGGCCATTGGCTGCAGTTCAAAGTCTATACATCGTAGCGCAAAGTCTACACATTGGCCATACTTCACTGTTTGCATTTATACAATTCCTCATGCAAAGTTTGTACATTGCTCATTGCTGTGTTCGTGCATGAATCTGCCAAGTCTACACGTTATGGTCCGCTTCAGGGAGACGGTGGAAGAAGAGGTGAGACATGGAGATAGATGAGGGAGAGACAGAGGGTGTACCTGTGAGGGGGAGAGAGTGTGATGGTGAGGGAGAGAGTGTACCGGTGAGGGGGGAATGGAGTGTGTGCCGGTGAGAGGGTGAGAGTGTACCGGTGAGGGGGGAATGGAGTGTGTGCCGGTGAGAGGGTGAGTGGGTGAGGAAGAGTGTGCCGGTGAGGAGCCAAGCAGGTGTGTCGTTGAAGGGCTGATAAGGTGTGCCGCTGGAGGGTTGACCAGGTGTACCGGTGAAGGCTGGAACAGGCGTGCCGACGTCGGCCCACTCCTTTGCTACTTGTTTTTAAGGCTTTTCTTTTCTTCTTTTCTTTGAGTCTTGAGTAGTTTTATACAAGTCTTTCCTCCTTCTTCTTGCAATCTGTCGTTGTTCTATTCGTTTGATGGTTCTATTGTCTTTTGATATGTATTTATTATCCCATTCGTTTGTTGCATCCTTTTGCCTTTTAACGTCTCGTTATTTTCTATCAAAAATTCGGCAGCATCTCCCCTTGACCCGAGCATAAGGGAGATAATGGGAACGCGCCCACATGGAGTGGCGGAACACGACAACTGGAGGTGGGCACCCGAGGGCGGCAACACCTTAATAAAACTTCGAAAAACACAGGAAAACAGTGAACCGAAGACTTCTAAGCCTGGACAGGGTGGACTGGGGGTTAGCCAAGGCGTACCGGCCAAGAATGAGCACAGGGTGCCTGAGGGGTGTACCAGGCTAGGGAGAGGCCAGGCGTGCCGCTGAGGCACCAAGGGGGAGGCGTACCGCTGGGGGCTGCAATGGGTGTGCCGGCCAAGGTTCCGGAAGGGTGTGCCGCTGGAGGAAAGTGCAGGTGCACCGGACAGGGCTCCAAAAGGGGTTGGCTGGTTAAAGGGGCAGGGTGTTAGGCCGATCAAACCCACAGGGACTTCCGGCAAGGGGGAAAAGGGTTCAAAGGGGCAGACACAGGTGAAGGCACTGGGCTTTACGGGAGGAGGTTCGTGACCTCAAACCATTCAAGATGGTGCCGCATCCGGAGTAAATCGTCGGCATGAGGGATGAACGCAAACACCGGGAAGCGAAGGGAAAGACGACCAAACGCACTGTGGTCCAAAACAACGAGACAAAGAGAAAACCCACTGAGGGGGAGAATATCTTTATTAATGGGGAGACAAAGGGCCGTAGCCACCCGTGTACATCACAAAGCATGCCCGAGCTAAGGGTATGGGCAAGAAAGAAAACTAAAGAACGAAAGAAAGGAGAGATGGGAAAAGAAAGAACAAAGAGAGGAGGAGGTGTTGGGGATCGAAGCAGGGACGATCGTCCACCGCTCTTTCCCCCACCTTCCCCTACTACATCAAGCCCTCTCTCTCTTACTCTCTTCTCGTTGCCTGGTGGCTGTCGGTAGACTCCACGCCGGAGCCTCTCCCTTTTCTTCTCTCTTCTTCTTCTTCTCGTATGCAACTCCGTCTATTCGTCTCTGCCCGTGGGTCTCTTCTCCGTGTCTCTCCCCCTTTTCTTCGCCAGAATGGGAGTGATTTTATACTCCCAGCAGCGGGAGCCCTCGAGCACGGCAGTCGGAGGCGGGAAGCGGCTGGTCATGATGGGGTTTGACTTCCCCCGTCCTGGATGTCAGGGGAGTAGCCTGCGTGGCCCAACCTTTGGTTGACACCTCAGACAGCTCCCTGCGCGCCAAGGATGCGTAGGGTATGGGCGCCACGTCGCTCGGCCGTTGAAAAGCCTTCACGATGTGCCGCTGGCAGGCTCAAGAAGTGTGCCGCTGGGAGGGCCAAAGGCCGTGCCGCTAAAGGGCTGCCCAAGCGTGCCGTTGAAGGGCTGCCCAAGTGTGCCGTTGGAGGGCCTGAAATAGTGTAAGGCTTGACATAGTGTGCCGTTGGAGGCTTGAAGTAGTGTGCCGTGGAAGGCTCGAAATAGTGTGCCGTTGGAGGCTTGAAGTAGTGGCCGTTGAAGGCTTGAAATAGTGTGCCGTGGAAGGCTCGAAATAGTGTGCCGTTGAAGGCCCGAAATAGTGTGCCGTTGAAGGCTTAAAATAGTGTGCCGTTGAAGGCACATGGGGCGTGCCGTTGAAGGCTTGCAGGGCGTGCCGCTGAAGGCCATTGGGGCATGCCGTTGAAGGCCTGCAGGGAGTGCCGCTGGAGGCCATTGGGGCGTGCCGTTGAAGGCCTGCAGGGCATGCCGGTGAAGGGCGTTGGGGGTGTGCCGCTGAAGGCCAGTGGCGTGCCGCTGAGAGGGGCCAGTGGCGTGCCGCTGAAGGGCCTTGGGCGTGCCGTTGAATGGCTAAATGGGCAGTTTTGAGCCCGTTGTGAGCACGAGTTGTGGCCCGTTTGATTTTCTTCGAGGCCCATGGATTGTGGGGCTCTTGGTGGTTGATTTCTCTTCACTGTCGTGACTCTGGAGACGGCTTCACGGCAGTGTGCATATTTGGGGAGTCTGGGTGACTAGTCTCTCCAGGGTTTCTTCACTTGGTGCCGTTGTTAGTGCTGGGCCGAGTAGGACATCTGGGTGTGCAATTTTTGGTGTCCACACCCGCTGACCCTCGGAGTTCTGCCACTGCATGTCCTCCAATGGTCCTTTGAGGGGAACATCAACAAACACCATGGTAGCGGACACTGTCCCGTCACATTCAAATCCTTTTTGGATCCAGGGCTACACCCGCCTCTCTTTTGGCTTCCATCCCGACATTTCGTGAGTAGATGACCTATATTCCCCTTTGGCATAGTCCAAGAGATGGGGATATGCTACCGGATTTGCGTTGTAACATCGTTATCACGTCCCGTATAGCGCGTCTTCCATGCACGCTTTGCATCCCACCAGCGGAGTCGACATGATAGTCTTATCTCTTTTTGCCCCCGAGGCATCCTTTCTTGGAAACTAATCAAGGGCTGTCCTTCTTCGGAAGGACGTAATTAACGTCATAGCCTTTATGGTATGACGGACTCCGGGTCCCGACACGAATATCACAATCGACTGACTCAGTCAGATCGAGCGCACAATAAATCGTCACTCCGGTGACTGGCATGCCTAATAAACCCAGTAAAATAAACCCAAACAAAAAACATCCCTACAAGTCTGGCACGCCCGGTGGGACCTGAGTCTCCCTTCATCTCTTTGCCAAGAGAGGATATGTAACGACCCAAGAATCCGATTACCGGGAAGACCCGATAACCCGAGACTCGCACCGCCACCCACGAGCCCGAAGACTCGGAAGGGTTAGAAGGATGGTGTGGAAACTACACAAATATCACAAGTAATTGCAGAAATTAAACAGTTACACTATTAAGCAGGAAATAAATTAACATTTTACATGGTCCACATTAGAGAAAGAATAACAATAATAGTAGTCCACAACTAGTACAGAGACAAGAAAAGAAAGTACAGCTACACGGGGCATACCCCGGCTCTGACCTCTGGCACTACCTCTGGGCACCCGCACCACGCTGCACCCCAGACGCGCTCCCCTGGGGCGGCGCCTCACCTGAAACACGGTGAAAACACGCAGGGCATGAGTCTCGGAACAAGACTCAGTAGGGATCACTCGAACCCTACCTCGTAAAGCGAGAAATCACTACGCTAGCGGTAGGAGAGTACCTCAGAAAGGAAAGCCTTGTACTCTACACAACAAAGACCCTATGGCACGCAAACCGGCACACGTGCCACGGTGAGACAACCGAAGCTCAACGGTCGACCCGACAAAACCCGAAGGTCAAAACACACGACTGACAGTCTGTCACTCCGCACTCGATAGGAGTACCTTCCACTAGAAGTACAGTCGGTAGCGTCCCCTGACGACTTACACCGCACCACAGGTGAACTACCTAACGTGGTAGCGCCTACCCAAGGCACGAACACTGAACAAGTAATCACAAACAAGTGACTAGCTAGGGTCACGCCCGTCGACGTGGGTCCAACCGCCCCCAACCACGTGTGCACACAAAGACCGCGCGTCCCTGGTCTGGCCCTCTGACCGATTTTCCCCTCAGCCGGACTCTGGCTGCAAGACGTGGGGCCCGACGGCAACCGGTCCACAAACCGCCTCTAAGGGTAAGACCGTACACCACTCCCAGGTGCGACCGGTACCGCGTACTGGTAGGCAACGACTAGTGGAGGGTCACTAAAGGAGTAGACTCTCAAGCCAACGAAAAACGTCACAAGGGCCGGTACGCGGAACGCTCCTTGTACCAACGCCGTCGCACGGTGACAAAAGCCAACAACGACATCTCCCGGTACACTCTGTACGACGAGAGACACGCCGACGCAACCCGTCCCCTTGAACAGTCCACACTGGGCCGCTCAGGGATGTGCGGTCACACAAGGACCGCATAAGGGTTTGAACGGTCAGATCAGGACTGTTCCACCTAGGGTCCAAACGGCAGATGAACGGCCAACACAGGACCGTTCGAACAGATGTGTGGTCAACTCTTGACCGCACGTGGCTGAGGAACGGTCAGCTCCTGGCCACTCGTCTCCCAACGATAAAAAGCCTAGACGGTTAGTCCTTAGCCGCACTTGGGGAAGAGCGGCTACGGCTTAGCCGTTCAGGGGTTGTGCAGTCAAGACCAGACCGCACATCCAACCATAGCACTAGGGGATGTACGGCCAGCACATCGCCGTACAAAGGGTTATGCGGCCAGCTCCTGGCTGCACATCCCAGTGCACTGCACAACGGTCACAACCAACGGTCAAAAACCCTAGGGTTGGGCGGTCGTTGTGGGGCCGCACATTAGGACATGCGGTCCCACGATAGACCGTCCAAGCCCACTGCGCGCCAAGCCCTGGCCGAAGCGCGCCGAGCCAATGAACGGTCCGAACAGGATCGCACAAGGGTTATGCGGTCACTGGTTCGACTGCACATCGATCGCCGGTGCGAAAACGGCGAACCTCGCCGGAATCGCTCAATCGGCCTCAGAACAAGCCCCACGGAGGGGGAAATGGCGAGAGAAGAACCCCCAAGCCCCCGAGCATGCTCCTACGCCCTTAAACTGTGAAATCGGGGCTCAAAACGATGGATCAGACGAAGTCACCCCGCGGCATGATTAACCCCTTCCCGGCTCAAAATAAACCCCTCTCGACCTCGTCTCGAGCCGAAACTCACGGGGAAGGAAGACAAGAGGCTAAGGAACGTCACCCTACCGCCGGTTCGCGACGAAACGCTCCGGTCCAAGCTCGAAGCCGCGAAGAACGCCGATAGAACTTCACCTTCCCACGCTTCCCACGCTCGCCATATGTCCACACGATCGCCACTACGTCACCCACGTCCTCGCGCCGTCGCACCGCCGCCGTCTGCAGCCGGAACGGGGGTCGGCACGGTCGAACGGGAGAGAAGGAGAGAGAGAGGCGGCCACGGTCACGTGAGAGAGAGAGGAAGGAAGAAGAAGAAAAGAGAAAATAAGAAAAAGAAAAGAAAAGAAAATGGGAATATATAGAAAATCTGATTTTTTGGAAAAATACCGAAAAATAGAAAATTACATTTCCGGAATCCTCGGGACGCACCGATCGCAACGGTACCACTCGTGCCCAGGTGAACGGCCCAGTTCACCCGCAGCGAGGTTCCGAAGGAATTGCCGAAACACACACCAGAAATCGAAAAACACACGCGGAAGAGCCGCGGAACGGTTCCGGGTCTCCGGAAAAACTCCGGATCGCACCGATCCGAACACGAAGAATGACCGAAACGAAATTTCGGACAAAACGGAGCCGGACACTCCGTAAAACCAGATCCGGGACCCACGAAAAAGGATCCGAAAGGTCTGGGATATTACAGGATACCTTTGGGGGCTTACCCCAAGAATGCTGATTGTTTGTCTGTTTGTCTCAGGCGAACGATGACGTTATCCAGACTCACTGGTGTTGGCTTCGGCCCCGCAATCACAGCCGACCATGGGGAGCATGGGTACCTGGCGGTGCCCATGGTTTTCGGATATTTCCCACCAGTTGTAGGCTTCCCCAACTTCTTGGGGTTAGCCTTCGTTGACATGTTGCAGACGACATCCCTGGAGACCGTCGAAGAGAAGGTTGCTGAAAAGGTCGAGGCCCTGGAGGCTCGACACTATGACAACTCATCCGCGAGTCCATTCCAAGTTGCCAGCTGCATGGTGCATCACATTGCTCACGGGGCCTGCCCTGTCCCTGCCAAGAGCTTTGGGAGGCGCTGTGGACACCGAAAATTGCACATCCAGATGCCACGCTCGGCCCAGCATCAACAACGGCCCCGAGTGAAGAAACCCCAGAGAAATCAAGCACAAGAGGCCCCACGGCCCATGGGCCTCGAAGAAAATCAAATGGGCCACGACTCGTGCTCACAATGGGCTCAAAATTGCCCATTTAGCTCTTCAACGGCACGCCCATCTTGGGCTTCAGCGGCACGGCCTTCAGCGGCACGCCCAGCCCCTTCGGCTGCCCAGCGGCACACCCTCGGGGTCTTCACCGGCACACCCCCAGGGGGGTTCAACGGCACACCCTTGGGGTCTTCACCGGCACACCCCCAGGGGGGTTCAACGGCACACCCCCAGGGGGTTCAACGGCACGCCCCCTGGGGGGTCTTCAGCCGCACACCCCCAGGGGGGGTTCAACGGCACACCCCCAGGGGGGTTCAACGGCACACCCCCAGGGGGGGTTCAGCGGCACACCCCCTTTGGGGTTCAACGGCACGCCCCCTGGGGGGTCTTCAGCGACACACCCTGTAGGGTCCCCAGCGGCACGCCCTTCAGGCCGTTCAACGGCACGCCCATCCGGGGCTCCAGCGGTACGCCCTTTTGGCACTACAGCGGCACGCTTGTTCAGCCCTTCAACGGCACAGCGGTGAAGCTCTTTCAACGGGCGACGTGAGGCCCATGCCCTACACATCCTTGGCGCGCAGTGGAGCCATCTCAGGTGGCAGCCGATCGTTGGGCCACGTGGCCTAGTCCACTGACAGCCAGGACAGGCAGGTCAAACCTCATGATCACGGGCCACTTCCCGCTTCGGCGGCCGTGCTCGAAGGCTCCCGCCGCCCGGGGTATAAAAAAACCCCTTCTCTTCGTTTCACAGGGGAGGGGAGGACAGACGGAGGGACGTACACAGACGAACACAAAGAGGGGGAAGGCTCCGACAGTAGAAGACACACACACAGGAGAAAGAGGTAGAGAGAGAGGAGAAGAAGTGGCCCTCCCGGCCTGAGCTCCGTCCGACGGCCACCGGGAAGAAACAAGAGTAAGAGAGAGAGAGCTTGTTGTATTGGGGGAGAGGGTTGGGAACAGTAGCCTATGTCTTAGGCCCCAATGTTTTCTCCCGTCTTGTATTTCATTCCTCCTCTCGTTCTCCGTCTTGGAGTCTTTTCCTTTTGTCCATGGCCTCATTTGGGCATTTTCTCTTGTAATATGCATGTAGGGATACGGTCCTTGGGATCCCACGAATGGAAACAATCACCCTCCTTGGGCCCCTTTTTTTTTGCTATTTCCGTTGGTTTGATCCTGCCTTCATAGTGCATGTAGTGTGCTACCCGTTTCCTCCGTTCCTCCGGTTTCTTTTGAGCCACCACATCAATGTGACGCCTCCCCTTTAAAGCCTGGCCTTGTGAGTCCTTCATTCACTTCCAGTAACCCTTCCTCCTTTTCTTGAACAATCTACAAGCCCACACACACTTGGCCCTTTTAATCCTTCGGCAATGCTTCACTTTGGCCCCTGACCGACACACTTGCCTTGGCCCTCAGCGGCACACCCAATAGCCCTCAGCGGTACACCCCTATTGGCCCTCAGCGGCACACCTTGTCCAGCCCTCAGCGGCACACCTCATTTGCCCCCAGCGGTACACTCCTTTCTGCCCTCAGCGGCACACCCACACTCTGTTAACCCTAGCCGGCACACCCCTTGGCCGGCATACTCCAATTGGCCCTTGGCCGGTACACTCACCTTATGGCCTTTAGCGGCACACCCTTCAGCCTCTCAGCAGCCCACTCCTTGGCCTCGCCTCCGAGCCCCTTCCTTCACGTTTTCTGAGGTTCTATAAAGGTGTTGCTCCCCCGGGGGCCCACCTCCAGTTGTCGGGTTCCGCCACTCCATGTGGGCGCGCTCCCTTTATCTCCCTTACGCCCCGGGTCAAGGGGAGATGCTGCCGAATTTTCGTGAGAAATCAATGAACAATTAAAGAGGCAAAAGGAAGCAATAAACGAATAAGAACGATCAACAATGAAGCCTTCCAATTTATCAAATCACTGCCGGCATCACAACGAAAACCGAACCGAACTAATTAACTACCCGGTAGCCCGAGTGTCCGACCCGCAAGAAAAGAGGCCGAACCAAACGAAACAAAACAAGGGAGGAGTTTTATATAAAACTACACAAAAGTTAAGATAAGAAGAAAAGAAAAGCCTTAAAACAAATAATAGAAAACTGATCGAGCCCCCATTGACCTTCAGCGGTACGCCCCATTGGCATTCAGCGGCACGCCCTCATTGGCCTTCAGCGACACGCTCCCCTTTGCCTTCAGCGGTACACCCCTTTCAACCCTCAGCGGTACGCCCCTTTTTAACCTTCAGCGGTACACTCCCTTGAGCCCCAGCGGTGCGCTCCATTGGCCTTCAGCGGTACGCCCCATTGGCCTTCAGCGGTACGCCCTCATTGGCCTTCAGCGGCACGCCCCCTTGCCCTTCAGCGGTACACCCCTTTAGCCTCCCAGCGGCACGCTCTCTGCCCTCAACGGTACACTCCCGTTTTCCCCTTCGCCGGCACACTATACATATATGCATATACAGCCTGATAAGGGCATTAATAATAGCAAATAAATTAGTAAAAATTACGCTAATTAAAGGATTCCGAATGCGCAATATTAATCACAATAAAGAGGCGGGAGGGGTAATAAAAAATAAACAGCAAATGAATGATAATAACAAGAATAGTCATGAATAAAAAGAAGAGAAATCATCCCGGACAAAGGCACGAATAAACAGTAAACATCAAATCAGAAATCCCAGAAGATACGACTAAGAAAGCCCCAGATAAAAGACGCTAATGCCCACACTGCAGCTCCCTCTCTCCCCGGGACCCGGGGTAAAAGGAACAACGACGCCGCCCTTTCAGGTCGAACTCGAACCTTGGGAATTATCCCGATATGGCCAAGTTCTGACCTAATCTTGGGCCGACATCCCAACCGGACCGGATTTGTTTCTCGTTCCGGATACCTTCCGAATCCTCATTAAAATTGCCGCATGCTCGGCAGACATTTGAAGGGATCCACCCCGGTTTTTCTCGTTGTGTCTCTGCCACGGACCTGTGTCCGAATACTAGAAGGTCCACGGAGCGACCGACATGGCCGACAGTTTATAGCCCCGATATGACCTTCAGTGTGACCTATCCCTATCTCTCTCTCTCTCGCATAATCAGTGTTACTCTTTTCGGCCGCGGGTCCCCTAATTTCAGCAATTAATCAAGGGTATTCCCTCGTGTGAGGGATGTAAATGACGTCGTGACCTCTACGGCGCGACGGGATTCGGTCCCGACACGAACCACACAGTCGTCTGACGAAGTCAGATTCGAGCGCACCTTGGGCTCTCCGGAGCCCGAATAAATCGTCACTTCGGTGACTGGCACGCCCACGCACTCAATAAACCGGTGATCGCCCCGAAACAACGGTTAAACGAAAAGTGCGTCCACAACTCTGGCACGCCCGGTGGGACCGATCCACCCTTCATCTCTTTGCCGAAATTAGGGGCCCCGCGGCCCCCTTCTTGTAATACTAATTATGCTACTTTCTTAAATGCAGAAAAAGAGAAAGGCATCATGGAGCCGACAATGGCTGTTGTCTGCAGCCCTGAGGTTGTGAAGAATCATGTGCGAGGCGGCTACCTGGCGGTGCCCCTCACTTTCGGGAGCTTCCCTCCCACCGTGGGCTTCCCCAACTTCTTGGGGGTGGCCTTCGTTGACATCCTCGACGCACGAGCGCCCGAGGAGCCTCAAACCAACGCTCCCGCTCCGAGAGCCGTCGAAGCTGCCGCCGGCCGAGCGGTGGCCGAAGGCAACAATAGCGTCCCCACAACGACGCTCAGCTGCAACGTGCACCACGTGCACCAGACCACCGGCCCGTTCCACCAAGGGTCGGCATCCCACTGAAGGAGGCTTCGGAGAGGCAACACCGGCGCCGGCTCAGGGCGTCGCCTGTCCAACTCCGGAAAGTCCATGACGGTTGGGGCCCTCCGAGTCCGCCTAGACGGCCAGAGGTCCCAGGTGACGCCAGACCGCGTCGTCCCGACCGTCCCAGTCCGCAACTCCTTTCAAGGGCTGGAGAAACTAAAAGGGAAGGTGACGCCCGCTGTTGTGGCCACCCCACCAAAGATTGCACCGGCTCGCAAGCTGGCCAAACTGAAGCAAGTCTGGGTACCCAGGGAGGCCCAGCCCACTGCACCCGCCCAGGCGGGGCCCAGCACTTTCCGCCCGAGGAGGGCCCGAAGAGATGACGGGGTCGAGGCAGTGACCCCCACTCTCCGACCGGCACCCGTCATTCCGGTGCCGCCCGAGAATGCTCATCACCGTCGCCGAGGGCGCCGGCACAACGCCGCCCGCCCGGCACTCGGGGCCTACGCTCCTCCTGCTGCCGTCATCGACGCGCAACCACCGGCCGCTCTCCCTGACCAGGAGTGGGAAGGGATCGAGCAGGCTATGAGAAACTACCTCCGAGGCCCTGGTAGCACCCCCGCTGGCCGCCAGAGACTACTGGGGGCAATGACCTCCGCCTTCCAGGAAGAAAGAGGGGAACCTGCACCTAGTATGGAGTCGAGGACCCGCCCGGAAGAGCCGCGCCAGTCCCCTGTACGGGAGGAGGCGCCGTCCCGACGGTCGGTCTTCGACAGGCTAACATTCCCAGGAGGACCGTCCCGGAGGGCGTCAAGAAGAAACAAGAATAAGAAATGGCAGACATTCACCTGTAATATGGCAGGGGTCCATGGTCGGTATGGGGCCCTACCCACCGACCCGGAAGAATTGGCCAGAATAGCCGCCAGGCCGGGACCCCTTACCAGAAGAAGGAGAGCGGCAGGCGGCGCGACACCCACGGGGCCCCTCACGGCCCTCACGGCCAATGTGGTCACCACCGGCGACACGAGTGGCGGACCCTCGACATCATCCGAGGACGCCCCGGCCGAAGAGACAGGGGGCATGCCCAGTCTTCCCACAGCTGATCCAGCAATGCTGCTCATGATGCAACGATTCCAGCAGGAAATCGAATCACTTAAAAAGCAGTTGAATGAGCGAAACACACCACCCCCAATGTCCTGGCAGACCGAGACCATACCCGAGGTACCCAGGGACAGGGGGCAGTCTTCCGAGGCAGCTCTTCCGGCAACCCTCGATCCCCCCGGGGGCACGCCCCCGCAGCAAGCACATTGCACAGCGGTGACCCCGCCACAGGCTCCGCTTTCACAAGGGTCCCCCATGGCCCCCCGAGCGACCGTGGTAGTCACCCCGAGCGCACAGCCCGCTCATTTCTACCCGAACCCGGTCGACCCGGCGGCAGTCAGCCGGTTGATGCTTGAGCAGATGATAGGCATGAAGTTGGCCGAAAGGGGCGATGGGGATTAGACGCCTTTCGACGTCTACCGAGTACCCTACCCGGCTCAGTATGCTGCCAGGAAGTTGCCGGCTGGCATCACCAAGCCGCCGAAATTTGAAAAGTTCAATGGGCAAGGATCTCCCAGAGAGCATATTGCCTATTACGTGAACGTCATGGGAGACCTGGCTGCTGATGAGGCCTACCTCCTGAAGTTCTTCGGTTCAACACTCACCGGGCTTGCCTTTGAATGGTACTCCGGCTTGTCGCCCGGGTCGGTGGCCGATTGGCCCGACATGCAGAAGAAGTTCAAGGAAAGATTCTACGTGGCCGAGAGAGAAGTTACTATGACTGAACTCTACGCCACAAGACAGAAGAATGATGAGTCGGCCCTCGACTACATCAAAAGATGGAGGAACCTTAGTATGAGGTGCAAACGCCCCCCGCATCAGGAGGACGCAGTTCAGATCTGCAAGCAAAACTTAAAGAAAGAAATCCTAGAAAGAATGATCGGCACTGAGGTCAAGACATTTGACCGTCTGAACAATGTGGTAGCGGAGATCGAGGCATTCTTGGCCCGATACTCCTCCACCCCAGCCATGTCAAGTCAGAGGGCCAGGCAGGCGGAGAAGAAGCCGGCTCCCCCGGAGGTGCATGCACTAGACTTCCAGGCTTTTGAAAAGCAGAAGGAGAAAGCCAAGGGAGCGGCTAACCCTCCGCCGCCCAGAACCACAGAACGGCGGGAAGGCCCCTCACTAAGAGAGAAGATGAGAAACAAGTTGTATTCCTTCTCCCGGGACAAGTCCAAGCTCCTGTTTGAGTGGGCAACCAGCTACAATAAGATCACATTGCCAGAGCCGAAAAGGCCTGGCGACTCAAAGAAGAAGGATGACCCGCGCTTCTGCATGTACCACCGGGTGCTCGGGCATACTATTGAAGATTGCTACGTCTTCAAGGATGTTATTGAGTCCTTAATCGAGGACGGGGAGCTGGACATGGGGGAGCATAAAGTAGACCCCCCGCAGCCACACGAGCTGCCCAGCATAGCCTCCTCCGTCAATATGATCTCACTATATCAGGAGCTGCCAGAAGAATGGGCGAAGGCCTGTGCCCGTGCCACTTATGAAACCTTTATCATGGCCCCAGCTCAAGACCAAGAAGGGTGGCAGACTGCACCCAGAAAAACCAGAAAGGCGCGCGCCTCTCGACCTACCCCAGGAATTCACTCGAGGGTAGCAGCGCCCCTGCCTGCACCGCCCCCGGTAAACCCTGTTTGCCACGACACGGCCCCCCGGCTGGTCATGAGGTGGCCCACTCACAACAAGAAGAGCTCTGCCCCGCTGCGGATGTACAAGAAGACTAGCCCGGTGGTTGAAAAACTCCAGGCTATTATCGACGGGCTTGAAGATTATAAGCAGCCCAAAATCCAGCCCGTCGAGCTAAAACAATATGTCCCCTGGGAGCAGTTCGAGTCACTCAAGCTGGCTCCAGGAACAGAAGCTGATGCAGACAAAGAGCCTCCCCTGTGGGGTGAACCTATTCGAGAGCAGCCGTCCGCTGCAGCGGGCAAGAAGGAGAAGAAGAGAAGACCCAGGGGCAAGAAGAAGAAGGAGGTCGTCTTCGCCTGCAACACCCTCTCGGCGTTGTTCGACACCTCTCTCTCCCTGGAAGAGAAAGAAGAAGAGCCACCCCATGAGCCGGCAGAAGTGAGTCAAGCTGAAGCATCCACCTCCCAGCACGCCACCAGGTCAGGGAGGAAGTGGGGGCGCTCTCCTCAAGGCAGCCTCAACATCATGCTCAGGGGGGAACAACCATACCAGGTTCCCGAGCCCGAGGTCCGAGGCACCGAGATCCCTCCTCCATCAGGCCTCTACCCCGGAGGCACCAAGAGTCAAGGCGCCCCGTCGTTCGCCGAGTTCCTGTCAGCTCGAGCAGGAAGGCGGGCGCACCCCCAGGGGCCCGCTGCGACCAGTAAAGCAAGCATTCCCCAAGCTCTGCCAGCTGCAACTCCTGCCCAGCCAGAGGAAGAATTCAGCGGCACCCCAAACCTCGCCAAATTCATGCGAACAGCGGAGGAGGCCCAACAAGCCCCGCCTGCTCAACGGGCTACAACAGATCCCGCAAAGGAGGCGTCCCCTAATCCGGCACCCCAATCCCAGGATGAGGGCAGGCGCAGCAAGCCCGAAGAGATGAAACTGCTCAAGGTGCGGGCGGCCGAGCGAATAGTCAGACACCTCAAGAAAATCCCGACCCGGTTCACGGTGTGGGAGATGCTGTCCTTGAATGAAGAAACACGACAAGCCATCATCGCCGCACTCCAGACGCCAGCACACCTTGAAGCCTGTTTGGCAGAATTATCACCTGAAGTAGCAGTGGCTTTCACAGAAGATGACATGCTCCTACCGACTTGCAGCCATAACAGGCCCCTCTACATGAAAGGGCAGCTGAACGGCCAGCCTATCAACAGGGTCTTGATCGACCCAGGGGCAGCAGTGAATATACTCCCGTACCGGGTATACCAGAAGCACTACTTTGACGTACACCTGGTCGAAGTTAAAAATGTCAAGATTGTCGGCTTTAACCAGAAATGTGAGGTTCCCATGGGGGTCGCAGAGTTCAACTTGACCTTTGACGACTTCACCTCCAAAGTCCAGTTCCACGTCATCAACTCCAGCATGTCCTACAAGGCGTTGCTCGGCCGGCCTTGGCTACACCAAAATAGGGTGGTGCCCTCCACCTTACATCAGTGTATCAAGTACCCCTGCGAGGGAAAGGAAGTCAGAATCTTCGCCGACCTCCACCCGTTTGAGGTGTTTGAGTGTCACTTGTCAGATGCTAATCTGTACTTGGGAGAGGCGAAGCAAGCTCCTCAAGTTGCCCGAGACAACGGAAAGAAGAAAATGGAATCGGGAGGCTGGTTTCCTCCGCCGCCCCCAGGCTATGTGGCTCCCCCACATGTACCATGTATTGCACAAGAGGAAGGGGTATTTAGGGCAGCCCCTCTCCCCATCTACCCCACACCGGGGGCACCCTGCCTCGAAGACCTGCTAGAAGATGTCAGGGTCCCGCCAGGGATCGTCAAGCCGATAGCGGAAATTGAATGCCAAGCGGCTGAGCAATTGAGAACCTTCGAGGTGCCTAACCCCGAGGGGCCGCCCACTATCTTCTATGTGGCCGGGGAGAAGCCGGTCAGGGAAGACGACGATTGCCGGTTCCCTGACGAGTTGCATGACCCGCACGTCCCCATTACGGGACTTCCCCACATGACTGACCGGGCAGCCAGAATGGTCAGGAAGCAGAAGATTCCTCCCTACCAGCCCTCCAGCCTGAAGGAAATGTTTGAAAAAATATGGAATCCACCAAACCTGGATCGACGGTTGCTGAAAGTCACCAAGCACCCCGGTCTGGGCTTTTCACTAGAAAATTACTACGAGACTGATGTCATATCGGTCTCAACATGGCCCGGCAACGATCCCGTAGAAGCTACAGATTCGCGGAAAGCCTGTCAAGACGCACATCCTGCGCCCCCAGTTCAGGAGGCACAAGACGAGGAGATCTTCCTTTGGAAACCTCCCCGCCGCCGTTGCATAGAGAAGACCCCCTCCTTCCCCGAAGTGTCGACCTCGAAAGGCCACACCGGCGAAACACCTTCGCCCCGGCCGGCCGGCGAAGCAAGGAGCAGCAGCATGGGCCATGCTCCGAATTCCCCTCGATACGACCCCGTCATGTACGCCTTGTACCACAGGCAGCAACGGGAGATCGAGATGCTGAAGAGGCGGCTAGCCGAGTTAACCTCGCTAGTCGCCGACCTGATCCAGGGCTCCCTCCCCCCATGGGGTGGCCGGATGCCTCGGCCCCGAGGCGCCAGTCCCAGCAACCCCGCTTTGTCAAGGCAGGAAATGAGAGACATGGCAAGCTCGCTGACCGAGCGGCCGACCAGGCAAGGGCTGACACTCCAAGAGAAGCTACAGAAGCCTTATTCCTTTCCGAGAGAGAAGACCCGGGGCATCTTCGACTGGGCATGCCACTACGGCAAAGTCTCCCTTCCACGGTCCAAGAGGCCGCAAGACACCCGAAGAAGCGGGGACCCGCTATTTTGCCCTTACCACCAGATGCTGGGCCACGCCATTGAAGACTGCTATGTCTTCAAAGACATTGCCCAAGACCTCATTGACAGGGACGAGCTCAGGATGGGGGATTATGTGATAGCCCCGCCACGCCCCCATGTGGCGGACAGCCCCAGAGCGGGAGCCTACACCGTGTCCATCCACTACCAGGCCCCTGAAGATGCGGCTGCCCCGGCCCCCGTCCAAGCTATCTACGATGAGTACATAGAAGACCCCGGGGTGGCCCTGTGCCTTTCTGCACCAGCGGACCTCATAGACCCGGCGGCTGCGGTCCAAGAGGACTGCACGGTAAATCCAGCCACCACACCCAGCCAGGAGGAGCAAGAAGACGAGGATGCCATCCCCGAGCCCGAAGACAATGAAGGCCAAGACTTCGTCGATTTGTCGCCAGCCCCGTCGGAAATTGAAAATGGCGGCCGGGCCACAGTCGACGAATTGATTGAGATCAACCTCGGCACAGAAGGTGACCCCAAGCCGACCTTTCTAAGTGCTCTCATCCCCCCTCGTGAGAGAGAACAATACATGAAGCTGCTACAAGAGTTCCGGGATTACTTTGCCTGGAACTATAAAGAAATGCCCGGACTCAGCCCCGAGGTGACTCAACACATCCTGTCCCTTGATCCCAAGGTGGAGCCAGTGAAGCAGTCTCCCCGGCGCATGAGGCCAGAGTTAACCAGCCAGATCTGCAAGGAGGTCGACAAGCTCATAGATGTCGGCTTCGTGGCGGAAAACCAATACACCACATGGTTGGCCAACATTGTACCAGTGAAGAAGAAGAATGGACAGATCAGGATTTGCGTGGATTTCCGTGACCTGAATAAAGCCTGCCCAAAAGATGACTTCCCGGTGCCTATCACCGAAGTGATGATCGATGCAACTACTGGCCACGAGGCCTTGTCCTTTATAGATGGGTCGTCCGGCTATAACCAAATCTGGATAGCCGACCACGACTGGATTCACACCGCCTTTAGGTCACCTAAAGGGATATTTCACTACAAGAGGATGCCCTTCGGCCTCAAGAATGCTGGTGCCACATATCAGCGGGCGATGACCAAGATCTTCGACGAGCTGCTATACAGCAAGGTCGAATGCTACATCGACGACCTGGTCGTCAAGACTAAAAAGAGGGATGAGCATCTGAATGACCTCAGGGTCGTCTTCCAAAGGCTCCGTTTGTACAGGCTGAAAATGAATCCCATGAAGTGCGCCTTTGGCATGTCCAGTGGAAAGTTCCTCGGCTTCATCGTCCGACACAGAGGGATCGAGATCGACCCCTTTAAGATAAAAGCTATCCAGGAGCTGCCCCCTCCGAAGAATCTGGGAGAGCTGAGATCCCTACAGGGGCGTCTAGCTTACATCCGCAGGTTCATTTCCAACCTGTCGGGGCACTGCCAGCCATTCCACAGACTAATGATGAAGAATGCACCTTTCAGCTGGGGTCATGAATGCCAGCACGCGTTTGACCAGTTAAAGGAGTATCTGGAGACCCCGCCTGTCCTGGGGGCACCTGTCAAAGGCAGACCACTGATTCTATACATAGCGGCCACCGAATACTCACTGGGGGCAATGCTCGCCCAAAACAATGATGAGGGAAAAGAGCAGGCTCTCTACTACCTTAGTCGAAGATTGGTGGGTGCAGAAGCTAAGTACACCTCGATTGAGAAGATCTGCCTTGCCCTGGTCTTTGCAGTCAAGAAGATGAGGCACTATATGCTGTCCCATGAAGTCAGCTTGATATCCAGGGCCGACCCCATTAAGTACATCCTTTTTCAGCCCGTCCCAAAGGGGCGCCTTGGCAAGTGGGCCGTGCTACTCATGGAGTTCGATATCACCTACGTGCCGCAAAGGGCCGTTAAGGGACAAGCCGTCGCGGATTTCTTCGCAGCACATCCCGTGCCCGAAGACTCCCCGTTGGCCACCGAGCTACCTGAAGATGAAACACTAGAGGTAGACCAAATACAACAAGCCATCTGGCAGCTTTACTTTGATGGAGCCTCAAGGACAGAAGCGACCCCGTCCGGGCACACCAAGGTACGAGCCGGAGCAGGCATCATCCTCAAGTCGCCGGACGGAGAGGTGATGCACACTTCCTGCTGCATCAGCAAACCCTGCACCAATAATGAAGCAGAGTATGAAGCCCTGATCATCGGCCTCCAGGTCGCCCTCCAAATGGAGATCAAAATGCTCCAGGTGTTCGACGATTCGCTGCTGGTCGTCAAGCAAGTCCAGGGGCAGTTTGATGTCCGAAAACCTGAGCTGCTCCCGTATCACACTAAAGCAAAAGGGCTCATGGAGCGGTTCTACCTCCTCGAGATAGGCCATGTCGCCAGAGGGGAGAACGCACAAGCCGACGCATTGGCAAAATTGGCAAGCTCACTGGCGGTGCCCCCAGATGGATATCTCCATATCCAAGTAATAAACCAACGCCAGATGCCCAGCATGATAGAAGAAGAGCCGGAAGAAGAGGACCTATAGGTCGCTACAGCAGAAGCCGTCAGCCTGCCTGACTGGAGGGACCCCCTAATGCAGTGGTTCAGGCACCAGCAACTACCCGACCGAAGAGAAGAAAAGATCAAGCTGGTCAGAACCAAGGACTCCTATGAGCTCCGAAGCGGAATATTATTCCGGATTGTGGCCGATGCCAAACGGAAGCTACTCCTCCGATGCTTGTCCATTGAAGAAGCTTGGAGGGTTATGAAGGAGGTCCATGCCGGCATAGCTGGCGCACACCAGGCGGGGCCGAAAATGAAAATTGAAATCAAGAAACTTGGCTATTATTGGCCTGCAATGTTCAACGACTGTTGCGAGTATGCTAAGTCGTGTCAGAGATGTCAGGAGCATCATCATCGTCATTTTTTGGCGTCCACATCGAGCTACTCTTATCTTAGTCTAGTGGCGTTCCACCCTGATCGAGCTACCCTTATCTTGGTCTAGTGGCGTTCCGCCCTAGCCAAGCTACCCTTATCTTGGTCTAGTGGCACTCCGCCCTGATCGAGCTACCCTTATCTTGGTCTAGTGGCATTCCGCTTTAGCCAAGCTACCCTTATCTTGGTCTAGTGGCATTCCGCCCTAGCCAAGCTACCCTTATCTTGGTCTAGTGGCATTCCATCCTAGCCAAGCTACCCTTATCTTGGTCTAGTGGCACTCCGTCCTAATCGAGCTACCCTTATCTTGGTCTAGTGGCATTCCGCCCTAGCCGAGCTACCCTTATCTTGGTATAGTGGCACTCCGCTCTAGCCGAGCTACCCTTATCTTGGTCTAGTGGCACTCCGCCCTGATCGAACTACCCTTATCTTGGTCTAGTGGCACTCCGCCCTGATCGAGCTACCCTTATCTTGGTCTAGTGGCATTCCGCCCTAGCCAAGCTACACTTACCTTGGTCTAGTGGCATTCCGCCCTGATCAAGCTACCTTTATCTTGGTCTAGTGGCACTCCGCCCTAGCCGAGCTACCCTTATCTTGGTCTAGTGGCACTCCGCCCTG
The DNA here is from genome assembly GCA_022559845.1 of Amorphophallus konjac. Lineage (NCBI taxonomy): Eukaryota > Viridiplantae > Streptophyta > Magnoliopsida > Alismatales > Araceae > Amorphophallus > Amorphophallus konjac. Next base: position 546,359,574 of record CM040121.1, on the reverse strand, counting down.
ATCGAGCTATCTTTATCTTGGTTTAGTGGCACTCCGCCCTGATCGAGCTACTCTTATCTTGGTGTAGTGGCACTCCGCCCTGATCGAGCTACTCTTATCTTGGTCTAGTGGCATTCCGCTCTGATCGAGCTACCCTTATCTTGATCTAGTGGCGTTCCGCCCTAGCCAAGCTACCCTTATCTTGGTCTAGTGGCATTCCGCCCTAGCCGAGCTACCCTTATCTTGGTCTAGTGGCATTCCGCCCTAGCTGAGCTACCCTTATCTTGGTCTAGTGACATTCCTCCCTAGCCGAGCTATCCTTATCTTGGTTTAGTGGCACTCCTCCCTGATCGAGCTACTCTTATCTTGGTTTAGTGGCACTCCGCCCTGATCGAGCTATCCTTATCTTGGTTTAGTGGCACTCCGCCCTGATCGAACTACTCTTATCTTGGTTTAGTGGCACTCCGCCCTGATCGAGCTACTCTTATCTTGGTTTAGTGGCACTCCGTCCTGATCGAGCTACTCTTATCTTGGTCTAGTGGCGTTCTGCCCTGATCAAGCTATCCTTCTTGGGTCTAGTGGCATTCCGCCCTAGCCAAGCTACCCTTATCTTGGTCTAGTGGCACTCCGCCCTGATCGAGCTACCCTTATCTTGGTCTAGTGGCATTCCGCCCTAGCCAAGCTATCCTTATCTTGGTCTAGTGGCATTCCGCCCTATCCGAGCTACCCTTGTCTTGGTCTAGTGACATTCCGTCCTAGCCGAGCTACCCTTATCTTGGTCTAGTGGCACTCCGCCCTGATCGAGCTACCCTTATCTTGGTCTAGTGATGTTCCGCCCTAGCCGAGCTACCCTTATCTTGGTCTAGTGGCATTCCGCCCTAGCCGAGGTACCCTTATCTTGGTCTAGTGGCACTCCGCCCAGATCGAGATACCCTTATCTTGGTCTAGTGGCGTTCCACCCTAGCCAAGCTACCCTTATCTTGGTCTAGTGGCACTCCACCCTGATCGAGCTACCCTTATCTTGGTCTAGTGGTATTTCGCCCTACCCAAGCTACCCTTATCTTGGTCTAGTGATATTCCGCCCTAGCCGAGCTACGCTTATCTTGGTCTAGTGGCATTCCGCCCTAGCTGAGCTACCCTTATCTTGGTCTAGTGGCATTCCTCCTTAGCCGAGCTACCCTTATCTTGGTCTAGTGGCACTCCGCCCTGATCGAGCTATCCTTATCTTAGTTTAGTGGCACTCCTCCCTGATCGAGCTACTCTTATCTTGGTTTAGTGGCACTCCGCCCTGATCGAGCTATCCTTATCTTGGTTTAGTGGCACTCCACCCTGATCGAACTACTCTTATCTTGGTTTAGTGGCACTCCGCCCTGATCGAGCTACTCTTATCTTGGTCTAGTGGCGTTCTGCCCTGATCACGCTATCCTTCTTGGGTCTAGTGGCATTCCGCCCTAGCCAAGCTACCCTTATCTTGGTCTAGTGGCACTCCGCCCTGATCGAGCTACCCTTATCTTGGTCTAGTGGCATTCCGCCCTAGCCAAGCTACCCTTATCTTGGTCTAGTGGCATTCCGCCCTATCCGAGCTACCCTTGTCTTGGTCTAGTGACATTCCGTCCTAGCCGAGCTACCCTTATCTTGGTCTAGTGGCACTCCGCCCTGATCGAGCTACCCTTATCTTGGTCTGGTGATGTTCCGCCCTAGCCGAGCTACCCTTATCTTGGTCTAGTGGCATTCCTCCCTAGCCGAGGTACCCTTATCTTGGTCTAGTGGCACTCCAACCAGATCGAGCTACCCTTATCTTGGTCTAGTGGCACTCCGCCTTGATCGAGCTACCCTTATCTTGGTCTAGTGGTGTTCCGCCCTAGCCGAGCTACCCTTATCTTAGTCTAGTGGCATTCCGCCCTAGCCGAGGTACCCTTATTTTGGTCTAGTGGCACTCCGCCCAGATCGAGCTACCCTTATCTTGGTCTAGTGGCACTCCTCCCTAGCCGAGTTACCATTATCTTGGTCCAGTGGCACTCCGCCCTGATCGAGCTACCTTTCCTTGGTCTGGTGGCACTCCGCCCTGGCCGAGCTCTCAAAAGAATACACCATATTGCCGTTACGGGCCTTATGTCCGAATCGGCGAAAGATCATTCCTTTGCGTTAGCATTCAGCCCTTACTAACGAATGAACCGCTCTGCTCGACACGAGGCCCGGTGCTCCGGCCAACATCCGTCTACTATCAACCAAGGGTCGGACATCACACTTCGACCCACCACCCTTTATATCAAAAAAAAAAGAGAAAAGAAAAGAAAATGGGTTTAAAAATAGAGATACCCCACCAGACTTGCTCCTATATTAGGACAAGTGTAGAAACGGCTATAACCCAGCTGTGGCGAAAACCTGAAAGGGCGCTACAGGCAAAATTGGGTACCCCGCCACGCGAAAACCCGAAAGGGCGCGTGAGAAAAAGTAAGAGGGGGCTGGCTTTGGCGAGAACCCAAAAGGGCGCTTAAGTTGGTAAAGTGGTAATTTTAAAAAAAAATTCCTCTTTTGTTCTTCCCCCGATGAAACTCCAAAAAGGACAATCATCAAAAGTCCCACTGGAGATCCTTTAACAAACCCATGTTCAACCCTCGTCATCATCGGCGAGATCGGTCGATCTCTACCCCTAACTTGGACCTTCCGTCCTTGTTAATAATCCTACCTTTTGCTTCGGCATGCGACCTATGCTGATGAATAAGCCCATGTTCGACCCTCGTCATCATCGGCGAGATCGATCGATCTCTACCCCTAACTTGGACCTTCCGTCCTTGTTTAATAACCCTACATTTGCTTCGGCATGTAACCCATGCTGATGAATAAACCCGTGTTCGACCCTCATCATCATCGGCAAGATTGGTCGACCACTACCCTTAACTCGGATCTTACGTCCTTGTTAATGAACCATGTCCTTTGCTTCGACATTTAACCAGTGTCGATGAACTAAACCAAGATTCAACCATTGTCATCATCGGCAAGGCCAGTCGGCATTCTAGCAGTCAAGTTCTTCTGTACTCCACAAAAAAAAGAGAAAAAAGAAAAGAAAAGAAAAATGGGGTTAAAAACAGAGATATCCCGCCAGGCTTGCTCCTATATTAGGACAAGTGTAAAAATGGCTATAACCCAGCTGTGGCGAAAACCCGAAAGGGCGCTGCAGGTAAAATCGGGTACCTCGCCACGTGAAAACCCGAGAGGGCGTGTGGGCAAAAGCAAGAGGGGGCTGGCTTTGACGAAAACCCGAAAGGGCGCTTAGGTCAGTAATGTGAATGAAAGATATAAACGAATGAGGAATAGTGATGATCCATCCTCCGTCATAAAGACCCTTTACAGGGTCGAGGCGGAGTCTTCATCCAATGTCCCACCTATATGTATCTATTTTCTAACCCTTTTCGACCCTTGTCACCATCGATAAGATCGGTCGCTACCCTTTCCGGTCCTTGTCACCATCGGCAAGACCGTCTACCCTTTTTTCAACCCTTATCACCATCGACAAGATCGGTCGCTACCCTCTCCGGTCCTTATCACCATCGACAAGACCGTCTACCCTTTCCGGTCCTTGTCACCATCGGCAAGACCGTCTACCTTTCCGGTCCTTGTCACCATCGGCAAGATCGGTCGCTACCCTTTCCGGTCCTTGTCACCATCGGCAAGACCGTCTACCCTCTTCGACCCTTGTCATCATCGACAAGATCGGTCGCTACCCTTTCCGGTCCTTGTCACCATCGGCAAGACCATCTACCTCTTCGACCCTTGTCACCATCGGCAAGATCGGTCACTACCCTTTCCGGTCCTTGTCACCATCGGCAAGACCGTCTACCCTTTTCGACCCTTGTCACCATCGGCAAGATCGGTCGCTACCCTTTCCGGTCCTTGTCACCATCGGCAAGACCGTCTACCTCTTCGACCCTTGTCACCGTCGGCAAGATCAGTCGCTACCCTTTCCGGTCCTTGTCACCATCGGCAAGACCGTCTACCTCTTCGACCCTTGTCACCGTCGGCAAGATCAGTCGCTACCCTTTCCGGTCCTTGTCACCATCGGCAAGACCGTCTACCCTCTTCGACCCTTGTCACCGTCGGTAAGATCGATCGCTACCCTTTTCGGTCCTTGTCACCATCGGCAAGACCGTCTACCCTTTCGACCCTTGTCACCATCGGCAAGATCGATCGCTACCCTTGTCGGTCCTTGTCACCATCGGCAAGACCGTCTACCTCTTCAACCCTTGTCACCATCGGCAAGATCAGTCGCTACCCTTTCCGGTCCTTGTCACCATCGGCAAGACCGTCTACCCTCTTCGACCCTTGTCACCATCGGCAAGATCGGTCGCTACCTTTTCGACCCTCGTCGTCATCAACAAGGTCGGCCAACATTTCCCCGAACCAGGGTCAATAATGGGATTACTATAAGGTATATGCTATGCCTCTAAGTCGCACTCCCATCAGTTGCCCCACCAATGATGAAGCCTATCCTGGATGGACCTTTCATTAGCCAGCAGTCGTATTTCCGACGTTTCTTGTCGGCAAGACTTACATCTGCACCAACCTGGCAACCTCTGGAACCCCGTCACGCGGTGGAGCGAGGCCCCCATCCTTTCCTTGAAAGGGTGGACGCTCTCGTGCGGCACAGACATGGGTGCACTTCCAGGCAGGTCGCCAAAATTGCCACAAGATGTAACAGAATGCACGTGCAAAGATGGACACCAAAAATAGTGAAGGAAGCTTGTATTTCATTACAAAAAGGGAAGGGATGAATACAAAAGGGGCCCTTTGAAGGGGGTGAATTACAAAGGCAGATCAGCTAAGATCGCCTGAAAATATCTACAAAGTCAATGAGCCCAACATGTGGAGCCGCTCCCAGTTCATGGAGCTGCATTTCTTCCTCCTGAACGTGAGTCACCTCAGCCTCTAGGGACGCGACCCGGACCTCCAAGAAAGAAGTTTCCTCGATACCTTGGACTTTTACAGCCTCTAACTGTGGTATCTCAGCTTCAATGGTGGCCAATTTTGCCCGGAGTTCTTCTCGTCGGCCGCGTAGAATATGTGCCCGAGCAGCGGAAGCTTCGACATGGGCTTTACTCTTCTGAAGATCGGAGATCAGAGATGTCAGCTCTGCCTGACAGTCAGTTTTCTACAGTTTGAGGGCCGCTAGTCGGTCGTTCATCACTCTCCTAAGAAAGTCCCGGCGGTTTACAAATTTTAGCAGGAACAGCACCCGCTGGGTCCAGGTGTCCAAAGGACAGCCTAATGCCTGCAGCCTGATCGTCAGTCGCTCGGCCACTTTCTTCAGCTGGGGGTAAGATAGGGTCGGCTGAGATTCCACGACCTGGCGCAACATCCCCAAATACTGCCAAACAAACTCCTCCGATGAAGTGAAGCCCAGGGAGGCTGCCGGAGCCACCACGCCAAAATCCAACGCGCCGAGACGATGGCCGCGCCGAGATGACCGTGCCGGGATTGTCAGTGGCGCCTGTAGACACGCCATTCCTGACGTCTCCCGAGAAAGTCTCATATTACTATACAACGCCCCGCAACGGCTTACGCATTTTGAATCACTCGAGTGCTTCCTTTTCTTGAGTCTTCTTCCGCCCTTTTCGGCATCCGGAATCGTCTCGTCACGGCATTCGGACGGCATCAACACCAGTCAGACGCAAACGGTGTCTGCCGGGCGGCCACCAACGCTTGAACTGAGGACCCGGGTGGGTCTTAATGGGGGCGTCCAGGCCCCTGGACGCCCCCATTCTTTTAATTTATTTTATTTTTATTTTTTTAAAACCTAAAACATATAAATAAAAAATAATATATTAATGGAGCCGTCCAGGCCCCTAGATGCCTCCATAAAAACAAATATAAACAAATATATATATATATGCCAGTTGGCATAAAAAGACAAAACAAAATAAAACAAAATGATATATTAATGGAGGCGTCCAGGCCCCTGGACGCCTCCATAAAAATAAAAATAAAAAATATATAATGCCAGCTTTGGCATAAAAAGACAAAACAAAAATAAAAAATAATATATTTATGGAGGCGTCCAGGCCCCTGGACGCCTCCATCAACTCCCTCACGGGCGCCGCCCACCGAACGACGGTTTGTCGCGTGTGAAAAAAGCCAAATTATGGAGACGTCCAGGCAGCTGGACGCGCCCATTTCTGAATCACGAGGCGCCGCTCACAAAACCACGCGTTGTGCCAAACCGCATGCGGCCGTCGGTGGTGTTCGGTGGACCTGTTAAGGGCGTCCGGAGACCTGGACGGCTCCACAAAAATATTCCGAAAAAATTAATAAAAATAGAATAAAATATTAGTTCGGCCCTGATGGAGGTGTCCAGGGTCCTGGACGCCTCCACCCTCCGGAGCCCTATAAATAGAGGCCCACCCCCTCAGTTCTGGGGGAGCTTCGAAGAGATCCGATAGGCTGCCGGAGCCCAGAGGCTACCAGAGTCATTTTCTAACCCGTGGGGTCTTTTGTAGGTGGAGGTTCTGCCGGCTTCTCGGGTGCCCACGCTCGCGAGAGGAAGGTCGTCTTCATCCACCGCGCTTCCACGCCATCCCTACGCTGCCGGAGCTCCACCGGATTTCACCATCGGCACATCCAATAAGCCAATCCGTTCCTTTTCTTCTTAGTTCTTTTGCATTCATCATCTCGCATCATCTATCCCCCTTCATAAGGGCGCCTCTTCTTATATACTTCTTGAATCCATCATCTCATTTTCCTCCTACTCGAGTCCGAGAGGGGTTTAAAAGATAACACCAACCAGGTGTGTGTCTTGCCATCATTTCGTTATTTTTATCACAAGGATTTGAATACTACACCTTCATCTTTCTAATCCACTCGTTACTTGTTTGTCGTTATTTTGCAAGGGTACCCAAGGAAAGCCCTCTCCGTCGGCCGGCCGAAGGGGGAGGAAGAAGCAACCCGCCATCTCCCGCTCTTGAGGTAGGCGCGATCACTTTCTTTATTTTGGGGTCTTTCGGCCCTTGGCGATCACATCTTGTTCTCGAGGCCGCGGCGAGTCACTTCCCCAATGGCCGTTTAAATTTCCGTTCTTATATTCTCTTTATATTCTGTTGTATTCTGCTCATATTCTCGAGGCCGCGGCGAGTCACTTCCCCAATGGCCGTTTAAATTCCCGTTCTTATATATTATATTCTTATCTAATCATGTTCTCGAGGCCGCGGCGAGTCACTTCCCCAATGACCGTTTAAATTCCCGCTCTTTATATTCTCCTTATATGTTGTTATATTCTTATCTGCTCATATTCTCGAGGCCGCGGCGAGTCACTTCCCCAATGACCGTTTCAATTTTTGCTATTTAATTTCTGCACCATTCCCGTCCCCCCGAGGTCGCGGCGAGTCACTTCCCGCTATGGCCGTTTAACCCCCATATCTTGCTATATTACATTTGTCCCGCTCGCCCCGCCGGAGCAATCTCCCGTGGTGGCCCCTTCTCTTTTCTCTTATTTCTGTATTGCAGCAAACAAAAAGAAGGAGCTCGCGCACTCCGCGTCCTCTTCGCACCCCGAACCGCGTGACATCGCTCACAGATTGGCGATCACGGTGGGACCTCTACTGCTTCCTTTCGGCTACCCTTGCAAGTTCGGCACCATCCGTGCCTCTCCACCTTGGCGCCCGCGCGCGCCCCCGTTGTGCTCACGGCAGCACTGTCAGTTTTGATTGGTTCTTTGTTTATTATATGTCTGTTATTTCTGTTGTTTTCCCACTCCATATCTCTGTCAGCATTTCATTGCATGCATCCATCCCTCTTTTCTATCCTTTTTTCATTTTTTTGAGGATCACCCTTTCCCGGTGAAGGAAGGACTCTCCGTTTGGGAATTCCTCTCAACGGACTAGAATCTCCTACACTGGGACCTCCGTAAGTCCCCGACATCGAAGAATCTCCTCTTCGTTCACTGGGCTGGTTGTACCATTGAAGTTCCCCGGAGTTAGTCATTTCATTCGTGGTGAGACGAGAGACCCTAGCTGACACGGCAGTGAAACAAAAAATAAACTAGGGTCCCTATTTTGTGTGAACTTCGGATCTCGCTAAAAGCACAAAAAAAATCATCAAAATCAAAACACAAAAAAGGCGTAAAGGCATCAACTTGTTTGATAATCTCTTCTACCTGCTTGCTAGTGTATGTTTTTACGTTCTGGGAAAACTGTGAGCATGGCTCACGAGTCTTTTGAGGAGAACCACCCTAGTCGTTGTTTGTCAGCCGACCCGCGAGTCTATGCTATGGACTCGGGTCCTTCTCATGAGCACTCGCATGAGGTGCAGGTTATTACCGGGGACACATCCCCACCGCAGGATATCTCTTCCTTACTGGGCATCCTCGCCAACACGGAGCTTACCTCTGAACAGCTCCGGGCCTTCCAGGCCATTCTAAAAGGGAAATCTGTTTCCCCCACGCCCCAGGAATCAACTCCGGCCATCGCACCTCTCCAAGAGTCCGTGCAGGCCATTCCATCTCCTTCATTGGCGCAAACCATCCAGTCTTCCTCGCTTCAAGGACAAGCGAGCCAACAACCACCCTCATTCCAGTTCCCGTCACAATCTCAAACTCCCGTTGTTCCTCACACACCGTTTCAGCCAGGGCCAACTGTCGGCGGTCCGACAGCTCCCTCTCATTCCGGGTTCCCCCCTCAAGTCTCCGGGAGACAGTTTCTCCCCCAGTGGCAAGTGCCACCTTCACCTCCAGAGGAGCTCGCCCAATCGCTCCTCAATAGGTTCAATCGCATGGACGAGCAGTTTCAAAATCTGAGAAGGGTGGTGGACGTGAAAGCCACCCCGGAGGTTGCTTTGCCAATCCTTCCCGTCATTCATCTTCCTCCCTCCGAAATGCCCACGTACCGCAGATACAATGGTACCGGCAACCCCTTCATTCACCTCAAGGATTTCATGTATGAATCCTCCTATTGGCAAAACGATCAGAGGTCCCTGGCATACCTCTTTCGGAGATCATTGGATGGTCCTGCGCTTGAGTGGTTCTATTCCTTGGAGCCCCACGAGGCCGAGAATTTTGAAATAGTCCAGAGAAGGTTCTTGCAGAAATATAGGGATAGGGTCGGTCCCTCACTCTCCATTACCGACCTAGTGGCTGAAAAGATGAAGCCCGACGAGGATTTTATCCGCTATGCTGATAGATGGAGGTCTCTGGCGGAAAGAATAAGGGATACCCTCTCTGAGCCCGAACAAGTGAAGATGATTGTGTCTAATGCAACCCCACAGTTCAGACACGTCCTGGCCATGAATAAACTTAATACAATGGAGGAACTCTATGAAAGGGCCCGATACATCCAAACCCAGTTAAAAGACTCCCCTATTATGAACATGTTCGAGTCACCGAAGTCCAAAGTGGTCAGAAAGATAGGCGCTGGTGTCCCGGGCGGAGCCACAGAAGGGGTCGTGACAAATGAGCAAGTGGGTGCGGTCAACAATGCCAACTATGCGGTCAACCCAAGGCCTCCACAAATGCCCCGACTTCCCCTCCAACCAGGTCCTTTCCCTCTTCGTCCTCCACCCCAAAATAATCCACCTCAGGATAATATGCCTCCATTACGTCAACCCCAGCAACAACGACCACAACCTCAGCAACAACAACCACCGCTTCAGTACAACCAAGTTCCACCCCTGGGGAACTATGGTCCCCAACAGTAACAAAGGAGGCCGCTCGGTCCCAAGAGAGCCTACTATCCACCATTGCCAGAAAACTTAGCAAACATTTTTAATGCCCTCATGGCATCAAACCAACTCGCCCTACCCAGAGAAAGGCCCGTGTGGCCCCCGAATGTTGATACCTCTAAATACTGCGTCTACCACAGGCAGCCAGGACACACAGTAGATTACTGCTTCCATTTCAAAGATTACATCCATGATATGAATGATGAACAACAAATAGATTGGGATGAAATGAGACGATACGTCACCGCTCTCAAGGCTAGGAGACCTCCTCAGAGGCCACAGCAGCAGTTACAACAGCAGCAGCAGCAGCAACCACAACAACAACAGTAGCCTCAGCAGGCCCCACAACAACAGCCCGACATGGGCATAATCCAGAATCCATTACCGGAGCACCAACAGCCCAATCATCAGGTTAACCCCATCTCCTCCTTCCTGGAAGTCGGGAGAGAGCAGGTGTGGCACCAGGAAAGTACCTCTATTCTTTCTTCCTCCAACCCCATCGTCATGCAACCCCCTCGCCTTGCCCGGGTAGCACCTCTCTCTCATCAACCCGCGTCAGTATCGCCTTCACCATTTCCACTACCATTACGCCCTCACATCCGTACCCCGATCTCCTATCAACCGACACTCTCCACTACGCCTTCACACCCTCTCATCTTCTCTCACTCCCCCACTTTACCATCCACCTCTACCACATTTACCCCTACGCCTTCTAAACCCCTTATCATCCGTCAACCATACATAACCCCGTCTTTCTCCACCGTATCACCACTAATGCCTTCAAAACCACTCATTACTCATCGCCCACCTCAAAATCATTACCCACTTCAAGCCCTACCCACTTCTACTTCGTCTCCACCTCCACCTTCCAGACCCCTTATCCTTCATAATCCGCGCGATATCCCCTCTACCTTCACCATGCCTCCACCTAACAAATCCCTCATCAGAATCCCTGCTCCCGTCATCACCCCTGCTTCATCGACCATTCCTCCACCACTACCCCTCAAACCTCTGTTAAAACCCATTGCTACCCCCACAGAGGTACAAAAGCCGCAGGTAATGGTGCTCCAGAGTGGAAGGATTTTCCACAGGGTTTTCCCCCATAACAGTTAGAATCTTGAGCAATCTCAGCCAGAGAAGGATGATGGAGAACAACCAGAAAGAGCTATCCCCAGTATGATCTATTAAAATATTTGGACAAGACGTCTGCTCGGATCTCCATCCTGGAGCTTCTTCAAAGATCCACATCCCACCAGGCAGCCTTAATGGAGTACCTTCAAAGAGTCATGGTTAATGAAGACCTCCCCGTGGAGAAGATTTCGACCATCCTGACCCCAACAGACACACAACCGGCCATCATGTTCCACAACTACGAGCTCGCTCCCAAGGAAGCTCGAAAATATACATTGTGCATTTCAATAAAAATCAATGGGGTATCCATAAACCCGTGTCTTGTGGACACGGGTGCGTCTATAAATGTGATCTCCATGAGCACTCTTCAGTTGTGTGGGATCGACGAGGAACAAATAAGACCTTCCTCGATCACGGTCACAGCCTATGACAATAGCAAAAGGCCGCCACAGGGGATGATTATTCTGAAGGCAGAACTAGGCCCCATGTCAATTCCCACGGAATTCCATGTCCTCGACATGGACCCCACATTCAAGGCTATACTGGGTCGCCCTTACATCGAAGCCATGGACGCTATGCCTTCCACCAACCATCAGTGCATGAAGTTTCCTTACAATGAGAGAATTATTAAAGTGGTCAGTACACCTGTCCTTCACATAGTGGATGCTATCAACACCTCTCTGCCCTCTGTTTGGCCGTCTCATCGGCCCATATTGTCACTACTGGATGTACGTGATTCATCTCACGTTCCACTAGCACCAAAGGAGCCAGTCAGGACAACCGCAACATCATGTCTCCCTTTTCACTCCAAAGGTTGGGAGATTATGAGGAACATCGGCTATCAACAGGGTAAAGGTCTGGGCGCACAATTACAGGGTATGCTCAAACCGCCAAAGGAAATTAGGCCGAACCGTAGGTTTGGCCTAGGCTTCAAAGGACCGTTCAGGGCGGATTGGAAGCCCCTCACATGGACTCTATCAAACCACTTCAACAGAGGACCCGTTGTTCAGATGGGAGATTACCCACGAGAAGCATATGGGGGATCACATGCGGTATATTTGGCTGAAAAATGTGTGAGGATCACCAAGAGAGGCAAGATCAAAGATCCGGAATGCGAGTGGAACAAATGGTTCGACATACGGGACATTTCCGTTGCACTGGAAAGGATGTTCTCGTCTCCACAACTTGAAGGACCACCATTGATCTCCGGAATACCAGAGAATATTACCACTCTTGCCAAGGTTCCAGACTATCCTCGTCCTCGCCAGAAGGACTCTGTCATCGATGGATCTTCATCCGTCCTCAACATTGCCGTCGACGGCTCATTAGCCGCCATCCTCTCCATCCACTCGTCTCAGCCTTTGCTGATATCTTCTTCCTGGGCCAGACAATTGTCTGATGATCTTCCCAGATCCCCATCTCTGTTTACATACCTACGCGGGCTTTTCAACCCGCGCCAGGTCTTCAACCATGATCTGCTCTATGAGCCTCACGATCCTCTAGCCATAACCACTTTTCTCTCTCCTCCAATCTCTTTTCACTGCTTTGTCATTAAAAATGAAAATAAAGAAAAAACGTCAATTTTCAAACTCCCCAACAACACATCTTCGTTGAGGAAACCTCCTACATCTCCCACGGGTGCGTACCGCCTTGCGGACCACCCGTCCAAGGTCCGATGAGCGACCTTTTCTACCCCTCCTCTGGGGGGTCTTCTCCTGTACATTCTACACCATCCTCTTCGTCTTACTCTTCTTCTGTAAATATTGTCAGTCAATCTAGGAATGATAGGCCAAGGGTAGTACCTAGGAAGAAATCCAAGGGTAGGCAGATCCCTCGTCGATTCCTTCTGGATTTAGCCGCCAGGTGTCAAGCCCTCCTTGCCATCCCCCAGTTGCTAGAAAATCCCATCCGGCTACCAGAAATAGAATGTGAGGGTGACTGTGCATTTGATGAAGGGTATGGAGTCTACGAGATCACGGATGAAGAATGCCCCACTGAAGATGAGGGTGAAGAATATGAGGATGCGGCGGGCGCATACGCAAGTGGAATGAGGAGATTCGACGAGCCATCAACCGCCGTAGAAGAATCCACCAAAGAAGTCAACTTGGGAACTGAGGAAGACCCTAGGATCATCCTCATAAGTGACAACCTACCACCCTCTGAAGAAGAGGCATTAATTGAGGTTCTCAAGGAATATAAGGACACGTTCGCATGGAGCTACGAGGATATGCCGGGTCTGGATTCAACCTTGGTCGAACACCGTTTAACCCTAAAACCAGGGTCCGTCTCGGTAAAACAAAGGTTAAGGCGTTTCCACCCTCAAATGGCTTTGAAAATGAAAGAAGAGGTCGATAAGCTCCACAAAGCCAGGTTCATTAGAGTCGTTCTTTATCCTCAATGGGTGGCGAACATTGTCCCGGTCATGAAGAAAGATGGGAAAGTCAGGATTTGTATCGACTTCCGGGACCTTAACCGCGCGTGTCCAAAAGATGATTTTTCCTTACCTCACATTGATGTGTTGATTGATAACACGGCAGGCTACGAAACCCTCTCATTCATGGATGGATTTTCAGGATACAATCAAATTCGTTTGGCAGAAGAGGATCAGGAAAAGACGTCATTCACTACCCCTTGGGGAACATATTGTTACGTGGTCATGCCGTTCGGATTAAAGAATGCTGGAGCTACTTACCAAAGAGCGATGATGGCCATATTTCATGACATGATGCACATATATCTGGAAGTGTATGTGGATGACTTATTGGTAAAATCAAGGACCAGGATGGAACATCCAGAAGTTTTGGCTAAGGTCTTGCAGAGGTCAAGGGAGTTCCAACTGAAAATGAACCCGAAGAAGTGTGCGTTTGGTGTGTCGTCAGGTAAATTGCTGGGGTTCATTGTGAGCAAAAGAGGGATCGAGATAGATCCCGACAAAGCTAAGGCTATCAGGGATATGCCGCCTCCCAAGAATTTGAGAGAAGTCCGAGGTTTAATCGGGAGGTTACAGTTTATTCGTCGGTTTGTGTCTCAACATTCACAAAGGTGTAGACCTCTCTACGAGTTGACCAAGCCAGGAGTAGAATTCCACTGGAATTCTAAATGTCAGAAAGCTTTTGAAGGGTTGAAGGAATATCTGGCTAGTCCACCCGTTCTCATTCCACCCAAACCAGAAAAATCTCTGATCCTTTACGTCTCAGTCTTGGATGACTCCGTGGGAGCCGTCCTCGCACAAGCTGATGAAGAAGGTAAGGAACGGGCAACCTATTACTTGTCCAAACTTCTCAATCCCTGTGAGCAGAAGTACACCGTCATGGAGAAAACCTGTGCTGCCCTCGTTTGGGTAGTGCAGAAGTTGAAGCACTACTTCTTGGCTCATGAGGTCCACTTGATTGCTCGAATGAATCCTATCAAATTCCTTCTGGAGAAAGCCATCCTTACGGATAGGCTAGCACGCTGGTAAAGTTTTCTCTCTCAGTTCGCCATCACCTACATCCAGCAAAAGGTGATTAAAGGCTATGTCATAGCCGAGCATCTCGCTCACCATCCTCTTCTCAAGTTCGATCCCGTCCAATCAGAGTTTCCAGATGAGGAACTAATGTCCATCAACCAATCAGATGAGCCAATGTGGACGCTATATTTTGATGGAGCTCTGAATTCTCAAGGGAGAGGAATCGGCGTCGCCCTCCTGTCACCTGAAGGCCTCACATTCCCATTGGCATACCAGCTCAAATTTCCAGTCACCAACAATATAGCCGAATATGAAGCTCTTCTAGCCGGCCTAGAACTCGCTCATTCTTTTCGTATCACTGAGTTGCGAGTCGTAGGTGATAGTCAACTCATCCTTCGCCAGGTGCTCACTAAATATCGCACTCGCGATCCCAAACTCAAGCCATACCAAGAACTCACTGCTGCCTTTGCCAAACTGTTCACAAAACTGATCTTTGTTCATGTCCCTCGTCATCAGAATATTCTCGCCGATGCCCTCGCCTCGTTGGCATCATCCATAAGGTTCCCTCTAGGAAGATGGTTTAAATCCATTTCCATCTACAAACTTCACGCCCCTACAATCGACGATGCTTCCTACGTAAACATCAAAGACAGGATAGCAAGAAAGATCCTGCAGGAAGATATCCTTGAGAAGAGGGAGATCATGTTGGCAGAGGCCGAAGAAGAACTGGCTGATGAAGAGAAACCATGGTTCTATGAAATTGTCAAATACTGCCAAGATCAGTCTTATCCTGAAGGGGCCACCACAGAGGACAAGAAAGCCATAAGAAGGGTGGCTCAGAAATATACATTAGTTGGAGGTCTACTCTATAGGAGAAGCCTTACTGGTATTCTGTTAAGATGTCTTGGTGACGATGAGGTTTGAAATGTGTAGAGGAGACGCACTCGGGCGTATGCGGTGGCCACGTGAATAGTCAGATGCTCGCCAAAAAGATCATTTGCCAAGGCTTTTATTGGCCCACTATGGAAGAAGATTGTGCCGTCTATGTCCGTAGGTGTGTCAAGTGTCAACTTCACGCCGATAAAATCCATTCACCATCTTCCTCACTTCATCCAATATCTTCCCCGTGGCCTTTCTCCATGTGGGCATTCGACATCATTGGTCCCCTAGGTGATCCCCATTCCCTCACCAAGCAGAAATCTTTCATCCTTACTGCGACGGAATACTTCACCAAATGGGCCGAAGCCAAAGCTTACGCGGAAATTAAGGCGTCAACAGTCTGCAAGTTCATCATGAAAAACATCCTCGCCAGATTCGGCGTCCCAAGCACAATCGTCACCGACAATGGGCCACAGTTCATTTCTCAGGACCTACAGGACCTCTGCAAAAGGTACGCAATTGCATTGCATCATTCATCGCCTTATTACCTACAAGGTAACGGCCAAGCGGAGGCCACCAATAAAACATTGCTCAAAATCATCAAAAAAACCTGTGAGTCTAGTAAAATTTCAGACTGGCCAGAAAAACTTATCGAAGCCCTATGGGCCTATCGCACTTCAATCCGTACCCCCACCGGGCAGACTCCATTTGCCCTTACTTAGGGTATGGAAGCGGTAGTCCCGTACGAGACTCTGATCCCTTCTCTCAGGGTACAATTGGACGAGGAATTTCTCCTCGACGATCGTCGTAATTCACTCCTCGCCCAGTTGGAACTCTTGGATGAGAAGCGGCTGGCCGCTGCCGAACACGCGCGTGTGTATCAAAATAGACTCGCTCGCTTTTACCAAAAGAAAGTCGTTGAGAGAAAATTCAAAGTCGGTGAGATGGTCGTAAAAAGAAATTTTGTCAAACCTGGAGGGCCGCGTTCTAAGCTCCAACCCAATTGGGAAGGACCATTTGTAATTCAAGCCGTGTACCCTGGCAACGCCTACAAGCTAATCAACGCCGAAGGGACCGAGTTATCCCACCCTTGGAATGGGCTTTATCTTAAGAAATACTACCCTTAGCACAAAACAAACAAAAAAAATGAAGCAAAGATAAAAACATAAAAAACAAAGAAATATTGAAAACCACTAAAAATATGTAAAATTCAAAATGCCGATGCCTGGCAGTCACCATGTAGTTAAGTCCTTGCATCTAACCTTCATGTTAGGATAGGGCCCATTAAGGCTTGGTAGGCACCGGGTCTTGGTTTGCCAGAACCGTGGAGATCCCTGTCCGGCCACGTCGGCCTATGCTCACTCGAAGGAAGCCAACATGTGCTCACTTATGTATTTTATTCCAAAAGTCGGTAGCATCACTTACGGTGGGGCCCCACCCAGAAGATCTCCGGAAGCTGTAATCTTTATTCTTTTCTCTTCGACCAAATGAGACAGTCGGCGCCCTTAAAACGCTGAGCATGAGAAACTGAAACTCAAACCCCAAAGGCAAGAGTAGGATCCATTTCCTCGAGCATCGATCAGAGCATGAGAAGAGGGCAGTGTCCCCGTAGGCATATGAAAAGGGAGCCCACAAACGTCAAACGACTATATCTCCCTCACAAAAGAAATACAAAATCAAGAGAAAAGCCTGGTCGTGACCATGCCTGTTGCGATAAACGGAACCCCTCAAAGCAAAAGTCTGAATCCACAAAAGGGGCTATGGAATGTAAATGCTCGAGATTTGGTCCGAAGTTGTCCGAAAGGAAAGAGTTAATGGGCCCTTATTCGCTCGCCGGGTTAACGGTTTTGCCGATCCTCTCAGGAGGTTTATCCCCCACGCTCTTCCTTCTTCCTCTAAAGATGAAGGTTTGATGGAGTTTCTGAAAGGTGAAAACTGCCCAGGGTCTGCGACCTTATTTTAATATACACATATGGTTGCCTACTTTGAAAAGCAAAAGCTATCGCTACGAAGGAGTCTCCGTGTTTCTGGCTGGTCAAGACCCCTGTTTACCACCTTGATGTCTTCTTGTTTAACCTCGGGCTTAGGCCAATGCAAGCGCGTCACCTATGGGTGCGACGGCGTCTGATTCTGGGTCAGCGTCGCGCGGTTGGTCATTAGGATTCCAGGGTGTTCCATCATATACCATCCAGAGTTGTGAGGAAACAGACCCGGATCGGGCAAATCATTTACCTCGAACACCTTTTGGGTGAATCTCTGTGGTCTGAAGTGACTGGGAGCCTAAGCATGGCATGACGGTATTGTCATCAGGGTAAGTCTTAGCCGGCGGGATCATCATTCGAGTGGTCTAGAGGCCCAAATCAACCTAGATGTGCACTTAGGATACCCGGGAGGTTAGTAAGAAACCACTGTTCTCACGTAGGGTAGGTGCCATGTGGGTGCTTCCCGGGCGTTAGCAACGAAAAAATTGAAATAATAAAAATAACAAAAAAATGAAAAAGAGAAAATGTACATATTTACAAATAAAAAAAATCTTTTTTATGATAAAACAAAAAAATGCCAAATATAAAAAAGAAAATAAATCAATTTTTCATGATTGCATTTGCATGCAGCATCTCGCTTTTAATACCGCTTGTATTCGTGTGCTTGTCTGTCGCATCTATCATCACTATATCTTTCTCTCGCCTTCCTTAAATAAAGGCTTGGCCCCTTAACCAGTTATCAAGGACAGTCACAGTGACCATTTGCTTATTGAGCAAGGGGCCAAGTCAGAACAGAAATTCTGATTTGTTTGTTTCAGTGATGTGTGCAGGGATTCAGGCAACAGAAGCAAAGGTGAAAAATAAACAAACCGAACCTTGTATTTTATTCCAAAAACAAAAAAAATACATCAAGTTCCGCCCTCTCTCTCTGCATTACTCGTCCCACTACTCTCCGGGCAAAACGCTCTCAAAGGTGCTACCCAACTATGAAAAGCGGTACTCCTACTGCTCTGTACTCCTCTTCCTATTCCCACATCCCGGCGTTGATCTACGGAAGCAGCAGAGAAGCTACCAACACAAAAGCCACGCTCTCGTGCTCTTCGGTAGCGCTCCTCACCATCTCTCAGCCACTGTTTAGCAAGACCAAGGCTGATTCGGAGTTCGAATAGTTGGGCCTCCATGGCCCTTCGTTCCTCCCTTTCAGTCAATCTGTTGGCTCTTTCTCTCCCTGCGTCTCTTTCTTTCTCTGCACGTTCTCTCTCGCGGTCTTCCCTCTCCAACTGGAGAGTGATCCTCAGTTCCACAGCATCCCTAGAGGAGTCGTCATCAGGATGACGCCGTAGTTCCCTCTCCAGTTCTGCTATCCTAGCCTCCTTCTGCGCAGCTTGGGCAAGCGCTTCTTCCATCTCCTTTTCCTGCCGAGTGTACCATCTCAGATACGCGATAAGGCATAAACAAGGAGAACTCAACACTGAGACTCTTACCTGTATAGAGAGCATCCCTTCTGCCTCCGCAGCACGCTGCGTGGCATGAGCAAGTTGCTCATGAAGCAAGTCAAGTTCTGAGGTGGGAATCCACAAGCTGGAAGAGGCACCACCTACTCCCATCGCTGGGGAAGCCGCGCCAATCTGGGCATGCTACGACCGCGTGAATTAGCAGCCAACATCTGGAATCTGGGGTTTTAATTAGGAACGTACTGTACACCTTCCAAGGCACTCGTAGCTCCGCGGGCATCGCCCAACTGTTGTTCCATCTCTGCCAAGCGAGTTCGTAAATTCGCTATCATGGCATCCTGGACATCCTGCAGCCTTACGAGTCAGCATTTTCACCAGAAAACCAAGAAAAGGAGAAAGAAGAAAAGAGAAAAGGGGAAACCTACCTCCACAAGTTCCCGGGGTTGGAGCCGCTCTGCGTACTTTGTCTTATATAGACGCAAGTAGTCCTCGCTATCCCGTGCCCGTGCCTGTGATTCTACAATCATGCCACCCCGTTGCCAGTCTTCATACTGTTCAGGGAACCGCACGCGCCAGTCAATGCAGGTCGCCGGTCCCCGCGTCTTTCTCCCAACGCGAGGTGGCGCAGCTGAAGCCACCCATTCTTGAGCCAGTCCCAAAGTCCTCATAACCAATCGTAGCCGAAACGGGTCGATTTCATTCAGGCAGTGCATCCACAATTCCCGTCCGAATCGGGCACGACTTGCTAGAACCCACGGCTGGTCGGCATCGACCATGTCTGAGTAGGGTCTCCAGTTTACCATCGCTGTAGGGAACTCCTGTAGCTCCCGCCTTAGCACCATCAGTTGGTAAGTTAGGGGTGCCGCATGTTGGAGTTGGATCGACGCAGTCTATCTCCAAGAAGTATGGATCTAGAGGGGGGTGAATAGATCTACAGCCTAATTTAAAACCAGTTGTAGGTTCAAATGCGGAATAAAGGCAGATCTACTAAAACACTAAGTCGAGTGTCTAAACTTAGCAACAACACACGTGATCTGTGAAGATAATCAAGAGATTCAGTAAGAACAAACTCACAAACACAATGCACACAAGATTTTAGGTGGTTCGGTCAATGACCTACATCCACCCCACACTCAACCGAGTATGGCTTACTGCTGCGCAACACAGCTTGCGTCCGCTGGGCAATACAGGTTGGCCTACAAACCGCTGAGCAACACAGCTTGCTGTCCAGTGGAATCCTCCACTGCCCGCTGAGCAACACAGCTTGATGTCCAGTGGAATCCTCCACTGCCCGCTGAGCAACACAGCTTGCTGTCCAGAGGATACACCTATGCACACCGCTGGGGAAGTACAGCTTAACCCGTCCGAGACCAAGTCTCGCCAGCTGTGGATTACAGCTTTACCTGTCCAGTGGAAACCTCCACTGCATCCGCTGAGCTACACAGCTTGCTGTCCAGAGGTAGCACCTCTGCAAACCGCTGACAAACAGCTTGAAGAAATGTATAAAGGAAAATGAAAATAGAATGAAACAGCAATCGGAAAGCTGTAAATGAAGAACACAATATAGCTCTCAACAGAGCAGACTGGCCTGGATTTGATCCACGGTCCAGTGAACAAATCTTCAGACTTCACTCTTCTTCTCTCAATCTCACTGTCTCTCTTTCTTTCTCTCTGTATCTTCTTCTCTCCTTTTCTTCTTCTCTGCTTTTCTTCTTCTCTGCTTTTCTTCTCTTACAGTGGATCTCGGTGGCTACTGTTTCAGACTGGACGTATATGCTTCGCCAACTACGATCAACTTCTTCAGAAGATGAAGACTGATATTTATAACAGCAGCAGCTGGATAAGGGCGCGTGGCTTCCACGTTTTCCCGCCCAAGGAATTCTCCAGATTCGAGATGCTTCCATCCACATGGCAGCATCTGGTCACCTTGTCCTCCTGGGATCACGAGCCATGTCAGCAATCTCAGTAGAGAGTCCCTGTCAAAACAGAGTATCGGATGATCAGGTTGAAGAACAACTCTGTATAGACTTATCAAAAGAACTTCGTTGTATAGACTTGACCAAAAACCTGAGACACTAACAAAGACACTGGACTGACACTAACTCGAAGACGAAAGACAAAACTGACACAAAGTGTGGTCACAAGGTGAGACAGACATGGGGTCTAGGAAAGACAACACGAGGACACAATACGGAAACGACACGAAGACAACTCGATGATACAAACACAGAAACAACAGAAACTGACACGAAGTGTGGTTTCAACATACGAGAGACACGAAGTCTAGGAAACACGACACGAAGACATGAGAGGGAAAACGACACGAAGTCATGAGAGGAAAAACGACACGAAGTCATGAGAAGGAAAACGACAAGAAGTCATGAGAGGAAAAACGACACGAAGTCATGAGAACAGCACGAGGTGAAAACGACACGGGCTGACCACGACACGAAGACAGAAACAGAAATTGACACGGGTTGAAAACAACACGAAGACGAAAATCGAAATTGGCACGGGTTGAAAACAACACGAAGATGAAAACTGAAATCGACACGGAGTGTGGTCAAAGCGAGAAAGACACGAAGTCTAAAGCGAAAAACCAACACGAAGAAAGAATACAAAGAAACGACTCGAAGTTAGAACAACACTAGGAGAAGACTGCACGAAGTGAAAACAACACGAAGACAGAAGATGACACGGATAGAACAACACGAAGTATACCTCATACAAGTTTTCCTGTCAAGCATGGAAATCAACACGAAGTGTTGTGAACATGAACAGCACGAAGATGAAAGGAACAGTGCAATGTATAGACTTTAAGTCCAATGCAAAAGGCTGTACAGACTTCATGAACAGTGTATGATTGTACTGGACGATGTATACACTTAGCCTATGCAGACCAATGTACAGACTTTGGCGAAGCAAAAGGCTGTATAGACTTGGAGACCCAAAGCCATTGTATAGACTTTGCCTAAGACAATGCATGAACTGACGTTGTATATACTTAGCCAATGCAGACCAGTCCGATGTATAGACTTTAAAGAAATGCATGCTACAGTGCAATGTCTAGACTTGCTATATGCACGAGACGCTGTCCACTCTCTAGACTTGCGATGCCTTTGCCAAATGCATACTACAGTCCAATGTATGGACTTAGACGAATGATGCATGAGACGCTCAATGTATCGACTTTGAGCTTGCTATGCAGTGTATAGACTTAGAGCATAAACCCCACGATGCAATGTATAGACTATGCACATACCAGAAGTCTAACACAAACAAGATATCAGTCATACACGTGCATTCTCCAGATGATATACAAATCACAGTCATGTTGCTATCATCAAAACACAATGTCATCAAAACACTCATGTGTTACTATCATCAAAACACAACAGCATTGCTATCATCAAATCATCATAGCACATGTCATCAAATCATCATAGCACATGCTTGTGCCTAGGGGGTCACAACACCGCACTCATGATGGGTTCCCACCGCCTGGCTAACGGCACCATCACGGGTCGCCAATGCCGAGCTCTCCCCATAGGGAGGTAATAATAGCTCCACGGCTGCTCGGCACAGGTCATCAGTACCTTGCAAAAAACACAAAAAAAATACAAAACAAGCAAAACCAAAAATACCTGGATGAATGGTGTGAAACCACTCACAGTCATCTCACGATCCGTTTCTTGGAATAGGCCTGCAAACAAGTGTGCCAGCATGGCGGCTCCCCAGGCATAATACCCTACTCTTTCAAGGTCTGACAGCAGCTCCAAAAAGTGACATTGGATACCGTCCCCTTTCGAGCTCAGTACCAATCTCCCCAAAAGGAAGAGGAGAAATCTCCTCAAATCTATGTTGCATCTTTCCCAGTCGCCGAAATCTGTGTAGTACACGGCACGACATCCTATTTCCATCCTTTCCATGAACTCTTCTGAGGATTCATCGTCCCGCCAACGAGTGTCGGTGAGCCCTAATGGATCCATGAGGGACGCCCTAGCTACCGACCTGTTTTTCCGACCATCTAGGTCCAAACCCAGTAACTTCTGGGCACCTTCTCTGTAGTCCGCGTAAGTGACTCCGGTCACTGCCTCGCCCTCCACCTTCAGGCTTGTGATCCGGATCACATCCTCCAAGCTGGGCACCATGTGCCCCCAGGGCATCAGGAATGCCCGACTCACTGGGTCCCATCTCTTACACAAGGCTTGGATCAGGACCGGGTCGAGCTGGATCGGCTCGATCCGAAGGAAGGTGCCAAAACCCATCACGTCTAGCCTGGCCTTCTGAAAATCCGGGAGACCCCTGTATGCGGCCACTGCTAACTCCCATGAAATGTGTGATTTCATCACACTCTACGCATGCAGGGAATGGAGAGGAGGTTTGGTCAGAAAGAAAGGAAGAAAAAAGAATGAGAAAAGGGAAGAAAACTTGACTTACGAGTTGTGATTGGGCCCTTTCGCTGAAGTGCCCTTCGAGGTCGGAAAGCCTCCTGGAACTACTACCACTGGACCTGCTTCTCTTCGAGGAGTGGGAAGATTCGCCCTCCATCCAACTCTCGGGATTTTGAACTCCTCCTCTCCCGTGAGAACTTGTGCTCCTTGAGTTAGCTCTCGATATACCTGGGAGGATAAAAGGGACACGAATTTATAGAAATGGAAGGAGTGTAGGCCAAGATTGCCTCCATCACCTTAATAATAGCCCTCACGATGAGGCACCTGCCATGCGATCCCATGTATCACTTCACCACTCGTACAGGGTGATTGATTGGATGAAGATATGACAACTAGCCCCCTATGTTATCTAGGGATACCCTATCATGTTTTGGAGGACGTCCGCAAAATTTGACGCAACATCCGGGAGAAGGAACTAGGGCCGTCATTATTGACTTCGACGACAGATTCCTGTGGAAAATGGTCACAACAAGACGCGATTCTCTGTTTAGGGTGGAGTATCGTCAGACCCATCACATGGGAATAGTGCAAAGGAGGAGTGTAGGGAAGAAGGAATGCACAAGAGAACAAACGAGCAGCAGAAAATCAAATCACTCCCTTCATAATTCTACATGAGCTGTCAAAAACATCATAAACATAAGGAGGAGGCGAGTCCACCAGCTCGCCGATCCTCACCATCACTCATCTCTCTGGGTGCTCCCCTCCTCTCCCCTGAGGTGCGGGTCCCTCAGAAGCCTCTGGGATCCTCGTGCAGCAGCACCTGTCTCGCCTCTTGGCGCCTGCTCCGCAGCAGTGACTCGTTGCTCCTCCCCTGGCGTGGAAAAGAAGCCACTAGCGGCAAAGCGACCGGACTGGCGGAGTCGCTCCCCGAACTCTCGCGCTCTCTCGTAGCGCATCTCCATCCCTCCTAGCCTCTGCACGACGGCCTGAAGGCCCAGCTGGAGCTCCCTCACTTGGGCCTCCAAGGCCCTCCTCTCGGTCTGATCCCGCTGTCGCTCGGACCTTCTCTCGGCTTTCTCTCTCTCTGCCTCTCTCCTCATCATCTGCAGAAGAACCCTTAACTCCAGAATGTCTGGAGAAGGTCTCTCCTCACCGCGATGTCGCAGCTCTGCTATAGTCGCCACCCAGGCGTCACTCTCCTCTTCCGCCCGGGCAGCCCGAGCCACCGCACCAGCAAGTTACTCCCGGAGGGAGGCAATCTCGAGAAAAGGGGCCGAGGAACTGGAAGATGCACCACCAATCATCCCCGCCGTCGCTGTCTGCTGGGCACGCTGGAACAAAATAAACAACGGCCGTCAGTGAAACTCCAAAATCTGAAGATAAAAGTGCGGCACGTAACTTACCAGGAGCGACAACTCATGTTGAGCGACGGCCAGCTGCCGCCTAGCCTCTGACAGTTGGGCGCGCGAGCCGCCGATGCCACGCGTGTCCCCAGCTTGGGGAAGCCCCGCATAACTCTCTCTCTACCGCCGCAGGAAGTCGGCGCTGTCCTGCACCAATACACTCCCTTGCTGTCCAGGGAGACGTACGTGCCAGTCCTCGAGCCTCGCCTTGCCGCGACTCTCCCTCCTGACGCGGCTCGACTCGTCCGCACTCGCCCACTCATCGGCCAGGCCCTAGGTCCTCGCCATGTCCTGCACCAAGAAATGGGTCCCACATCAGTCAAAAAGAACGCGTCCCCTGTCTAAGACGCATCCATCATTTAAGTGCAACACTCGTCGAACCCTTTCCCCCCTCGCACGGCTTGCTTCAAAACTCAAAATGGATCAAAGAGGGGGAAAACCAAGCACCCACCAGACCGTGTTCACCTCCCTCCACGACATCGGGCCCCTCGGGTCCCTCGGGGGCCCGAAGCGGCCCTTCCTCCTCCATAGACGCCGTTCCGTGCTCTGACGCGTCCCTCCTTGGGCGAGGGGTCCCGCGTACCTCTCCACCTTCGCCGTGGTCCAGACCGCCGAACTCCATCGATTGAGGGGAAGAAGACAAAGACGGGCGAGCAAGTTTCGGCGGAAGGCGAGCTCGTTTGCGAGTAAGGCACGGAGAAGAAAGGCCACCCGTCACTTTAAATTTGAATTTGAGGATTAAGACGCGTCCTCGCGCTTGGACGCGCCCAAAAGAAAGCGAAAAAAAAAGGGGGAACAAAAAACCCTCCATGCAAAGTAGTTCCCTCCTGTCCAGGGCAAAGTCCCGTGAAGCGTGAACAACGTGGTGTGAAAGAAAGTGTAGGAAGGAAAAGGGCACACGACAAAGGGAACCACACGAAATCCATTTCATACAAACAGTCAAAAGTACATCATACAGTGAGGACGGTGGGGTGTACAAACAACTCTCTAACTCTCACCACCACCCTCCTGGTCATCTCTCTCCTCCCTCCTCTGACGGGGATCCCTAGGGGGCCTCTGCGACCTCTGCGAACCCTGAGAAGTCGTGCTCGCCTCTCCAGGTGGCACCATGCCAGCCTCCAAGGTGCGGCGACGCTGCTCGGCCGAAGAAACTAGAAAGCTGCCCACAGAAAAGGAACCGGACTGACGAAGTCGCGCCCCGCGCTCCTTCGCCCTCTGATACCGCTCCTCACTCTCCCGAAGTCTCCCCTCCGCCGTGCCAAGACTCAGCCGGAGCTCCGACACCTAGGCCACCAGAGCTCTCCTCTCGTCCCAATCTCGATATCGCTCTGCCATCCTGTACTCCCTTTCTTTCTCTATGGTCTCCCTATCCCTCTCCCTCTCTCTCTCCATGGTCTCCCTATCCCTCTCCCTCTCCCTCTCCTCTCTCTCCCTCATCGCCTCTCTCCTCGACAGCTCGAGGGCGATCCGCAGATCCACTACGTCGCGAGGAAGCTCCTCAGCCTCCCGTCGCCGCTCCTCCTCTAGCTCCGCAATCCGGGCGTCACGCTCTGCCACCCAGGCATCGCGCTCCTGCTCAGCACGAACAACACGGGCCAGGGCCTCCTGAATCTCGGCCACCTGTCAAAGCACGCATGCACCGTAAGAGAACAGTGATAGAAGGAAAGCAGCTAGAAGAGAGGCAGGGCCAAGCAAGCACTCACTCGAGCCTCGGGGTCACACTCGGCCTCCTCAGCCCGAGCCACCGCATACGCCAGCTGCTCCTGGAGGGCAGAAACCTCCGGAGGAGGGCCCCGCGAACTAGAACCCGCTCCACCAGCCGTCCCGGCTGCCTCTGTCTGGTGGGCCCGCTGAAACACGGGGCAAACTTCAGTCAAAGGCTAAGCATCAAAAATCTAGGTCACAAAAAAAATGCATTGCATAGACTAACCAGGATCTCCAACTCCTGTCGGATGGCCACTAACTGCCGCCTGGCGTCTGCCAGCTGGGCCCGCAGGTCAGCAATCATGTTGTCACGAGCATCCTGCATTGCACATAAGTTAGTGCCACATGCATATACATATAGAAGGGTGAAGCAGTTTCATTTCACTTACCCCTGCCATACCACCCAAGGAGAGGCGGTCCCCGTACGTAGCTCGGTACCGTCTCATGTAGTCTGTGCTGTCCTATACATGGGACACCACTGGGACCCCACCCTGCTGCCAGTCCTGGTACTGTGCTGGGAAGCGCGTGCGCCAGTCCACAATCTTTGCCTTCCCCATGGTCTTTCGCCCGATGCGGGCCGGCTCATCTACATCAACCCACTCCTGGGCTAGCCCCAACGTCCTCATAACCAGCCTCAGCCGAAGCGGCTCGATCTTGTTCAGGCAATGGACCCACACGTCCTGCCTGAAACGAGGAAGACCCCCTACAACCCAAGGCTGGCCAGCGTCGCCCATGCCCAGGTAGGGTCTCCACACCACCTGCATCACCATACATACATCATGTTAGTTACCATTCAGTCACATGCATAAACACAAAAAAATCATACGCATCATACCATGGCCTCGGGATACTCGCTCAGCTCCCGACGAAGTGACGCCAGCTGGTAGCTGTGTGGTGCCGCAACCACGACCGGCCTCCACCGCCGCGCTAGAGGCACAGCCCTCCTGTTCCCATGCCTAGCCCTCCCCATCGAGAAATAGTAATAGCTCCACACCTGCATCCATCATACATCATTAGTACGATAATTACATATTTAACTGTGAGAATGCATAAATAAAATGTTTACCTGGAGAAAAGGTGCGAAGCCACTGACTGTCGTCTCCTTCTCCGAAGTCTGGGATAGATCATCAATCAAATGGTCAAGCAGAGCCGCTCCCCACGCGTAGTGTCCCACTCTGTCCAGATCCGCCAAGATCCCGAGGAAACGGTAATGGATGCCATCCCCCTTCGTCCCCAGCAGAAGGCGGCCCAAGAAGAAGAAAAGAAACCTCCGGAGGTCTAGATCCACCAGCTCCCGCTCGCTCGGGTCCTGGGTGAAAGCTGCACGAGCGTCTCCCTCCAGTCGTGCCACAAACTCCGCTCCAGTCTCGCTAACCCGCTGGCGCGGGTCGATGAATCCGAGCGCCTCCATGATCTCCACTCGGCCAACTACCCTGCTGTCTCTATCAGTCACGCTCATCTCTAACCACAACAGGTCCAGGGCACTCTCTCGGTAGTCGGGGTAGGTGACACCACTCACCGCCTCTCCGTCCACCCGTAGCCCGGTGATCCAAGCCACGTCCTCTAGTGTCGGCACCATGTGCCCCTAGGGCATCAGAAACGCCCGGCTCGGTGCGTGCCACCGCTCCCTCAATGCCTGGATAAGAGAAAGGTCGAGCCGAAAGGGCTCGATCCGAAGGAAAGCTCCAAAGCCCATGGCGTCCACACGTGCCCTCTGAAAGTCTGGCAGCCCACGGTATGCCGCCACCACTAGGGACCAGCTGATCCGGCCCTTCATCACGCCCTGCACACCATAAAACCAATAAAGAACATATCAGCATTATGAATAGTAATAACAATAACACTGTATATACTACTTATTTATTTTATTTTTTTAAAAAAAAATATTTATGTTTTTTTGGAGGCGTCCCACTCCTAGGACGCCTCCTTTTTATTTTCTTCATTTTATTTTTACAAAAACCCAAAAACAAAAACAAAAACAAATAAAATATATATATATATTATCATGGAGGCGTCCCAGGCCCTGGATGCCTCCTTATTTTTAAATTCTATTTTTATTATTTACGTAAATAAAATAAATAAAAAAAGAAGAAGAAAAAAGAAAATATGGAGGCGTCCAGGCCCCTGGACGCCTCCTTCCATCAGTCCCCGGAGTTCTATACACAGCCTCTCGTCCGCCCGTTTAGCCCAGTAAACCAACAGATTGAAGTTCTGAAGGGCTTACCGGGTCGTGATCGTCCTCTCCCGCGTCGCCAGCGCCTACTGCAGCCTCTACGGCCAAAGGAGGAGCCTCCTCCTCCACGGTAATCTCCTCCGCCGCAGCAGCCTCCTCGGCATCATCCCTCAGTCTCCTCGCACGACGAGCCCGTCGTTTCCGCTTCTCTCCACCCTGGCTCGATCCTCCTCGCTCCATTGGGACTAAGAATGGGTCGTCTGGGGTGACGGGGTCGTCAGAATGAACAGTACAAGTGAGCAGGGGGTGAGGCCCCCCATATATATAGAATCCACTCTGATTGGGGCGTCCAGGCGCCCGGACGCCCCCACCTTTTTTTTATTTTTTTCAAAATTCAAAAATGTAGGGGCGTCCAGGCCCCTGGACGCCCCCCAAAACAAAAAATCAAAAAAAAAATAAAAAATAAAAATTAGGGGCGTCCAGGACCCTGGACGCCCAAAAAAAAACTTAAAAAATAAAAAATAAAAATTAGGGGCGTCCAGGCCCCTGGACGCCCCCAAAACAAAAATATCAAAAAATCAAAAATAAAAAATTAGGGGCGTCCAGGCCCCTGGACGCCCCCGTAATAAAAATTTCAAAAAAAAAGTAAAAAAAGATAAGAGTATGTATATAATCCAAACAAAAGAAAAAACACAAAGAAAAAGAAAAACCACAAAAAAGATAATAATAATTAATGGAACTGGTCCAAAACTGCCAAATGCCAGATTTTATTCCATCAGAAAAGCAGAATGAGCTACATCAGGGGCTTAGGCACCTTAGGCCTTAACTTCCCCAGTTCGGTTACATAAGCCCTCCACAGCTCACATTCTTCCCCCACGTGCGCTAAGGCCTTTCCCGCGACACTTGTCTTCCAGGGTGCTTTGACGGCCTTCGCTTCCTTCGCATCCGCTTCAGTACCCAACTCTCTCTTCTTCAAAGGAACGATGCCAGTCGATAGTGGGAACGAATGGCGTGGAATGCCGACCTGGAGGCAGCATCGATGCGCGTTATAAAGGACAAACTCGGTCGCGCCGATCAGTTGAAGATCAACTTCGGGGAAGGCCTCATGAGGAGATCAAGCGAAAGCAAACATGCCGGTGCGCAAGTAAAGAAGCCTTGTGTCACGGTGCAGAAGTGAGACCGCCAGTCTTCACGTTTCTTCAGCCACGGAATGCAGTTCACTACAGTACCACCGAACCCTAACACGTCGGCTATGTGATGAAGAGGGCTTTGTTGGAAGAGCTTCGAAGCGGTTGGCATTCCCTCACGGTGATCAAACTTGAAATGCAAATCTAGCCAGCAACTCAGGACAAGTGCGCAACCAAAAGGAGGCTTACCCATGCTCGAGGCAGTAAGGCCACTATACAGGTAGGCGAGGACAGCGGGTCCCACCCTCTTTCCACGCCAGATCCCGCAGATAGCACTCAGTTGGTCTTCCTCCACCATGTTGTCGGTATAAGGAAACAAGAGAGCACCTGCCAGACAAATGGTGAACCCCTTCATGATTCCCTCCAAATAGTCATCGTCTGGTGACCCTCTAAGGGCGTCCATGACCCACTCCGCAAGCTTTTGGAGATCGATCCCCTTTTGAGTACGGACCTTTCTGGCTGCGTCGGGCGGCATGAAGCTTCCAAGGACGCTTTCGGAAGTCCCCCGTGTCAGCATCCGCATAGCCTTCACCTTCCCGTCACTCTTGAATTTCTTCAATCCGAGCAGAAGTTCCACCTCCTCGAGGAGGATGGTCACCTCGAAGGTCGGGAAGATAAAAGTGTGGGTCTGGGGATGCCAGATCTCCACTAGTGCGCCCATAGCCGCCCAGTCCATACGAATCTTCTCATAGTGTTTGGCGTGAATAAGGAGCCCCTGCAGATGCCACTTCGAGAGTATGGCCCTCATGCCGATGGAGATGTTGGAAGTTAGCTTTGAAAGCCATGGCAGTTTGGAAAACTTCCTCGGGCCTGGGAAGAGTGGATATGGCTGGAAGAGAAAAGAAAGAAGAAGAAAGGAAGGTTATAAGAAGAAGGTTCACGTGGAGAAATTTGAAATGAATCAGCTTACCATATGCGACATGATCGTCCCACTCAAATGACCCTCGAGGTCGGAGAGTCGCCTGATCTCGCTGCTAGGCCTGCTCCTCTTCATAACGCGGGAAGACTCCCCTTCCATCCTGAAAATCTCTAGATTCTCCTCTCTTTCCTCTCCTGAGCTTCCAAAACCCACCTTGGTGCTTTTGAATGAACTAGCCTAAGGGGAGTTCTTATAGGAACGGAAGATTGCTACAGGACGAAACATGTCACATCGGTGGTCATTGTCAAGATTTTATCTGGATCTCCTTTGTACTGTGGTGCGATTCTACTGTGATTCTGCTACTTTCTGATGTTGCTAGCCTTTGCTAGTCTGTGCAGGTTTTACTAACGGACGTCTTTGTCCTGTCTCCTGTCCCACCTTTCAATGGTTGGTCTCACCATGTCATGCATCATAGTATACGATACCTACGCTACTAGAACATGTCAAGGACCTTGCGGCCCGAACAAATCTGGGATTTGAGTTCCCCTTCAACAAAAACAGTGATGATCCCGGAAGAATTTGGGTTGTACGGATAGGCCGTTAACTTGTGGTAGCATGGGGACGACGGTTCCATTCAGTGAGTTGGTGTGCGGATAAACGGGCCCCAGCCCAGTGTCGTCTCACCTGATCGGTATCCTGACCCGTTCTTAACAAGTTGACAATATTATCCTTGGCTATTTTCTATTTTAGTTTATTTTAAATTTTTATTTTAACCCAGTATGCATTCATATAGGACTTTGATTTATTGCGGAAGATCATTCAAGTGATTTGATTGTGAAAGCCGTTGTGTTTCAATTCCTACAAATATGAGATATTCCACTCCAAATGAAATAACTGAGTTTCCTTGAAACGGCCCTACGCTGCTCTTCCAAAAGTGACCCTTGTTTGGACAGACCCTCAGATATTTCTTTACTTTTTACCTTGTTTGACCCACCTTGGCTGCAGCACTTCCACATTGGCTGGTAACCGCTCCCAAAGGTGAACCCTGCAGGTTTATGACCAAGGTACTTCCACACCGAGAAGTTGGTCTCCTTTATTTTTTGTGCCTGAGTGCACATTTCACCCTCCTTTATTTGATCTCCGTCCAAGCAACCGTCAAGACTTGAAAGACCTCCTTCAAGGTCGCATCATTGAA
The DNA here is from genome assembly GCA_022559845.1 of Amorphophallus konjac. NCBI lineage: Eukaryota > Viridiplantae > Streptophyta > Magnoliopsida > Alismatales > Araceae > Amorphophallus > Amorphophallus konjac. The sequence continues at coordinate 546,328,081 of CM040121.1, read as the reverse complement.
ACTTCAGGAAAAATTCCAAACAGTACGTCAGAAGCGTGTCTCATCACACCTTGGCATCAACTTATCACTCCGCTCCCACTTCATTTCACCCCACTTCGATACCATTCCACTACGTGTCGCTCCCTTGCAAAGCAGACGTCAAGGCGGGACAGCTGTAGACACGCCATTCCTGAGGTCTTCCGAGAAAGTCTCATATTACTATACAGCGCCCCGCAACGGCTTACGCATTTTGAATCGCTCGAGTGCTTCCTTTTCTTGAGTCTTCTTCCGCCCTTTTCGACATCCGGAATCATCTCGTCACGGCATTCGGACGGCATCAACACCAGTCAGACGCATCAGGAGGTTCCGGAACCAAGAACGGTGTCTGCCGGGCGGCCGCCAACGCTTGAACTGAGGACCCGGGTGGGTCTTAATGGGGGCGTCCAGGCCCCTGGACGCCCCCATTCTTTTAATTTATTTTATTTTTATTTTTCAAAACCCAAAACACAAATAAAAAATAATATATTAATGGAGGCGTCCAGGCCCCTGGACGCCTCCATAAAAATAAATATAAACAAAAATATATATATATATGCCAGTTGGCATAAAAAGACAAAACAAAATAAAAAAAATGATATATTAATGGATGCGTCCATGCCCCTGGACGCCTCCATAAAAACAAAAATAAAAAATATATAATGCCAGCTTTGGCATAAAAAGACAAAACAAAAATAAAAAATAATATATTTATGGAGGCGTCCAGGCCCCTGGACGCCTCCATCAACTCCCTCACGGGCGCCGCCCACCGAACGACGGTTTGTCGCGTGTGAAAAAAGCCAAATTATAGAGACGTCCAGGCAGCTGGACGCGCCTATTTCTGAATCACGAGGCGCCGCTCACAAAATCACGCGTTGTGCCAAACAGCGTGCGACCGTCGGTGGTGTTCGGTGGACCTGTTAGGGGAGTCCGGAGCCCTGGACGCCTCCACAAAAATATTCCGAAAAAATTAATAAAAATAGAATAAAATATTAGTTCGGCCCTGATGGAGGTGTCCAGGGTCCTGGACGCCTCCACCCTCCGGAGCCCTATAAATAGAGACCCACCCCCTCAGTTCTGGGGGAGCTTCGAAGAGATCCGATAGGCTGCCGGAGCCCAGAGGCTACCGGAGTCATTTTCTAACCCGTGGGGTCTTTTGTAGGTGGAGGTTCTGCCGGCTTCTCGGGTGCCCACGCTCGCGAGAGGAAGGTCGTCTTCATCCACCGCGCTTCCACGCCATCCCTACGCTGCCGGAGCTCCGCCGGATTTCACCATCGGCACATCCAATAAGCCAATCCTTTCCTTTTCTTCTTAGTTCTTTTGCATTCATCATCTCGCATCATCTATCCCCCTTCATAAGGGCGCCTCTTCTTATATACTTCTTGTATCCATCATCTCATTTTCCTCCTACTCGAGCCCGAGAGGGGTTTAAAAGACAACACCAACCAGGTGTGTGTCTTGCCATCATTTCGTTATTTTTATCACAAGGATTTGAATACTACACCTTCATCTTTCTAATCCACTCATTACTTGTTTGTCGTTGTTTTGCAAGGGTACCCAAGGAAAGCCCTCTCCGTCGGCCGGCTGAAGGGAGAGGAAGAAGCAACCCGCCATCTCTCGCTCTTGAGGTAGGCGCGATCACTTTCTTTATTTTGGGGTCTTTCGGCCCCTGGCGATCACATCTTGTTCTCGAGGCCGCGGCGAGTCACTTCTCCAATGGCCGTTTAAATTCCCGTTCTTATATTCTCTTTATATTCTGTTGTATTTTGCTCATATTCTCGAGGCCGCGGCGAGTCACTTCCCCAATGGCCTTTTAAATTCCCGTTCTTATATGTTATATTTATATCTATTCATATTCTCAAGGCCGCAGCGAGTCACTTCCCCAATGGCCTTTTAAATTTCCGTTCTTATATATTATATTCTTATCTAATCATGTTCTCGAGGCCGCGGCGAGTCACTTCCCCAATGGCCGTTTAAATTCCCGCTCTTTATATTCTCCTTATATGTTGTTATATTCTTATCTGCTCATATTCTCGGGGCCACGGCGAGTCACTTCCCCAATGGCCGTTTCAATTCTTGCTATTTAATTTCTGCACCATTCCCGTCCCCCCGAGGTCGCGGCGAGTCACTTCCCGCTATGGCCGTTTAACCCCCATATCTTGCTATATTACATTTGTCCCGCTCGCCCCGCCGGAGCAATCTCCCGTGGTGGCCCCTTCTCTTTTCTCTTATTTCTGTATTGCAGCAAACAAAAAGAAGGAGCCAGCGCGCTCCGCGTCCTCTTCGCACCCCGAACCGCGTGACGTCGCTCACAGCGCAGTTCGATTCACCCAGGGGTGCTGCAATCAGAATATCAAATCAAGAATGCTGATACCTGTCTGAGTATACTGACAAAGTACTGAGATTATACAAGTAGAATGAAGACCCAGAGTCACAAGAATAAACAATGAACAGGAGCAGACCTGAAGAAATTACGAGGTGTGGTGCAATGTGCACTCGCATGTCCCGTGTCACTCATTCTTTGCTTACGCCACCTACGGGTGGGGGGCATTTGTTGACACCTAAAATATACCAGAAGTGACCGAAGCAGATTCATAGCTTTGAAGACCAGTTGAGGGTACGGCTCCTGTACCATCCCTGGAAGTTCCGAGAATCAAAATAGAAGAGACCCACTATTCCTAACACTTTGTTCGGCTAAAGCCATCCCTGGCTAGGCCGCTGTCCAGTACGGCTATCATTCAGATAGTCGGGCTGATAAAACCATATCAACATTCAGGCAATCATCTGCCTGCTAAGAAGGGATGCTCAGACAGTTCTGATTCTCCGAAGGTGGGATGCACAGTGCCTCACACGTGTTTGTGAACGCAAGATGTTAAACAAGCCCCATGAAGGATAAATACATATGCCAAGAAGCCCACTGTCAGAAGGAGCCCATTAGGTGGATCCTGTGCTGGATGACAGAAAATGGGCCAAGCCTAATGTGAACTGAGGCGTGCCGAGGGCTGCCCACGCTGGGAAGATAGACGCTGGCGCGCCGGGGAGCTCAGGCCGATAGGATGAGGGTCATCCCTCTATAAGAAGGCTGCCCTTCGAAAAACAGAAGGGGAGAGAGAAGGGGAGAGAGAAGGAGAGAAAAGGGGAGAGAGAAGAGGAAGATACAGTGATAAAAAAAAGGGAAAGAAGCATTTAGCCACTGAATGAAAGGGGGAGCTCGAGAGTCCTTCATAGAAGCTGAAGAAAATAGAGAGGCAGAGGCTCGAAGGAAGAAGCCAGGTGGGGTGTGCTGTTCGACGTCCCGAGTGGCTGCAGTTCCTCTTCCCCCCTTTTTGCTCTGTCTGAATATTGTTCTCCCTTTTCGTTTGTATCTCTGCTTTCGAGCATCCTTGCTCCAGTAGCACTGAATGCCAATGTAACCTTGTTCTCAGGGATAGAGTCGGTGTGTATGTTTTTTTTTGGGTTGGATTTTTCCTCCTGAGTTGAATTCGTGTACGCCGTTTTAGATGAAATAGTTAATGAAAGATGGGCTGAGTTATGCCCTTTCATTGTTCTTTTATTTCCGCCTCTACATCCGAAATTCACTACACGCTATGGATACTGATAACTATACATCTGCATATGTTCTACCGTTTTGGGTTTTCTAAGTCTGTTGAAGGTTCTTCTACCGCATGTTCTTTCAAACCTCATACTCACAACGAGAGCCTGAGACAGTCTATCTCATGGCTTCTCGTCTGTGAAACGAAGAAGGACGGATCCAAATCGTGAGTTTCCGTGCGTGATTCTGCTCTTAGTGAGGCCCCAGAAGGAAGGTCGTCTCCACCCTGGATCACCCTCTCTACGATCGTCCAACTGCTCTTCAAATCGTTAAACAAACCCCCTTTCAAAATGCCCAAAGCTTCTGCCTCCAAACCCCCCTAAAAAACCCCATTTCAAGAAGTCTCTCGGCGCGAACCCCTCTCGGCGTGAGTCTCGCGCCGAGGGATTGCCACGCCGGCTGAGCTTCTCATGTCGTGCCGAAACCCATCCTCTTCTTTGCGCTGATGCCTTCACACCTTTCGGCCACTTTGATGTGTTCGTGCCGACGCCGTCAGGCCATGCCAACCTTGCTTATCATATCCTGTCCTATGGAGATGCACTACCCTTCCCTCTGTCCTCACGGGAGCCATATTAAATGGGTCAATTCCCCCACAATCTATAACCCTATCAAGTCATGGAGCCCTGCCATTGCATGTTCTCCATTGACTGTACAGGGGATATCACAATAGGGGGGATAAAGTCCCATATGATTTAGATCCCCTGGATCTCGGGCTACGCCCGGCTCTTATTTTGGTTTCCACTCTGACAATTCGTGAGTGGATGACCTATAATACCCTTTTGGCACACTCCCAAAATAAGGAGAGGTGCTGTCAAAATCTGTTCAGACTTTTACTCGATCACATAGTACGATGTTTTCACCGGAATTATGCATTTAGCTCCCAACTGTGTGGCAAGGAGCTGAGCTATACCATCTCATGACGCCTTGGTCACCACAGGGGAATATACATTACAGTTACATGGTCTCCTTGGACCCCCTTCTGAATGAATCCACCCTCATCTTCTATCTCACCCAATTATTACCATGAAATCCCCATTGAATACAAAGGATCCCTTTGAACTCAAGGAAACCCTCACAATCCCTTAGAAAACCAACAAAAGATAGCTACCGGTGCCACCTCCTCCCGATGCCAATCTCGCGCCGAGTGAAGGGCGCGCCGGGAAGCACGCGGCGCCGATTGCCCTTCTTTCCAGCCACGCCGGTTGCCTACCGTGCCGACAGCCCTTGAGCTTCTCATCGCGCCGGAATCCCACCGCGCCGTTTGGCCCTCGCGCCGGCTCCTATCTGTGCCGTTTCATCTCAATAGCAGCTGCCATCCAAATATCTGATGTTTCAACAACTCCATTAAACGCAAATCTAGTCTAGACTCAAATGTCCCATTCCTATCAACCTCCATGCCAGCCTTTATCACTTTACAAGGGAATCATGGTTCTTCATCTAGGTCCATGGGAGATACATTAATGGGGGTCTTACCCCTACATTATACCGAATACGATGTTTCTTTTGTCACCCCGCTGACCCTCGGAGTTCTGCCACTGCATGTCCTCCAATGGTCCTTTGAGGGGAACATCAACAAACGCCATGGTAGCGGACACTATCTCGTCACATTCAAATCCTTTTTGGATCTAGGGCTACGCCCGCCTCTTTTTTGGCTTCCATCCCGACATTTCGTGGGTGGATGACCTATATTCCCCTTTGGCATAATTTAAGAGAAGGGGATATGTTGCCGGATTTGCGTTGTAACATCGTTATCACGTCCTATATGGCGCGTCTTCCATGCACGCTTCGCATCCCGCCAGCGGAGTCGGCATGATAGTCTTATCTCTTTTTACCCCCGAGGCATCCTTTCTTGACAACTAATCAAGGGTTGTCCTTCTTCGGAAGGACGTAATTAACGTCATAGCCTTTATGGTATGACGGACTCCGGGTCCCGACACGAATATCACAATCGACTGACTGAGTCAGATCGAGCGCACAATAAATCGTCACTCCGGTGACTAGCACGCCTAATACACCCAGTAAAATAAACCCAAACAAAAAACATCCCCACAGGGGTGCTCCTGTATTATTTGTGAAGAAGAAATATGGAAGCCTGAGGTTTTGTATTGATTACAGGCAATTAAATCAGGTGACTGTCAAGAATAAATATCCTTTGCCTAGGATTGATGATTTATTTGACCAATTTCAATCGGCGAGCGTCTTTTCACGGATTGATCTTCGATATGGTTATTACCAATTGAGGATTAGAGAATCTGATGTGGAAAAGACTGCCTTCAGTATGAGATATGGTCATTATGAATTTTTGATTATGCCATTTGGGCTAACCAATGCTCCAGCGGCTTTTATGGACCTCATGCATCGTGTGTTCATCCATATTTGGACCAGTTTGTGGTGATCTTTGTGGATGATATTTTGGTCTATTCTGCCTCTAAGGAAGAACATGTTCAGCATCTTAGAGTGGTATTGCAAACTCTGCAAGATCACGAGCTCTATGCTAAATTTAGTAAATGTGAGTTTTGGCTTCAGGAAGTTTATTTTCTAGGCCACGTGATTTCTGGTGATGGAGTTACAGTTGATCCTGTTAAAATTGAAGTTGTTCTTTAATGGTAGAGCCCTAAGACTGTGATAGAGATCAAGAGCTTTCTGGGTCTTGCTGATTATTATTGAAGATTTATTCAAGACTTTGCACAAATTGCCACGCCGATGACTAAGTTGACTCGCAAAGATGTGCTATTTGTATGGTCAGATAAGTGTGAACAGAGCTTCAATGAATTGAAAAGGCTGCTCACCACTTCTCCACTGCGTGTTTTGCCTTCTGGCTCGGGTGGCTTCGTTGTGTGTACAGATGCTTCTCGGGTAGGTTTGGGTGCAGTGCTTATGCAACATGGGAAGGTTGTTGCATATGCGTCCCGGCAATTAAAGCAACATGAAGAAAATTATCCTACTCATGATTTAGAGTTGGCCGTGGTGATTTTTGCATTGAAAATCTGGCGACACTACTTGTATGATGAGAAGTTTGTGATCTTCACAGATCATCAAAGCTTAAAGTATGTGTTTTCTCAAAAGGATTTGAATCTTCGTCAGCGCAGGTGGATAGAGTATATGAAAGACTATGATCTTACTCTCTCTTATCAACCTGGCAAGATGAATGTGGTGGCCGATGCAATGAGTAGGAAGGTGCAGATCAGTAATTTGTTGATTCGAGAATGGAAGTTGTGGGAACAGTTTCCTTGTGAGACATTCAGATTGAAAATTCCCCGTGTTCCGATGGTAGCCGTGTTTGCTAGTCTAGTGATGACTCCAGCTATTTACCAGCAGATCAGGGAGGCACAGCAGGCAGATTCTGAGTTATCTCGCATTGTATTAATGCCAGATATGGAGTTCGGTGATGATTCTATGGTTAGATTTAGAGGTAGACTTTATGTTCCAGCTGCTGAATCTTTGAGGAATGTTATTTTGCATGAAGCACATAGATCTCGCTTTGTTATTCATCTCGGCATCAAGAAAATGTATCATAATGTGAAAAGGCAATTCTGGTGGCAAGGTATGAAAAAAGATGTAGCTGATTTTGTGTTTAAATGTTTGACATGTCAACAGGTCAAAGTTGAGCATCAAAAGCCTGGAGGAATGCTTCAACCCTTGGAGATTCCGATGTGGAAATGAGATCACATCACTACTGATGTTATTGTGGGTTTGCCTCGCAGCACTTAAAGCTATGATGATATTTGACTGTTAGTTGATCGTCTAACGAAGACAGCGAGAATGTTGCTGATCAAGGTGACGTGGAATGTTCAGAAATTGGCGGAGCTGTATGTTGAAAAGATTGTGCCGTTGCATGGAATTTCAATATCTATTGTGTCAGACCGTGACCTGCGTTTTACTTCTGGCTTCTGGCGGAGCTTTCAAAAGGCGTTGGGTACAGAACTGGCATTTAGTTCAGCGTATCATCCTCAATCTGATGGTCAGTCCGAAAGTACTATTCATACATTAGAAGATATGCTGTGATCATGTTGTTTAGATTGGCAGGGTTCGTGGAGTCAACACTTGCCACTGGTGTTGATATGGCTCCGTATGAAGCTTTGTATGGGCATCCTTGTCGTACACCATTGGACTGGTTTGAGACAGGTGACCGACTGTTGACAGGACTTGATATTATTCAGCAGTGTGTTGATGTGGTGTGCCTGATCAGACAGAAAATGTTGACAGCTCAAAGTTGATAGAAAAGCTATGTTAATCGGCGTAGAAGACCATTACAGTTTGACCCTGGAGATTCTATTTTTGTGAAAATATCTCCGATGAAAGGTGTGATGAGATTTGGGAAGCGTGGAAAGCTTAGTCCCTGATATATTGGTCCGTTTCCTATTCTGGAACGTGTGGGCCAAGTGGCTTATCGACTTCAGTTGCCATCGGCGATGCAAGCAATTCACGATGTGTTTCATGTCTCTCAGTTAAGAAAGTATATTCCTGAGGTGACAGCGGATCTATCCACACCAGAGTTTCCAATACGAATTGATGATCATCGTGAACAACGACTAAGGAATAAGGTAATCCCTCTTGTAAAGGTAGTATGGCAGCGTCACTCGGGTAATGAAGCTACTTGGGAACGTGAGGATGAAATACGTCAGCAGTTTCCATTTTTATTCGTATAAGGTATATTTCTTTCAGTTCTCTCCTTGTGCTTCCTTTTATATTTCGAAGATGAAATTTCAATTAGGAGGGAAGGACTGTGAGATCCGGTAGTTAATAGATTCTTAGCGGATCCTTATCGGTATTGAAGTGTGGGAAGATTCACGAATTTAGGCTATTTTATTGGGTTTAATGGGCCTAGTTAAGTGGGCTTAGCCAATTTATATAAGTGTTTAAAAATAAAATAAGGCATTTATGCAATTTCACTTCTTTCAAGACCTTATTGTAATTTGAGTTTTTTAAAAAAAAATAATATATCAAATATTTTTTGAGAACCACGAGGGTTCTCTCTCTCTCCCCTTACCCTCTCTTTCTATCCCACGCATGTCCCCCTCTCTCCTTGCTCCCTCGGCGGTGTGCTCACCCCGGGGCGCTGCAGGATTTGTAGGTGGTGATTTCAGCGAGCTTGGGGCGTGGGAAGAGCGGCAGTGTCGTCGTGGAGGCGAGCTGTGGAGTGTGAAGGCGGGAAACCCACGTGTGGAGCACCGCGTCCTTCGCATGGAACAGACGTGGAACGGTATTTTCGGTTTGAACTAAGTAGGGGGATGGCTTCCTTACCTCGTTAGGATTGATTCCCCATCCCTTGGCATGTTAATAGCCGGGCTTTATGCATGAACATCATCATTTATGTCTTGATAGCATGAACATTGTAATTTGTGTTTTCAATCCATCCATGGCCATTGTTTTATGTTTTTTGGCATGTAATTGCTGTGGAATGGATGTGGGAAGGCAGGAAACATGTATAACCACGTTTTCCCATCAATTTGAATCGATTGGGAGGAGTTCCAAATGGAATTCCCCCATTTTCGGTGCTCTGGGCGGCTTACGGTCGTCCCAGGGATCGTTTGCAACCCCGGGTAAGGCGATGGACCTAAGCGGTCTTACGGTTGACCGTTTGGTATCTTAGGCAGTCATTCGACCGACCGTTTGTAGGCCCTAGTGGGCCAGTAAGTGACCGTTTAGTCCTTTGACAAAGTAAGGCGGTGTGAGTCTAGCGGTCCATGACCAGACCATTTACCGTCCCTAAGCGGTCCATCGTGCGACCGTTTGCGATCAGGTTTCATCCGTTTAAATATCTGAAATGTTCGTGGCCAAGCGGTAATGAAGAGGACCGTTTGGGTTGGCTTAGCGGTCAATCGTTTGACCGTTTACCGTGTCCTTGCGGGCCTGTAGCAGACCGTTTGGACCTGCAGAGTGTGAATTTTATCCTGTTCATTTAATTATGCATTTAATACTACATGTTCGCCATGTTTAAATTTTTTTATAAACTGTGGCCCGTTTTTAGATCCTAATAGAATTATTTTCTCTTTCCTTGTGATGGAACCACTAGTCGTAGCCCGACGACCTTTAGTGTCGGCCCACCTGGGAGAGGTGGCGGGGTAGTCCCGGTGTACGGTTTGTAAGATAGTTCCCGTGCGCCCCCTTGCTTGGTAGTAGCGTCCTTCTGGGAGGGGAAATAGCTAGAGGCATGGTTCAAAGCATTGAGCATGTGTGTGTACAAGTGGTCAGGGGCTTGGACTGACACTCACGAGTGTGACCCTGACTAATTCTTGACCTTGGTTACTATTACGTGTCTCACTTGCCGCGTTCCAGGCTCGTGTAGATACTTGAGATGCAGTATAAGTCATCAGTGGACGCGTCTGGTCTTCTTTCTGGTGGTCTTTTCTTTCTCCTGTCACTTGGAATTGTTGAATTAATATTCTATTGGTAGATTACGATTCTCGAGTTTAATTATTCATGTGAATATTAAATGGCATTTCAGTTAGCTGTCTTTAATTTATTCACATGCATGCACAGCTTTATTTCTTGTCATTTCTTTATACCATTGCATGATTACTTGCTTTTATATATTTAGTTGCGAGGTAGGGATCCACGTGAACCCTACTGAGTCTATGTTGTGAGACTCACCCTTCCTTTTCAGGTGAGGCGGAGCAAGAGTCTACGGGTTTTCCTCACGCTTTTGGCAGGAAGTCATAGAGCCAGCAGTGGTCTGTTTGTCTGTCCGTCTGTCTTTTTGTTTCCTTTTGGCCGGGGTATGCCCCGTGTAGTTGTTTATTTTTACTTTTGTATAGTGTTGGACTTGTAAAGTTGGATCTAGACTAGTTTATATAAATATATCACTCTATTATTTTAAATTGCTTCCGCTTAAAATTGCCATTTTATAATTGTGCATGTAATTTCAGTTCATTACGCACCTCCTCAACTAATTCTCCCAACCCTTACAGGGCCTCATCAGCCTCTTGGGTGGCGTCTTCGAGTTCTCGATATTGGTTTACCGGTATCCGGATCTCTGGGTCGTTACACCACCCATTGGGGGGGCACCCAGGAAACAACTGTAAGGATTCGGTCAGCCCGGTTAGGGCGACGCAGCGGATAATAAAAATTTATATACCCGAACCCAGCTTTGTGGAGCCCTAGAACCGTTCTCTAATTGATGTAATAAAATTTCTAACCCCTAACTACTGGTTGTATATGATGTGACACAATGACGGGAATGCAGCAAGTGACAATGATCCCTTGGACTTAATTCGCAAACGCATTCACAAAAGTCGAGGAAGCTTGGAAGACGCCGTCTCACCGTGCGCACCCGTTACCCGTGGTGACTCGATGATGCCGAGTCGAGGTGGGGGAGAAGGACCCTTGCTGGTAGAGGGCCAGCACAACTAAGGTTTTCCCTCCCGAAGGTAGGATGCCCACGATCAAGGGCGGCCGGGTGCCTTGGGGGCACTAGGTCACTCTCTCACTTTGGCCACGGTGACCACACAAGAGTTAGTGGCTCCGGGAACGGGCGCTCTCTCACCAACCAGCGGACAAGTTTTACGGATATGAAATGAACAGAAGTAAATGGAGCAAGGGTAGAGGCTCACCTGGTTGGTTTGAAGAAACCAACCCTGGTCGGAGACGATGGGCGAGCGGGAAAGTGTGGGTTCCCCGCACACTACGCCGGTGAAGTTTGAATCCTGTTTAATTAGTTACACTCACTACACCTCTCGCAGGAGGGTGGACTTGGGGTGGGGATGATTGAATTACATGCAAACACTACCTCCACGCAGGGAGGGGCGGTGAGCCAGCCAGGCGGGGAGGGGAGATTCGCCGGAAACCCAAGAAAAGGAGTCGCTGTCTAATCGACTTGCTTGCTGTGATAGGTGACAGACAGTCGGTGTAGCGGCCATAGATTTCAATCTGGAAACTTGCTGATGGCGAGACTAGTGGGGAACGCTTTGTATCTGGGACTAGGATGCCTCTGAATTTTGCGGAATTCTTCTGTTGCAGTTGCGGGCCCAGGACGAGGTTTGATCAGGGAGACAGAATCTGGGCGCGGCAGCTTCCTGTTTCTGACAGCCGTTTGCAGAGAGTGCCCCGACTGCTCCTGGACTCCGAATCACAAACTGCCGGAGTTTCTGGAACCATGGACGAGCCCTCTTCGCAGAAACACTGACGGGGAAGCCGTATGATGTCGGAGAGGACTGGGGGACTCTGAAGAGTGGAGGCAGGTCGTTGCAGATTGTGGGAGGCAGACCCGCGCATCCGAGGGAGAAAAATGATAACTTTGGCCTCTGGATGCCGAACGCGGTTCTGCTTCTTGATTCTGATAGAGGACTAGAGGAGGAAGAACTTTTTAGAAGGGATCTTGGCCTGAATCTTCCGCCATTGGTCGTGGTGCAGCTTCTAATCGGGTTCAGGTGCTCCACAGATGGAGTCCTGCGCAGTCGGGGGAGAATGGTTCTCCCGGACAGCTCCGACCTCGGATTGAGACGAAACCAACGCGGTGGCAAAGCAGACTGGCAGATCTTTCCGTTGATGTAGGCCACACCCCCAGAACATCCAGGATGAGGTCGAGGGCGACGCTGCAACAGGGTGCTGATCTGCAAGTCTTCAGCTGTATGCAAACTAGAAGAGAGAAAAGGGTGGGGGGGTGGTTTCTTTGGTGGAGGGGTGAGGGAGATGGATGCTTTGGTGGAGGGGAGTGGTTTGGGAGGTGGGAGGGGTGGTGAGGTGGAGGCCATGGGCGGAGCTAGCAGGGAGAGGGGCTGGGTGCGCAATTGGCCAAGGGGGAGGTGGTGGGGTGATGGGGGCGCAAGTAGCTTGGGGAAATGGGGAGGGTTCTCTTTGATTTGGGTGGAGGGTTAATGGAGGTGTTTAATGGAGGCCTAGGGAAGGGGAGGGGTTGCCTTGGGGAGGGGAAGAGTTGCTTGGGAAGTGGGGATTCCTCTTGGGAAGATGGAAGGTTGTATGGGGAAGGGGAAAGGTTGCTTGGGAGGAGGGAGAGGTGCCTAGGAGAAGGGGCTTCCACCTAGGGGTTGGAGGGGGATTAAATGGGAGGTATGGGGAAGGGGGAGGGGTCTTAATTAGAGGTGAATAGGGAGGAGAGAGAGTGAATTTTAAAATTTAGAGAGAGAGGGGAGGAGAGAGAGAGGGGTTCGCCCCTTTTAGTGAGAGAGAGAAGAAGAGAGAGAGAGAGCTAGAGATAGAGAGAGAGAGATGCACAAATGCTTTGGCAAACTTTTATCAATGCTTCATTAGCTTCAACTGGTGGGATTGGGGTCCTATTTATAGGAATCCCACAATTCAACATAAGTCCCTGACTTTTGGACTAATGACAACTAACCAAGGGGGAAAGGGGAGCCCCTGGGCCAAGCCCATATAACTGGGCCCATTAACCAATCTAACTGACATAATGATAATAAACTTAGGTAGATGACTCATTAACCTAGGGACTTGACTCAATAAAAGGGAAATTACATAATTTATGACTCAAGAAAATATAAAATTTACAAGCCATGATTAAGAAAAATGCCGCGAACATGATGACGCATAGCTGGCAAGCAACGGGAACCGTGGAGAAATGGGAAGTGGTAAGCGATGTCCCCATCAGTATATCTTTACCTTGTGCGGAACGATGCTGTCCGCAGTGCTCGATATAGATTTTCACGAATGTCGAGCCGCACAGATGTACGGTCTCTTGAGTTGATCCATACGGATCCTCGTGCGGTGACGGTATCCTCCCGTCCTTCCTCCACGCGCATAAGCTGCGGATCCTCCAAACACGATCTTCCCTAAGCTTTCCCCTTTAAGAGAGAGAGAGAGAGCTACTAGGGAGAGAGAGAGAGAGAGAGCAAGAGGGAGGAAAGGGGGGGAAGAGAGAATCTCTTCTTCTTTCCTTTTTAATGCTTGGTTAAGGGAAGAGAAGAAGAGGTTCACGTGGGATGCATATATATAAAGGTTGGGTGCTTTTCAAAAGAATCCATAAGGACCAATATTGTATATGTATCCTTCTTATTATTGTACATATATATTAAACCCTTCTTATACTCCTTTTCAAAAGGAATTTAAGGCTTTTAGCATATACAACTGTACAATAATATTCAATCACCCGAGAATCCATTGTGTGTGATCCTCTAGGTCCATAGTCACTCTAGTTTAAGGCCCATTAACTTCTAATTTCCAATTAGAAGTAAATTAAACTTATTATTCGCTTCTACTAGAGCCGAATAATAGTTTAATTTATTTTGAACCTTTGATCACGTTGGGTCAAGCAAATCCGTGTGATCCCAGAGGACGCCGGATTCAAACCACCCTATCTGGTAACTGTAAGTCTATAGTTGCCGCATCGCTATAATCCCTCGCTCCTTCTTTGAGTCTGATTCGATCGAGGGTATGGTTTCTGTCAAACTCCATGATTATGCCATTCGACCATGACCTCCTTAAAGTGTATGACGTCCGTTCTAAATGAACTCACACGACTCTGGCCAAGGATTTAATGGAGCGTCAGTGTCATGACCCATTAACTCTCTGATTCATACCCGACAGTGAGCTATTCCCTCTTGACCATTGATGATCTTCACACGTATCCTGAAATGGTTAATGACTTGGCAATTCATGACTTGTGGTTAAAGTCACTTATCCAACTCATTAAATCATTCCAGTCCTCGAGTAAGATCCAATCAATGTCTCAGGTCAAAGGACCAACGATGCTACTGAGACAATTAGATCTTTAGTTGACATTAGGTATAATCAACCATCTGAAGATCCAATAGCGGATTAGTTCAATGTACATCCTCCTAGGACGTACACCTACACATATGTGTTAGTGCCCCGCACCAGTGACCATGAGACTGGTCCCGTACACATCATGTGTACTGATTTACTAGGTAATCAAAGTCCCCGAGTGATTACCCTCCAACCAAGAACAGTTTAAGGTATGTGTCCATGTAAAGTCAGTCTCATAATTGAGATCTCATTTCGAGTTGACTTTACAACCACATATCCTAGGGACATCGTAAAATAATATACAATCATATATTTACGCTCGAATACCACTTTATTAATGATGAACAAGATTATACAACTATCGGGCCTACCCAACCCGAAATTGGCCTGTAGCACACCCAATGCTAACAATCTTTCACTTGAACTACAGCCAATTGCCCACAACTTTGAGGCCCATCTTATCCCGATGGCGCTCAAACATAATCTGTGTCAAAGGCTTAGTCAGTGGATATGCTAAGTTGTCTTCTAACGGTACACGCTCTACCGCCACATCTCTATGATCAACAATCTCTCGAATAAGCTGGAAGCGCCTTAGAATATGCTTCGACCTTTGGTGAGATCTTGGTTCCTTCGCCTGGGCGATGGCCCCATTATTATCACAAAATAATGGGATGGGAGCTGATATCTCGGGAACTACATTGAGTTCCAAGATGAATTTCTTCATCCAGACGGCTTCCTTAGCAGCTTCAGCCGTAGTAATATATTCTACCTCCGTCGTCGAGTCTATAGTCGTATCTTGCTTGGAGCTTCTCCAACTGAATGCCCCTCTATTAAACATGAATGCAAACCTAGATATGGATTTGTAGTCATATGGATCTGACTAGAAACTAGAGTCTGTGTAAGCTCTAAGCTGTAGGTCCTCTCCTCTATAAAGTAGAAAAAGATCTTTAGCCCTTCGCAAGTACATAAGGATGCCCTTTACTGCCTTCCAGTGCTCTTCACCTGGATTTGCCTGATATCTACTGACAATGCTCAAAGCATTGGCAACATCAGGCCGTATACATAGCATTGCATACATGATTGACCCTATGGCCGAAGCATAGGGTACCTTATTCATGTGTGCCACCTCCTCAGATATTTTAGGGCTCGTCCCCTTAGATAGGCAAATTCCATGTCTCATAGGATTGAGACCTCTCTTGAAATTTTTCATACAAAACCTTTTGAGGATAGGATGCTTCATGGATTGTGATAATCCTAGCATCCTTTTAGATCTATCTCTGTAGATCCTTATGCCCAGCACATAGGATGCTTCTCCCAAATCCTTCATGGAGAAGGTCTTGGACAACCAAGAGTTAGTCGATGCCAACATCTCTACATCATTCCCAATAAGTAAGATGTCATCAACATAAAGGACCATAAAGGTCACAGAGCTCCCTCTAACCTTCTTGTAAACACAGGGTTCATCTTCATTTCGAATGAAGTTGAAAGATTTGACAGCCTCATCAAATCTTAAGTTCTAACTCTAAGATGCTTGCTTCAATCCATAAATGGACCTCTGAAGTTTGCATACCTTATTAGGATGAAGCATGGAGGTGAATCCTTCAGGCTGTACCATGTACACCTCTTCTGACAGATTTTCATTAACAAAAGTTATCTTCACATCCATTTGTCAAATCTCATAATCCAGGTATTGATAAGTGTGCATTTGTATGAGTTAATTTCTGATATTCACACGTTTTATGAGCTTTAATATTAATAATTATACACTTATCACACTTAATATCGATTTCTGATCAAAATGCTTAGTTTGATGAAATTATTATAATTTGATGAATAAACATGTTATTTTGCAGGCACTCGGCAAGAATTCCACAAGTCTGCGCAAGAATGAGTCAAAGCCCATGCCAACCAAGACCAATCTTAATTTAAAAGAAAAAAAGAAAACGAAAACTATAAATAGATATATACTCATATTCTATGTTATATATATATATATATATATATATCATACCAGTGTTATCAGAACCGGACCGGTCGGTCGGACCGGTCCGATTAGGCCCGGTGTGGCTAAAAACCGTCCGAACCGTGGTTCGACCGTTGAACCGGTTCGAGCCGGTTCGACCTATTCCCCCGCCAAAAATAAAAAATAAAAATGGTTCGGTACCCGCCCCCGTCAACCCAACCCAACCCGGCGCGGCACGGCACGGCACAAATAAATAAATATATTATTTACTTATATTCAATCAAACCATTTAATTCGACACACAACTCAAGCCCACATCCTATGCCCCTTGGGTCCTGACCCAAGGGTGAGCTTTCCAACATATAAAGTCAAGTAAGTTTTTCTAACTTCCAATATGGGACTAAACATAAAGACTCTATTTCCAACATATAAATGAGAATATTTGAATCAACATAAAGGCTCTATTTCGAACAAGTAGTTACAAGTTATTCTCTATATACATGTATGTTTACTTATTTAGATCACTATATCTTATTTGAGTTATTTCTTATTGTATTAGGTTATGGAATCGGGTCGGACCATATATCAATATTATAATGACATTACGGTTCAAACCGGTTCGAACCAACGGTCAAACCGGTTCGAACCGAACCAGCTCATTGTCCGGTTCAAGCACCGGTCCGATTCTGATAACATTGTATCATACTACTATATATATATCTATAATTCAAATAAAGAAAAGAAAAAGAAATAAAAAGAAATAAAAATAAAAACTAAAACATTAACATTTATATATAGATATTAATATATATATATTCATTCATATAATATATTCATAATATATAAATATATTCTTAATATCTATATATATAACATAATATATATATATATATTCACATATATCTATATTTTTATATATTCATATTCATAATATATACTCATAGTATCTACTCATATCATATCTATATACATATCAGTTAATATATCTATATACATAGCTAATACATATATGTCTAGTGCATAATTAAAGCAAGAGTCATGCATGGGCTCTTCACGTGGGAACGTGGGCTCCTCAAAGCAAGAAAGCAGAGGCATTCTTCATGAGGCTTCACATTGGCTGAACATTGGCCTTCTCACGCATGCACATGGACATGGCCAAAAGATGCAAAAAGCATGCACGTACGGGCGAGGCCTTCTGCAGTTGGAGGCTTCATGCTGTGTCCCACAGGAGGTCCACCGGCGGATTGGCACGGCAGCCAAGGTGTCCATGGGATCCACACGGCAAATACGCTAGCTGCTATTCTCCAAAAGTGATTCACACAGACTTCAACACGGCAGCCTTCTCGCGGCCCTTCAACGGCGAAGCAGCAGGTGGCCTACGTGCATGCTCCACGGGTGCAACAAGGCTTTCTCTTCGGCGGGGTTCACACGAGGCTTCACACAGAAAGCAAGCGGAGGATTCTTCACGGGTCGAACAACGCGCCATTCACACGGCCAATCCTTCACGGCTTCACACAGAGAACAGAGAGCAGGCAGAAAGAGTAGAGAAAAGAGAGATGGAGGGTTAGTTCAAGGCCTATAAAAGGAGGGTTGGGGAATGGTTCAAGGGGGAAGCTCTTGTAATTCATTTTAAAGTTCTCTTCTTGTTATTAGTTTTTGTAAGAAGGTTCAAGTGGTGTATTTGAAGAATCAAGGAGAGAGGGGCAGGAGACCCCTTCAGGTTTTAATTTCTTTCAATCTTATTATTCATTTAAATTATTAGAAGTTTTTGAATTTTGTAAGTTTAAGTGGTTGTTATTATAAATTCTTAAAACTTTAGCCCTTTCATAGCCATTTACGTGTTTTTCTGATAGTCATTTCAATTTCTTATCTTCTTCAAAGTTGTCCATATTTTAATTCTCCACATTTTCTTTTTCTCTTATTTCCTCTAATTCCTCTCCATCTTTAAGTTATTACACATTTTTCTAAGTTCTGTCCTGGCACATTACTATTCATCCGAGTTGATACCTTATTTTGTTCCTCCATTTGGAAGCCCTTCCAGTCCTCTTTTCATTCTGCGTTCTTCATTAAAGTTGTTCCTCTCTTATAGATCTAACTTTTATTCTTCTACCACTTCCTCCAATTCTTCTTCGTTTTTGAGTTATTTTAATTTTCCCACAGTTCTATCTTTAACGTTTTTACTGTTCATCCGCGCGCATAGGTTCCGTGTTTTCCCAATTTTCACCTCCTTCCTCTCATTTTCTGTCTCTACACTCTTCATAAAAGTTATTCCTAACTCTCGGATCATTAACTTTGTCTTCTGTCACTTCTTCTAACTCTCGTCCGTTTAAAAGTTATTTTCATTCTAATGTCACCCTATTTTTATTATAATTTTCTTTTCGTAGTTCTTTCATCCACTTCCCTTTCTTTACATCCTTCACACACCCTAAGGCGGTTTCAATTCAATTCTCATGATTTTTAAATCTTAAAAACTCAAGGCTTTCAACTTTCAAATCTACTTCTCCCTGTGGATTCGACTCGGTCTCATCACTTAACTATTCCATTTATTTAATTTGTGAGCCGGATATTTTAATTTGATAGTGGGGTGTATTAACGACGTGCGTTTCTCGCCATCAGGTATGCAGCAATGGTAAGGAGGATTCCGATTGACTTAACTATGGCCACAGGTGAAAATGTCTCGTCATAGTCAATGCCTTGTCTTTGACGATACCCTTTCGCCACTAATCTGGCCTTGTATGTGTCAATGTGTCCATCTGCACCGATCTTCCTTTTTAAAATCCACTTGCAGCCGATAGGGACTTTCCCTTCGGGTACATCAACCAAGTTCCAAACTTTGTTAGTGTACATGGACTGGATCTCTGAATCCATTGCCTCTTGTCATTTCTCGGAGTCTGCACTACGGATCGCCTCCTGGTACGATTGAGGATCTTCATCCTCATTGATGCATACCTTAGAGGACCTCTTTGAGACATGTCCAACATATCTCTCAGATTCTCTTGGTAGTCTCTCAGATCTTCGTAGTGTCTATGTTTCACTCTGAGTAGGATCAACCGATACAATCTCATCTAATGAGATTGTGTCTATAGGTTGTGGTTCTTGGACCTCGTCTAATTCTATCTAGCTCCCACTATTTTTCTAGAGTAGATATTCTCTTTCTAAAAATGTAGCTCTCTTAGCCACTAAGACCCTTTGCTCAAAATGGTAATAGAAATAATATCCAAATGTCTCCTTTGGATATCCCACAAACCGACACTTATCGGTTCTTAATTCAAGCTTATCACAATCATTCTTCTTTACATGGGCAGGACACCTCTAAATTTTAATGTGATTAAAATTTAGTTTCCTGCCCTTCCATATCTCATATGGTATAGAAGGAACAGATTTACTTGATATCCTATTCAGTAAATAGGCTGCAGTCTCTAAGGCATAGCCCCAAAGAGACAAGGGTAGTCCTAACATGGACATCATGGATCGGACCATGTCTAATAAGATCATGTTTCTCCTCTCGGATACACCATTGTGCTGTGGTGTATATGGTGGAGTCCACTGAGAAATAATTCTATTGTCCTTAAGATAAGAAGTGAATTCATGGCTAAGATAAGAAGTGAATTCATGGATAAGATATTCTCCTCCTCGATCTGATCGAAGAGCCTTAATACTCTTGCTAGTCTGTTTCTCTACTTTATTCTTGTATTCCTTAAACTTCTCAAAGGCTTGTGATTTATGCCTCATTAAATACACATAGCCATATCTCGAGAAGTCATCAATAAAAGAGATGAAATAGAGGTGACCCCCTTTTACTTCCATGGACATGGGTCCACACACATCCGAGTGTATGAGCTCGAGAAAGTCAGTAGCCCTCTCACCAAGTCCACTAAAGGGAGCCTTGGTCATCTTCCCCATGAGATAAGATTCACATGTATCAAATGGCTTGTATTTGAATGAATTCAAATACCCATTTGAGTGTAGGTGAGAGACTCTTTTCTCACCTACATGACCAAGCATGTAATGCCATAGATATGCAGAATTCACTTCATTAGCATTAGAAAGTTGCATAACATTAGAACATGTATCTAATACATAAAGACCATTGACTAATGAACCATTGGCTATCATCAAATCATTATTCATTATAGAGCACCCAGTGCTATTAAAAGCCAATGTATATCCAATGTTATACAAACTAGAGATTGAAATAATGTTCTTAATAATATTAGGAACATAATAACAATCATTCAGTTCCAGAATGACCCCTGAAGGTAAACTAAGGCGTGTAATCCCGACAGCTTTGGCAGCAACTAAAGCTCCATTGCCCATCCTCAGCTCAATCTCCTTTTTGCCCAGGCGCCTTCTACTTTCCAGCACCTACACAGAGTTGCAGATATGAGATGCACATCCAATATCCAATACCCATGATGTGGATTCCATATATGACAAATTAAGGTCTATGATAAAAATACCTTCATTTAGAATTACCTTACAATTCCTTTTTTAATGCCATGTTTCCCCGCATCGAAAACACTTGTCTTCTTTTTCATTCTTCTTGCCCTTTCCTTTGTCAACTTTGACGAGTTCCTTACCCTTGGCCTTCTTCTTTCCCTTCCCTTTGTCACCTTTGGTGGATATCTGGGTGGCCTTCCTTTTCTTATTGGCCCGGCCAAAAATCATTACAGAAGATGATTTATCTTTCTGCATTGTCCCTTCAGCACTTTTTAGCATGTTGAGCAGCTCTAGGAGAGTTGCTTCAATTCTATTCATATTGAAGTTTATGATGAAAGGAGACAAGGAATCGGACAATGACTGGAGAATAAGATCAATGCACAGTTCAAGATCTAACTTGAACCCCAGTGCCTTGAGTCTCTCAATCCACTCTATCATTTTCAGTACATGAGCCTGTACTGAAGTACCCTCTGACATCCGTGTCCTGAAAAGCTTCTTGGAGATATCATATCTCTCAATCCTGCCCTGCTCCCCGAAGAGCTGGCGTAGGTTAAGAAGTATGCTTCTACAATCAGTCTTTTCAAATTACCTCTGCAGCTCAGGAGCCATAGAGGGCAACATGTAACATTGGGCAAGGGAAGAGTCTTTTGACCATTTGGCATAAGTCATTAAATCGCCTTCGTTGGCATCAGGAGCTGGCTCAGAATGAACCGTGTCCAACACGTAAGCTATTTTTTCGACGGTGAGGACTATGCGTAAATTACGCAGCCAATCCAAGAAGTTGTGTCCGGTCAGCCTATTGGCATCCAAGATGCCACGGAGTGGGTTGGACGATAACATTGTATTCTGGAATAAGAAAGAAAAGATAACTTAGCATATGTTCAAATTCTAACTTAGATGTGATTTTCTATCTTAGTTAGTTCAACTATTTTTCGATCGAACTATATAACCCTCAGTATATAGAACGGGAGATCAACGAGATCAATCTCGTGGGTCGGAATTCCAACGAGACTGATGTATGACCTTGTAGAAAGCACAACAAGCCATACACCATCTCAAGGGCAGCCAACAAGCACTTGCATCTAATGCAATATCCGATATTCGACCCCCAAGATGTCATCCCCTTGTGGAAAGCACAACAAATGATACTGTCGATTAGATCTAACCACCATTACCACATAGCAATGAGTTCATGACCAGACCTTGTGAAAAGTACAACAAGGTCAAGTTCAATTCCTCACCCCATTGAGGCCTAGCCTTGCAGTTGCATCCTGCCCCCAAACTCATGGATTTTGTGGAAAGCACAACAAATCCATGAGATGAAGACATTCATTACCCCATAATGATGGAGGGCCACGATGACTCCCAGAGCAACGCTTACCAGATCTAAAATTAAATTGTGAGAGAATTTATTTTTATCTTGATCTCACCCTAAGTGGTAATATAAATATATCCAATATATTTACCGTGCCTAATAGTTTGCACAAAGTAAATGCATCCAATGCACAAATTAAATCACAAGTGATCATGGACCCTAGTCCTAATACTACTAAGACATCCGGCTCGCTTCCGAAGCAGCTGAATTGTCATCGGCGGGTGTGCTCCATGCTTTCATACTCCGGCATTGCATGAATTACAACTTTTACGCGGCACGCAGGTCGGCAAAATTTAAATTACATGTCAATAAAATTCCGGAAGCCCTCAGGGCGAGTACAACTGTGAAGGGAGATAGAAGTACATAGGAATTTCAACAAAGAGAGAAAGGAGGCTCGCAGACCCCAAATAATTACATTAGTTATGTCCATGATCACTTGCCAACCCACACATTTCATATCAATCAAAGGTTATTTTTGAAAATCATCCTTATATTTGGATTGAAAAGTGGGATGTGCAAACAAAAACATGCTGGCTTTATTTAATTTTTAAAATCTAAATTAGATTGACTAAAATTAAACACATATAAACAAGCTAATTCAAGGTAACATTAGGTGATTTGGCCCCAAAAAAAAAATTTCAAGGTAACATTAAGCAGAGCAAACATAGAACCATCATTTATAGCAGGGGCATACATATTTGAATCTAATTCAAATAATACAGATAATTGAGATAATTATTTAAAATTTAAATTTAAATTTAATTATCTAATAATAAAATTTAAAAATAAATTTAAATAAGTTAATTATTTATATTTAAATTCCAATAAATTATCTAATAATTTCATTTGAAAGTAAATTTAAATAATGTAATTATCCTTAATTATCAATTTTATAAAATTTAAACTTTGAATTTAATAATTTTCTAATAATTAAAAATTAAAAAATTAAAATTTC
The DNA here is from genome assembly GCA_022559845.1 of Amorphophallus konjac. Classification (NCBI taxonomy): domain Eukaryota; kingdom Viridiplantae; phylum Streptophyta; class Magnoliopsida; order Alismatales; family Araceae; genus Amorphophallus; species Amorphophallus konjac. The sequence continues at coordinate 546,305,064 of CM040121.1, read as the reverse complement.
TATGATTATCTTCAATGAAATTCAAAAATTAAATTTAATAATTATCTAATAATTAAAACTTTAAAATATTGAATTTCACATGATCATTTTCAATTATTACACTTTTATCTCAAATTAAGTAATAATTATCCCACCTTAATAAATTCAAAAGTCAAATAAAATTTAACATTTGAATTTTTCATTGAGAAAAGATAATTAACATTTGAGATAACAATTATACTAATTTAATGTGCCTTTTTATATATATACATATATAAATATATCAAAAGCACAATAAATTAATAAAATCATTTTAAAAAAAACTCGGTCAAACGCGCGGGCGCGGCCCGCGTGGGCGACCGCGCCCGCGTTCGGGCGCCTGCTTGGCGGGCCCCCACGTGGCGGGCCTGCGTACCCTCCACGCGGCGTCGGCGCCGCCTGGCAGTGCCCGCCGGCGCACGCGGGCGGCGCCCGTGTTGGCGGGCGGGTGCACTACACCCAGTGCGGCACAGTGCGCCCAGCGCACCTTTTTTTTTGTTACCCAGGAATTGAGGATGCCCAGCATCCCATTCCCTTGTGGACAGTCATGAACAAAGATGCCCATCACCCCATTCTAATATTAATAATCGAAGGTCATGAAGATTGCCCCTAACTATAGTTCTATGCGGAGAAATTGGATCGATCAAAGCGTAACCTGGCTCTGATACCACTGTGTGGATTCGGTCAGCCCGGTTCGGGCGACGCAGCGGATAATAAAAATTTATATACCTGAACCCGGCTTTGTAGAATCCTAGAACCGTGCTCTAATCGATGCAATAAAATTTCCAACCCTTAACTGCGGGTTGTACATCTTTACCTTATGCGGAACGATGCCGTCCGCAGTGTCCGATGCAGATTTTCACGAACGTCGAGCCGCACAGATGTACGGCCTCTAGAGCTGATCCACACGGATCCTCGCACAGTGACGGTATCCTCCCGTCCTTCCTCCGCGCGCACAAGTCGCGGATCCTCCAAACACGATCTTCCCTAAGCTTTCCCCTTTAAGAGAGAGAGAGAGCAAGGGGGAGGAAAGGGGAGGAGAGAATCTCTTCTTCTCTCCTTTTTAATGCTTGGTTAAGGGAAGAGAAGAAGAGGTTCACGTGGGATGCATATATATAAAGGTTGGGTGCTTTTCAAAAGAACTCATAAGGACTAATATTATATATGTATCCTTCTTATTATTGTACATATGTATTAAGCCCTTCTTATATTACTTTCCAAAAGGAATTTAAGGCTTTTAACATATACAATTGTACAATAATACTCTGTAAGCCAAGAATCCATTGTGTGTGATCCTCTAGGTCCATAGTCACTCTAGTTTAAGGCCCATTAACTTCTAATTCTTAATTAGAAGTAAGTTAAACTTATTATTCACTTCTATTAGAGCTAAATAATAGTTTAATTTATTCTGAACATTTGATCACGTTGGGTTCAAAGCACCCTGTCTGGTACCTGTAAGTCTACAGTTGCCACATCGCTATAATCCCTCGCTCCTTCTTTGAGTCTGATTCAATCGAGGGTATGGTTTCTTTCAAATCCCATGATCGTGCCATTCGACCATGACCTCCTTAAAGTGTATGACGTATGTTCTAAACGAACTCACACGACTCTGGCCAGGGATTTAATGGAGCGTCAGTGTCATGACCCATTAACTGTCTGATTTATACCCGACAGTGAGCGATTCCCTCTTGACTATTGATGATCTTCACACGTATCCAGAAATGGTTAATGACTTGACAGTTCATGACTTGTGGTTAAAGTCACTTATCCAACTCATTAAATCATTCCAGTCCTCGAGTAAGATCCAATCAATGTCTCAGGTCAAAGGACCAACGATGCTACGGAGACAATTGGATCTTCAGTTGACATTAGGTATAATCAACCATCTGAAGATCCAATAGCGAATTAGTTCAATGTACATCCTCCTAGGACGTACACCTACACATATGTGTTAGTGCCCCGCACCAGTGACCATGAGACTGGTCCCGTACACATCATGTGTACTAGTTTACTAGGTAATCAAAGTCCTCGAGTGATTACCCTACAACTAGGAACAGTTTAAGGTATGTGTCTATGTAAAGTCAGTCTCATGATCGAGATCTCATCTCAAGTTGACTTTACAACCACATATCCTAGGGATATCGTAAAGTAATATACAATCACATATTTACGCTCGAATACCACTTTATTAATGATGAACAAGATTGTACAACTATCGGGCCTACCCAACCTGAAATTCGCCTGTAGCACACCCAATGCTAACAACGACACCCCTGTCATGGCTTCCATGACTCTTGCCACATTCTCTTGCATAAGGGGTGCGCTCCGCCGGCTCTCGTCCTCATTGAACGCCCTAGATATCGACGCCTCCATCTCCCTCTCCACGGCCGCCGCCGCTTCCTCGTCCTCCTCCTAGCGTTGCTCTCCTGCTTTCCTCCCATGGCCGTTCAGATCCAAGCGGGAGATCCCACTCTCCACGTGATCGCACAGGAAACTAGGGTTCGGTAGGGAGTGACGAGCTAGATCGCCACTATTAGAGCTCCATTAGAGTGGACGAGCGAGACGTTCTCACCATCGTCAGAGTCCGCATCGGCGGAGGATGTCCTCCGCATCTTCGAGATGTCCTCATCTACATCTGGTAAGACCGACATGTTGGGAGTAAGACGGAGATGGGGTGGCGTCCAGTTGTGGAGAGAAAGCGAGAGATTACAGAAGGAATTATCAGGAAGACCTACCGACCTGGGCGGATCCTTTCTGCACCGTCGAGGGTCAGAATGGAGGCCAAGAACCTCCCAGCGTTACCCCAGAGCCAAGATGCCGGCGAGGGGACCCGGTGGCCAGGGAGGGGCCTCAGCTCTCCATTTCGCCCGCCGTGCTCAATCACAATGTTCTCAGGATCCAGGGAGAAGAGAGGGAAATGGGATGGGGGAGGAATGGGTTTGATTCAGGGGTGGGGGGCGGGGAGAAATTGAGTGTTAAAAATGCAAATAAATGAGAAGTATCGGGCGGCAATTTTGCCGCCATTTGATTCAAAGCCTATTGCGACGTTTCTTTTTTTTTCAATCAATTTATTGTTACGTTTTAATAAAAGTGAAATAATATCTAAGTTTTATTCTCACGTTTACAAAAAAAATGTTGGAATATATTATCTTTTCTTACATTTTTTTGCAAAGCGTCGGAATAACATGGCCATATAGCTACGCTATAATAAAACGTAAGAAATTTACCAATGTTAATTTAAAAACGTCAGTATATGTCATATATACCCACGTTTTTTGAAAGCGTAGGTAAAATTCATGGCTACCGGCCATTTTTCTTGTAGTGAGACGAGGGTGATACTGTCGAGTTGGTTGCTTCTAATCTTCATCTGATCGAATCTGACGAGCCACTTTGGTTGTCTATAGAGGACGAAGTGGAAGAAGTCGATCCAACTGAGCTAAATGAAGCAATTGTTGGGCAGGAGGAGTCCTTGAGGAGGAAGAGTATGAATCTAATGAGAATGACGAAGATGAGGAAGATGAGGCTGAGTTTGATATATGTTTAGCATCTGAATATGAAATAGATAATGATTGAATATTTTGTAAGAGATTTAACATATATGCACTTCTTATCATTATTACTTACCACCTCTCCTCGTAATTAGTTGTGGACTAATGTGCACTAATATAGGTCCGAGTGCCTCCGCACCAATTACACCGCTCCCACCACCTACTACTAGTATGTTTACTTAAATTATTAGATAAATGAGTAGTGATTATGTACTTTGTTTTGCTCACGGCATTTCATGTTTATAGGTCTGAGTGCCTCTGCACCAGTTACACAAATAGGGTCTCTATTTCTGCATTGCAAGGATAATAGCCTTCATTTAATTTTCATAAGAAGAGAGAAGCAAAAAAAGGAAAGAAGGGAAAGAAGAAGAAGAAAGGGGGAAAAAAGGGGAAAAGGAGAATGGGGAGTGAATCCGCCAAGCCCCCCATGGGCTTTAATCGTCCAGGTCCCTATGGCCCTTGAATCTTATATTTGATAATTTAGTAAGATATTTTTATATTTTTACATAATTTTTAATGATATTTATAAATCTTATATAATTGTGGATTAATATGCATTAATTTTATTATTCTTAATAAAGAGATGGTCCGAGGAGGTTGTAGTGGGAGTGGGAGGAGACAAGGCAGTGGGCGGGGATCTACTCCCTCCTCTTTGGCGTTTACTTCGAGCACAGGTATATCTATTCTCTGATTTAGCTATATAAGTGTATTAATTATATATCAACTTATAAGATTTATTTTTTACAGGTTCGAGTGTCGGCTCACGCCCTGCACATGACACATCGCCACCACCGTAGCTGACAAGTATGTCTATCTTGAAAATGCAATGAAATGTTGTGTGATTATATGTTATGCTTATGATACCTAATTCTTACAAGTCCCAGTGCCCTCCCACCAGCTGTGCAGGGCACACCCCCACCACCTTCCGCTTCAGGTATGTATATTTTAATCTCTAGCAAAATATTCTTTGATTATATTCCAATTACTTATGATATCTAATTCTTACATGTCCCAGTGCCCTCCCACCAGCTGTGCAGGGCACACTCCCACCACCTCCCGCTTCAGGTATGTATATTTTAATCTCTAGCAAAATATTCTTTGATTATATTCTATTTACTTATGATATCTAATTCTTACAGGTCCCAGTGCCCTCCCACCAGCTGTACAGGTCACACTCCCACCACCTCCTACTTCAGGTATGTATATTTTAATCTCTAGCAAAATATTCTTTGATTATATTCCATTTACTTATGACATCTAATTCTTACAGGTCCCAGTGCCCTCCCACCAGCTATGTAGGGCACACCCCCACGACCTCCTGCTTCAAGTATGTATATTTTAATCTCTAGTAAAATATTCTTTGATTATATTCCATTTACTTATGACATTTAATTCTTATAGGTCTCAGTGCCCCTATTGGTTCCTCCACTCAGCCGCTACAATCCCTCGGCAGTACTCACGAGGGCGAGGGAGTCGGGGCCCATGATGGACGTATGCCGTGCTGGATCTCTGGGTAATGCCAACTATTTTAACATTCATTATCTATCCTTCAACTGTCTAATGCCAACTATTTTAACATTTGTAATTGTAGTCGTAAATTAGAACCTAGCGAGGATGTCTGTTATTCTATGAGACTAGTAACTACACATGTTCCCGGGCCAGTATTATCTTTCAAAGAATTTTTGATAGGCGTCCGGGATTCATTATTCGACATGTTCACAGTAAGTAATTTAATCATTTAATTCACGTATTTTCAAAACTTAATTCAGAACAGTATACTAACCCATATAACTTAATTTATTTATAGCGGACTTATCAGTTCACGAGTTCCATGGACGCGGCGAGATGTCGTTCTGTCTGGGAGGCTACTGTGCAGACAAATTACTGAAAGAATTTGTATGAGGTCAAAAAAAGGCTCAGAAAAATACTGATGGGAGTCAACATCGATAGTTGTGGAAGGAGCACCGCCCTCCTTAGATGAGGCAGGAGTATTGGGACGCTATATGTGACAAATGGGCCGAGCCCAAGTGGATAGAAAAGTCCCAAAAAGTCGCAACAAACAGGGCGTCATAACCAGACGCAAATGTGCATACTAGTGGGTGCGTCTCTTTCGCGACTCAAAAAAAATAAATTGGTAAGTAATCTTTCAAAATATCTTCTGAAATTTTATTCATATATATAACATTTTTTTACTATGAAATGTAAAACAGGCTGTGGAGCTCAATTGAGCTCTGTCGTTCCGGGAGGTGTTCGATAAAACACACAAAAAGAAGGATATATACCAGTTTGTCAGTGACAGAGCCTGCTCAGTAGCAGTAAGTTTATATCTCTAGATAAGTTTTTCTTTTTATTTAAATATGATTCATTCAAATGAAATTTACAAGTTTTCGTATTCAATTTGTAGGAAACATATAGCAGACAGTTGATACAGATCCGGCCGCATGGGTGGCAGCAGCTGGCGCACCGAAGAAAGGACAGATATATAGTTTGGGGCAGAGCCTGGAGACTGGCTCGGTGATATCATCGTGTGCGAGTTCAGGCACTACCCCGACCAGTAGTAGTGCCTTTAGTACACCCCCACCGAGCACTAGCTCTTCTCCTAGCGGCGTCAGAGACAAGTTGTCTGATTTGCAGTAGCAGTTGCAGTAGATGAGGATAGAGATGTCAAGCCAAGAGGGGTGCATCTTGCACTCAATCGCTGACCTCCTGTGGACGCACCCCTTTTTTTTTAACAATTATCTGGTTCGTTCGTTGGTTTATTAAGTGCGTGGGCGTGCCAGTCACCGAGGTGACGATTTATTCGGGCTCCGAAGAGCCCATGGTGCGCTCGAATCTGACTTCGTCAGATGATTGTGTGGTTCGTGTCGGGACCGAATCCCGTCGCGCCATAAAGGTCACGACGTCATTTACATCCCTCATACGAGGGAATACCCTTGATTAATTGCCGAAATTAGAGGCCCCGCGGCCGAAAGGAGTAACACTAATTATGCGAGAGAGATAGGGATGGGTCACACTGAAAGTTGTATCAAGGCCATAAACTGTCGGCTGTGTCGGCCACTCGTAGACCGTTTGTATTCGGACACAAGTCCGTGGCAGCGCCACAATGAGAAAACCGAGGTAGATCCCTTCAAATGTCTGCCGAGCATGCGACAATTTTTAATGAAGATTCGGAAGGTATCCGGAACGAGAAGACAAATCCGGTCCGATTAGGGTGTCGGCCCGAGGTTAGATCAAAGCCCGGCCATGTCGGGGGAATTCCCGAGACTCAGGCTTGACCTGAAAGGGCAGCGTCGTTATTCCCTTTTGCCCCGGGTCCCGGAGAGAGAGAGAGCTGCAGTGTTGATGTTAGCGTCTTTTATCTGGGGTTTTCTTAGTTATATCTTCTGGGATTCCTGATTCAATGTTTGCTGTTTGTTCGTGCCTTTGTCCGGGGTGATTTTTTCTTCTTCTTTATTCATGATCATTCTTATTATTGTCATTTGTTTATTATTTATCTCTTTTTTATTACCCCTCCCGCCTCTTTTATTGTGATCAATATTGCGCATTCGGAGTCCTTCAATTAGCGTAATTTTTATTAATTCATTTGCTATTGTTAATGCCCTTATCAGGTTGTATATATATATGCATATAGCGTGCCGGCGGAGGGGAAAACGGGGGTGTACCGCTGAGGTATTGGGTGTACCGCTGGGTGGCGAAGGGGCGTACCGCTGAGGTATTGGGTGTACCGCTGGGTGGCGAAGGGGCGTACCGCTGAGGGCTGAGAAGGGCGTACCGCTGGGGGGCTGAAAAGTGCGTACCGATGGAGGGTGTGTCGGTGAAGGAGGAGGTGATATAAAGTCTATACGTTCCCCAGGCTCGAAGTCTATACGTTGCCAAGCCCAAAGTCCGTACACTGGAGCAGAGTGGAGCAAAGTCTAC